>JAHXJL010000025.1:0-620460 GCA_019395255.1 Botrytis medusae
AGTACCTTGAAATGGTCCATCTCAGCTGCAAAAGTAAGTTGCACAGGTGGCGCAACTCTTTTCTCTAATAAGCAGCTCAACTTTCCAGTTGAATCAACTTGGGCTCTGAAAGTAGACATTCTGAAGTCATACTTAGCACCAACAGTTGTAACACCCTCTTTTCTAATTGGGCCTCCCATCATTCCAGCTCCAGACAACCCTGCGAATTGCAAGTTAAGATCCACACCAGCTTCGACCTTATCTGTCAATCTTCTCCAGAACGATGTGTTTACAGCTCCTTGCGCTTGTAATTGAGCACTAGCAATCCAATCACTACCCTTGTATTTAGCACAATACGATACCGCAGTTTCTGGTCCTTGGTTCATTGCTGCTCGTTGCCAGACAGCCTCCAATCCCAAAGCAAGGTTTGGAGTAACAGCTTGTAAATATTGACCAATGAAAATACCGGTAAATCCTCCGTCAAGTATCGAAGGGTTGAGAGATTTGATTGAAGCTGTGAAATCTTGTCCGGTATATTCGTTGTCTAATTGCATCATAGCTTGACCGGGGGCGACTTGAAGTTGTGTCTTGGTAACGAAAGCTGGGGTCCATCTGTAATTGAATCTAGTGGTAAGTTGCCCTTCATTGTCCATGTTTCCTTGCATAAAGATCTGTCAATCGCACTGTCAGCTTCTTTCCCAAATTTTACAGTGGGAGCCTCGTATAGATTGACAAGAACATCTCCATCAAATTATTACTGACCTTGCTTGTGCCGAACAACGCTCCAAATGTGTATGGGGGTAAGCCTTGAGATCCCATAGAGAATGCGTGGGAGACTTGGAATAAAGGTGCCATGCTGAAAGGCTTGGTGAGATCCGCTCTCAGACCAGAGAATGTGTAGTTGTTGAGAAATACATCGCGTTGAACTTCTCTAGCAATGTTCTCAACTGTTCCTGGGTTTGAAAGACCCAGCGCTTCCCTCTTCTCTTGAAAAGTATTGTATGCATTTGACAAAGCCCCGGCGGCAGCATTATCGAAGAGGAAGCCCAAAGGCGATTCCTTCTCTAGCGCAAAAGACGACATTATTTTCTATAATATGATAATACTGAGAGGATGGAGTAGTATCAGTATGTGCGAATGAAAGAATGTCGGATCAGAGGAATTGGTGGTGGGTGATTGCGAGCCTTCAAAACTGATGGTCAAAAATACTTTCGAGGTTGATGCGACTGAACTTTTTCTTGAAAGAGCTCTAATGATTACGAGGCAGAAATTCAGGCACTAACAATGACGAGTGTGCGAGAGCTTACATAATTATCTTGTGACCCCTCCATCATCTCGGATCACGTTCTAGCATTTTATTGAAGAATTCAATTCTGTTTTTCTTGTTATATTTGTCGAGGAAGGTATCAAATTCACAAATTAGACTTCTCTCCCCCAGAATTGAATACACGCATACACTTGGAATGAGTGAGAATACATGTATATACTGTGAATTGGGCAATCACATTAGTCAATCGTTTAAACGAGGGGTGATGAATCCTAGGCCTATCCAATTGAACAGAGACCTCTCCATGTAAGTTTACTTCTGCAATCAACAGAAATACAAATAATAACTAGATGATCAAGGGCCGATTCTATAACTTTTCTTGGTTCCAATATCAACTTTTCGAATATTTGTTCCTACAATCCAGACGCGGCTGCTTCGCTTACTTCCTAAATCGCTCTTTCAAACCCCTTATAAGACTCAATTCAGGTCAGTGTATACTCCAATCAGTCATTGGAGTAGTGTACGGCGTATTCTCTATACGCCCCACTCTAGTAATGCGTATCCCATTCTTTACTACATATTTGAATATGTAATATTGAATACTATACCACTAGAATTATTGAGGTTATCACCTAATATTGCATACCATTGATAGGATATAGAAATATTGATAATTGATTAACTAAAACGTATGGTTAATATATACATACCCCTTTTTTCAAATCTGATTTTATTACTTTCAAATATATTGATTACAATAATAAGAATAAATTTCAATAGAATTCATTGAATATTTTGATATATAATATTAATAAAATACTAATTCAATAAATTGGAAATAATATAATGTAATAATAATAGGCTTCATATTTTCTATTTTTTATTAATCTCTTCCTTTATTCTGTTTTTTACTTAATTCAAAGTTTTGGAATATTAATTCCTAATTAATACTAGTTTTGTATATCTGCTTGATTATTCAAAGCGTTTCAGTATTTAAATTGTATTTTAGTATATAAATATTGATATATATCACTCCTTATATACATAGCAGTGAGCAGTATTACCTTTTATATATATTAGTGTAATATTAGTTACCCTTATATCAGCCACTATAATACTAACTAACACTACTCCAATGACTGACTCCAATATATCTTCGTTATATTTTATACCTCTTCTCGTGGTGAGACTCTTTCTGCAGCTTACTGTCTGCCACCTGAAATACCATATATTAACCACCTCATCCGTTTTGAAGCTAGTCAGAGTCCCTTCCCACATCCATTTTCACACACCCACCAGTGGATGTGTGAACAAACGGGACACTTCTTAACTTTCGAAACTTTGAAAATTCATTCGTCGATTGTTCAATACCAAAATCTATCTTTCATAATTCAATCTCTAATAAATCATTATAACAATCTCTAAGATGCAAAACTCATTATATCAAGACATATTCCTCAGTCCATTTTTGTAGTATCTCGCCGGCCCATACGCCTACTGCTGACCCATCATTCCATCCTCCAAGCTTTTAATCTATTTACTATGCACTACACCCAGCCATCTATAAATTTCACTCTCCCAATAATCCCAAGACAGCATCTCAGAAATCAAGGTTTCATCTCCCCACCCACGACCATTCCTCATAGACAGACATACAAACATCGCATCAGATTGAATCCAAGTCAATACTCCATCCTCGCCATCCTAACTATCAAACACCCAAATTCTCCAAAATCCCACCCGCTATAAAGCTTTAAACTCCTCACAAGATCGAGCCCAAACGCCAAAACGAAAGGTCGTTCATGCCCTTCACTGTTTTGGGCAGATGTTCATGGTCTTCATTTCCGTATTCATAGACGATATGTATCTTCAATCTCCAATGCCCATTACCCAGTCCCCAACTACTCCGTAACCACACCTGCATATATAACATAAACTCATACTCAATGTCAGACTGAGACTCAAACTCAAACTCACCACACCCCATCAAATATTCCTCGTCCCCCTGCCTTCTCACATCCTAAGCTCTACAACACAATCCGACCCCCCAAATAGATTCCAACCCCAGATCTCCAAACCCAACCCTCTCCCCTCCCTCCCTCTCAAAAGCAAATCCAAACCCGTAACCTCGAACATAGCCAATATATATCCATTTCAATTTCCATCAATACAATGATACGCATGCAGTCTTGAAAGCAAGTAAGCAAGCAATCCCACATTCTCGTTCCCACCCCAACTCCCAGCTCCTATCTCCCATCTCCCAAAGACGGTAATCAGCAATCTAGCGATCTAGAAACTTCACGCTCTCATCCCAAGCTCAGGCCCAATTCCAGGCGAACCTCACCTTACCTCAACGAAACAGATAGCTTTTGAAATCCGATACCGATCTATTTATTCCATGACGGAATGACACGATAATGAAATAGAAGAGAAAGGATACAGAAAGAAAAAAAGAAATATATAAATAAAAAGTGATGATATTTAAAAGTTGAAATTTTGAAAGAGTGCTGCTGTTGTTGTTATGACTATCGTATTTCAATATACTAAATTATATCAAACTATACCATAGAATACCACACAATAATTCAACACACCCCATTTCCAAATCTCAAAAATCTCAGACCCATATCCAGACTCAGATTCAGATGAAGAACAATGATTTCTATTCTAGATACACCAGCCAAGTATAGAATTTGCAGCCTGCTAGTCCCATACCCAAAGTGAAAAGGTTCCCACAACTCATTCATTCCATGGAATGGACTGTCTAGCTATTTTGCCTCTGTACACCTTGACATTATGTATCTAGTTCATCTGTGTATCCAACTTTATAAGCGTTTTTCAAAACTCTTTAAATGAACACCTGTATTCTCCTAGAGCGACTATGTGAAGATTGAAAATAACAGTAGCCACCGAACTCCCGGTCAATTTGTCTACTCGGGGTGCAAATTACTTCCTCGGTTCTGCCCATCTACCGATCACAAAACCATAATACCGCAATTCCACCCATCAACAGCTAGATACTCTCCCGAAATCCCCCTCTTTCCCACATTCCCTTCCGATCCAACCCTACCACCATAATCCTCCCACCTATCTCCAACTCACCATCTTACCCCAAAAAGCCGTGTAGCACGACATATCCCACTCCCCATTCCCAGCACGATCCCCACCAAGATGCAGTCCCATCTAGCCTCATCTACATATATGATGTCCATCCGCAGATCCCTACCCATCGCTCACATGCCAGATACGATACCGATCGAGTTTCCACGACCGCACCGCACCGCACCGCACCGAGTACCTGAATCCTAGTTCTAGTATTCGAATGCGTCGCACGAGACATCGGGAATGACACCCGAAGCCAAGATCTTCGACCGATCGAAAATTTGCACCACAGCACACTCTGTATATAAATATAAATAGAGCCAAGAAATAGCAACGAACACAACACACCTCAGCGAGTTCGTTTCCCGAGTTGAGTACCACGATGAAAACCCGATCCCAGATGAAGCAGAACAGACAAGCAGAATGATTACGCGAAGAAAGGTAAGAGATGCCGAAGACGCATGGTTGTCTCATCATGTGACGAGATATGATATCTACCATGCCGTCAACGGCTTTTTATGTACGAGTCCTTGTCATTGTACGGAATGCCGGGGGAACAGAGTATTGAGTCGAGGAGTTGAATGCTTGCCGACTTGACCCTGTCCAGAATCCAGACATTCCAGATACGAGAAAGAGTGTAGCACGATAACGATAAGCGTGCGACCAAACGGTGGAGTCTTACCTATGTATGTATAGTGGAGCTCTCCCTTGCTCCCGCAAGCCAGCCAGACAAGCGCATGAAAGCCAGAAAGCCAGAAAGCAAGCCCTCCCTGATAAGCTCGAGACCAGGGTTTCCAAACAGCGCAAATGCATCTACTTTCCCATCTCTCCAATAGCCAGCCAGACCCGGCCATTTCAAAAATCCTCAACGAAAATTCTTTGGAACCGAGAGTCATTACAGAAAGGCACCAGGTACAAGTGCATCGAGCGGATACCAAGACACGAACTCGAGCGATGAAAAGAAACTGCAATAACATAATCCTCCGTAGTGACCTCTTAGCCAACGTGGCTCACCGGATGAGAATATGCCGGCATGAAAGACGTATTTGGCTTCTCCTAGGAACCATACACATATAGATCAGAAGATCCTCTGCAATTGGCACACTAATCACCCCTGCCTGCACACTTTGCAGCAAACATATGTATGAAGGACAAGCGACGCAATCGATACCTCGATGCATTGAAATCACGCGCCCAAAGTCTTGGAAGAGCGCCATGCACGTGACGAACGTCTGCGCTGTTCTTGCACATATTTTCCTTCCGGGCATTCCCAACCCAAGAAACTTGCGCATTAAGCGATGAGAAAAATGGCAAAAAAGAGGCATTCATTAAAGGCTGCAGTAAGACCAATCCTGGTATCTTCTTGCAGATTCGTGCGACTTGAACGGAACGCTGCCCGGTGAAGTAAAATTTTCACGGAAAGGTATAAGGGATATGCGGGAGGGAAGGGGTGAGCCCGATGGTTTTGGTAATGAGAGGAGGCGGGAGAGGTATTTTGGAGTACTTGTTCGACATTCTTTCTCTCTTGTATTCTCTCTTCAACCCAATCATCTAAATGAGGAATTCTACCCACCCTTTCACCTAATCCATGATTTCCCTTTTGTCCCCACCCGCCTCAGAAAAGCTATGCATGCTTGCTTGCTCGCTCGCTCGCCCAAAGCTTCAAAAGAATGGTCGGCTGTACGGGATCTGTGGATAGCTACCCACCCACCTACCCACCTACCTATTCGCAAGAGAGAAAACAGACCGAAATTGAGCAGTAGCGAGACCCTTCGATACTCCGATTACTCCATTTCAATTGCGAGAATCAAAAAGCTTGGAGCGTAGTATAACTAAATACTATGCAAGGATTTGCTTTATGCTATTCACTCTCACTATTTTACTTGTGATTGATTTATTATAGAATTTATCGACGTGAACATTCTTGGATTTTGGCCTATTTTTTTCTTCTACACATAATCTTAGTATAGCTGACGTGCCTACCTACATACTCCGTACATATACATACATAACCATTACAAACGTACGTACGCACGGCCATTCCCTCATTCCCTCATTCTACGAATAGACCATCTGGTGGCCTATGCAAGCACTCTCTATATTTGATGATGCTCTAATATACATACATATATACATACGTACATACATACGTCCATATAGGCGACCTCGGATACAGAGGTGATCAGTGATCAATGATTCAATGATTAATTCCATAAATGAATCCCCATACCATGACCTCCGTTTCGAAAATCTCGGAGTCTGGCTGGGGTGAAATCAACATATGTGTGGCAATGTCGATAATACGAAGTACCAAGTAGACGTTTCTTCGTCTTCTCCTTCGATATTACTATCCTATCCTATCGTAAATGTGGTGGCGACATCGACGAAAATATCAAAGCATAATACAATAACTAAGCCCCTCTCCTCTCCTCCCCTCCCCCCCTCAAAATGTATGAAGAAAGTTAATTTCATCGAATGTTGATCTTGATCTATCTATCTATTGTACCGGAAATGCATGCATGAACGAATAAATACATAACGTCTCTCATCCAGATTTCAAGATTCCCAACCAATTGGAGATAAGAATGGATGATATATAATATATTAATATCATTCAGTATCCCAATTATTATGAGATATGATGGAAAGTTTGTCTATTATACACAGCCGAAAAAGTATCAAGAATTAAAGTAAGATCGTTACCGTCATGACTTTTTTGGAGGAGGGGGGAGGGGATATCAAAGCCTCAAAGCAACAGATGAGCAGATAGATAAGTAATTTAAGATGCGATGTACATGAGGTAGTAATTTGCAATCAATCTATCTCGTCACAATTATATTTTGATATAGACTGATCAGCGGATTAATAAACTCTCTACGTAGGTACCTCATAAAAGCTGGTGGAAGTTATAATATAAACGGTTACGAATGGGTATGGAAACCATCTTCCAAATTACCCCGCTTCCATCACAAAGGGGCAAAGCGAATGGATCAATATCAATAGCAATAGCAAATGCACACACACACACCACACACACACACCACCACCACGACGAAAACCGACCATTTCCCAAACAAGAGAAGATGATAATCCTTCCATACACCCATTTCCGCTTCTCCTACAGATACCTACCTAGTCCATCCACACATCCACACATATGTACATACACACGCACAAACGTCTGTCCATTCCCAATCCTCCACTTCCCGCCTTCAAGAAAACGTGAAAAGTGGGTGTATGCTGCACCGCCGTTGAAACTCAAATCGAAAACGTATCATGTCGTCACTGTACCGAGGAGAGATGTGAGATGTGTTAGTTTTGGGTTTCGTTACATATTGACGATGTACATACACACTTACTTGAATACATACTTCAATACATACTTTCAATATCGAGATTCGTGAATCTTGTGTGCCTGTGGTTTCATGCTTCTTTCTGTACATATAACAGGTAGAGTGAAGTGAGTAACCAAATACATGATATTCGAGATGTAGTGATAAACGAGGAATGATGAATGATGAACAATAGATCTCTGATCATTCAGCCAAAATATCTGCATCTTTATTGGTTATATAATTTTCAGTAGCCACACAAACATACAAACATACATACATACCAACCAAAATAATGCAAGCAAGATCTTACATACATACCATAAACTAGTCATCGAAAGAAAGCATGGTACTTTGAATCGTAGATAGGAAGGAATACTTGAATCCATTACTCATACTCATAGGTAGATAGGTGTTGGTTGGTATGCAAATCCAAAATAGATACGATATGTTCATGCCATCCATCAATTCTGTCAACGAACTGCGGTACGAGGCAAGGCTGGAAGTGAGGGACACGATACGAAACCGAATTGTAGTCGAATCCAAAGCAAAGCAAAGTTCATCGAGTAGATAATAAATCATAGTGATCAATCTGTTAATCAATCTATCAATAACCTAACCTGCAGCAGACAGGCAATCATGCACACACTCGATCACTTAGCCTCAGCATTCTCAAGCTCTCTTCCAAGCAACCTTCAAGACGAGTCTATTTTCTTTTCTTTCCTTTTCTTTCCTTTCCCCTAATGGTCTCACCACACTAGGCTCGAAATTCATGGATGCCTGCATAATATTTTCTGCGCACATAGGGTCATACACGGCAATCTACCTTTTCCAGGGCTTGAAGAGTAAAGTAAAATAAGTGAGTTAGTTGCAGTTGGGTACCTACCTGCTGGAAAAGGTGTTTTTAGTTTTAACTTTCGCTTTGGGATCACCGGAAAGGATGGATGTCACATCACATCACATTATATCACATCGCATCGCATCGTATGGTATGGTATGGTATTTAGAAAGTTAGATAGATAGATAGCTATGGATAGATATCTAGCAGGAAGAAATTCAGTTTCCGAGCGGTTTTAGTAACAACTGGATGAACGGTTCCGAGACCAAGAAAAGTAAATAAGCAAGAAAACCAGCAAGCACGAAAGCAAGCAAAACAAATCTAAATATTTAGAACCCCAATCTAAAAAAAAATCCAGATCTAGATCTTTCGAATATGCAGATGTGATGCGAATATGAGTATTCAGAATGATCACGATAGCTTCATAGTTTTTTAACTTTCGCTCGCGTGGTCTGGTCTGGTCCGGTCTGCTCCTGCTTGTTAATGTGGATTGAGAGTGATATTGATGACTGTGCTCGCTTTTGGATCCAATTCAACTCGATTCAAATTCGATTCAATGATACGTAGACGAAGCCTCTCGTCTCCTCTCCTTTCTTCGGCTCCCCTCTCACCCACTCACCCACTCACCCACACACCCTACCTCGGACTATAGGTCACGAGGACAATGTTTGGAGAAGCTAATACTTTTTAGATGTGAGGAATAACAGGGGCTGCTATTGAATGAGTGTGAGTGAGTGAATGAGTGAATGAATGAGGAAAACAGAGGAGACGAAAAATGCGGAAATGAACGAAAGGGGAACCAACCGCTGGACGGACGGACGGATGGATGGATGGATGGATTGATGTATAAGTGTGGCATTGATGAATGTATATGCGTCTTGAATGTCTGATAATGGTTTCGACATTCGCAATCAATTGACATGTTTGTTCCTGATTTTGAGTAACCCATGGTGGTAGGTAGGTCAGCTATGGCCAGCCATATTTCATCGTCATATCATCACTCTGTTTGACATTTATATTAATCTATTTAAATTCTTTCAATTGCAATTCCTCTTACTCGATTCCCCGGAAGGACTCTATATCTGTATATATATCTCCATCATTCATATATATATAAAGTACCTGGTATCAAACAACACACCTTACACTCCATACAATACACTACAGTACAATACAATACAAAACCGCAATCCATCCATCCATCCATCCCGCCCCTCTCGCTCATCTAATCCATCTCGTATCCATCCACCATGCCATTCGTCCTGTGATTCATCACATCACCCTGTCTCCCCATTCCCAAAAATTCCCACCATCCCATAATTTTCCTGGACCCGTGACCGATAAACCTAAAAAACCGGGTCCCACCATCGGCGTTGCAAAGCAAACTTGCCTTGAGCTTGCGTTGGTCGTTTGTTGGCTGACTTACTCTCTCTAACTCTTCTCGGCTCGGGATGAAAATGCAAGAAATTCCTAGAAGGTAGTGTTCAAGGCGTAAAAAATGGTGCTGACTAGGTTTAACGGATACCCTGGATTTTAGTCAGGACCATATTGGCGGTATCTATTTTCATTGGGTCTCGGATGGAATTTTGGATGGGTGTTATGATTATGGAGGGGGTTTTGGAACTCATTGATAACATGAGCGACACGAGGAGTTGACAAAATGTCGGGAATGGATGTATCCTGTCTGTGTGTTTGTAACCTCATGAATTGTACAGTTTGTATCTAGGTTGGTGTAATGTTCAAAGTGACCTAGTCGTCCATGTAATCATGGATATGTATGCTGGCTTGATGATTCCACTGAAAGGAAAGCGAGAAGCCACCAACAAGCCATTTCCTACGCTGTTCAAAGGCTACATGATTCTGGACACAAAAAGCACTATATGATTTCATGCCTCGAAAAGTCCAAAAGTCCAAAAGGCTTCTTTGATATCTTGGCTAAGCCAAAGACCGGGTTGACGATACTTGGTGACTTGATTGAGATAAATCAAATCCATTCATGATTCGTGGTGACTCCTATTCGTCCTACCTTGCAATCTCTTTGAACTACATGCAGATAAATTTCTTGTATTTCCCGTACCTATAAGGTACCGAATATCGAGTATCAGTATCGAGTATACAGTCAACTGGTACAACATTCCCCTTCAAATGAAGAGATTTGCAGCCAATTCTGACCGGAATTTTTGTAACTTGGCCCGTGCATTATATACCAAGAATGACCATGTGCATGCCAAAACATTCAGCCCGACTGGTGAAGGAGACTTTTAGTGGTAAAACAAAAGTAACCATTCTTCAAGGAATTACATCGCATCAGATATAGTAGGCGAAGACGAGATAAAATAAATTGACTCTGTCCTTCATCTCACCAGTTTGAGCCTTCTTTTCATCAAGGGATGTCCTTGACTCACAGATTGCTTCCCGGGAAAAGGGGGCTCACGAGGCAAGTGGATGCTGCTATGAAGTCTCACAGAGATGATTGATGGACTCGAAAAGGATGCAAAGTACCCGTCGTTTTGCGCCAAGAGCCGGGTACCCATATTGACTACAACATCCAGATGAGGCAGTAGTGTATTGCCTGTACGGATGTAACTCTTACCGTTAATATATCAATACGGCAGGTTGCCGGCCGCGGAGAGACACAGGATACCCTGAGGAGATATCATTCCAATGAATTGGGAACATGGGAATCGACATTCCCATCTAGTATCGTGGACATCGACTCCTTTGGGCTAGGCGAGTCCAATCGAATCATCATGGGGATTGATGATGACCGGATATGGCTGGGACACACCCAGCATCTAGACTCTGTGAATGAAGCTCCTTTGAGATTCCTCGAGAATGAGTATAACCATGATTCTATTACCTGACCCTCACCCTCACCCTCACCCTCACACGCCAGACGGGGAAGACGGAGAGAGCGACAGAATGATTCTCATCTCCTGCTACCTCAGCATGCTCTACCTCATCTCTCTACCCACTGGACGGGACTTGCTGTCCTTTTCTTTTATATATGTGCACCCATTCACTCCATGCAGCATTTGCCCAAAAGCGTAATTAGCTTCAGCTCCATGTACGCGTTGCACCACTCACCAATCGCGAAGCTAGACGTCTAGTCGATCGTTCGACGTACATACCATACTACATATCGACTTGCGATACGCTTATGCAATTAGGACTGTCTTGGGATATGTCACGGGTCACGGGTCCATTTTTTGGTGCTATTATATTTTATTATTATTATCTTCGTAGTCAAGTAAGTATGGAAATTTGAAATGCAAGTTCAGGCATGAATACATTATTATTCATATTATTACTGCACTCCAAACTCGTACCTACCTATTAGAATAGACATTCGATGGATTTGATCCTTACTATTATTCTTAACTAATTCTTTATTCTTCATTATTATTATTCTATTTCTCTTTCTCTCCCCTCTCCCTTTCCCTTCCCTTTCCATTTCTCACTAAAAAATGCTCAGACATTAATATGGCGCGTGCTGGGGCATCAGAATTGATCCCATGATCGTTTTTAAATCACTCTATTATTGAAACTTTGTCCTCTTTGAAAAGCTTTACGGAACCTTAATCACACAGACTCAAAACCCCCAAAAAACTGAATTGGCATGTGCTTGTATGTATGCAACTTTATTAATCAAAAGTCATTTATTCCCCCTGGCTATTATTCATCAAGATGTGAATAAGGAATGCGATACTAGGTAGATGGGTAGATAGATGCTTGAGGACGTTCGTATTGTACTCGGTCAGATATTGATTGA
The DNA here is from genome assembly GCA_019395255.1 of Botrytis medusae. Taxonomy (NCBI): domain Eukaryota; kingdom Fungi; phylum Ascomycota; class Leotiomycetes; order Helotiales; family Sclerotiniaceae; genus Botrytis; species Botrytis medusae. Next base: position 12,291 of record JAHXJL010000025.1, read on the forward strand.
TAAGAGAGAGGTAGAGCGGTAGAGAGGCAGAGAGGTACTGAGGCAGAGAGGTACTGAGGGTACTCCATAGCCACCATACTGGCACTAAGTACCGGGTTCGAGGAATATAGAAAGATTGTCCTACCTTACCTTGCTTTGCCCTGCCTGACCACGATGAGATCTAGTAAAAAGGACGTTCATTCATGATCCTCTCACCTCTGTGCCTCTTTCACATACTAGCATACTAGGTAGCTCGAGCATAGTTCTAAAACTCGAGGTACGATTCAAGGTGGCAATCGCTCAACCAATTACATCAACTCCCCATTCCCAAGTGACGATACATAACAGAGTACGTAACTCCGTGGAGGGCAATATCGACTCTGTAGAGTACGATGTACAGTAGCTTGAGAGCGAGCAGGTACCGTTCCTGAAAGAGAGATTTTCCGGGTATCGTTTACTTTACCAAGACTGTGGTGATGGCAAAAAAAGATTTCCAAGTATGAAGTTGATTAAGCTTGGATATGACATCAATGGTTTGGTCTCTGGAGTATTAATAATCGAAAAGCTTGAATGAATGAGTAAATAGTGGGAAACCGAAAGAGGAAAAAAGGAAGCTCTTTTTCTTTGTTCCTGTCTTCGATGAATTGACGTATGGGCCATGTAGATAGACACCACTTGATTGGAATTCATCAAGGCATAAAATGTCATTGTGGACATGTAACTTTATATACAGAAATACTACGAGATAGAATAATTAGAAGGTCATTGATTCATGAATCAAGGTCTTGTTAGAGATCAGAGATCTTGACAGGAAATGACCCCTAACAAAAACTACTTGATGCCGAGAATTTTGAACCCCTCATTATGGTCCCGCCTTGAACTTCACATTCATCATCACTTCACCGGAGTTTATACCTCCAACCAACCTAACGAATTGTTCTTGGAGATTCCGAGTTGATTCTTGAAGGTAGACATCTAATAACCAACTCCCTATTCGATTACTAAACTGTCTATTCGTTCTACTCAATAGATTCATATATCGTTGATTGCTTCACGTCTGTAAGTTACCTCGTCATGTCTTTACTTTTACCCAGCTTTTTCCCTTCACCACTCGCCTCCTCCTTTAATCCTTGCCTCTCCCATTATTCTCTCCAGTACTCCGCGAGTCCTATAAAAATAATCCATACCCCCTCCCCTGTCATTTGCCCCCCTGTATACATTTGGCTGCAATGCAGGACAGAAAAAAAGACAGCAAAAGGAAATTCAAACGTCAAGTGCAAGCACGCTAATCTAAGACCAAATCATTAAGCGATAGTCATCTTACCTACGTCTATCCGCTTTTTATTTTGGTGGTGACCCCTCATATCCCTCGTTCTTGCCAACCCTCTGCATGGACTAAGGCAAAGCATCCACTATCCACTGTTGATCTCTGAAAGAAAGAAGACCATTCGTCAACACTCCTCTTACTCCATAATCCAAAGTTTAACACCTGCACCATCGAAATTTATTCACTGGACGACTACATTCGTCAAATGAACACTGAGCTTCATGTTCTAGGTACAGCTTTTGTCCACAATACTCGGTTCGTCCCTACCGGAAGATAGAGAGAAAAGCAAGTAGAAGCAGATAAAAATTAGGAAATTTCGATAAAAAGAAAGCACAGAAGGGACTTTTGACCCCTCTCTCTTATCCTCCACCCTGTACATTCAACTGAGCTACATCAAAGACTTTCAAGTCTTCGCTCCATACAATTGTCGACAAGGAAAGTGATATTGTCCTTCAATCTACTCGGTACTCAATCTAATATTGACACTCGAAATCCCCTGTGCTTACTCTAATAAACCTCTCACTGCATTTACATCGCGTTATTAACCTTCATCACGATCTGTCTATCTTTCTGCCTTCTGATCTACTACCAACAAAACAAGACATCTAATCCTCCCTCTTACCCAGCCTTTTCTGATCCTCGTTGGGACCTCTTCATTAGACTGTGACGATTGATATCACAAAGTAGTGTTTTGAAAACTATCTAGGCGCCTACTCTAATTCCATCGCCTGACTGACAATATCTTTGATACCTCATTCATCCAATCCGGTTCCAGGCATTCCAACTTACCCAATACTACATATAGGTGTTGATTATACCACAGTACATCCAGAGTAATAAGATCGAATCACAGCCTTATTAGAAAATATCAAATCGAGTGCTATAAGCCCAAAACGGAAAGATTAATAAACAAATGTACCTCGAATATTTTGTTGTGACATGATTATATATATACTTGGCCTAGATATTAGAACAGCTACAGCCTTCTAGTCTACTTTTCTATTGCCTCCCTTCCCTCCTTACCAAAACACAACGTACCAGCCTTATCGCATCAGTCACTTTCCTTGGGACTCTCAAAGATTAGATTGGATCCAATACTTTTGGCTATAATATCGAGATTGCATCTTTCGAATCAATTCCAAACATCGAGTCAACATTTTCATCTTGAATTGTGTGACAATAGCAAAGAAATATCCAGTCGACCCCCTCATTACAAACTATTGGTACCTTTTTTGACTGCGGTACGGTACGATCATTGGTAAAGAAGAGGCGCACGAAGAAGTAGCTAGGAACAAGACTACTGAGAACGAATTAAACACTACGCTTGAAGGATCATTAGCAACAAGTGACCATTACAAAAAGCACAAACGGGTCAAACCTTTTTGAACGAATCAAGAAGTCAGGAAATGCTACCCTAGCCGACCATTAGTCCCAACTACTTCCATCTCCAAAAAAACCGAGCGCGTGAGCAGCATAGCCAGTATTTCCAGAGCCAAGGAATAAATAAGTTTGGAACCAAATTCAGACAGGACAAGCACGAGAAGAGGAACAGGAAAGGAAGCAGGAGAGGAAGCAGAAGAGCAAGAATTTGGATTTACAAGCAAGCTATCTTCTCTACCCAACTACAAACTACTACAGATAGGACGCAGCACGCACGCAGTACGGAACCACGATCTACGAACCACTCCATCCAATCTCATTTTGTAGCTTTTTTTTTTTATACCCAAAGTATATTCATTCGAGCTTATTATACATGACAATAAACTTCTCTCTTTTGCTCTTTTTACCCTTTTAGGTAATTTGTGGTGTCTTTTGGGACAAATCAGGAAATTGACCAGCCAAATTCACCCACCCAACGAGCACTTCTACTACCACCACGACCACGACCACGACCACGACCTCTTCCTCTCTCTCTCTCCATCTCTCTCTCTCTCCCTCTCCCTCCTTTCTTTACTTTACACTACCTTTACAGTCCCTTGACCATACACATACACATACACCTACACACATACACAATCACTATACACCACGCATCACGCACCTGCACTACCTTAGTTACCTTGCCTTAGTCTACCCTGCCTTAAGTTACGTTAGTTTAGCTCACGCAACCTTCCTCTTACTTCATCCATTCCCACCTCTCGTAGATTCCTCCCTCCCTCTCCGGAAATCATACAACCACACGACGATCCGACCATTCGACCATACGGCCATACGACCAATACACACCACCACTGCCTCCTCCACTCACACAATCACCACCACCACCACACATCTCATTCATCCATCAGCAAATCAATACATACTACCATACAGTACAGTACATATTGCACACTATCCACTCAGCGAACCACTCAATTTTACCCTGATCACCTTAGCTGTCCCGTATTTGAGTTGAGGAGAGAAAAGAAAAGAAAAGAAAAACAAAAACAAAACAAACCAAAACCAAACCAAACCAAAAAAAATAACAAAAACAATCCACCACACCAACTACATTCATCGAAGAAAGCCATCTGAATAATACTCGAATTCGAATTCCAAGGTCGTTTCTTTACGAAATCAATCCCATACAATACAATACCATACCATCAAAACAAACCCCATCCCAATTCAACACACCACACAAATACATTGACATAACCATTACCTCAAGTTGAATTTAAAATACGGTACGCCCTGACCAACTCTTACTTCTTCTTTGCCTTGTCCTCCCTCTCTTGCCTTGTTCATTCACATTTCCGTACACATAATACATATTGGCACACTTGGACACTACACACCACACACTACACACCACAACACTACACACTACCTTACATTACATTACATACACACCTTGTCTTTCTCTCCCTCTCTCCCTCCCGCTCTCTCTTCAAATCTCCTTCAATTCTCTCTCTCTACCTCTACCTCTACCTCTACCTCCACCTCTTCCTCCTACCACACATACACACACCACTCACCACTCACCACACACCACCCATAACATAACATAACATAACATAACATCCATACATCCCCATCCCACCCACCGCCTTTCACCCAACCCCTCCCAACCATCAAAGGGCCACAACCGCTAACTCCCAAATTCTCCTCAATCAGCCGCAGTCTCACTTTGGTCATTAATTCCAATTTTTTCAAGTTTTCGATTTTCGAATTAGGTGAATAATAATCCGTCGACTGGTCATCCTGTCACGTTATTGGAGATCGTTCACTTGGTAATTACCGATTGATTACTGTTGGTCGCACACTCGGTGTTCAATTGCCCAACACGGACTACAACAGGTCATCAACCAGTCTCCTCACAACCCTCCTCGTTTACAGCCCACCTCACGAACGATAATAATCAGTGTTTTGGACTTCAATATGTCGTCAAATCGGCCAGCTGCCTTCTCGAGCTTAAGAATGGGAGGTAAGAAACATACTCCAACATATGGTCTCTCCCCTTACCTTGCTACCACCTGTTTTTTTCTTTCCGAGGGGACGTTGATGCTAACGTCTTTTTTAATTCCACAGAGGTAATCCGCGAAAAGGTTCAAGATGGCGTTACTGGCGAAACCCGCGATATGCAATACACACAATGCAAGATTGTTGGAAATGGTTCCTTCGGTGTTGTCTTTCAGACCAAGTTGTCACCTTCAGGAGAAGATGCTGCCATCAAACGCGTTTTGCAAGACAAGAGATTCAAGGTTGGCGACGTCTTTTCGAGTCTACAAATTATGGGTTACTAATACAAACGATAGAATCGTGAATTGCAAATCATGCGCATCGTTCGTCACCCTAACATCGTCGAACTAAAGGCATTCTATTATTCGAATGGCGAGCGAGTAAGTTTATTGCATCCTGCACAAACATAGTGAACATTGCTAATGACAATTCGGTAGAAGGACGAGGTATACCTTAATCTAGTGCAAGAATTCGTTCCTGAGACCGTTTACCGCGCATCAAGATATTTCAACAAGATGAAGACCACAATGCCGATCATCGAAGTCAAGCTTTACATCTACCAACTCTTCCGCGCCCTAGCCTATATCCACTCGCAAGGAATCTGCCATCGTGACATCAAGCCACAAAATCTGCTCTTGGATCCAGGCAGTGGAATTTTGAAGTTGTGTGATTTTGGTAGTGCAAAGATACTCGTAGAGAATGAGCCAAACGTTTCATACATTTGCTCACGCTACTACAGAGCACCCGAATTAATTTTCGGTGCTACTAACTACACAACCAAGATTGGTAAGAATACATGAACGTTGAAGAGTGAATGGATGATGCTGACTGCCTTGATAGATGTTTGGTCAACTGGTTGTGTGATGGCAGAATTGATGCTTGGTCAACCACTCTTCCCAGGTGAATCTGGTATCGATCAACTCGTCGAAATCATCAAGGTCTTGGGTACACCAACTCGGGATCAAATCCGTACCATGAACCCCAACTATATGGAGCACAAGTTCCCTCAGATTAAGCCACACCCATTCAACAAGGTCTTCCGTAAAGCCGATGCTAGTGCCATCGAACTCATCTCCAAGTTGTTAGAGTATACTCCCACTGAGAGACTTTCAGCCATTGAAGCTATGGTCCATCCATTCTTTGATGAGTTACGTGAACCAGACAAGACATTCCCGGATTCCCGTCACCCCGGCAACTCAGCGAAGAATCTCCCAGTTTTGTTCGATTTCTCTCTTCATGGTATGTTATAAACTTTATGTGATACTTGTATACAGTACTGATAAATCCATAGAATTATCCATTGCACCAGAACACAACCAACGGCTGGTACCGCAATATATTCGAGCAGGTTTGGTAGCAAGAGATAGCAAGCTTGATATTGATAGCCCAGATTTCAAACCATTGACGAGAGATGCGATGATGGCAAGATTAGATTGAGGGGAGGGGGGAGTTAAAGCAAGATGACTGATGAATGAATGCTTTCCTGTCGCTCGACCTTAGAGCTCTGCAATGGAGTCGAGATTTTTCGAGCGATAACACCCGGCTATAAAAAACCCCCAGCATATTAAAGGTTCTGCATATCTCGTCTGCAACGTTGGCAGGCCAAAATCCAGTTTGTGGAAGTCCGGGAGATGCGTGGCAGGAATACGAAGTTAGTCTATGATGATGGTATGCGTTATTTGGTTTGATAGGAATACCCATAAGGTGGAATTTTCGTTGAGCACGAGTTTTCAATTCCAGCTAAGGATACTCCCTTGGTACTCGAAACATCGGTGATTGGGAAAGGGATATGAAACATGATGGATATTGATTCATGAGGGGGGGTTGTGGAAAGGGGATTGGGTGGTAGTTTATGGGATTCAACGAATACTTCTATCGGCACCTCGTTACTAGACTTTCTTGCATGAGGAGAAAAAATTATGGCTTTTTCGCTCTCTTCTTCCGTTTTTTGTTCCACATTGTGTTGTGTGCCTCGTGTGATGAGGATTGATGGGTGGGCTGGCCCTTCTACTTTTTGCATTTTCTGACTCTTTTTCGTTTTCATCCTTTTCTTTTTCTCTTCTTTTTCGGCACCCCTTCGATCGCTACTTGATACTTTGATACTCCAACACAGGCATGCAAGCAAGATTCAGGCGTACCTTTTTATTTGTTTATTTACATTTTACATTTTAGTTGTGGTTGTGGTGGTGGACAAATATTGATATGGCATGAACGGAATGGATTAATTGATACGAGAGAAATTAAAGGAAAATAAATAGGATAGGGGTTACTCGGCTTACTATTAAAAAAAGGGAAAATTCAAAGGGGTTGGGCTACAACTATTTCTCTGCTTCACCGTTGATTCTTTCTTCTCACTTGTCTTTTTCAGAGCTTGATGGATTTATTGAAAGGGGAGAGGAGGGATGAAGAGAGGGGGAAGGGAGATAGATTGGTAGGAATGAGTGTGCATGATGGGATAGGTTTCTTTTATCATATGATGAATGGATCAATGGGTGGTTGGGATTGTCGAGGATTGGTGAGGGGAGAGTTTGTTTATTGTTGTCGTCGTTGTTGCAGTCGTTGTGTTGAAAATGGACAAATCAGAAAATAACAAAATATGAATTAAATAAAGTGGTTTTTTTCCGGCTTTGATCGAGATTTGACATGATGAGATGGAATGAGTGTTTATTGATGAGTTTGAGATTATGTGTAGGGTGTATGTGCTATTACTACCTAGCTGGGTGTGTATCTTGGGGTAAATCAAAAGGTTATGAGAAGTAACTTTTCCAACGACTATTTCATCCTTATTGTGATGACTACAGACTGTACATTTTGATGATGCCCAGGTGTTTACTGAGTTTCTTGAGTAAATGACATCTGCATTGTCTGCCAACCTCTCTCTCAGCTCAGTCCTGACTAGATATCGTACAATGAACTACAATGAATGGCACATCCCATAAGCATCTCACTGTAGTATGTACTAGGTATGTATGCTGAGGCAACAAGGCAACAAGGCAGCAAGGCAGCAAGGCATCATATCACTGCACTCAGCCTAGCACGCACGTACCTGATGGACCGAGCTTCTTTTTTAGCATCACAGCTCGAATCTTGAAGAGGTTGAATGGATAAATAAATAAACCATTCTTTAAGGCTTCTCGAGTGGATTACGATACCACACGCAAATTGGTCAATTCGATTCAATTGAGACTTGGGCTTTTTAACAGGACATTCTTTATTTCAAAGATTGTTTTGTTTTGCTTGTTGATTGGGTTTAATTGAGACGATACGATACGATACTTGGGGAATTTTTGAAGGTTGTCTATTGTTTGTTGTTTGATCGATTGAGAAGGAAGAAAAGAAGAAGAGGAATTGATCGCGAATACGAAATTTAGAGCGCATTGAGAATCGGATTCGGGCGCGACCGCGAAGTAAGAGGAGCTGAGATCGGAGGGAAACAAAACAAGAGAAGATGGCGGAATATGAGAGAGGTGCTGAGAGGGGAGGAGAAAGTCGAGGTGGATTTCAGGGAGAGAGAGGGGACGCGGGAAATAGAGGAGGGGAGCGTGGATATGGGTATGGGGAGAGGGAGGAGAGAGGTGGGAGGGGTGGTGGGTATAGAGGGAGATATAATGGGGGTGGTGGGAGAGGTGGTGGTGGGAGGAAGAGGTATAGAGGTTAGTTGATGTATTTTTGTTTTATTTTTGTTTTATTTTTGGAGGAGGAGAGATGAGGCAGATGAAGCTCCGAGATAGTAGTGAGGGCCATCGACGGAAGGAAAATTGGTGATAAAGAAGATGACGATTAGGAAGATGAGCTTCAGCTTTGACGACAGCTTCAATTCTCGAGGATTCCAATCACCATCGCACAAGAAATAAAGCTAACAATATTATTCTCAATCCACAGATGAAGATGATCACGATCGACGACCTCAGAGACGTCGCTACGAAGAACCACTCATCGTCAAAGTTCGCAAACAACTTCTTTCCATCGCGGAGTCGCCTCTCAAGCGCGTCGAAACGGAAGTAGCCGAAATAGCCAAAACTGTATGCGACAACTACGATGATATCGAATTGCGAGATTCATTCTATGATTTATCGCTGCAATTAGTCGTAGAGCAACCTTTCAAGATTCCTTTCGTTGCTGCAGTCGTTATGGTATTGAATACTTTGAAAGAAGAAATGGTTATGGAGTTGTTAGAACGTGCTATAAAGAGCTTGAATAAATCGATCATCAAAGGCGACTGGAGACAGGTTAAGTTGTATATGAAGTTCTTGGGAAGCTTGCAGGGTTTATTGGAAGGTGATGGTGTTTTCACCATTCTGCAGGATTTCTTGACTAAGGCCCTGGATTTGCAGACGGAGAACAATGAAGAGGTGAGAGATTTGTATGATGAGATTGTCTTCTACGATTTTTTGGCTAACATTGAGATTCCTAGACTATCGGACCTGAATTGGTCAAGATTATCCTTCTTACTATTCCGTATATCATGGCATCTTCAGCGACAGATGCTCATGAGAAAGCTGCGGCTATGATTGAGAACACTGATATCATTGCTTCTGAACCGCACGTTTTACAAGCTTTGGTTGATCCATATCCAGGAGATGCTAAAGATGACACAATTGCGCCAGTCGGTGTTTTGAGTCTTTTGCAAAAGCAATTACAAGCTGAATCGCAAAATGGATGGGAACTATTCTGCTTGCCAAGACCATGGAAGATGATTGAGCCAGAGCAACAAGAAGCTTTGGCTTCTGCTTCAAGACATACTTTGCCAACAATTGCTCTTCCTGAGGTTGTCAATGCTGGACCAAGACCATTGTTTCCAGAGCTTTACTTTTCGGTTTATGCTAACCAGGATGTTGAGACTGTACCACCTATAACAGATATCTCATCGTGCCTGTTGAGAGATGCTTTGGTTGATACAATCAATATCTTGGATTACAACAGAAATGCTACGGCCAAATTCTTGATTGATATCGATTGTTATTTTGCCCCTGACACTTTTGTCAAGAGAGCTACACCATTCGATAGACTTCGAGATGTCGAGGGAGATAGATCAACATGGAAACCTGAAGATGTTGCAGTCGATGCAGTCTTTTCACAATTATTCCAACTTCCGGTTCCGGAACACAAGCTTGTCTATTATCATGCTGTCTTGACAGAATCTTGCAAGATTGCACCAGCTGCTATTGCGCCATCTCTTGGTCGTGCTATCCGTTTCTTGTATAGAAATGTGGATTCGATGGATCTTGAATTGAGCAGTAGATTTATGGATTGGTTTTCGCATCATTTGAGTAACTTTGGCTTTACTTGGAAGTGGACTGAATGGATTGATGATGTGGAGCTTTCGGATTTGGACCCAAAGAAAGCTTTTATTATTGGTTCTTTGGATAAGGAGATTCGATTGAGTTTTGCTCAGAGAATTAAGGGCACTTTGCCACCTCCATATCAACAGTTGATCACGGAGGAGAAGGAAAAGGACACGCCTGATTTTAAGTTTGATGATCCAAGTAAGTAATTTCATTTCGAAAGATACAAGCACTCCTAACGGTTTACAGGCACCCCATTCAGTGCTGAAGGACAAGAGATCCTCGCTCTTCTCCGCAAGAAGGCAACAGAAGAGGAGATTCAACCAGTGGTTGATAGAATTCACGCTTTAGCAGTTGAACAAGCACTTCCAGATCCTCTCGTTCCATCTACAGATGCATATGTAACATCAATCTGCTACATTGGATCTAAATCGCTCAGTCACGTTCTCTCTTGCATTGAACGTTGTAAAGATCGCCTCCTAGCCATTGGACCCGTCTCTCCAGTTGCTAGACGCCAAATCATTACTTCTGTTATGCAATACTGGAAGGATCAACCGGGTATCGGTGTTAACATCATTGATAAACTTTTGAACTATACGATTCTCAGCCCGCAAAGTGTTGTGCAGTGGGCAATTGGCAGTGAGGGCAAAAGACTCAGCCAGAGTTTCGTGTACGAGATGGTTGAAGCTACGGTTGGAAAAGTTACTGGACGTATCCGTCAAGTTCAGCTCAGTCTTCGTGTTCCTGGATTACTAGAGGAACAGAAACAATTGATTGAGAAGACCGTGGAGATGGAAAGAATCAATATGAGAGAATTGGGAAGGGAGATGGATGAGCTTTTGACAGCTTGGGCGAATGGATCGAAAGACCAGGAAATTGAAATGGATGGAAGGGAAGAAGATCGGGAATTGGTCAGAGGATGGGGGGAGAGATGGTTGAGAGTTTTCAAGAGAAAATTCGCGGTTGAGGAGGCTTGGGGTGTAGAGGCTAGCAGGTGGGTAGCTCCTCCAGAACCGGAGGTGGAGGAAGTGCAGGAGGCTGTGGCGGGAGAGGTCAAGAATCCGGAGGAAATGAAAGTTGATGGAGATGGCGCGGATGGTGCTGAGGCCGCGGATTATGAGGGAATTAATTAGATGGTGCGTGGTAGGGGTGACGGGTTGGGAATGGAGGGCGGGTGTGTGTACGTTTGTGAAATGAAATGAGAAGAAAAGCGGAGGAAAAGAAAACGAAGAGCAGAGAAAATTAAATGGAGATAAGAAATTGCATACATAGCAAGTAAAGTGTTATCATATTGCAACGGCAAGGATTTTTTTTTAAGTTTCATTTTCAGTTTTCACTTGTTTTGGGAGTGTATGATAGTAGAGTAGAGCAGAGCATAGTACGAGGCAAAAATGAGAAAATTCATATGACAACAATATCACAGAGAGTTGAGAGATAAATAACATCAATGTTTAAATGTCGTGTTGACAATTGTTATTATAATACTATACTATTCTTCCTACAGCATGTATATGAGTATCTTTTGAGATTTGAATTTGAATTTTGATGCTCCGTGAACGAACGAGCATAGGACCGATCTGGAGCTGTAGCTTTAGCTGTAGGAAAGTGTTACTAACTATTTTGCTAGATGCTGAAAGCCATCGGCTGGATGGATGGATGAAACACGTAATGTAACGTCTAGTGGTAACTCACCCCTTTGGAACGCCGTTGTGAACGCCAGCCCTGATATATCCTTCCCTTCTCCTATGACTGACTGACTCTGCTTCGGGATTTTGTTTCTCTCCCTGGAGATATCTGCTTCTAAATGCGTTCCGAATATTCTGCAGTCTCAATTTTTGCAACCTTGAACCTCCCGCTTCAATATTTGGGATCTGCTCATGTCCTCCGAATTTTCCTCACCTCCTTCCATAACCTTGTCCCCCATGACCTTGTGGTCCCGCAGGTGGCATCCCCATTGGCATCCCCTGCGCACCTCCAAATCCAGGAGGTGCTTGCATATTTAATAAACCAGGCGGAGGAACCATTCCTGGCTGCCCAGGAACTGGCATACCTCCTGGTGGAGCAAATCCGGGTGGAAATTGTATTCCTCGAGCAGGCCCAGTAGTAGGATGTCCATATGCGCCGCCTGGGCCAGTGGGTGGAACATGTTGATTGTGGAAATCCATTTGTGGGCCACCGTAGCCGGCTTGCGAAGGCGGTGGTCGTTGAGGGAGACCGGATGGAGGGGGTGGGAGATGTTGGGGTTGTCCTCCTGGAGCACCGCGTGGACCACCAGGTGGAGGAACAGAATTGTAAGCAGGACGTTGTGGTGGGAATCCTGGGGGTGCGGTAGGTATAGGAGAGTCGTTTAACATTGCTGCCGGAGCTTGTGGAATTCCATTCATGCCTAATAGTAATCCTGGTGGCATGTTTTGTAGATCTGGAATTACGTTGTGCTTCTTCGCTTGAGCTGCTAAGGCTCTCTCGGCTGCATCTCCGTGTCTTTCTCCTTTGCCATCTTTCTTGTACGCGTATTGGACTGAGATATCCTTGTTCATTAAATATTGACCGTTCATATTTGCGATAGCGTCATCGGAAGCTTCGAAGTTGGCATAGGATACGAAACCGTAACCTTTAGAAAGAGATGATTCGTCGCGAGCGATCTTGGGAGGAGAGATGAGAGATCCAAAGCGCGAGAAGGTATCATATAAAGTCTTTTCGTCTACCATAGGGTCAAGATTACCAATGAAAAGTTCGGCGCCCACTTCAACTGTCTTTTGTTTATCGGCAGAGGCCTAGATGTCCCAGTCAATATAATCTTCTTGAATTTGGGAGACTGCATAAAATGAGAATAAAACAGACCTTGTTGACACGGATTGGTTTTCCAAATAACCGCACTTGGTTCATAATGCGCGCCGCATATTCAGCATCCTCCTCTGATATAAATTCCACGAATCCATAGCCCTGATGATTTTGGGTGACGCGATCCTTGGGTAAATGTACATTGACAATGCGCCCAGCTTGTAACATCAATTCCCATACCAAGCTATCAGTAACGCGCTCATCGATATTGCCAATATAGACGGTGGCTTCCTTGTCTTGTTCCCTAGCAGAGCGGCGTTGCGCCATGGTTAGCTTTTAATACTTTCTGCGGTTTTGAACTTGGGAAGGCTAGCAATTGGAAAATTGAAAGCTGGGAGAAAGGAATTATTTACCAATGTCTTGCTCCTGACATGTTGTTATTCTGGTGGGAGCTAGAGAAAGAGTTCCCGTTGTTTATGTTTGATATAGTGAAAGTAGGATGGAAAAGTGCAGCTGTAGTGAATATGCATGGAGCTGTATGGTGAAGCTCAAGATGCGACGGAAAAATAATGGTGGATTAGTCATCAGCCTTGTTGATTGTGAGAAACCTTGATCACTTTTTTATACTGGACGTTAAAGCATAGGAAGACAAGCCAGAACATTTGATTTCACAACAATTTGTACGTATATCTTGATGGAACATTTCTTCTTGTCTGTAAGATACTAACTGTGCATAGCTCCGAATTAAGAAATTATATCAAAATGCAACTTTCCGAAGAATCTAAGGTTCGCATGCAGATACCCTCCATATGATGAATGGATGGAATGGTTTTGTTGACTTTAGATTAGGAGCGCATTGGAAAGCTCATTGACTATTCCCGTGTTGCTATCCATTAGTGAGGAAACTCTGGATCTTCTATCTTGGACTTATGCTAATAGTTTACAGTGGTTACCTTCCATTGATCCTCTACCTTGGTACGAATTGGCAAACGACATGAAGCACAGAGACTTGCATGCTAATGAAATCAGGATACACCCGCAGTGAACCACGCCCATCTATCGTCAGGTCAGTTTCTTTGCAGACGCTTGAAGCTAAACCATGTACTAATGTCCATCTACAGACTCCTCTCTCCTCTCGCATAAGTTCTTTAGAATGAGCCACCAAAGGGAATATTTTACTAGTCGACATAGAGATTGGCGGGAACATAATTGGAGGGATGTGGAACCAGTTATAGATGGGATGACTGGCATTAACCAGAGAATGATATGACGGTTGTAGCATATGAGGCGTTCATGAAATAATGAAATGCTCAGGGAGCTTATGTTTATGGTGGACACACACCATACGAAGATAATTGTACAATAGCGCAAAAAGCGCAATCACCACTACGAAATCAAAACCATTTCCCGTCTCCCGTTGAAATTTTGAATGCCTCATTCTTTGCCGTCTGTATAATGTGAAACTCTACTCAATGTGTCATTTGCCCCCGCCTCGGCAAGCCCCAGAAAATTATGAAGCTTTATTTTCGTCATCGGGTGTAAATATATTGCCCCTCGCAACTTCAACATTTTCGCAATGACAAACATAAATCTTCCCTTATGAGCGAAAACCATGCGCGCATCTCTCCCGCGCTGGTCGAGACAATTGCTGGCCTCTCGGCCGGTACAGCATCTACCCTAGCTGTTCATCCTCTAGATGTTATCAAAACGCGCTTACAAAGTAACTTCATACCCCTCCTTCCTACTCAACCCGTTGCTAACATCACCAGTTCATCGCAGTACATCTCACACACCAGCCAGCGGTCTCACAATCTTCCGCAGTCTAACCCAACAGCCTCAACCTTTACAAAGTCTCTATCGCGGCTTAACGCCCAATCTCATCGGCAATGCCAGTAGCTGGGCCCTCTTCTTCTACTTCAAAAATATCTTCGAATCCTCACTTCGTTCCTTCCACAACCAACCTTCAAATTCCAATTATGCCTCTCTTACACCCATCGACTATTTTCTCGCGTCCGGCTCAGCAGGTATCATGATTACCATCACTACAAATCCAATATGGGTACTGAAAACCCGAATGCTGAGTTCAGATCGGAGCAGTAAAGGAGCGTATCAAAGTATGTGGCATGGCGCTAGACATTTATGGCAACATGAAGGAGTACGAGGATTCTATAGAGGCGTTGGTATTAGTTTGTTGGGCAATAGTCATGGCGCGGTACAATTCGCCGTCTACGAGCCCCTGAAGAATTTCTGGCGTAATCATTGTTCACACCAGACTTTAAGAGGTGATAGAGAGAGTTCTCAGGTCAAATTGGGGAATACGGCGACGCTGTTACTTAGTAGCTCGGCGAAGATTATTGCGGGAACGGCAACGTATCCGTATCAGGTCGTGAGAAGCAGATTGCAGACATATGATGCGGAAGAAAGGTTTGGGAGGGGGATTAGAGGGGTTGTGGGGAAGGTTTGGAGAGAGGAGGGGTGGAGGGGCTTTTATAGGGGGTTGGGTACGAATATTGTGAGGGTTTTGCCGGCGACTTGGGTGACATTCTTGGTGTATGAGAATGCGAGGTTTTATCTACCAAGGCAGTGGAATAGAGATGGAGAGGAATAGGAATGTGGCTTAGATGAAGTAGGGCATTTTTGAGATTTGTATTTGTATTGATTGTAAGCTATTACACGCGCCAGTTTGGGAATTTCGATGAGATACAGATCAGTGTACTATAGAAGCTTCAGGAGATTGCATTGTTATCTACTGGCAAATAGATGATTGGTTACTATGTCTCCATTCACTTTTTCCAACAGACTACCTCACCACAACCAGTCTTCCACCAGCATCCCTCCGTTTTCTCCCAAACATCCCACTCCTCAATCATTTCTTTGATTTTCTCATTACTGTCCACAACTCCTAGCCTGACCGCGTTTTCGCCAATATCACCAGTCATTAGTGAGTTCTTCCAACTCGGTTGCATCAGATAACTGTAGCTCTCCACTACGTTCTCATTTTCAAACCCCGCTTCTCTAGCCCACTTCCCCAAAATTTTCCCAGCATGTGGCTCTGATCCTTTCTCTCTGATCATTGCTTCCATAATCTCAACAGATCTCTTGAGTCCAGAAGTAGATGGATGAAACACGGCATCCCCCATATCACTCTCTCTACAAGCCACAAGCCCCCCTATCTTACAAACTCTCTTCATCTCCTTGATCGCACCCACTGGATCTGGTAAATGAATGAGTAGCTGGTGCGTATACACTACATCAAATGTCTCGTCCTCAAAAGGTAATTTCATCACATCACCAATCTGGAATGAACAATTCTTTAATCCCAGGTCTTTAGCTTTTGTATTAGCAACCTCGATTACTGATTCTCCGGCATCGAGACCGATAATTGAACCCTGAGGAATGAGGGCTGCAACATCAGTTGTGATTGAACCGGGGCCACAGCCGAGATCCAGGATGTGTGACGTGGGAGTCAGGTGAGGTAGGAAGTATGCGCAACAGGTCGAGGCGCGGCGGAGGGAGTGCCGATTTACCACTGCAGAGCTGTAGCCAAGGGAGTAGGTTTCTTTAGATGCCATGATTTGTGTGTTGGGTTATTTTTTTGATGGTTGGTGTGTATGAGGAGAAGAGCTATTTGAGAAGTTTCTCTTACGGAGATAAGATGGAGGTAAGATGGATGTAAGTAGTGATTACGTCATCGCACTTTTCTCGATATGTTCTGGCAGGCAAAGAGCAGGCCGAAGCTACAAAGAGCTGTAAGTAGGAAAGAAGAGGTATGAAATATGGGCTGAGTTCATGCAGAGCGGCAAATTACTTGTACAAGATAAAATCTGCCTTGGCAGGCGGACTTCAGCTTCATATGTGCTATTCGGCTGATCTGACAAACATGCCTTGAAAAGATTCAAAAGGAGAAGCGAGAGATCCTTTAACGCATAGATGTGCTAGGTTTTAGAAGATAAATACTGCTGCCTATCTTTACCGACAGTAAACGCCTTTCTAGTCAACTTGAAAGAAAGCTTTACATAAAAGTAGGCCCAGCAGGTGATCTTAATATACGTGACCCGGAGCGGTGCACTGAGATTGATCTGCCTGAGATAAATCTGGAGAAGTTATAGTTTGAGCTGGATAAAAATTTATAACATGATATTCTGCTTCAATTGAAGCATTAGATATACAATTTCCAGATCCAAGGAAACATCAACATACAATCCTCGAATTAAAAACGAACAGTTCGAAAGACAGCTCAGACGAGAGAGAAGTGACACGATTAATGAAATAGAGTATAGAAGTGATATAAAAATAAAGAAAGATCCCTAGTGAGTGTATGAACTGATAAGTCATTTCTAGACTTTTTAAAATTCCAACTAATTTGTTGTTCGATTCTTTGATATTTGATATTAGAATCTATCTTTTCATCGTCCAATCTTGAATAAATCATTGTAAAGATTCCTAAGAGATATTTACAAACCCATTTTTGCAACATCCCATTAGCCCATACACCCATTGATGGACTTCACCCAATCTTTCTTGACCACAATAATGTCATGCAACTACGCATGGCGGTACCTCTTCTGAGTTATCTGCCCTTCTCCAAAGTTCGGCAGTGTAAGATGTGAAATTTCACATTGCAGTGCCCATACCTTCTAACACTGTCTTTATCAAGGCTTCAGGACCAGTTTCTCCGAGCTCTTTGCCAGTGTATGTATCAACTGCATGTACACCCGAGGGACGCAATTTAAAGAGGCTGTGGGCCATCAGATAGTAGGTGAATCGCAGAGTCTCACGATTTATAAGCCACTGTGAGTTTCCTTTTCGAGACATTATATGGTGTCTTCAGATGCGTTATATGGGCATCGAGAAGGCATACAACGCAACGTTGTTATTACCATGATCGATTGGCTGTCAAGACGAAGAATCATTGGAAGAAAACGGCCAATGGCATTCGGTTAACTCGCCACATTCACTAGCCACAACCGCTGCAATTCGTCCATCTGTATACGTGAAATGGAATTTTGATATTACAATTCCATGATTTACTAAATTGTGATTTCAACAAATTCCAACTCCATATTGACTCAGTTGTGCTATACAGCTAAAGAAATCCCAGCACGAAACTTCTCCTATCTTCACTGTTCCTCATAGGGACCATTCCTGCCTCTTCAGTCTTTGCTCATTGTGCTGTCCTTGTCAATGCTTTCATGAGAAGACGATAGCTTTGATAGCTTTCTAAGGGGCTTTCGATTCTTTCCGAACACCGTCATTAATCCTAGCAATAGCTTTAGGAGCAGCATAAGATATGGTGATTCTGAGATAAGAAGCAAACTATCGTGAATATCTTCGTGCTTTGCCTGCCTCGCCCCTTCTACCAGTCGTTCCGAATCTTGCTCCTCGACCAAGGTAGTGTCTGATGGAAACGATGATGATCCATTCTCTGATTGTGAGCCATCTTGCAGATCGGCTGCTGGCTCTGAAATTGTCACTGATGTGTTCTTCGGAACCTGTCCGGAGATCCTGATTCTGCTTTGAGGCGTGTTTGTCAAGATCGATGATGCTCTTGAAAGATTTTCGAGAGATGGATATGTCGGGTCAGATGGATTTATATTGGGTTCCCCCAGACCCATAGGCTCGCTATGGACCGTAACGCGTTCGGTGGAACTTGCAAAGAGCGTGGGCTGCCACGGTACAGCTAACTTCGCAGACCGAGCCCTTTTTCTCTCATTTCTTTCTTCAGGCGTCTCTGCAGTCATTCCTCCCATAAAAATTGATACAGGTAATGCATCAGGTAACTCTGTAGGTACTACTTCTAAGTTTTCCATCTCCATCATTCTTGGGAGACTATCCGCAAGGGCGTCGAGACGCATACTGCTGCGGTCCCCTCGTGGAAGATGTACAAACGTTGTGGAAGAACCCCTGCTTTTGTCTTGATCCGAAGAAAACTTCAGATGTCTTAAGATATTTTCCTTTGTACTTTTCAACTTCCCTTTTATGTTAACCTCCATTAGAAAAGGCATGCCATCATGTTCGAAGGCAAAGGCAGTATGAATCATGTTACTATGCGTTGCATGTTGTTCAAACTCGCTCTCTGTGAGCTCCCACTCCAATGTTCTGTATACTGCTGTGTGTCCACTTTTACGGGTGGGATGAGGCGCCGGCCTTAGTCTTCCATTGAAAATCCACCTGCTACTTAGGATGAGTTCCTTGGAGGTGTCTAGCCCTACTCCTCCACCACCATTTCCAAGGATGTTGATATTTGGAGTGAGCAGTACTTTTTTTTTAATTAGCATCCGCCTTTCCGGCCCGGAAAGTTGCTTGGGACCATATTGATCGGTAATATGAAGGCTATCCGATACAGACTTCTGGACGGAATGCCTTCCCGTGGCCTCCCCCGGACTGCTATCTTCTAACGTGATCGAAACTATTGCACTCGATAACCTGCAATCGTTTGGCTGATCAAATCCAAGACTCATATAAATAACCCCCGCAGGATTTTCAGCTTCCCCTAAAACCCCCCATTTAGACTTAGAGAGCCGGAATTGGCAAGTTACTCCAACCTTTCCGAGTTTTTGATTATTCAGGCACACATTTGGAAGATGCTCGATTCTCTCCAGGGTGCGCCCAAACTTTCGTGCGATAATTGGAGTATTGCTTAGAGGATTCAGACTCATTGTAATAATTTTGAGATTGAGTATAACATATCCTTTTGAAGAGTTGGCTCAGATAAAGATGGGAAAGGATGGAGCTGGCTTCCTGCGCTCACAATGTAAGATCTTACTCTACCATTTTCTTCACATGACCGATAATGAAACAGCATCTGATAGAGGCTGTGCTCAAGCGATGTAACCTTGATGCATACCCCCTAGGCTGCCAACTCATGGCGCTTTCGCCTAATGGGTAGTTATCAGCCAATCAGATCGACAGGATTCCTTAAATTTAATTCGATATTCATATTTATTCTCTAATATAAAATCCAATCAACATTATTTCTATATCAAGGTTTTGAATGATATAATATACACTAATTTTCAATATTTAATCTCTTTTGAAATTATAAAAAACCGAAATTTAAAATTAAGATTCTTCTTTATAAACAATGTGATTGAGTTATATTGTACGGATCATATGGGCGCCATGAGTTGGCAGTCTAGGGGATAATGTCCATTTGGGATTGTGCAGTCCAGCAGCCTTCAACTTAGCCTCCCACGATAAATTAAATGTCTATATTTCACAACATCCACCCATACAATCATTCTTCAATTTTGAATTGTCAAGCGGTACTCTGAAATCTCCATCAAAAAAGGAGCCGCTATGTCTCGTTTCACAGGATTTCACCCAGCCTCGTCAACTTCAGCGTTATCACGTGGGGAATTGCTCTGGTCTCGCAATTCTAATACAGCTTCTCCCGCCTACAATACTTCAGTATTGTTTGCAGGATCTACGGAAAAACGTAGTGTATCTTTCAAAGATTCTCCAAAAGATGAACATCATAATTCTAAGACCGAAGACAATACTAAAAACACTCGAGAAAGCGGAATCGAAAATGCACAGGAAAGGCCTCATGATTTCATATCATTCCCTCCAGCAGGTTGGACTGTTAATCCGTTTGCTAGTCAAACACCAATTCAAAGTCACATACCAATTTCCACGAGAGGGAGTAATTCGTGGACTACCAATTCAACACAGGACTCAACAATCTACCTCGAGTTCGATTGTAGCGAAGACATTGAAACTTACTTGGAGGAGCTTTCCCGTTTAAAGAGACTCGGGAGATTTAATGATGCCAAGCGATATTTCAAGGCTTGCCGTTTCTATTGCAGCGATCATCCGGATCTCATGATTGACTATATTGATACGTTGATGTCACAGGGCGCATGTAAAGATGTTCTCGAGCTTATTACTAGTGAGAATCCTCCAATCTTGACAAAAGATTGTGGTCAGATCTATCATCACTACTTACATTCCGCACTTTGTGTCGCAAAGGTTGTCACCTTGGGATGGTTAGAAGATGCAGTTCTGCAATGGGGGCAAGCAAAATCGGAGCTAATTTTGGAATTAAAGCGAGACTTTATCAGCTTGAGCTCACTTCAGGTAATGTGCAATATTACATCGTTATTATGCTCAGTCATGACTTACTGTTGTTAGATTCGATTTCTATGTCATTTGATGTATCTAGAAACTTCATATGTGGAATCAATGAATTCGTCATATCCAAATATTACGGTTGGATCTATCCCTGGGTCCGCCTGGCACGAATTGTATTTACATCTTCTATCAACGAATAGGATCTGGGATATGCGAGATATATTTTATCATTTACTCGGTTCATCGACTGTGAAGCAAGTGATGAATATGTTTTTTGACATAGAAATGAGCCTGGATCAGTCTATTAATACTTTTGTCACACAGTGGACCCAAGAGAATGATGAATCCACAGATCTCGCTGTTCTCGACGTATTAGTCACAGTATTGCTTCAGGAGGTTTCAGACAATAAACTCCTTGATAAAGCAGAACAACGATCGATTGACCTCTGCATGGTCCATGCCCGAGAAATTGCAAGTTCAATCAAGGACAACCATCCTGCAAACATCAAGTCTAGCCCGTACTTGCGATGGATTCTAGCTGAAATAAGATGGAGCAATATATCTGGAGAAAGGCAAAAACAATCGCCCTGGTCTTATCTTGACAATTCTCCTGGACTTTTGTATTTCGATGGCCGCCTTCCCGTTTATGTGCCCTTTGCGTTAGAAAATCCGGGTTGGAGAGTTCCCCTACATTCAGAGCATTGTGTTGAGATATTGACTCTCGGACTTAACACTGCACGCGACCTCGGTCATTATGATTTGGAAGTCTTATACCTAGAAGAGCTTGTCTACAGGTCAAGCGTTCCGCAAACTTATATAGCCGATTTGAAAGGTTTGCAAAAGAATGTGATGGGAAATAAGTCTGGTTATCTTAGTGCATGTTTGGCTCAATATCTGTTAGCAGCAGATGAAGAGGCACAGAAGGATCTCAGTAATGAACTCAGCGAGATCGATAAACAAGAATATTCTGCAAGTAGAGAAGAAAACCCCATCATGAAATGGGCTCAGAGGAAGATTCAACAGGCACTGTCTCATTCTTTGGGTGGTTCACGAGAACAGCAAGATTTATACTCTTGGATGGAAAGGTCGGCGTATTCTCAAATTCCTGATCGTTACCGCGACCAGCTTCGGCAATCTCATCATTTTTCACATGATATTGACTATTATCGCGGAGGAAGCCAAATCCCGAAGTACGTCGCAGAAGATAGAACTTCAATAACATCTAATGCCACAATCACAGAGCCTAGGATTAGCTCGAATCCAAGATCATCAAGCCCGCCACCTGCGCTTCTCAACAGTCCATCAGCTTTGATAGTGCGAGAGGACACTGGCTATTCAACTACGCCGTCGCGTGAATTACCTACTATAAAAACAAGGACGAATTCTACATATACGCCTACTACTAGTAACCGTGTGCAAGGCTTCCAGGACGACCAGAAAATCATCGACCGCCCTCCATTGAAAGGTGGTGTTTCAGAAACAAAGAACCAGACGTCTACACTACCTCGTAAGCAAAATGACATTTTTTCGAAGCGGAATCGAGAATCATTTCCTCCATTGGAAGTCGAAAACAAAGCTGGGTGGCGAAGTGATGAGTCAGAAGGTAGGGGAGAGTTCCTCACCAGAGTTAATGAAGATAAGGGGATCGACAAGCACGATAACGTCATTGGTGAACCTACAAGAACACAAGAATTAAATTATAATAGTAAGCACATTTCATACTCTCACTTCAGTAGTGTCTGCTAATCATTACAGGCTCACAAGCAGATCATGCTGAGCGCCCGAGAGCTCAATACTTTGAGGAGGAGACTAAGAAAGACTTCAAGCATAGATATGCAAATAGCTTCAGCTCAGAAGACTCTGAGTAGGAACTCGTTTTGGGACATGGATGGTGAGGGGAAGTGGTACGGCTATACTGTTTGGTAGTTTCTGAAAATCGGGAGAAACGAATGACGAGGGCACTGAGCTTCAGTACAGGATCAAGGGGAAAAGAGAAAAGCCTGTGAGGGCTGGAATGGCATATGGGAAACGGGAATGAAGGGAGGTCGGCAAAGGCTGAGCCTTTCGAGATGTGATGAGATAGATTTGAAATATGGGAGCAATGGGGAGAGAAGTTCAAATATCAAAAAGGGCATGGATATAAAACGGATGAATCGAAGAGCCTGGTTGAGGCGGAGTTTTGTCGTTATGCAACTATATGTGAGAGCTAGCTAGGATCTTTTAGCCTGCATAGTCAGCAATGTTCCATTGGTGCGAAGTGAGGCCGCATGACAGGACCCACCATAGCCTCATTATCTTATCAAGTATCATGTCTTCTCTCTCTTGCTCTTTCGTTTGTTCACAAACACAAAATCATATCGCCATGGGAGAAATTCTCGGTGTTGTCGCGAGTGGAATCGCAGTCGCTCAACTGGCGGGTGCAATTATAGGCAGTACTCAGAAGATATATTCTTTTCTCTCGGAGATGAAGGATGCGCCAAAGAAATTAGGCGACTTGTTGGTGGAAATAGAGTTACTTGGTGAAGTTTTGGTCGATTTTTATGATCAGAATAGCCCTTCAACCACAGGACAGTCCAAAGTAATACCAAAAGTTTTGAGACATTGTAGAACTGTCATGGAAAGTCTGGACAAAATACTAAACGTCTTGGAAGATAATCTGAAGAAAGATGGAGGAAGGATGAAAAAGCAATGGCGAACTTTGAAGGTAGTCCTCAAGGAGAAGACACTGGAAGAGCTTGCGGATAGGCTTGAAAGAGCCAAATCACTCTTGGCACTGGCGGTAAACTGCCACAGCATGTAAGTTTTACTACTCTTAGATCGCTAAATCTAGAATTAACCAATTGAAAATTTGATAGGCATCTTAATAGAGTGATACAGCAGACACTGATACAGCTGTCTTCATCAGGGACGACTACATATACAACGGAAACAAACAAAACGCTGGCTATGCCGGAATATAATTCTGTCCAACTCTCCAAAGAGAAAAGCACTTCTATCATTCGTAGAGCAGATAATTCTTACGGATTCTTCTCCTACTGGTCTACTACTTCACTTTCAAATTAACAAAACAAGAAGAAAAAATTTGCTAAATTGACTAATGACGCAATAATTGCTGATGAAGATGCTGATATGGATGTTGACTTGACAATTCTTCCAAAAGCTTGGATGAGACTTAGAGGCATGCACATCAAACAGAGTCGACGGTTCGGATGTTGGACATATTCCTTTCGTCCCATAAGTGTGGTTCATAACGACTCTCCAATTTTCTATGCATGCAAAGATGGAAGTATCGATGAAATACTTCAGCTGGTACAGACTGGTAGAGCGAGCCTATTTGATACTAGTCAAGAAGGATACAACTTGATACACGTGAGATCCCCCCCCTAATATTTCTTTGCAAAATTCTAATGGGGTTAATACAGTTTGCAGCTCTCCACTTGCGTGCAGACCTATGCCGATGGTTACTTACTCAAGGAGTGCAGGCTACCGAGACTGAATTCGAAAATGGAGAGTATGTAACGTCACCAGTTTGGAGGTTTGAGATTAATTTAGACTAATTTATCTCAAAGGACAGCTTTGCATGTCGCAAGTCACTATGTAGATAAAGACTACAGAGACTGTCTTCCCCTGTCTTTGATGGATTGTCAATTTTTTGAAAATATGGGGCGCCACAGTGATGCCATCGACACTATTAGAGTTCTAATAGAAGTTGGACAATGTGATCCAATGCAAAAATCAAACTTCAGCCGCACATCTTTGAGTTGGTACACTGGTGTCGAGCTTACCGAGTCTTTCAATTACATGCTCAATCAAGAATGCATACTAATCGGTCTTGATCCGGAAAATGACATTATGTCTTTATTGGATTGGCATGTAGAAACAGGATCGCACTACTTCGTAGATACAATTATCAAGTTCATGATGAAAAGTAGTATCAAATTCTCACGGTCTCGAAGTTCAAGAGACGGCTTTCCTAGCTGCCCGCATATCTTGCATACTGCACTGGAACTATTATCAGACATTATTTGCGATCCTAAAGCAAGATGCAAACCTGCCACGACGAACTCATTGAATTTTGGCACTGCTCGAGATGAGAGTCCATATCTACTACCAATCCTCCTATATAGGAACACCCTTATCGCACTTGTTCCGAGATGAATACCTGCTGCTTAGTCACGGACCAACAAGAATAGAAAAAAGGCCCTTACCAATCTTGGAATGGTTCAGGTTGCTCAGAAGAGCTGGGCATAATCTACAAGACTACGTTATTCAAGAATCATACTATCATGACTCTTGTATGATTGATCCAAATAATGAGGCTGATTTTTTTGGTACATGCACATTTTCCAAGCTCGAAATACTGCAGATATAATTTGCAATTTTGAGTGGTATGGCTGTCGCGATCAGAAGAGAAGTTTCAAATTATCAAACTATTCACAAAAGCCAAAAATGCCTGGAGCCTGGGAGAATGATACTGGCCTGATAGATTATCCTAAATTTCGGGCCAGTGATATACGGAGACCCAGTCGTTCTCCAGACTTTGAGATGTACGTTCAAACCTTTTTTATCTTCTCATTGTGAGATCACAATTATTACTGTTTGTGGGTCACGAGATGCTAATTTTGAGTTTCAGGTCATTTTTGATTGGTCCTTTGATAGAAGACGAACAAGCTTTTGACAATATAAGCTCTATACGACGTCGAAGAGTGGCTTGTGACTGTTTTTGTTTCCTGGATTGTTCACATGAGCCCCCGTTCGGTAGGTATGATACTGACTGTAAATTAGATTTATGTTCATGCTTGGATGAAAATGGATGTGAATGCAAGGACGAGAGTACAAACTATGACGGGAACGAATTCGATAGTGCGGCCGAGATTACTGATAACAGTACTGATGATGACGAGGAGAGAAACGATGAAAATACCGATGAAAATAGCGAGATTGAGAATGAAGACGAGATTATCAATGACAGCAACAAGTACGGGGAAGAACAAAATGAAGACGGTGTTCTGGAAGGAGAATCAGATTCCGCATGCGGGATGGAGTTCTACTGTCTCAACTGTGATAGAAAGTACTCGGGGCCGATTTCAGCAAATTGATACAGCAGTTTGTCTGGACTGCAGTCCGTTTTCAAAAATTCTAGTTCTGAGATTTTGAAGATGTTATTTGTAAATTCCGTAAATCAATTCTCTCGTATCGATTCAGAAATTAAAGCTATTTCAGTATCTCAGAAAATTCAGATGTTTAAAGGGAATTGAATGTTGCAAATTTTTTGATTGTTAAACTGCAGTCTGTAGTATTGGGCAGCCTGCATGTATTTCTTAGTTGGTGTGATACCGAACTTCAATGTGTACTCCAAGTCCTCAGATGAAGTATGACTGGCCATTATTTGACATAACGCTGATTAGGAACAGTAATTTGACGTAACAATAGGCAAAGAAGCCTTGTTTCTTCAAAGTTCATTAAATATATCCGAATTGCGTAGGGGGTTGATGGTGCTCATAGCCTCTGTAAAGTTGTCAGGCATTGTGGATTGATCTAACTGGGGTCTAATTGGCGATAAGAACATCCTACACTGCAAAGAGAATGTCCAGAGTATTGAAAATACGAAATGCCACTATAGTTGTCAGAATAGCCAGATGAAACTGGACACAAATTGGTGGATAGTAAATAAGCTTCAAAACTTTTGTGTCAACAAAACTGTCACTCTAACATATCTTAGTCAATACATTTTCCTTTTAAATTTTAGCAAATGAACTTACTGCAATGATCTACAAATGAATTTATATACCTTTAATAAAGATTAAATTGATATAGGTACTTCGATCTATCCCCCTTTTCATCTCGAGTGTGCCCTCCAGTCAATTCTAATCTCTCAAAAGAGCAGAGCCTAACAACCCATCCCAAACTGTTTTTAATGGAGATCTCAGAAGAAACAACATCACAGCGATAAAATCAGGATAATATTTGGCGGTTGCAACAAAAATAAAGGTTAGCATTGCTGAAAATGACATATTGAATTCTCAGGTTTCTTTAACGGAGGGGCACTCCTATAATTGGTGTAAATGATTGAGTCAAGTAACAAAGTGTATACTTTACTGGAACTTTCTCAACTACTCTTCTGATTTGCAGGAACAATACTAGAATTGAATACAGCTCAATAGAAAACTATTGTGGTAAATCTAAAGAGCAATTCCTGAGAACTTAGCCTAATTTAAGGATTGGGAAATTAAGTAAGTATTACTGTGTGAGAAGAAGTATCACTAACTCGTTGGTCTCGGACAAACATCACGAGGTCATCTAAATAGGACCAATGACTGTGTTTCATTGTTTTTGATCCAAGGAATACAATGGCTAATATTACTGTGAAAATATTTTCTGATTAAGCCCACTTTCGTCTGGATTTGTCATCTATATCTTTATTGCCTCGAAAGATTGGAAGCAAAAGATATCCAACAACATACAGTCAGTACACTTCAGAAGAGATTTTCAGACCCGGTATCCCATGTCAAATCAGTCACTTATCTTTAACCTAATTTCCATTAGCGACCTAGCCTATAGAATATGATCGCAACAAACACTTATTTACCATCTAAGGACCTATCATCCGAATGGACATGAAATGACCAAGATTGGAGATTTTATGTTGATCACACTATTTGATAGATCTATATTATCCAACACTTCACAAATTGGTGTTTCCCAGAAATTTGGTGACCAGTGTACGCCACAAGAATACAGACGTGCAACAAGTACATCGAGTTGTATACTAGAAAGCCAGTACATGTACAGTGCTTCTTGGGCGTTTTCTTGTGACAATTCAGCCTGATTTCTCTATTGGGTCATTCATCATTCATAAGACCAAACAAACTGAATTCAGACCCATGATATTCTTACCATGCTCTTATTTTGGCCAAAGTTTCGTTAATACAGACTGTTTCACTGAAATTAGATTGGTAGATGATAATGTTGCACTTGCAATTGGATATCGCCAAGTTGAGTTACGTCCTGTAGTTATCCATCGTAAATGGTCTTCGAGATAATTAGGGATATATGGATAGCTTACCCAAATCGTAGGTGAAAATTAGATGAGCCAAATCTTTTACCCATTCCTTGCTGAGCAAATACCGGATAGACATCATAAGTTATTAGAATATCTCAGTATCTTCCAACCGAGCCAACCACTGCGACTAACTCAACTTAAACCAACTATGTCTCTCTTTCTAAACAACTTCGTAAACACGGGAAGTTCAGATATGCAACAAAATCAATTATGCCCCCCCTTCCGAACAAATTTGTAAACACGGGAAGTTCAGGTATGCAACAAAACAAAGTCTATGCTTCTCTGGCATGTCATTGGAAGAATATCACACACTATCAAGATACCAAAGCTAGAGATACATCTCAAATGATAAGTTATGTCATTGTGCATGAAGCTTAGAAGTGCAACAAAAGGATTTTATCGCTTCTACGAGATGTTATTGGAGAGATACAATGGATAGACTCCATCGATGCTCATTTTCTAACTCTTTAGAGGTAGTTCCTCATCAAACCAAGACCGTC
The DNA here is from genome assembly GCA_019395255.1 of Botrytis medusae. Classification (NCBI taxonomy): domain Eukaryota; kingdom Fungi; phylum Ascomycota; class Leotiomycetes; order Helotiales; family Sclerotiniaceae; genus Botrytis; species Botrytis medusae. The sequence goes on from JAHXJL010000025.1 coordinate 40,740, forward strand.
TGAGAAAGCTCTCTCGTTCCAGCCCAATCCAAATCATGAGATTCAAGACGTATAGTACAAGGATATATTCGAGACGTCTCCTGAGTCGGAATCAGGATTAAAGAAGAATATCGAAGGTTATTGAAGCATGTATAATCCTTCCAATCAAATATAAATAAAATTGTTCATTGTGATGCTTGATCACATGAATTAATGTCACTAAATCCTCAACCTGGATCTTTTTCAATCAAACCCATACTTTTCATCAGAAGGGAATTTCCCTAAATAAACATTCTAGGTAATATGTTGAAACAAAATAAAGAATGCATTAGGCAGAACAGAACCTGAGAACAGCTCCCATTGCCATCATTCCCTCAACAAGTCTTGGTTTTAATCAGCTACCATGACCATCGAACCTTTATGCCCCAAAAAGCAATACCTACACTTTGCAAACTGTGTAGTACACAAAGAAACTAAATCCTTGTCAATTCAAATTTTAAAGTAAGTATAAAGTCAATCAAGTAATAGAAAGATTCCGAGCATCCAATAACGAACAAACCCCCCACAAATCATTCCAATGTTGCACATCGCCGGAAACTCCCCGCCAGCCAAGAAATACACAAGAAAGCCAATTTCCAACCATCAAAAGTATAAAAATGGTATTCAGAAGAAGCTCCGTCATAGAAGAAAAGTATTTACAACCAATAGCAAGCCTCCAACCCCTCAACCACATCTTTATGTTGCACATCTCCGGAGAATTCTGTGTCGGTCAGCCAGTATATAAGGAAAGCAAGTTCTCGCCCCCTCAAAGTAAAAAGACAATATCAAACCCCCAATTGGAAATCCCAGAGACAAATCCAACCAGCCCCGAGCCCACAAGCCCTATTCAATTGCACATCCCCAGAAAATTCTCCCGCGCCTCCCCTTACGCAAGCATCCACCACCATCCACCATCTACCACTCCAAATCCCCACCCCAACCCAATCCAATAAACCACAACATACTCATCACCCTCAGAAAAACACATTCCAAACACCCCACATAACATAACCCAAAGATCATCATCAATTCCAGCCTACCACGCACTAAATCTCGCTAGTTCTCGTTAGTTCTTTCCATCTCGCGAAAACTAGCGAGAACTTAAAAAAACCAAAATCGGTCTACAAATTACGGATTCCTAAAACCCGTCAAACGTCACTTTTTCACACTTTGCATTTCAGGAAATGAATATCTTACTCAATTGAATATTAAAACAATATGACTAATGACCTACTACTTACTACATTTTAATATCATATATCTTGGCATTCACTTACAATTCTTATTCAACTACGATAGTTTTCACAACTAGTGATCTACGCCTCGAGTATTTATTCCCTACTGGGTCATTCACTCGCTCATTAATTCCCAACCACTTATTTCCCAGTAAGAATACTAGCGCCAACTCAAATCAAATAACAACAACACCAAAAAAAAAAAATACACTAACAACAAAAGATATTTGAAAATAAGACGTGCAACAAAACCTCTAAAATATAATTTCCATCCAGTAGGGAGAGAGGGACTAAAAGCACGAAAGTGTGAAAACCTTATTATTATGTAAGATCTTAATAGAGTTTCTAATCATTTATTCACTCGCTCGCTCGTCTATTATTTCCAACTACTTATATTTCCGAATAAGAATATTAGCATCAACTCAATTCTCAGATCAAATCATAGTAATACCAAAACAAAAAAGACGCTAATAAGAAAAGATACCTGGAGAATGAGATATGCAACAAAACCTAAGATGTGATTTCCGCCCAGTAGGAAGAGAAGGACTAAATGAACGGAGTGAAGAAGTTATTATTATACAGGATCTTAATAGAGCATATAATTATATCTTGTAATGCTTTATTAGTATTTCTTGATATAATCTCGAACATGGAAAATATATTAGTCATGAAAGGTAAATTTGGCAAGTCAGTTCAGTATTAAGAATCCTCATTTTATGTAATCATCTAACATGTCAACACCTCCTACCCCATCCCAGAATATCACACCATCAATCACCAATCATTCAATATAAACAGGTCTCAGAGAATTCATGCAGAAACACTATGTATGTTGTAATGCTGTATCATTTTTGTATACCCAGCCCCAAATTTCTATACCCAACCCTGTCTTCCCTATGTATAATCCCATCCCACCCTCTGACCCCTTTCCCACAATGAGATTGAATTCTATAAGCACGAAATACCACTCCCTACTATGAATCCGGCCATTGATAATAATCTCCCACGCCCCAAAAAATTTGCACATTGTGCTTTTAACCTATGCTCTGATTGTGATAGATAATATAATCTGATTCGACCCTCTTAGAAATCGCATCCTATAGCAGATTGCCAAATTCTCTTATATTTCCTCACTAATAACGACCGTAACCCCGTTTGAAAACCGAAGCCCATGTCCATATCCACATTCCCAAACCATAACCATAATGACTGGTATCAGAACGTACCTCTCAAACGCCATCACCAATGTATGAGAATCGACCATAATTTAGGTGACCTCCAAAATTATCAAAACTTCCTCAGTATATCCAGACGCCTTGAGAATCCTTCTACTCAACTCTCTTCACATAATATTACAAACTCTATCTGAGTGATCTGAGTTTTTGTCCTTATCTTTAGTATCTATGTCCGTAGCTTCCTTGCTTCGCCTTTTACCCTTCTTGCTGCCTTTGCGGGATACTCCACCACTTAATTCAGCAGGTTTTGCGAGATCTCCATTAGTACTTGAGTCGGGAGGACCATCTAATCCTAAACCAGGTAAAGCAGGCACAGCAGGTATAGATTCTTTGCTTGTATCTGGCTTTTGTAGAGACTCTTTGCTTGCCCTTGATATCAAGTCTTTAAAATATGATCTGCGGTTCTCGGACTTTTCGTTCGAGGAACTCTGTGGTCGACTTCGTGATGCCTTACTCCTCCGAAATGTTCTTGAAGTTCTGGCACTGACCGGCTCCTCACCCGGCGTAGCAGGAGCTGAGTCGTTGTCTGATTTGTCAACGCTGACACTACTCGCATCTGTGGCCGCAACGCTTCCTCTTCTGTCATCATCGGGAAGATTGAGACTTCTACGGGGTCGATCAATTTCGGATGAAAATCTGACGACAGAATTCGAACGATCGTTCGGTGGTGGGGTAAAATATCCTTCGTCTTCGCCGCTGCCATTGTTTAAATCTGGACTTGCCTTCGAAATTTGTACATCTATACTTGGAACAGAAGAATATGTGTACGATGGAGGTGTTGTATTGTCGGAAAACCTTGCCAAATCTTCTGGGGAAAGGTTCGCTAGGATCGGAACAAATTCATACCACAAAGTGACTGGCATTCCGTATTTGCTGTCATGCTTCAAAGCTGCATCAATATCTACACTGGCTACTCTTCCCCCCTTTGCCATGTCATCGTGGACTATCCAGTAGTCATCGACATAAGCTGGTGGGTGCTGACCATCTTTCGGTTGTAAAGAATTCGAGGCACCACCGGTCTCCACATCTAAGCGAATTAGCGATCTATAGTGTCCACTTTCAAGCGATCCTTCGTGGCAAATCATCGATCGAAGTACTAGCTCGAAACAATCCGAGACTGCTACCTCGTTTGAACCTTCATAATCATGGACCAGGTGTTGTGGTAGTTTCATTTTCTTTGGGATATCAACATGGGTGTTGTTCTTTTTTAGGATTTCTTTGCCGTCTGGTCCCTCCACATTGTGATATCTTTTCAGATCAAATCCTAGCATTGGATTATGGTTTTGTTTGATCCGTTCAACGAATTCTCGATTATTTGCTGGAGCGGGTTTGGAAAACCAAACTATATCACCAATTAGTACAGGTACAGTCTTAAGTAGAGCAATATTTGAATTTAAATGGCAAGAAATTGGAGACCAACTACTGGACGGACGAATCAGCTTAGATAATATAAACGCGTCGACTTCTCTTTCTTTACGCGTAGAATTGCGACTCGTCGTACGGTTTAATGACCCTCCATCACGTGTGACCTCCCGAGTGAGATGATTTTGGGAAGATGACTGGCCAATCATCCCTATGTGGCTTGGAGGTGCAGTGTCCGATTCGGCTTCTGTGTTCTCGACATGTTCCGAGGTTGGCTCTTTGTCAGTATTAGGTTCAACTTCTGTGTTCTCCACATGCTCTGGAACTGCTTTTTCGTCATCATCGTCGGGTTCGACGCGTCTCTGAATCTTGACTAAAGACAACAAGGACCGTTCTATACATTCTTCGAGTCGCAAACGACCTGGCCCCTCATGATCGGTTGAAATGGAGATTGGAAGAGTTCGCTCTTTCGACGTTCTATGATCATCCTTTTCGCGGATACCACCATGTTCATAATCAACTCTCAAGTCAAGCATTGGCCAATCGAGTATATCTCCAATCTTCATGTGTGCCTCGGTCGGGTCTTGCTCTTTAGTTTTATCCAAGTCGTCCCAGCCGCATTCGATCAAACTATCCAGTATACGTTCGGTCTGTTCGGAATTAGCAAGTCAATAAAGTATATGGAAGGCAAAACTGACGATGTTAACTTCAATCAAAATGCCTGATCTCATAAGGTTCACCCATAACCGAATTAATTGGATCAGGTTTTGTTTAAGAGGATCCTCGTAGAAGTTGTTGAGTAGTTCTTGGAATTGAGTAGGGACTGTAAACAATGAAGCCAAAAAAGAATCCAGCCAACAGGTAACTCCACGAGAATTCTGTGCCCCGAGCATTGTTATTTTTGGATCATATGGATATATGACTCCTGAGAGCGAGTTATGGAACACGAGCAAGATTTGATGTGCTCTCTCGACATTTCCATTAGCATAAATTGAATTCAGACAAAACAGAATTTGATCATCTTTCACATCATTGTGGCCGTCTGATTCTAATAAGCTTCTGATGCGTGAAATCTATTGTTCCATTAGCGATGCTGTCCGAGTAGTTGTGAACTGATCCAACCTTTTCCTGGTCTTCATCTTGTTCCTTTTCCGACTTTGAATTTCTAATATGAACAAACAACGAGGTAAAAATGTCGGAAACTGATCGACTCTAAGATAAACAAGAATAAAGAGTTAGTATTTGTGAATTGAAGATTCTGTCACCGTGTCATCATTGCATCGGAAATGCGCCGCGGAGAAGGAGGCTTCGTGAGTAACTGCCAACCTCCCCCCCGCCCCGAATGCCAGGAAGATAAAGCAATGAGATGTGGATGTCGCAGGCGCATTACCTTCTTCTCCGAAGACTTCTCGGCCGACTTGTTGTCTCTTGATTTATCTCGTTTGTGTGAAGTCTCCTTATCTTTATCCTTTCTGCCGCCAAATTTATTCATGATGGAGGATGGATTCGTGGTGCTCCCGAAGAGGCCCGTATGTGAAAATTATTGTTGTAAAGAAACCAATCAAATGATTAGCAATAATAGAACGCTGGTATTTGGTTGTTGATTCGGATTGTGTGCGAGTGGAAATAGTGTACGATTCAACGTTGGGAAGGATTGGTATACTCCATATTCCGAAGACGAAGTGAATGAGTGATTGATTGCTTTCTGGGACCTTTCGCAGATGAGTCGGAGGCGTCTTATTAATCTTTAAAGAGTGTGAATTTGATGACTGATTTTGTATTGTATTTCTGAGTGTATGTAGAGAAGGATTGAAGCAAAAGCGGGAGTTGTTGCAGTGATGGTTGTATTTGTTGTTTCTTCATTTTCATCGAGAGGTTACCACCCACCCACTACCTGTGTACTAGGCAATCTCGACTCCACACCTGTTGTAGTTCGTACTGCGTAGAATCTTGGTGATCCTTCCCTCGGTGCAGAATGGAACTTTCTCCGAACATTTTTTTATAAGGGTCGGACGATAAATGATAATGCTCATCCTTGCTGCATGACACGTGCATGGGGTTAGGAACTATTCAGAGATCCGGCAACCAATCAATCAGCATGCGCACTGGCTTGTTGCTTTTGGGAGGACAATTCAGAATGTCTTAGATAAGCAAGGTTTCGTTTGAAGATCTTGTTGCCTGATACGCAGAAGTAAGGCATCTCTCGAGATATTTTCTGATACTGCTGTTTGAAGGCTTCATCAAAAGATCCCCGCCATATACCCAGACGACATGGCTGTACGAGAATTACCGTCGACTTTGTGTCGATTCTCGAGGAGGGAAATAAGATCAAAGCCAATATCAATAGGGAGGAATTGTCGCAGATATGCATCTGGAGAAGCTGTTGCCGCAAGACAGAGTCCAGAAGATTTCCAAGACCTCGAATCGCAATCTTCATTTGCTTCAACATCTGTGCCAAAAGAAGTAATTGATACTTTCGACCCTGTAAAGACGGCGCAAGGCCGGAAGAGAGAACTTCCCTCCAGTCGGTATGACCGCGACAAATTCCAAGTGAGAGAGGGGCAATGCTTATGTCTTTTATAGATACCAATTTCGATCACCGAGATACTATCGAGGTCCCCTCCATCCTCATCAACCTCCACCAAAATCAGATCCTTCGTCTCGAGAATTCGTTCCTGGTCCATTCGGTCCCAATCGCCTCGAACAAACCTATAAATCAACCATCTCCCACGACATTATGACCATGGCATACGTTCATAAACCACCTGGAACCGTCACAATTCCTAAAGCCGATCGTTTAAGAACATGGGACGATTCATCACCATATCATAAAGGTAGACCAAAGAGAGGTCCCCGTGGTGGAGATGTTTTACGTCTCATTGAACAAGATATCACTTGGCGCAACATTCCTAAGATCGAAGAAGTCACTGTCCATTCGATGGTCAAGGGTGCACTTGGAGATTCCGCATATTTGCATGTCGCTGGTATTCTACTACAATCAATTACGGGTGTAAGGCCAGAAATTCACAAGTCAACACACAACGTTGCACAATTCGGTATTCGAAAGGGCATGCCAGTTTCTTTAACTTGTACTATGAGGAATAACGATGCATTGGAGTTCCTTGATAAGTGTATCAATGTGGTATTCCCAAAAATTAAGGATTGGCAAGGTGTAAAGGGTGAGTTTCTTCGGTAGATATGGGACAGAAGGAATGCTAATTTAAATAGGCTCAACTGGAGATGGAAGTGGAAACTTGTCATTTGGTTTCAATAGAGAAGGAACTATTTTATTCCCGGAAGTCCAGGTCAACTATGATGTAAGTTTTATATTGATAATTTGTATATACTCCAAAAACTAACACTATTTTTTAGATGTATCCACCTAGGTTGATTCCTGGATTTCACGTTACAGTCAAAACCACTGCGACATCCGATCGTCATGCTAGACTTTTGCTTAGCGCTATGGGTGTTCCTTTCTACGGAAAGCTAGTTGATTAAATTCGATCTTTCACGAATGAAGTGTACAAGACGATACAAATCATGTGTAAATATAGAATGTAACACAAAATCATCATGTGCAGCACATCTGACCTCAAATTTTGTTTTTATATTGCGCGAATCGTCGCTTACAAAAGGGATAAGGTTACTAAAAAAAGTATTTGATTCTGTCATTTGATAGTCAACCCCATATAATACCCAAAGTATATATTTCTATCTCAGTGATTTACTTGATATTCCGCTTTTCACACTTACATGTTATGTAGTCAATAAATCGCCAGCAATCATGCACTGTCCCTCCCGCTATATCTATATTACATTACATCAGCTCTTCACTCGTATTCACTCCAACCACTTCACTTTCAGTCCCAGCTAACCAAATTATTGCCCAAGAGTCCTCAGGTACATAAAGATTCGAGAGAACTAGCTTGAGCTCTCTATCCTTTTATGAAAAATGCAGTACCCAAGGTGATGGAGAATAGCACTCGTTCTGACAATTGCGGTACTTCCTGCGAGCATTCCGGAGGTAGTTTTAATCGAGTGTTTTATTGCGTGTTGGCTAGAGTTTGTATTTTGGGGGGTGAGAGGGGATTTCTCATTGCTACTTTAGTTTTGTTGATTTTGGTCTTTGATTCTTGTTATTTTTTTGTGAATTTCGTCCATCTGGTCTATTCTTACTTGGTAGAATGAGAACGACAAGCCTCACCGATTATTCTTACTCAGAAACGCACAGCACACTTCAATACCACCGGCACGTATTTGAGACTTCGTGGGGACAGAAACTGTGTTGATTATTATACTTAATTGACTAGTCCTCCTTCACCAGTGTGAACATGCAATCTGATAAATTATTAAAGGAGACATGGCATGGACCTCAAGTTTGAAAACTTTATATATCTCGTATAGAAACTTTTCCACCTTGAGTCACTTTCGGGAGCTACGCCTAACACCCGACAATTAGTTCGTATCAATTTTCCTGATGAATTGCAGAATACGTTATCGTGGACTCATGCTCTGTCCATTCGCGAATTTATTTCTTCTTTCGCCGACTTAACTCCATGGAACGAAGTTATAGTTTCCTTCCTCTGATTTCCATATAAATATCTCAATCTAGAAACTTGGTCAAGACGAATCCAAATACTAATCTTTGAGCAGATGAGACGAGGGGAGGGGGGAAGGGTCCCTAGTCAGCTGCACTCTTCCTCTCTCTTCGCTTAAACTTGCTATACTAGAAAACTTTGGCGAGGTATTTCGACGCATAAATTTGGGAAAATGTGACGTGAATAGTGAGGAATCGACAGTATTCAGGTTATCTGGCAATAATGATTATTTGAGCATGCACAACAAAAGTACAATCGACGTTAAGAATCGGACAAGTATTACTGGAAAACACACAGTAGGATAATTCATATTTCCCAATCTCTGCCGTTCTTAAATGTGTATCAGAAATTTGATGCATAATTCGTCTTCCCGGAATCTTGCTCTTGCATTCGTGTCTGGTAGTATGGACGCGTAAAGACACAGAGTACTTGTCTGCAACTGAAGACCTTTTTATATTTCTCTTTTGGCAAAAAGGAAAAAAGATTCTGGGTAGATGGATGGAAGACGTGTTTGTGATGCTGGGACATTCACTACTCATAGGTATCACTTTCAACATTTTCTTAGCATGGCCTGTAGACTAGTCACTGCAGTGAGTTGAGTGAGTCAGTCATGTCATTCTTTCGAATTTTCACAAGTATTCACTCCTTCCGCTCGGGCTCACTTCTCAGATTTTGATTTGAGTGATACATATACAACTACTGAATCATAGTGAAATACCAATCGCTCGAAGAGGCAAGATCACGAATAATTACAACTCCGAAATATGCCTCACCCTTTATGGCACGAATCCTACAGCCCCTCACTAATGGCCTAATTTTGGGACATATTCTTCTGTGGTTTCGCAATGGAATAGGATTGGTATTGCTGCTGATGTTGAAATCGGTATTGAAAAATAGTTATTGAACAATAACCGAACACCGTAAATGATAGTCTCAAGGATAAACAATAAGCAATGGTACCTTATTATCACTTCCTACGATCATAGTAATCTCATAGTTTGGCCTTCAATTAATTCAAGCTCACGAAAAGACTCTCACGAATCATTTTTCGTTAGGGCATTCCGATCAATTTCCACACCCTCTTCAATGGAAGCATGTAGTGTACGAGAGGTGATTTGCGTATGAGATATGATTCGAAAACTCTATATATCTCGCTTGAACGAAAAACATTGAGCTAGCGGATCGAAGGAGACTAGCGGATGCGTACTTTTGAAGCAGGAAATATTAAATGGAAAGTGGATTTAACTGTGAATAATGTAGAAGGTATGTGGAGTCAGAGGGCGTAACTGGTTGATCCACCATTCATACTTCTCGTACAATCACACTTCAACTACACTTCCATCTCTCCATATGTAACTAGCTTACTCCGAAATCCTCCCATACGTTTGTACCCAGGTTTGTTTTTGCGGTTCGATAATCCGTCCGCGTCTTTTCTGAAGTCCAAAAGACGTCGTTGGTCGCTAGTTGCTGCTATAGTTTTGATTCTTCAACACACTTTCATTATCAGTGTTATTTTCAGACTATCAAATCCTGACTATGCAAACTCGCAGCAACTTCCAGATACCCCGAGCCCTGAGCATTAGAAAAAGGTGGCTTTGATATCATCTGTAGGGTTTTGCCGCGTGCACGCAAGTTTCAGAGAGCTCAAAGACTGTTTTCTCTAGAATCAACGCCATGAGTTTGCAATCCGTTTGAGTGGACTTACTGGCAGTAGCAAAGTTAAGTCAAAAAAAACAAATGCTTAAATAATGAAGTAGACTTCGAGGGCGAAGGAAAAAGGGGGGTTCGTGAATGTTTTAGGCTAAAACACGCTTTGAGCATTAAATAATCAGTTGGATATGTAGAGACGTTAGGTCTAAGTTGTGAGATCATGTGCGTGCAATTGAGGAGAATTGAAGAAGTTAGATTCACTATCCACCTTTACAGAGCTGGAGTCCACTGGGAAATCTCTATATAAGAACTCTGCGACACATTCATGAGACAAATTAAACTTTCGTTACTGATCAGGAAGGTAAGAGGCCTCGGAAGTGATTCAAGGTCATATTTGAAGAAGAAAGAAGAAAACCTGCATCGTTTTGGGATACAACCAGAGACAGAGTCTGCTGTATGGTCATTAGCTTGTTATTTGAAACTTGGTAAAACTTTCGGTGGAATTATACAATAACAATAACGAAAACAGCGTGTTGATGGCAATAATGTACGCCCCCCTTCCCCCCCTTCCTTGACGCAGCTTCTAATTTAAGGAAAGTCATAGAGGGTGAGACCGATATGCCAACAGAAACTTTTAATGACAAATAGGTTCCAACAAGGAAGGATAAAAGCTCCATGACTTCGACAGCGAATAAAAATCTCTTCCGAACATGATGAAAAATAGATTCTATACTAACACAGGCTTCTAGTCGCATTGAATGGTAGGCGTTGGCAGTTGTTTCCTTGCACTGTTTTCTTGGCAGCTTAGAGCTTTCCATTATAGCAAGCTCCCAACAACAGGATATATATATATACTCATACGTCACTACATGAGAATTCGGTAGAAGCATCATGAACCAATATTGATGGCTGAAATAGGAAATAGGAATGATAACTAAAACTCTGTAGGCCATGTTATAAATAGTATCTGATGCTCCATCAAACAAGGAGCAAAATTCTCATCATCGGAAGACAGAAGACCCTACAAGCTTGGACATCGGTCGGGAGTTAGTATAGAAACTACTATTCTACTGAGTATCTTGCGCGATAATATTTTCAAGCGAGCTCAGACCTGGTATTTGTCAATCTTTGGTGAGGAAAGAATGTGAATCTATTTTAAACCTCAGTATGGCAAATTCGACACAGCATAGCAAATATGAAATTTCCGGATGCAATGAAAATAGTTAGTTAGCGACAAAGATTAAGAACAGACGAAAATGACTATGCATAGTGGCAGAAGCAAGATTACGCTATTAAATAGAACGAAAACTGGCACTTTGCATACCGCGACATGAATGCTTGCTAAGAAGAAAGAATTGCTTCAATGTCCTTAAATATTCGGTGACATCTGGAGATCAGAATGATGTAGTGAAGTATCTTAAGACGATGAATGTGAGCTTTATATAACTAGCCATTATAATGCTCCTTGAATATCAGAGAAGTGAAAGCGGGGAAAACGGAAGGAGAGGGAATCTCTATAGTGATTACTAGATGGAGATTAATCATTTGAGGTTATGTCAGGGTATATAAGAGATGCACATGGAGACTTAATTCATTCATCATTTGCACCACACACTAAAAAGTTAGGGAAAGAATAGGGTTTAACCATTTTTTAGCAGTGGAGTTTTGTGTCTTCACTTAAATAAGAATATATATGCCCCAGAACCCAAGTCAACGTTCACGTTAGAATGATAGCATCATAATATAAGGGAAAAATGCCGTTTGATAGATCTCATCAACGACAGCAAAAATATATTATCGATAATCAGAGAACAAGCATGAATGAAAATGACTCGAATATTTCGTCTGATTCTTAGTGAGAGAAAGAAGAAAAACGACTCCTCATGATTGCTTCCACGAGCGAGTCACTAGACAGACGATGTTTGAAGAAACGAGTGAAAAGAGACCTTAAATGAAGTTGCCAATATCGCGGAGGGCTAAGCGAAGAAGTGAATATATAATGGACTATTGATTCTATATTTGTATGAAGAAATTGACTTTCTTTGATAACGTGAGTCTACACGTTATTCTTGTTTATGAGACTGTTTGCTGCATCAATTATCTCTCCTCCGTGAAGCCGAGCCTTGGAAAGCAAAGAGTGATTTGAAGCTATTTTATTTTTAAGAGCCTTTACTTCTAAAAGAGGTTGCAAGTGAATTTTTGAAGCTCACAATAACGCAATTGTGCTAAGCAGCCCAAGCTTCTACCTGTAATTTACATATGATGAAAAGACACAAGTATCTTTCCCACAATTCTCCCCAGATCGATGATGCCGAACGAATATAGTCTGACAGTAAACTGAAAAAAAAGAGGTACATTGAAAAGATACATCAAGAGCTTATGTGTAAACTGGCGACTGATATGCAAATACAAGAAAAATAGTGAGTCTGATATCCAGGCTCTAAACAGACAACCGCAGCGCAAACTCCACAACAGGAAGACGGTGAGTGCGGGAGTACGCCTTGAATGAAACCGGGGCATAAAATGGTCTCGATTATTGGATCAAATAAAGTATTCAACATCCGAAGTTCATTAACATTCACAATGATGTCAATGTTTTGAGCCATGTAATTATCGTAATTGAACATAGATATCCAAAGCCTTTCATAATTTGTGGTAGGGAGTCCAGAGTATTACAACCCTTATATAAAAGCGATTAATTCGACGAGATTTCCTCCATGAGAAAATAGACTGACAGCTCCGCACTCGGAGTTATGACGAACTGCCCCCCTTTGAAACAAATTGCTGTTCAACCCTCATGCCAACATGAATGATGAGAGGCAGCAAGGAGAATATGAAGAAAAAAAATTCATGATTAGATTAGGGTTACGGAAAGGAAAGTCTTTCTGTTCTTGACAAGCCCAAGGATTCGTCACCAAGTAAAAACAGTAGGCATACGTTGTATAACGTCATACCCCATCTCGTGTTTCCTGACAACATACCATGTTTTTTGAAAACCTGCTAAGAGGTGATTGAAGTGCGATCAGCGTCGTATCTTCTTTCGATGTTGGACTTGAAAAATGGTGTCGCGGAAGTGGAACCAGAGATAACATCTTGTTGAAAGGTCATTTTGAGAGCTGAAAAGCACGCCCCAAGGCATATGGGATTTGCCTCGTAGCATAACTATCACCATGGTACTTTGAACTTGGTATGATCGATGTTGGAAGCCCAACAGATTTGCGTATATACTCAGCTTCTTGCGGAGAATGTCCCTATCCTTCAGCCACCCCTGATTATATCGTAGCCTAGGAGAAGGAAGACGCTCAAAAGTAAAATTTACAATTTCCAGCCATGATTTGTACCAACCATTCGGGTTCAAATTCAGACCAACTGTTTGACCTGATCTAGGACACAACTTCACTCTTAAATTGTGGGGTCAAAAGGCTGAGGCTGACACACCGTGTGTTTTGGGTCCAACAGTGGTTCATCTCAAAACACATCCTAGACTATGAGCCTCATCCTTATCCAGATATCGCCACCTCAGCCTTACACCCGATCTATTTTGGGCTCCACGAGCAACGAAGAGACAATGTTTATATCTTCTTGTGGGGAGGCACGTGAGGCTTTCGAACGCTCAATATAAGCAGAGGGAAGGCGATAAGATAGAAAAGTGGCTTGAATTGTAATCGAGGACCCCGAGGCGGCATGTCTATTTTTATATGACGGGAGAACCTAAGACCAATAAATTATCTAGAGCAGATGTAGGTCTAAGAGCAGAAGCCGGGCCGCATTGATCGACAACTAATAGGTCGAAGTGGAGTCGTGATTGGCGTCGATAGTTCAGGGTTCAAATGAATTCCCCCCCCTTTATTCAAATATTCTAGAAGAACAAAAGAGTATGATTTGTTCTATGGAGGATTCTTCGTCGTGTATAATCTATACTTGTTATTGACGAAAGGAAGGTTTTGTGGCCTGATCGAGTAATCAACCTCATTTGCTTATATAAGATCCTTGCACCGTATCAACTGATCCTTCTCCTAAAATTGCTTGGCACCGCCTCCAAGGTGCAACCTCATCTTTGATCATCATCCTTCATGATTGGATATGGCAGGAGGCTGAGTTGTCCGGTAGAGACACAAGTCAGGTTCCTTCTCAGCCTATTGTTGGGTGAAAATCAGAATATGAAATGAAATGGATAAGTATCAATCTCCTTGCTGTTGCTCATTTTGTTTTCATGCTGGGAGTGAATATAAACTGGCTGCTGAATTGACTCACAAACGTACGACATCACAGTAAGGGAAGATTGAAGTGAATCATCAATACTTGGGGCGGGGATAGGGATTGGACTGACTGTCAGAACTTTCAATATCTAAATGTCAAACCCCAGACCGGGTTCATCAACCCAATCACCAGCGGAAACCCAACAGATTTACGATTATTATTCACAGTCAAAAATGGCACAACAACCCCAAAAGCCTCAAAGGAGTCTTTGGGATCGTGAACCGGCAGATGTCGCAAATATGCCACCGGTCTACACTCAAGAATACGTATACAAGGCGCCAGCTCAACCTCAACCTACACACCTAATGACTGGTGCAAAGGGAGGTCCGAGGGAATTGGTATATGTTCAGCAACAAAAGGTCGAGAAGAAACATAACAAAGATGATATCGCTTTGGGATGTTGTGCAGGATGTGCGGCAGCTTGCTGTTGTTGCAGTTGCAGCGTGATGTGAAATTGTGGCTGGAATTGTGGGTGATAAGAGCCGCTGCGGGGTCATAGAGTATTTTGGATATTGGGCAGCTTTTGATAAAAAACGAATACCATCGCGAGATAGTGGAGTTTGGGGCTATTGATATCGATTGGGATTTTGGGCAACTTGCGGAAATATCGACATACGAGCAATTAAGTTTGGATATAATGGGGAAAAGCACAAATGCCATGGACATAGGCTGGATTGCATCAGGATTGGCGTTTGGTGTTAGAGGTGGTGCCTTGCATCAATGATACTTTGTCAGAAGCTTTTCTTTCATGACTTTCGTGTCATCCATATCCAGGGAAATGAGTGTGTTCTTTTGCCTTGACGATACTCTCACCGACTCGTGGCTCGTTGGACCCCAGAGTAGTCGGGAAAATATCGTAGGGATATTCACTATATACCAGTGGTATTGAGATTGACTTGCTGTCTTGACCGTTCCTTCCTTATATTTTTCGGCCTGTGCCTAAAAAATCAAATCTTGTTCGTTTTCAACAACATTCCTAAACTCTACAGAATCCTTTGTGCTCCCAATTTTGTTTTGCTTATATTCACTCTACTCATATCAACTCTTGTTGTAGCATCGTCTATTTTTGTTGTTTGTGCCTCAATTCTAACTAATGCCTGCCCTGATGAACGCACAACAACCCCAAAGATCAATATCACGAAGACTGCTAAAAAACGAAGAAGTGCTCGCAACCTCAAATCTCAATCTCGACCCCATTCCCGACCTAGGTTTCCCATCTGAAATCAAAGCGCACATTTTCAACCACCTTGATTTGAAAGATGCAGGATCCTTAAGATTAATATCTCAAGCTTGGGCTATCACTGGGACCGAGAGACTATTCCGAGATGGCTTCAAGCTTCACCCTCATTGTCAACCAACAGATATGGACAGGCTGCGCAAAGTATCCGAATGTCCGCACCTAGCTCAAACAATCAAGTCGATAATCATATTTCTTGATTCGAGTGACGCTAGAAAATGGACATTTTACTTTTCAGATGCGAGAGAAATTCTTCGAAGACGAATCGCTAATGAACCCGGCTTCTGCGATCCCGTCCACTTGGCGAAGGCTTTCAGCAACCTTCCTAATTTCAGAAGCCTCACGATCACTTCACTTAATTATCCACTTTCGGAGGATATGTTTCAATCGACGTCTACATGGATTCCCAGTTGGAATTCGACAATTGAAGAGGAGCGGCCACAATTTATGGCAGACGATTTGTCTCAGTGGTATTACACTTCGATAGTAGCAGCAGTCAATGCGGCGGGTGTGGCACTTTCATCCGTCGAGTTTGACTGTTTGCCCATGGATTGTTTGTCATCCCAGGAACTAGGATCTCCTCCTTTCATTCCCCTACAACCTTCTCTGCATCGACTTTGTCTTTTATCTGAGTGTTCGGGTCATCCATATAGATCTCTCAGTGGTCTAGTCACCCCTCTCGAGCAACTTTCGATTGGATTTTGGGACTATGGATTTACATCTTGGCAAGATTCGCTTGTTGCTCAAAAAATCACTGACCTTTTGATTTCGGCACAGCGTCTTCGAAGGTTAGATTTGATGTTTGTGATGAACCTCTCTACAAATATGACACCAGACTTTCAGATTGCATGGAAAAATTCATTCTATAGCATCACAATTCCTCGTTTGGAAAGTCTTCGTCTTCATCAAACAGACATTCCAGGATCCCTTCTCATTTCATTTCTCGAGCGACATCGTTCTACCCTCAAGAACTTGCATCTTAGTGGAGGATATGGATGCGGACCTGGTAGTGGCTGGAATCATCTCACGCAATTCCAATGGAAGGAAATGCTTACCTCATTGAGAGACAATCTCTCACTCCAGAGATTCGAACTCCTAACGTATGACGATAGAAAGAATATATATGACTGGAATTGGAATACTGTTCCAGGAACAGACATAAGATTTGCGAAATTGTTGGAAAATTATGTGCTGAAAAAAAGTCCGTGGCCATTTTTGATGCCGTTAGAAAAAACCAAGCATGATTATTGGGGTTGGAGAATTGATGAGGAGGTTTGGAGAATGCTTTGATTGGGTGTGTGTGGAAATTGGCTACATGGGGAATGAGATCTTTTGGGGTATTCCATAATTCCCAGAAGTTGTATAACCAGATTGTAATCACCGCATCTTACTAGCGCTACTATCATTGTCGTTTGTCATGTATGAACCTAAAGACTTTTTCTGATAATGACAGGCTCTGCTGCGATTCACCCTTACATATCTATTCGAATTCTCCTTGCGTGCAAGAGAAGCGGAGAATAGCATTCGCAATTTGCTATCAAATTTACAGCGGAAAAAGATATATTGATCGCATCTTTGGACACAGTCTATTCACAGACTGAGGTCAAACCAAACAGGCTTAGTTTATATTACTAAATTTTCGTTAAGAGATTCGGCGAAATTAAGTATACAGTCAAAATCCGGACGAATTAAGCATAAAAAAAGCATACATTAAAAAGAAAATTACGCTTGAGCTCACAACATCAATTAGTTTGACAACATATGAACATATTGAGCCAGATTTAAGTTCAATTTGTCTTTAATTGAATGTGACAGAATAATAACTTGTTTCGCTAACACATGAATATAACATCGCTAAATCACCATCTTCCTTCGGATTGATCTCATTAAAAATAAGCCATCGCCTTCTTAAGGCTTCTAGTTCTCTACACCACCACTGGAATACAAGCTAGCAGCAGGCTTGACACTATAAGCCTTCGAGACATCAACGCCGAATGCCAACCATCCAAAGATACCATCAGCAACAGTCTCACCCAAGAGCGAGTAGTTAATCATGGGATCAGAGGAAGCAGCCTCATCAACCAAAACGCTATCCTCAGAGTTCAAAGTTGTTGGCTGGTTGTTGGTGCTATATGGAGAAACAGCCTCGACTTGAGTGATCAGGTCTTGGTCAAAGAACATTTGTCCAACATGAGAGATGACACCACCACCATAGGTACCGTTCTCATAGGTGGTTCCGTTAAAGTGAACAAGGACGTGGATGTGATTTGAGCGAGAGGTGTAGTGACCGGGGAAGAGAGTTTGGAATTGTGCGACACCTTCGGAGTCGGTTGGCTGGAGACCGCGGAGGAAAGTGGAGTTAATGTTGGCGGCATCGGCGGCGTTGCCGTTAGTTGAGGCGACTATACCACTGTATACACCGGTAGAATTGCAGTGCCAGATCTCGACAAAGGCGTTAGTGACGGGATCGCAAGTAGAAATGTCAATCACTTGGGTGTCAAGAATGAGATCGACTCCCTCTTGTTCTTCGACGATGTCTGTTCGGACATATTCACCCGAGACGTCTGAGCTTAGGTGTTAGAAATTGATGATTTTGTTGAATGGAGATGGAACGTAAACTTACAGTAAGGGCCTTGGGTGACTTCTGGGCTGAGAATGCAAGAGTTGTTTCCAGAAAAAACAACGGACTCATCAGTGGTAGTGTCATAGTCTACAGTAGACAAGTGCGTGGTGTTGAGCACAGTCGCCTCATCTCTTGCCTTCAAGTAAGGTTGTTCTGTTCAAAAAATAGATTAGTTTCTCTACATGAATTCGAAAAGTAATGGAATATGATGGGATAGAACCTACCAGAGCTGATACCTCTCTTCTTTCTCTCGCTTTTAGCAATGGCAGAGCGTCTTGCGACAGCCGCTTGCTGAAGACCTCTAGCCTTCAACTTTTCAGAGCACTGGCTGAGATCACGAGTCTTGAGTTGAGACATGAAGGAAGCTCTCTCGGCGATCTCTTTTCTAACATCATGACCAGGATGAGCAATGACAGAGCTAGCCAAGATGGCTGAAATAGCAGCTGCTGAGAAATGCATTGTCGGATGAGTGATTGGTATTTGTTAAAGAGGTTGTAGATGTTAAGAGGCTAGTGTAAGTGATGCTGAGGATGGGAAGAGACTATTTTCGAACAAAACATCGTCGAATTTATATATCTTCTCTCCTCCCCATGTAGTTTCTTCCCCCTTCAAACCTCCTGCCAATGCCGAACGAGGCTTACGAATTCATCTTCCACTGGCAATACAACATCACCAGGGATATAACGTGGAATACATTAGGTTCTACATACCCGTTGCCACTTCAATTGTAACCTTTATCTTCTCTATCGCAAAAGAAGAAGAACAACACCTTAAACAATCTCCATAGCATGTCACTGGCGACGTCCCGCTAACACAAGAACATTCGTAACAGCATGTCACTGCGGGCCTTCTACTGGCAGTATCAAGGGAGAAACGCAACGGACGTTATTTTTAGGAAAGCTCCACGCAGGTACCCGGCCCCGTCGCTCTTGGCACCTTATTTAGTACCTTAAAATCGCACTGACAAGTGTCGAGGTCAGTGTATTGAATAAAGCTATATTTGCAACAGGAGACAGTTCATTGGATGAAAGTAAAAATGATGACGGATTGAATGAGCCACATTAGCACGGCAACTAATGCCGCCCTGAGCAGTTGACGCGAAGTCTTCTTCGAATGATATAGAAAGTGGGGCGAAACGCGCGTTGTGGGCCTTGGCATTTAAGTATTGCCGCCAAGGCGAGAGTCGACCCTCCCGCTTAATATTTAATTAGGGGCTGTTACTTTCTTGGATATAGAGGTCTAGCTGTTTGCAATTTCACGTTTCGGGTTATGATTAATGACATTATTTATCATTGAAAGTGGCTGCACATGTAGATTCTAAGACAACAAGTATAGTTCAAGATGAGGGCGATGATATAGGTGACATATAAATATCGTTGCTACCGTGGATTCGAATAGAATTTGAAGGTATCATCGTTATCGTCAATACAATACACTAGAAAATTAGCTCTTGATATGAACAATAGAAAGAAAAAGGATATATCTCTTGATTATCGATTCGAGTCTCGTCGTCATTATCGATTCCTATTGGAAATTAGCCACAGATTTGAAGAAGCAAAAAGGAATTATAAAATTTGGAAACAAAAAAAAGAGACAAGAAGTAAATGGATGCTAAAGTGAATACAGATTCATATACAATGTAATATAGATTTTAATAGTGAAATTTTCAACATCAACACATCTTCGCTATTATTCTAATATATTATCGTCATTATTTATATTGTTATACTAATTATAAAGTTAAGGAAAGCTAAAAATGAAAATTAAAAGGTGGTAAGAGGTGGAAGAAGGTGGAAGGAGGCGGAAAGAGGCGGGAAAAGGCGGAAGGGGAGATCGTTTCCCCGCAAAATGTATAATATGCTTTCAGTAGAATTAGAATTTAGAACAAGAAGACAGGAAGGAGACTAGAGGAAAAGAAAACTGACTATCACTTTCTTCTTTCTATGAATATAAACTTAGATATAAACTTAAACTATACTTAAATTCAGGTATAATTTTAGACATCAATTATAATATACTTTTGTGTATAACTTCGAGTACAGTAATTCTTGACAAAAAGAATTGAACACAAAAGGTTTTAGGTGGGGGATATATAGAGATAAAACATGTACAGTTATTCGATTCATCTTTGGAAAACATCTTTTGATTCATCTGGTAAAGTCACTGGAAGTACCAGAACACGATTTGACATGCCAAGATCATGATAATAACTCTGGATTCAAGTGTCTCATCGATATTTTCCTTGGTGGCATGGTGATCAAGGCATATTTAGATGGCAGTGATCAATTCCACGATCCAAGTTTATCAACGTTTCGGACTACAACGTAGCCATGAAGTGTAAGAGATTGCAAGCTCTTGGGATATGTAACTTGTTAGAAATGATGGCAATGCTATGCATTTTTTTTTCCTTTTTGATCCATTCAAGTCCCTTAGGGCTTGATTTGATCAAAACATAAATAGTCTTCAAAGCGATGCGCTTGTCTCTTCAGCTGAAATAACATATTCGCAGACAATCGAGGAAAGCTCGATTTCATGGATCCTATGACTTCGAAGCGGGGAACAGGTATGAAATGATACGTTTCCATAACCAATGCATCGGATACAATTGGATTTCCAGTGTGCCATCATTTGTCCAGCCGACCTAATCCTGTTCCGATAGGAGGGTTAAGCGGCGTGGCAGCTCATGCATGTGGAAGAATCGTGATCCACGGGTTCCACCGGCCAGTTTGTGATAACCTCTGACTCAGACAAATCACTGTTCTTCGGTAGTATTTTCATAAGTCTCTTGAGGAGTTTGCACAAGCTGCTGCCAGAGTCGCGAGTATCGGAATACCTTTTCTCTTATTGATAATCTTTGTGGCGAGTAAGTAGTACCTAAGGTGCCAAGATTTAGAGAAAAAAATGCATTATCAAGTAAAATACGTATCGTAGAGCAAAGTAGGTCTCGTGAAATTCAAGTATGAGACAATGAGAGGTGTCTGCTGATACTAAAACAAGAAGCTGTCGAAGTACGTAAGGCCTGAACGAATTCCTCATGGTGGAATTGATTAAAGGACCTTTCGGGATAGTTCTCGATATCTTAGATCAAAGGCGGAAAACGATTTCGGATGTCAGAAACAGCCCTCTATAAGTCTGTGTGGTTTCCCAATTTGATAACTGTTTGAGAATTTTCTCTCATGAAATGAGTTGCCGGAAGAAATTGTGCCACATTCGTTCTCCTTTGGGACTGCAAGATGTCATGTGACCTCCGCACCACGTAGTCCCCTTATTGGGGTTCATTTATTGTTCTGAAGACGTGAAAGATTTTCCGCTTTGGTATAGAATCTTAAGTGAGGTTCAGATACTAAACATAAAGGGGTTTTTTATATCAAGCTGAATTGGATATCAAAATATATTTGGATAGTCGTCGCAATCTTGTGCCTTTGAGCGTCAAGAGTTGTCTCGAATTCTGGGAAAGGAAGTGAAGTAAATTCCACGAGATGCATTCATTCTGAAACCTTTCATCATGCAGAAGACCTTTCGGGCGCTCAGGTTTTTACACGCTTGGCAGTATCATCTAAAGTTAGAAATGTCAATTCAAACCCAATTCCAAATCGCGTGGTTGAAACTCCGAGGCTCAGTGAATCAAACTCTGGTACACTCAGCATGAAGAAATCTGTATGAAATTCAAGTGGAAAAAAGTAGGATCCGTGTCCACTTTCAACGCTGACGAATAATCTTTAATAGCAATCAGGATGCCGGAGTGAAAGGTGACTATTATCCTGAAAGGTCGATCCTCCGCATCGCAACATGCTGGAAACGCCTTACGGCGACGTACAGTCTCTAACAAGCCCCATATTTCGTCATAATAGTATGGTGGCGCGAGTTTTGATGACCAGTGAAAATCAAGGTCAGGAGTTGCAGCAATAGTACTAAGACTTACATACTAGGAACAGAATCATGCCCCAGTATAGGTAAAGCAGGCTATTTCGATTTAGGCACTTTATAGAGCAGAACCATGATATTTTGTCGTACATCATTTGCTGATGAATGCAGGATCTGATCCCAGTCCAGTGTTTTCCGCGGGGTTGAAGAGAATGGTGTTCACACCCGTCAATTATCAATATAATAGGTTTGCTCGTGTGTCTGTCAGCAGAGCATGTGCCATGCATCGTTAAATATGTGGCAAGAAAAAGGCAAGCACCCTTGGATAGCATACAAAGCCAAACTTGCGGCTTACAGGTTTGAGTCGCGCAGGCACCCATCTGTGTCGTTTTTCAGGTAGGTATTAGGTGAGATGGCATCGTATGGAGACACTTGAGATGATTCTAGACCCTCAAATCCAATGGTATGGGCAAAGGTCTGCACGTTTGTAAGGAAGCAGCAACGGGCATTAGTTTCGTTGGCCTTGAATGCCCACAGCAATGAATTTCCAGATTCGCGATTATCGATATTTGATTAATGTGCCCCTCAATTGGTGGAACCTCAATGGCTTCGTTGTAGAAGCCTAGTCGTAGGTGGGATCGTATCAATATACGATAATTAAAAGCTCCCTGGCTTGTGTCCTCCATCACGAGGATAGATCCTGTGGAATCATCCTGTCAACACTTAATCCACGGTCGCATGACGACACTTCGCACGAATGCAAAGTTCACGCTGGCCCTGCCATATCTCTATAACAATAAGTAAGCTGTTTTCTTCGTTGGAATGAATCCTATTCCGGAAACAGTCAAATATGCATCGCCGTACGGCCTTTCCGCACAAGGCGGTAAAAACGGAAGGTGTGGTGGCAAATGCATCGGTGATGCTGTGGGAATTGGGTGCGGAAATCCATTTTCCAGCCATTTAATTCCCCATAACCTCTGCGCTACGGCTGTATTCGAAGACCGGCTCGGCAAAATATGTTATCGGTGGCAAAGAAACGAGAATGGTATCTCTTGCATGATACCGAGCGCTCAATCTGTAACTGTCGCACGATTCTTTGTAGTATACATGTCATTATGAGACGTGGCACCATGCGTTGAAGATCATGGTCTTGTCATACCTTTTGCATATCTGGGTCTACACTGCGGATGTGATAGCCAAATATTTTGAATCCCATTGTGTGTTTCATGTAATTCCGATTCCATATCTTCAACCCCATTTTTGATAAGGGTACTGGAAAGGTAAGTAATAAAGTTGTTCGATCCAGATCCAAATGAAGATTTCGTGAAACTCGTTCAAGAGCCACCTGGAACACCGGTAGTCTTGTACCGCGGCCAAATCAAACTTCCTTAAAACAACATCAGAGCCTTGTATCGATATGTACCGACGTGTTTGGCCAATCTGTGTGGTTTTAATCTGAGATTAACAAATCTAGAAAGTAAATTTGCACTGCGTGTGGTAGCATTTCCAAGCGTTAACCCGGTGTGCATTGTGTAACGATTGGCATTGAAACCAGGTACCTTATTTTTATGCGGTGGTCGCCATTTCATCTCAACAAAGAGATACCATGCATACATAGAGTATCATTCCCATCTCAAGTTTCCAGTTTTGGAGGTCGAATGCTACTCCAGTACATGTAGGATTCTAAAATTTTGCACAGGTACGAAGTAATGGTGGTACCTTTTGCTTGTGACACCACGTACATTTATGGAATGATATATTGATTGTGACAAACCTGCAGATATAAGCACACAATATCACTAAAAATTCATGGTGACACATAAAAATATGACGATAATCGACTCACGCGAATCAGAGCAATCAGATCACTTACCAATCATGTAAGCGCACATATAACCAAATCCGTTAACCGAGCCAGATTGATGGGTCACATCTACCAAACTAATGCACCCCACTACGGTCCGTACCCCTACTCCGAAGCTCCTTTTTGACTGAATTAGGTTTCGGAGTATCAAAATAAATTCGGCTTGGATTGTTGGGCACCAATCACTTCGAGTGGAGCTGTAGATCAACTCCGGACTTAGAGTAGTAGTATGCTAAAGATTGAGATTCGCCAAAAAGTGCAAGATTTAGTGATATACTCCAATGAGTAATCCTCTAGCCGACCGCGGTTCTTTTGATCATTTGCACAAAGGTGGGGTAACTTTTCGGATTACCAATTATCATCTTTACTACCGAATTCTTCATTCAACACATGTCTGCATCTGGTATTGATTGAACCTAAAGAAATGATTGGTATCGCTACACGTAAATAGCTTGGAACGCTCACCTAAAGCCTTGACCAAATGTTGGTTATATAAATGAAGGGATGAAGTAATATCCAAGAACGCAAATTTAAACGCGGTCTTGAATCGACCTAGCAGTCTGCGGTGATATTTCTTACCCTTTGTCTCGTGCAACTTCCGGAGTCAAGGCATGATCCGATATGCATCGGTTTCGTATAACGGTATATCGATAGGAACAGCTTTGTCATACAATTGTAGATAAAACCCCCTCCTCCACGGCAGGTACAAAAGTAAAAATCTTGGCCACCTTACATTTTGAGTTTCTGCCCACTCCACAAAATCCCACTAGTGATTTTATTCCAAAAGTGGGTATTCAGATCCTTCAACACTCGTGTATACATCTTCTCATATTGCCAGACTTCTAGCATTAGCCCTGCATAGCACTTTTGCTCACGTCGCCAAGTCCTTGAAGTTTGTGCTTGCCGAAACATCACTATGTCTTCAAGATCTTCCACCTCAGAACCACCTACACCCTCTTTCTCAAAGCCAGTCCGCTGTTGTACCAATTGCCATAAGACAGAAACTTCTATGGGAAGCTTCCCCAGTTGTGAGCGATGCAAAACTCCTTACTGTTCTCGCGATTGTCAAAAGGCCGACTGGCCGAATCACGAACCAAACTGTAAAGAACGTTATAAATTCAGTATAACAATCCATGGCGATAACATTCCAGACGGTTTAGATATCGAAGCTTTAAAGAAGAAAGCCGAACAAGATGGTAAAGAGTTCCAATTTATTCAACTGCCTTCGGGTCAAACGGGCGGCGGATCGAAGGGAGAAAAGAGGTAGAAAACCAAGCTTGCAAAAGAAACCATCACGTTGATGATTTGGCAGAAATATCTGATCTATTTATGTGATGAGATGTTTGGCCAATCCAAGGATCACGGCGAATGATATGCAGAGTGTTGGCAGTGCCGGTAGTTGGGAAGCAGCAGGAGAATTGCTAGTGGGTGGTAGACGATTGCAATGGACTGAAATGATTTTCCAGAATAGCTGAATAAGGATACTCGACTGTTATAAGAGGCGTAATATGGCAGGAGTACCGGTTTATATCCAGGGGCAAGAGCGATGGGTCGTCGGGTCTGATATGACGTTGAGAAAGCGTGTTGTGCTACCAACATGACATGTATATTTCAAAGTTAAACAAATGTAACATAGAAATGTGACATGAGATACGATGATATCGGAGATTCGGAGTTGATACTTAGTGTTTCTCATGGGTAGTCCGGACCCTACAATGATAAAATTTCCACTATGTAAAGATCCATTAAATGTTTAAATAGATTCCAGGCACATAAAGTTTTTGAATATTGGAACTTACTCCGGACCGTCGAACAATCTGCTTTCAATGCCTCACCTGCAATAAGTGGCACATAAACATGCGCTAAGATATTTATGGAAAGAGATTTGAAGAAGCGGATGTGTAGATCATGAAACACACAAGGAATTCCAACAAGGTCGA
Organism: Botrytis medusae; assembly: GCA_019395255.1. Taxonomy (NCBI): domain Eukaryota; kingdom Fungi; phylum Ascomycota; class Leotiomycetes; order Helotiales; family Sclerotiniaceae; genus Botrytis; species Botrytis medusae. Next base: position 66,626 of record JAHXJL010000025.1, read on the forward strand.
AGGTTACAAACCTAAATTGAGCTAGTCATATAGAAACGTGAAGAAAGATTCAATTTGACTTACATTATCATATCCACCGTCAACAATTTTAGGTGAAGACTAATATCATCGGGTTATGAGAGCTCGATGTTCTACCTCGAGAGATTTTCTGTTCTCACTGGAACCATTCGATCTCCGCACTTTCCCCGAGCGAAGCCAGGATTTGACCTTAAATTCTTTTGAGTCGGAAGCATTTTTGATTCTGAGTCCTGACAACATCATCTTCCGATCAACTAATAGAGTAATTTTAACCAGAAATGTTTCTCTATAATATTTTAGAGCCTCATTGTCAACGATAATATCTAGTCCCAAAAATAGTTTTTCAGGACTGTGGAATGAAATTGCGGGTTCGTCAATGAGTCTCAACGGTGATCCCTAGTTTGGAAAATCCAGGGCTAGGAAGCCAGCTCCATGGTAGCTATACGTAAGGCGATCTGAGATTTCTTCGGTACACTCTATTGCTTGGATTTAATCCGGTCATCTTGAGCGACAGAGCCATATGTTATTACAACCATACGTCCAGATGCCATTGGGCCAGACATTCTCATTTCGAAATGATTTCTGGCTCACCAATATTTGTATCTGAGTGAAACGCTTTCACACATGGAAGCTGCAGTCTCGTTTTTTCTGCTCGAGACTTCATACAAGTCTGCATATTGAGCTCGCTTTGGCTCATGTACACACACAATCTTGCGTGAGAGGATATTTGTCATGGTACCGGTTACAGGTGCAAACCCCCAAATTTGACCGCAGAGTCAAATCCAGAAACTACGAGGAGTGACTTAAGCTGGCCGCAGGAGGGTAACCAGACGTTTTTCAAAGTCAAGATGACCTATTTCAAAGGTCAAAGCTTTGAATTTCGAGTTGAGAGACTTCGCTTTTCATGCCTTTGAAGGAGAAGAGGTGTTCGTTTGTCGTATTTGTGGATAGGAACGAGTTTGAAAAGATTTTCAGTCGATTGAGAGAACCTTGATCGTAGTACGTACTATGATGGCAAAAGTCATGATGTCATTCTGAGATTATGGTTTGAAAATTTTACGCTCTTGGCTGCGGGAGGACCCGAGTCTAAAGCTTACGATCGAGGGATCACAGGTCAACACGTGATTAGAGTCTTCATACGGTGACTGGTGACTTTTCACAGATGCTCATTAGGTTGCGAATGTTTTTCCTGGAATAGAAGTTCATGATATATCTTTGCCAAGAAAAGGTGGTGATGAACTCAAAACGAATCGAAACTTCATAGCACCTTCCAATATATGTACGTCGGGTCGGGTAGTTCTACCCTGATATCCTAGATTTAAGCATATATTCGATCGATCTCCACTAATTGTATTCATCAATGAATACTAAGGTTCTACTGGGCTCTTTTAGTGTGAGCATGGACGAATTCGGATTTTCCTGTCCAAATTTGGATGACGGAGACCACGTATGGCTGTTGAGTCCACCTTTCTGAGGTCAACAGCGAATAGTCCTTTTATCTGACCCAGGGGCTGACTTGGCATGAAGGCGATCCTACTTGAAGAAATAAGCACGCATAACTTCAAATACGCCAAAGGTAACCTTGCTGAAGCTGGCCTCCAATGAAGACCTCTCTCACTTGTAAGTGCGTAGCATATTTTCATCCACTTCATAAATACTTCTGTTGAAGAAATTTCAATCTCATCTTAGCCCTGTCTATTGCCAAGCTCCTTCTTATCTTTCCTTCCTTTCGCCCCACTTATCATCGTCCTCTTGCTGGCCCTTCCCTCCTGCATAACCTCTTTTCATCTTGGAAATCAGAGTTATCTGGTCCAGCTACTTTAGATCGCTCATAATTTGCGAGACTCTGCGTACGGTAACTTTTGAGGTACAGACTTACTTTAAGAGAAAAAATCAGAAGAGATATCCTTAGACTCATGGATATATATGCGGTCCGCGATTCTTGCTATCATGGCTCTGACAGTCTCGCGGCATTTACTAACCAATAGGAAGTTGTGGCACTTACAGTTCTTTGCAGCTGGCTGCAGCCACGAAGGTTGTATAGACATGACTTCAAACTATAATCCTATCTATGACACATCATTCTCTTGCATTTACGTTCAGATCAACCATGGATACGTCACATCCTAAAGCAAAGTTGAAATACAGACCTCTCGTCTCTAAAGCTGCGATTCGTTTAGTCGTGATACGTCATGGCTGTGGGGAGGAGCCCATCAGATGCCACTTGACGCATACCTAGCTAGGTGAAATGGACCACGAGACATTATCCTATGAGTGGAAAGATGAAAATGATGATGATCCGGTGATTAATTTGAACGGTGAAGATGTCATCCTTCGAAAGAACTTGCATGATGCTTTGAGCATCGACCAATCTGACATGAAAGAGAAAATGCTCAAATCAAAATTATGGGACACATCTATAGCCGTGCTTTAATCGTCATTGTCTGGTTAAGCAATGCGACAGAGAACAGCTACACTGCATGCGAGATGCTTAAAAAGATTGCTGTTCAAACCGTTCTTAAATGACTGATACAACGACCTACGAACAAATCTCCAATAAGATTGAGCTTGTTCCATTATTCGATGGCTTTAATCATGAGGATTAGAAGGCTCTAGTCGCCCTATGTCAGCGTCCATACTGGTCGCGTATCTGGGTATTACAGGAGCGATATCTGGCAAAGAGCCACGAAGTGCACTGTGGAGAAGAATCTATCACCGGTAGAGACTTTCAAATCTCTATCGGCTTTCCCATCAATATGGACATTTTTCCGGAAACGGATTACCTGTACTGTAGGGTCATAGGTAACACCGCCGTGAGTGTGCACACAATGGCGAGAGACACTTTTCCGGAAGTTAATAGATTGTGTTACTGGACAATGGCCGTTTTATGGAAAGGGTTTGCATCTTCAAACTCTCCTGATATGATTTATGCGTTGCTTAGGATTTGAATCGACTGGAGAGATGGTAAGGTAGTACTCATACCCGAGTATGCCAAGCCATTACCAGATCTCTTCCTTGACGTAGGACGTATGACAAACGAGCCGCCTCTTACAGACAACCAACTTAAAGCATTTAGTTCTCTTGCGGAACTTTTTGGATGTACAGCAGATACAAAAGTCAAGAGGCTTCTTGTGGATCTGAAGATAGATCGGCAATCCTACTTGGCTAGATTAGGAGAGGTGGTTTTAAAATTCAGATCCACACACGAGCATCTTCCAACCCTGAAGAGCCACTCGACCAATAATACCTAAAATATCTCTCTGGTCTTACTATCTGTCAAAAATGGCACCACAGTTTTTGGGATGGAAAGATCAGACACAAAATCCTCAAGTCCTAGCATGACCAAAACTTCGGGTCCGCTCTCCTCAGAGTCAGAATTTGCATAGGAATTCGGCTCATAAACTATTGGACTAATTTTCATCAATGAAATTTTTTTCCCGTCCACTACATAATCTAATTATAATCCCTTCGCTCGTTTTCATTAGGAGGTTTCCAGTTCTTAGTTTAATTTCCCAGATTCTTTCTACAGTTTTTGCTGTTTGAAATGTCCTTCTCATAATTCCACAATCTTTCCTTCGTCTGGCCCTCCATACTATGGGCATGTGAGATATATTGAAGGCTTGATGATTTGCACTACAGCAGTGATTCCCCGGGGGTACCGCTAGCAACTGGTTCCTGCTAAAGAGTATCTGAAGGTCTATTGGAAAATTTAGCCTAGAAATAAAGCAATAGTCTCTTCGCAGATTTCTCTTCTCTAAAAAGAATCTAAATCTGCGCGCCTCATATCAAGAGGATGACACGAATCATTTTTGGCATGTGTAACTTGACTATACGTTCTTGTCTGAATTTGTGGTTGCTCTAGGTGAATGCAATTTGAAAAGTATGATAATCTGATGTATCAAAAACATCAACGCACAACTTCGCGAAATGTTTCCAAGACTTATTGAAATTAGATGTTAATTAATTTTTTGAATTAAAAATACAGACACCATCAGAGAGTTTGATGTTTGGTGGTATAACAGTTATCTGTTGAACGAATCATATCCAACCGTGAAATTTCTCCTCTGTTTCGACCGACACCAATCCTAAACTAAATCCTGTACTCGTCTGTCGTAATATTAAATCCGTATTAACATTTTCCACCTTTTGGGCAACGGCCGTAAGGGCATTAGCCAAATGATATCCACCTCTAGAGCTAGCAGCTGCAAGCGAACTCAGATCATTATAATCAAATGGTGTAAGAAGAGTCCAGCTCCGAGTCCGGACGGCTTCCAGTGTAACTATAAGTATAATTGCAAGATTAACCATGAAAACAGAGTAGACGTAAATAGGCTGGCCGAGGCGAACAGCGGCGTAAGTGACTGTAGCGTTCACAGTCTTAGTATCGTTCGCGATCATCAATTGTGCGCTCGCGTATGCGACTAGAAGGTCATCCATCATTGCTGTGACAGAGTTCTCGATTCCAGTCAGATTTATCTCTTCATCAGTGGGCCTGATATCGTTGAAGGAAGGGCTGTCCACGTAGGTTTGATAATCAGCGATGCTAAAATTCAGTGCAGATCCAATGACGCTCTATAGAAGTTAGATTCACGTCAAAAATTCAAATCAAAAGTATAAGACATACCTGATAAATACCAGTCAAATCATTAGAAGCCAGCTCAAACTGTCTTTCAACTACATGCGTGAGATTGCCGCTAGGTTCAATATCTTCTGTCGACACGTTCGCTCGTGTGACGGTAATGTTTCTGCCTGCGAGCGCGACAGACACATTAAAAAGTGACGGGATAAACTCAGTCCTGCATTGAGTCGTGTTCAAATAATCATAATCACTTCCAGCCGCAATGGCAAGGTATCTTGGATTGTAACCTGTATTTGCGGCAGCAACACCAATGGCAACGAGAGAATTAGTTGAATGCCCAAGGTAGACAGAATATTCTCCTGTAGTGTTGGTCCCAGAGTCAGGCAGTCGCCCCCTAGCTGCAAACAATTGCAATCCGTTGTGAACCAAGGTGAAATCAGAGGTTTGATTGTAGATACACTTAGTCATAGCTGCGTACCCTAACTCCTGAAATGTATACCCCGTGGCGATGGTGTTGCCCAAGATTTCATCATCGACAAGGCCTACTGATGCGCCTATTCCATATGACCGACCAACGTATAAGTATTTCGAGTTATCGAACTTCGCATGCTGGCGTGGCGAACCGTCCATGGTTGTAGCGGTAGAGAGAGATTGTGAAAGAAGTCCAAGGTAATGCATGGCAGGAGAATAAGTGAAATAGCCTTTCTCGGTTCTGTATTGAGGACCATCCGCATCAATCTCGGAAGGCCACTCTTTGACTGAAGTCATGTTTGAGTACTGGGGGATGACGACAGTCGTTGGACTAGATTTAGACGCGTCGATAGGCGTAATTGCACCAGCCCATAACGCAGAAGGAATTGCACAAACGAGGGTAAACATCAGAAGAAGTAGAACATGCATCCAACGCAAGTCCCATCGCATTGAAGCTAGACTGACTCCGTTCCAGAAGTTCAGCAGATTGAGGGAAATTGCTCGTTGTTTCAATCGTATTCGAGTAGCATAGTTGAAAAGTCGACATATCGCTGTTACCTGAACAAGCCCGAGTGCAGCAGCGATGATTTGAACGACAATCTGAACGGAGGCACGATTTTCAACGATCAAGTCGTAGACGACACCGCCAGATACCGATGCATTTCGTTTATCTGCCACTAGAAGGAGACTGCTGAATATTGTTGTGCTAATCAAACCAAGGAAACCGACATAACGAGTCCCTAGACTAGTTTTATAAGATATTTCAGGTTTCTTCGATTTTGGGCCTGGTAGCAATCCATCCGTGCTTTGGATGCTGACGTCCATAAATTTTGCTCGCGGGGACAATTCCCGGCTATGTAGCGAAAACATAATCAGCGGCAAGAGAAACTTACTCGGTACTCAGAGAAGATGCTGATTGAAGGGCAAGACACTCATAATGTAACACGATTTAGCGTGGGGGCTGAAGGTGAACGCAGCATTAAATAGAGCGAAATGTAACTTCAGATCACGACCCCGCTTCTGCAATGCAGGTGTAGCAAATTTACCCGCCATATTTGCAGGGAGAATAAGATCAAAGAAACCGGCACAATGCTTGGAGGCCATTTTTATAAAACAATTGGACATGCAAAAAAGTTAATCGTTTCAGAGAGTTGCATCGAGCCGATTTGGGGAGGCTTAGCCGCCCATATCTGACGCGAACCGGCCTGTGATAGGTAGCTGCAGGGTGATTTCGCTGACAAGCAAAACGGGAAAAGATCTGCTATCCACGAGCCTATGGGGATATCTCATCAAGTTGTCCTCATTAAGTGGCGACAGCAATGCATCCACCTTTTCCCTTTAGAACAACAGTGGTTGAAGTTTGGGCAGTTTTGCCAACATTATAGACGCGTCTAATCAGTCGAAATGCCTAATAAAAGCCAGTCTTTGGCCTGGTGGAGAAATGGACGGGCATAATTATCTGATAAGCGATGATCCCTGCGGGTTTCGTAACGACCCTGATCTGAGATGGTGATGCACTCAAAATGTTGGCTCGCTATTTTCTCTTGCAAGATCTGCTGAAGTAATATTGTTGAGAAGCGCGTGGAAATTTCCCTCGGGCAGAACGCAGCCGCGGGGGACAATTTTGTCTTCTTGGCCCAAGCAAGTCTCTGGCCCCAATGTGGGGTAATGAGCTTGTAGATACACAATGACACACACCAACCACTGAAGAAACAAACATTTGCTGAAGAATATATGGAATGGAGTTCATGCAAATCACATCATCTTAATCAGAGTCTTCTTTATACTCATCACTGTATCTTAAGATTTATCTCAAAAAGTGGAACGCGTCAGGTCTACCAACATCTCATCACACACCACTATTTTGAAATAGTTATTGGGTTGAAATCAAAAATATCTGGATAATGAAAATGGTGTTTATTTCATATAATTTGATCAATAAGCCATATAAAGTGATAGAGAGTGCCTGAACAAGCTGGGCAAGCTTTCCACATTCGTTATATTTTGAGTCGATACTCCACAGGATGTGACTAAAGAAGGTAGCAAAAGCCGAGGTTTACTGAAATAGCTGAAGTGCTGACTACACACTTCGAGCCTGTCTCCAATAAGTCGTACCTACCCCCCAATCTCGAAGTTCCACAGCTCGATCAGAATGAATGATCTCAAGAATCTGCCTACCGGCTATCAGTTCCGTTTCCGAGGTTTTGAACCCCGGACTGGCAACTTAAACGACGTGCTCTTCTCGACTAGGAATCATTTCCTAAGCCTCCGGACGACACACGCTATCTTTGAGTGGATTTGAGAACGTAAGAATCTGACTCCCTGAAAAACTTATTTGATTCGCCTTCTTCGTCAGGGACTTGCTGCTATGGTTTTGGCGTTTGTTCGAGATTGCCGAAATAAATGCCGAACATGGACAACAAACTATAAGCTCGTGAACCGACCTTTCGAACTTCAGGGTCACGGGGATACAACATTCCGCAAGGCCGACAGTGTGGTATTAGTCTCATTCTCGCTAGTCGACTTTATAAGACCATGAAAAAATTCAAGCCCAGCACTCTCAATACTCTAACAAACCGGGCAAGGCACACAAGGGACAGCTTTATCAGATTACACATATGCTACTATGGCCTTGTAGTTCCGCTTGCTGTTGACTACCAGATAAGGATCGGTATCTCGGCACCTGCTGGTAGGTTTGATTCAGCTCTTGAACTTGTTGAGTTCATACCACAGTCATTTATTATCCTTTACCTCAATCATATGCGGGACAAGTCACATGGTGCCGGTACCGCAGAGAATATTAGCGCTGCCGACCTGTTCTGACAGTTGGAATAAGTGGAGTAATAGACAGCCGGGGTCGTTGCAGCTCTGCCAGAGAAATTAGCTCGTGCTTTGTCGCTCAAGCCCGAGGATATAGATTTAGGTCGAGCTCCTTATGCATTTGGAGTGGGCTCTGGTTGAAGTAGAATTACAGAATTGGATCGGAAAAAGAATTTGCAGCAGATATTGCCATCTTCAAGACTGTACGTGGAAGAACAGTAGTAGCAATTAGAGAAATCGGTGACGAAAACAAGCCAGATATGGATAAAAAGCTGAAGAAGGGACTTTTCTAGATTCCTTTTGTCGCTCTTGGTGAAGGCATTACATTTCGGATGCATTTCAAGTCTATTGGAAAGTCGAATATAGCTGAAAGATGATAACAATTTATTTAGAATGAATGGCATTGAACGACGAAATTCAATGATTTGATCGTAGCTAGTAATATATGAGGTGTGTGTCTATTGAGTTTTGGCTTCCATCACATGATCCGGCTTACCACTTCTGCTCTAAACTCACTAAGATCAAACCAAGGTTGGAATAACATCACACCTCCGAAGTTTCTCTTTAAGATTTTCCTTGTAATTGGTTGTCCGAATACACTCAACATCACCTCTTCCAAGTCAATTCGGGATTTTGGTCTTTTTTTTTCTGTTCTTACCTGGACTCCTGCCTTTTGGAGAGAAAGCAAGTGTAGAGGTGGAAAGAGACTGCGAGAGGCCTTGCGATCTCCATCCATTCTGTTGCCAGCCTTCAAAATACCTACACAACAGCAATCGAGAGTGATTATCTATAAGAACTGTGCGGGTGCGTGGAAAAGCTAGAATTCGTTACATTTGGAGAGATTTAATCTTCGTCGGCTGAAAGATAACGCGTGTCCAGAGATTGTGGCTGAGTCAATCTAGATGAAACCACATGTTACATTTCAAATTCACGAGGACAATGTTCCCGTCAGAAAGTCGCTCCGTACAATACTGCACCATCATCTATATCATAATTTCAGGAGAACGGCGGTTCATCTCATCCATGGAAAGAAAACACATTCTGCCTAATCTTATCGACCGAAGAAACCGCTGAAATGAAAATGTGGGCCTCGAGGTCGTCAAACATATTAACAAAACCAGCCATCTTTATTCCAAGCTCCACCAGAGCCTGAAGATATGGTTGAGTATGCTCATTTTCCAGGCTATTTCAACAATCTGTGATATTTTATATTTAAATCTACTGCATACGGGAGCGTCTTCAATGCAGACCATACGTTGAATGATCACGGACCAGCCTTTGATGCTATTGCTAGCCCGGTCTCTGATCCGCAAATCACGTCTGATCGCAATAATTTCTTTTGAAGATCTGTTCTCGATACAAAAAAATTGGGCTCTTTTGAATGACCAAAAAGACAGAGTAGTTTCTCAATCTAACTCACAAGTTGATTGTCATGAAAATCTTTACCTCAAACCTCTGCAAAGTGTTCTCCCCACGTCGTTTCGTTTATATTGGATCTTTTCTCAACTTGGGTTAGCCTGTCCCAGATCTTCATATTAAATATGGAGCGACAGGGGGTTTGGTCTAGAACATTACACAGACCATGCAAATGCATGAACGTTACCTTTCGTCGTCAAGTTTCAAGTTGTGATGAACTACTTTTAACTTTTAGACTTACTAAGAGTTGACATGAAACGACGGCTAGAGAACCTTAAACATCAATTTGTGGATGAAACTAAAACGGTTAGACGTGTTGTCATGAGGTGACAGTCTGGAGCGAGCTCCGAGATGCTTCGCCTTTCGGATTGGAAAGCATGGTGATAAGCTAACTGAATATGAAAAGCAGTATCGCCAAAGTTTCGATGCCTAGTTGTTGACTTTGGCAGGACAGTGATTGTTCAAAGGATACAGCCTGACTGTGATATTAACAGCCTTTTCTAAGAAAAAATGGAATGGACGTAGTCGGGTATCGGAATGGGCCGTGGGCTTTGACATCGACCTAACACTAGGCAGCGCCGAATACTGGGGACTCAAAACTTACAAGTGTCCGCTTTGCATTAACATGACTACGCACATGGCGATATATCCGTGCCCGGAATGTCATTAATGACGTATCAGGTATATAAAAGCGAGACGAAACATAGCGCTCGTAAGTTCCCAAACCCTGGATTACAGGATGGGCTGTCGTCTGTGTTAATACTGGACTCGGAGAATTAGACATGCAACAAAAGGATCTTAGGATGAAGTGTCCTGTCTATTAGTGGTCCAAAGCCTTGAAGTTCAGACTCATATATTCCAAAAGTCTCATTCCGTGAACTGGTGGTACAATGAGTGGGCCTGATCATGGTGGGTCATGTAGTGCCTCTTCCACATTGAGAAAACACAAGTGCTCAGGAGTTCCACGCTCTTCGTCTCACATTAAGTCAAGACGTGCAACAAAATCAAAGCATCTTACAGTCTGGGTTAGGATGTCTTGTTACGTCATCGAATGGTGAAGTATAGTTTCATCTGATTGTCATAGTGGACAAGTCGTCCCGTATCTTAGGTCTCAGCATTCTTCGGAGAGTTTAACAGATATGCAACAAAACTTTCGAGCATCTGATCTTTTGCTGAAACAGATAAGACGAATATGAAGCCTTGAAAAATGAATACCAGATCCACAAGTTCAACGTGTTTGTGGATCTTGTTGAACCGTACTTACAATGTGTCTGTCCCGGATTAGTCTTCCGGGTCGATTGAACAATGCCATCCTTCTTTCGTCAAACCTAAACAGACACCCTATGTTACATTGCCATCTAGAATGACAAGGTCAGGCAACGGAAAGTAAATATCGATATGCAAGAAAATTCACCCTGCGAAGGAACACAAGTATCTGCCGAAGTAATGTTAACTACCCCTTCTGCAAAACTTCGGACAATACACTTTGATATGTAACAGAATATTTGCCTTAAACAATCAACGTTTTCAATCACTAGTCATGGTCAAGATCTGGTCTGATCCCACCCTACCATTGCCAAAAGTATCTTTTGTTGCACGTCTTATTTTATACCTGAAATTATGCTTATTGTTAAAGGAAAAATGATTGTCCTACCAAGGATTGTAGAAATATGTGCAACAAGTGGAAGCTGCATATCTTTTTGCATAAGATATTTTGTGGCACGCAACAAGAGCTTAGAGAGTGACGTGAATCATTCATTCTAGCATGGAATATGAGACATCTTCAAATCATAATATATTGCAGATGAGCAACAGAACTTTGTACATGAAGCATCATTGCCAGCAACTGGTACCATTTTATCGGAGGTAAATCTTCGACATGCAACAGAACAGCAGATGGAAGATCTTACTGGAAATGAATTAGCTTTGGTTTGAAATATATATTACTGATATGCAACAAACTGCGGGAAGTTTTTGGTTTTTCTCTTAGCACACAACTTTATATTACCGACATGCAACAAAACTCTCATCACCTCAGTGTCGGGATCAGTAGAAGACCTGATAACATCGGACAATATACATGATGTGCAACAAACCGTTTCCTACTGTCTCATTCCCCATTCCATCCTAAGACACACGAAACCGTCGATCGGCACCTGTGGATAGAAGGCGAAACTTTTCCAGAACACCTAGTCAGCAATATATATTACAGACATGCAACAATTCCATATGATATCGGAGACCAAATAACTCTACGTCCAATGATATATGTTACCAGTCCGGAAAATAAACTTCGACATGCAACAAAACCTTCTCTTCCAGCCTTTGGTCAAACTAGATTAAGAAACCTGTTCTAGACAGGAATCAACTCCATAGTATACTGTAAGAGAATATATTACCGACATGCAACATAATCTCTGCTCCCAGCATCTTGAATCGCAACTGAAACTGGATCCAACACGTCACATTACAAACACTATCGACATTGACCAAAAAAGGAAAGAATTCCATAGCACCACAGAGTAAAATATATTAAGATCTTACAATATATTACCCTCTTCTAACAAACCCCTCTTTCTTTCCCAAATAAAAAAAACAATATCGTATATATGTAAAGAAAAAAAAACCACATTACCCACCAGCAACACAAAATCTCACCTACACTCTCGCAAGCCCACCCATGAAAGAATGTAGTGCATGATTGTCAAACCCTAAACCTCGTGATAATCCCTGTGTGGAGAAAAAGCGGGGTGCTTCAATATAAAAATAATCAAATACACCCCCTCAATATACAAGATACGGTAAGCGTCTTCCCAGTAATCAAGACAATTAGACGACTGGTGACCAAACAAACGGCAGAAAAAGTAATGAAAATGATAAGCTGCCAACCTCTTTTGATTAATATATATTACCGACATGCAACAAAAGTAAGAATCCGGTAATACTTACGATGAATGCAATTAACTTGTCTATATGATTAATTTGTAACAGAACGTAGCCGTGGATATTATCTCCGGCTTCTAGATGAACGCGAGGGGCGCAGCCGTCTAGTTTTGTTTTGGATATATATAGTTCGTTATGCAAGAAGTGATATCATTTGTTTACTAGACTGCGATTGGATGCGAGTAAGTGGCTGGGAGGATTCGTCTCTCGTCATTCATTGCATTCATTGTATGTAAAAATACCTCGTGTTAACATGGCATTCATACAAATCCTCTGTTATCCCTCACTGCCAACCGCTACTTCCGTCTCCCCACATACTACCATCCATACTCTCTTCTCCATTTCCCATCCCCATTTCCTCCATACCAATCTCCATCCCGTCCAACTCTCTTGTGAAAAAGTCGTGTTCTTCTTGCAATAACTTCGTGTCTGCACCCATTCTTTCTGGATATCTTCTCAGATTGAACCAATGCGTCAGGGCTCTTAATGCTTGTTCTAGTGGCAACGCTTCCTCGACTTCAGCATCTACATCACTACCTGCTAGCCAATCATCTCTCAATTCAGGTCTGCAATGCAGGTACACCGCCGTGATGACTCTCATATTTCCCTGCCTCCACTTGCGACCACAGTATGGAACTTGGTTCTTAAACAATTTCAGAGTATAAAGACGAAGTTCGGGTTGAGGGATCTTGAAGGACTTTTTAAGAATGTTGGATGATTTGTACTGAACAAGAAGCAGGTTCCGGTGAGCTTTGTTCTTACAAATCTTTTGCATGATGCGAAGGAAATTGATGGAAGAAAAGAAGTTGCGCCAGGAGAATTCGGTAATGGGTTCCGAATTGGTTTCGGTGGTTGGAAAGCCAAGTTCTTCAACTTCTGTATCTCGTCGAGCTGCATGCTGACCTTCTTGAAAAGATAGGGCTGGAAGTTGATCGTCATTATTGATCACGGTACTGTCTCTTTGTAGTTTTATTGGAGGTGGAGCAGCATCATCCTCGCTGTCTTCTTCAGTGGCGGCCAAAGCCCATTTGCTGTTGCCGTTGCAAAATGCGAAGAAGCTGAAATCCGTTAGTCATGATTCCATATCACCAGGTAAAGAACTAACCTTAAGTCTTCACGGTCTATTCTACTGTCCACAATTCTATCTATCTCTTGATGGGCGAACATTTTAAGAATCAAAGGTAGATAATTAGAATCTAGTAGAAGCTGCGTAAAATATTCGAATTTTAGGATGTCTATCGAATCAGCAAATGGGACGAGATATGAGAAGACATCAAAACCTACGGGAAACCTTGAGCCATTTCAGGACAATGAGAAGAATACCGGATACTGCCTTTGAGGTAATCTCTCTGAACCTCATTGCCTCGATTTCTTCTACTGTAAGATCTGCAAGGTCAATTGGATTTGGTAGAGGTATGTTTGCGGGATCTTGGGGTTGGCCTGGTCCTCGGGCACCATTGGCTCGTGCACTTATAGGGACGCTGCTTTGTGGTTGGGCATTTATTGACTGATTCATCAAATTCGTAACGTTCGCCAACATAGCCTTGATAAGAACTATAACAAGTGATTGCAAATGCGGAATGGAATATTGCTGTTGAAACCCAAGGCTTAGAGTCCGATTCGTAAAATGGGGGCATCAATAAACTTACGTAGAAAGACTCTACCAAATCCAACTTCCTCTTCACCTCATCACTAATGTCTTGTCGTGGTCCATAATCAACTTCTACTTTCGGCGACTTTGACTTTTCAGACTTGAGTCCGTCAGCCAATATGTGGTCGAGATCAAGTTCTTCTATATCTTCATCATCTCCATCATCCCATCCTCGTTCAAATCTTAGAAAACGTTCTCTCTCATCCCACAATTGACGCATAGCTCTAGTCATTCGCATTCTACCAGCAAATAGTTCACCGGCCTCCAATATCGACTTGGGAATATCACTTCCTTCCCATTTACGACCCACAAGCAAATCCTGTAGTCCTGCAGTGCCTTTTCCACCAGCACTATTGCTAGTGCTATCAAGAGGTGGGTACATAAATGGGAAGTTTTGATTTGTTTGATAATTTTGTTTCTTACCTGCCTTTCCTCCAACTGGTGGGGACGGAGGTGGAGATGGAGCAGGTGTAGCTATATGAACTGGCTGATGAAGAATAGAAGCTCCACTACTATTGACATTCGTCGGAGGGTTCATAACGCCGGTTGTACTAGCTCGGCTTGGTCTATTCGGCAATGGTGGCAATATGGAATTATTATCGGGCTCTAGAGGTATTAAAGGTTCTGGGGGAATGTACGCGGGGTACTTTGAAGTAATTTCTTGTCGGAAGATGTGATAGTCAAGAGGAGAGGCAGTAATTATCTTCTCGCCCCCTGAATTAGCCAGCTCATCGGTTGCCCTTTTGACTTTATCTATTTCCTTGGTACCTCCAAATACGAGTAATATGGATTTCCAAAAAAGAAGGAAGATCTGTGTAGTAGTAAGCTAACGGGTTTTGGGGTGTCTCCCTGGAAATACTGACTCGTGTTTGTGGTAACTCGTTTGCCTCATCCCATCGTAATTTCCCAGTAATCGACAACAAATAATGGACAATGTTTGGCTCCAGGCCCACTGCGAATTCAAACATTAACATTTGGAAATAAAAAAACATGTATCAGAATATTGTACTTACGAAGAGTCTTCCGCGCAAGATCGAGAGATTCTGTGTGACAACGAACGCCTTCTATCGTTAAGTAAAATATAGTCATAACATTATCGAGCTCATCCTGTACAAATGGTATATCATCTTCTGTTATTTTTGTCTCTCGGAATTCATCATCCCTTTTGTATCGTCAGCTGTGCTTCACGGCGCATGATCATTCCAGTCTCACCATAGATGTTTGAAAGCGGTTTCCATGACTTCATAGACCATCTCAATTCCACCACTCTCTGCAAGAAGTGATATGCTTTTCTTCATACTTTCGACGTGCGTAGGTGTCGCCTTTGTTCTTCCTTTTTTTTCACCCCCTCCAATAGACTCCAATTCCTCCTTCTTTCCGGCATTTTCATCCCAGTTGCCTAGTGTAATGTGCAGTAAAGTTTGTAAGCTTTTACATCTCCTCCGTAGGTCGGTAGCATGCAAACCCTGAACTTCCCTCTTGACGAATTTCAGTTGTTCCTCCCGATCGACCTCTGTCCAAGTTTTGGCAGAAAATTTCTTCCATCTTCTCTGGAAAGTATCCTTCGCTCTGTGTAATCTTTTGAACTCTGCCTCGTTGTACGAAAACCACTCGTCCACCTCTTCTTCAAATGTTGCTGTATCACTATAGACGAAAGTATATGATGTAGGGTCAGCCTTTGGAAATTCAGTAACGAGTCTTTTCAGTTGCATCAAGGAAAGCGAATCGTTCGGATTGCCAACCATCTGCTGGGATGAAGGCGGTGGTGGGGGCTGATGTGGTGGAGGAGGTTGAGGTTGATTCCGTGCAAGTTGAGGGCGTGCCGTAGAAGCACTAGTGGAGGTTTGCGATACTGGATTAGGTGCAGGAAGACCTACATCTGCAAAACCAGTATCTGCCACATCAGCGACATCCTTCGGAGGAGGGGCATCTGGAACTGCTGGTTTTGTCCAAAGCGACATTGTGGAAGGTCTAGGGCGCAGGTGAAAGGGGGGAGGTTGTAGTTTGGTCAATCGTCAGATCGCAACATTGTGAGTAAATAAATCATGAAACGTTCACCATAGTAAACATGAGGGATTATAGTGTACAAAGTTGTGGAATGTATCGCATTTCAACATTTCCCTATCTTGACGGTTCGCGCTTGACGCGATTGAAGCAGAAAGCTATCTCGCTTATGATAAGGAGATAAGAACATCAGTGTTGATTTTAACAGAGAAAAGAGTGGCGTTAGAAATTGTAGCAAAACAGGGGTGTTTTTCGAGTACCTGCAGAAAGAGAAATGTTATCACTCTAAATTGTTGCCAAGGACGACCTAGGTCTAGTTAACTTTTTAGTCGCACTCCCGCATCAAAAGGGTCAAGTTGCTGGCCGCCGTGAGATGTGATGCAAACCTTGAAGGTTTTGTTAAAGGGAATCCCCTTGAATAACATTTTACCGCTTTTACAATTGGGTATTTGTCTGCTTGTTTCCCTGGTCTGCAGCATCTGTAGGTTACACATTTCACATTGTCTAGTAGTTTCTGTAATGCCTTAGTTTCAGCTTGAGTATAAATCTCATTGCACCTCATCGCAATAAGATAGCGGAAACCCCGTCATTCTCGTATGACCGTACCAACCACTCTGTTCAACAAGCTTGTTGCTACCAAGACTGGGATGGATATTATCTGTCTGCACTCTACTCTGTATGATATAGATGAATCCTTTTAATGTTACGTGATATAATAGAGAATACCTATAGACAGCTAGTGACCTATTTTGTATGTTAATCTAATAGCCCTATGTTGTTCACAACCCATCGTTGAATTGACGTAAGAGTGCGTAGACAGGTATACCGCATCTGTGATATTCGATACACATATACAGCTGGGATTGCAGAGTGATCTTATTGGCTTCTGGTAGAATGCTGGGATTGATTGGTATCTCAGGATTCAGGATTTATGCTTCGCCACCAATCACCGGGTCACATATAATTAAGGGATAAATCACACAAGCCGGAGATATCCACGACATAGATATGGTATACAATAGTCACTTATTTCGTTATTAATTATGTGTTTCCGGATTGATTTTAAATAAATATTGGCCAACTCTTTTATGTGACCGGAAGTCGGCCAGCCGAGACATTTTTATATCTTACTCGATAGAATTGCGATATCCTCGCGGAGCTTCTCTAGCTCCGTCAGGCTTGGAGATATTTTGGTTCCAATTGATACCTAATCTTGCATTCGCCCACCCGGCGCTCATACCCTTGAGATAATTACCAGCTATACCAATGGCAATGCTAATCATTTTTGATCTGCATAAAACTCAAACGGCTCGTTTGAAAGGATGTGCTTCAGTTGTGAAAACATAATCGTCCAAACTGATTGTATCTGGAGAAGAAAATATCAAGTAAAAGTACTTGAGTGTTTCCGCCATCCAGAAGCTCTGCCCAAACATATTAGCTTCACATTATTAGAGAGATTCTTCGTATCGCTTACCTCCATGGAGTCCTCTTTCTCCGTCTCGCCATTGACAGTTACATTACTGATAGCAGAATTGGCCAAAGACGTTTGAGTTGACCTCATGATGCCCTCAAACATGTTCCAAGCCGTTTCTCGTAAATCTTCTTTCCCCTGCAGTCGATACATGATGAAAATACTTTCGATGGCTTCAGGCCTAAGTAAATAGCGGGGATCACGGGCGTGTCGGAAGCCATGAGTCAGGGACTGGTCGCCTTCTCTCTGCCACTTCTCGTTGTCCCAATTGCATGGTTCCAGCGTGGGACATTCGATGAGAGCATATATCTCTGGCATAACTCCAGTGGGAAATGATTGATAAACCCAGCCACATCCGCGAGCTATACGATCCCCAATGGCAACATGCTCATCGATACCGAAGATTTTACCACCAAGGGCGAACATTCCTCCAATAAAACAAGTAAGATGTTGCATTTCAGGAACGAGATGAATACCATCCTCATGGACAAAAGTAGTGCCCGCAAATAAAAAGTCCTCCTTCCCTGGGAGCATGGGTCTGAAGAGCACGTGCTGAATCACGACATCCATAGCTCTGCGATACATTTTCTCATATGACGCAGAACCTTCACGTCCACTTAGAAGTATGACCATCTTTGGAAGATACTCGTAGAGTGAATCTGCAAGAGCTCCGAGTGAGAAAGAATTGTCTCCCCTGACTGTCCCCTCCCTGAAGTTGACCATGGTCGGCCACATTCCAGGTAAAAGCGATTGTTCCTGTGTACGCTCGAGAAATTGTCTCATACGCTCTATCGCATCGTAATACTTATCATCGCCCGTCAATTGAGACAGTCTAGTGAATTCAAGTGATAGAGACGTTGGCCCAGAACTTGGATCATGCGTCCTGGATTTTCCGTCAGCTCGATGTCCTATTTATGTCCAAAGTGATACCTACCCAGCGACTTGTCTTCCAGCTTTTACATCTTCAAAGGTCAGCCAAAAACCTGGGGTACGATTTGGCGTGTCGAATGCCATGTATAGCATGTTGCCCAATTCCACCGCTTTTTCCAACAACGTTGGCTCCTTACTCAGGTCATATGCACTAAGAAGACCGCCCAAATGCCGGATGGTGGTCTCAAAAAGATTAATTCCTGATTCTGTGGTATTACTCCAGTCCAGTTGCACAGCAACAGCAGCAGCTTCGTAGAATTCCTCTTTCAGATCCATGATCCAGAGCGTGTCCAAGCAGTCAACAAGATTGGCTGCCCAACCACCGAAAGGATCTTTGAATCCCCCGCTCACTGGTAACAACTCATCATGAAGCCAAGCATGATTTTTGTAGCTTTTCCAGGATCTGATGAAAGCTTCGCGAACAGCTTCGCGCCGTTTCTTCGTGATTGCATCGTCTGTGTAGGCCTTAGTAAACTGGTGTTGTACTATTGGAAGCTTCTTGGGCTTTTCTTTTGGTAAAGGTGTGAATGAATCAACAGGAAAGTACTGCTTTGCATGAGACCAGTCGAAATTTGCCGATTTGAATGTAAGGGGTGCTCTATATGTTGTAGGTCCTTTGGGTGTACTAGGTTGCTGGGCGTAATGATGGAGTAAGAATGCGATTAGAGCAAATATAGCAATAAAGATGATACGATCTTTTCTTCGAACTGGAATATCAGTCAACATAATGATTAAAGTTAATTTGTGAAGGAACTACCAACACATTGTTTAGATGAAGCGCGCAGGATAATGGCTAGTTTTCAGTTCCCATGGAATCCGAATGTCGTGTTGATGTGTTGCTCGTATCTTAAGCGCCGATATGAAACTCGCCAAAATCCCTGCTGTCCGTTTTTGGTAGATAACCTGCAATTCAGGCTAAATTCTTCTGGTGAAGGATAACAAATAATTTATCAAAATCAGCCAATGAAGTTTGCTATTTGTTACCAGCATTTTGGTCCAGGACGTTTCGGAACCTGCAGTACGCCTAAACAAGTGTTCAAAGCGTGTCGTCTGCCAATTGACTGGGCTGGTTGTGCCGCAAAGGAAATGATCAGTAGATGACAACCAATACACGTACTCAAGCAACGACGTTGCAATGAATGCCCCCACACCCCATTACTGGGTTTCTAAGAAGTTTTTGTTCGCCCCCAAAACTATGTACGGGCGCTTAAGTATGGCTTGGGGAACTATTCCGTGCTTCCTCAAATGTGCTGAGTAGTCTCTTCTTTGTAAATAGCTATGACTCGTGAGCCTTCATATTCGGCGGCGTCTTCACCACTTTCGTTGCCATGCATTTCAGCCTCTTTTTAGTTTTTCTGTGCTCCCTGACGGAGGCAACATCATGTAACTACTCAGCTATCTCTTTGCCATTGAAAGATATACAAGTCATTCCCGACATTGAAAACTCCTATATGCGAGGTATACCAGTTACAGTTGGAACTCCAGCTCAAAATATAGTGGTTCTTCCTTGGGCGTAACTAAACCTATGATCTCCAATGTCTTCAAATTTTGCTGATAAGTTTCTAGGGAGCTGAATAATACTTGGCTTT
This sequence comes from Botrytis medusae, assembly GCA_019395255.1. Classification (NCBI taxonomy): domain Eukaryota; kingdom Fungi; phylum Ascomycota; class Leotiomycetes; order Helotiales; family Sclerotiniaceae; genus Botrytis; species Botrytis medusae. Next base: position 86,518 of record JAHXJL010000025.1, read on the forward strand.
ATGATTACGATTCATTGTGCGATTCCAGCATTATTTTCGACGACACCATCTGTCGGGTCCGTCGCGGTAACTTTTTCTTCGAAAATGGATCGACGACTTATGAAAAGGGGAGGAACATGGTTGCAGTGGGAGCGGCAACTGTTGAGACGGCAAGCTATGGTGCCGAGAGTGGTATTGCAGATCTCATAACGACCAGTCTTGCAGGTTCGGACATATTTTCACCAGGCTCTACCAATCTCAGTAAATTTCCGATTGGTATACCGAGAAAAAATTGGGATCATGGATACACAATACTTCATGCCATGGGCATGGGCACCAACTCGACATATCTTAACAGCCTCGTCGAAACGGGGAAAATCGCATCAAAAGTATGGTCCATTTTCTGGGGGCGGATGTGGATAGATCAACCGCTGGACGGACAGGTCGTAATTGGAGGATACGACCAAGAAAAAGTCATTGGGCAGAACTATACTCAAGAATTAGACTACAGTGACGCGACAGGATGCTGGACTGGTATGAAGGTGACTATATCTGACATCGAACTTGTCGACCGCACCGGTACCACCACCAGTATCTTTCCTCCAAACTTTGCTTTGCCGGTCTGCATTGTTCCGCAACGCCAGCTTTTAATCGAGGCTCCTGGGTCAATCTTGGACACTTTTCAGAACAAAACCAACACTCAGACTACAGGGGTCTCTTACGGGCTACATTGGCTCGCTCAAATATATGATGTAACTAATTAGTGAGTATCAATGCTCTGATATTCTTTTCATTACTAACAGCAATATCCTAGCTTTCAAGGAGACTTGTCAATAAAGCTTAGCTCTGGGCTTGAAGTCACCATCCCAAATAGTCAATTTATGCCTCCTTTTGTCACGATTGAACGCAACGGCAGTAGAGTGTTCAACCAAAGTGAAAGGGAGTTTCTATATGGCGTCACATCAGATCAGCCATCAACTTTGGGCCGTTACTTTTTGACCGCAGCCTATCTCATGGTCAACCATGACGAGAATACTTTCACACTCTGGCAAGCAAATCCATCGACGGCAACCAATCTTGTTCCTACTATCACCAAAGATACGGCCGAGAGTTGTGCCAACGTAACTACAAACGGCACAGTGGTAGTTAACGGGACCCTGACAACAGAGCCTGGAGCAAGCGACACAACTGGAGCCAATCAGCCAGCAACGGATGCTAAATCCGATAAGCAGACCGGTCTTTCTCATGGCGCGCTTGTAGGTATAGCTGTCGGCATTGTCTCAGTCGTGGTTATTCTCGCTGGTATTGCTTGGTGCATGCACCGAAAGAAGAAGCTTAAGCAAGAACCGAGACATGCCGAAGTCGTATACCAACAGCCCCCTGCATTTGTGCCGGATAGCACATTTGCAGGATTTCATGAGGTTCATGGAACTCAGTCTAAATACGAAATGGACGCTAGCAGAAGGACTTACGAATACGGACACAGGGATGAACCTGTACAAGAACTGCCATAGTCGGAGAAGATTGAACGGACGTCCATAATTATACGAATTGCACATTATAATGATTTCATGTAATTAATTTTAATTATAATACCTTAGTTATCCAAGAATACCAGCAAAATTGTCAAATTAATTGATGAAAGTTGTGATGAATAAATGTGTATATCGAGATCACGTGGGTGCCCCTCCAAGCTTTGGGGACCGTTCTCTCCTTGACAAAGTTATACCTACATCAAAAGCTTTCGTTTCTTCAATCGTATTAGTATCATAAGCATTCATCCAAAGATCTTCAAGAAGACACTGCGTTGGCCAAAAAGGTTAGATGGGTTGCAACAATAACGTGTCGTTTACAGAACGTGCGGAGTATATAGAAGTGTCAGAAATGACACTCAGCGACATCATCTTATCGAGACCATAAATTATGGTCCTTGAAGATTTCAGAGAAATGCTTCAACTACAGAGAATTTTTTTGATGTCATTGCGATTCAATAATACAATAACCAATCACGTCTGCACCACAATGTTATCGATAATGAGACACTGAGCTATTCTGCCAGTGGACTCAAGGATATGTGTTATTCATGGCCATATTTCATTTGTTTGCGGCAGTCTTTTCTTAAGAAAATGTAGAGACAGGTATACATATCATAAGAACGAGATTGAGTTAAGGACAAAAAACGCCGACTAACAGTCAGTTACAAACGGGTTTGCAGTACCCTTCCATAGCACGAAGAATTCAGAAGCGGCAACCTGCTTTACTTGAAAAAATGATGAATACGTGTGACAATATTATTACCTACGGCAATTTGATTGTGGCCTCAAATGCTAACCCGTCATCGAAAGTAAAAAGCTTCTGGCAAAAGTAAGCCACCATTTTATATTCACTGAACTAAGCTGATGATAAAGATTTCAAACCTCAGCAATCGGTCTCTGGGCGGTCATTTCATGGAATCATGCAACTGAAATAACAAGCTCTGATCAGAGCACTACATAATATGAAGATGAGAAGTCTACCAAATCCTAGATTTTCATTGAAGAGTGAAGTGTTGTCTTTGTGCAACCACCTACGAGTAGTTCGATTCGACACCCAGCTCAGATTAAAGAGCCAACCTATTCCAGAAATAAACAGGCATGGGAAACTTCATTAACGCAAGTCCGATAGGTCGAGCTTCGTTGGGCATCGTGAGTTAGTTGTACGGAAAAGAGAATTTCGGTCGCACTTGCCAAATGGGAAAAGTAGATGGAGCGGTTTCATACTTTCCGCCATTTTCATGATGACATGTATATCACTCTATAGTGTTCCCAAGTAATGGTAGTCCGTTACGAGATCAATAAGAGCTGGGCATTGATTGAAAATCGAAGATTCAGCTATGAAGAGCATGGCTATACATAAGTTACACATTGAAGACGCCCAACCTCAATTAAACTTACGCAAAGTAAACGTTTACCTTTCCTTCAGGACACATATTAACTAATCTAAAGCTTCTAATTCGAACTTCAATAGAACTATTTAACCAAAGATGTCTCGCTTTCGTCAAGAGTTGCACTCCCTTCCCATACAGTTTCACGACGGCGCTGAATTCTCAAATTGAGTTTTAATCTATCTGAATGGCAGTTCTATACTCGCTGAAGTGAAATTACGCGACCTGGTTTCATCGTTCTGTTATAGCGCAAGATTGAAAGGTTGGGAAATCAATAGTTCTCTCCGGCAATCCAGTTGCCGAACAAAAAGTTGGATTTCATGATCCAATAATGAGCAGCCAATGCCGGACAATATGATCCGAAGCAAAACGGTTCTTTTCAAATGTCATTTGGATGGTTAGTCATTACGAGTGGCAGCTTTTTTCTCTTGTCTAAAAACCTTATTATTTGTGATGGCTACATTCCAATAGATTCAGATGAAATGTTTTGCTAGATGATCAGCGCCAAGGTTCTAGCGATGTTTAGAAGATGAAGAGAAGATTTTCTTGAATTAATGAATTCTGAGAGATGTGATATGTAAGTTGCGAGGATCTATCGTTGCGATGTATCCAGTTTGAGAATGTCCATACAAGTACCTACTCTTGCCTACTCAAAACACATAATCGCACTTATTCAAGTTTACCTAAAATAGGACTCTTAGGCAATAATTTGGATATAGTTTGAACCATCAGGAAAGTTTCTGGTGATGTGATTAGACGTATAAGAGCCGATCCAAAAAAAAAAAGGAGCAAAAAAAAAAAAAAAAAAAAAGCTGTCACTGCTAATTAATAGTCAACCTTTGAGCGCGTACAAGTCACAGACTAACAATGGCCAAGCATTAGTAGAAGTGTAAGAATACACTATCAGTTTACGAAAATAGAAAAGAGTCTAGTCTCATGTCATCTATATATAGAATCCATCTCAAATTCGCATAATTCTAACCTTCAATCACAAATTCCAGTCTTCCGTCGTGGATAGCCATAATAGAATTTAAGTGGCATAAGAACGAGCAAAATTTTTCATTCGTCCATACTTGAATGACAATATGTAATCTAACACTGACAAGAAAAGGAAGTGTTCTTCCCGCCCACCACTAAATCCAAAGAGATGAGGAAAGAGGGAAGGTGAAAAGAAAGGGAAAGATAAAGAGATAGAAAGAGAAGGAGCAATCTGGGTGACAGATAATACGGTTTCCAAGACAACCTACACAATAGTATGCGTTTGAATTAAAGAATGGTTCCTTTCTTTCTGCACAACATTTTCAACTCCCGATCTACACAGCGATTGGTACTATTGGCCAACCGTAGTTACGTGAGCTTTGCAACTGAAAATCGAGGCTAGGGGTTGCTAGTTAGCTATCAAGTCGAATATAAATCACCTCATGACCAAAATAAGCTACTTTGAAAGCTTCAAAAGAATGAGAGTCGAAGTCTAACTGCGATGAGACGAGGCGAAACCATGAGACTACAAGAACTGATCGTCAAGACAATAATACAACGCCTAATGGTGAGTGGACTAGAGACTAGAAATTTGGCCTTGAAAGTCTCGATGGTATTGAGTATCTCTGCGGTAAAAATGAGCGATTTTCCAGATGTCAAATGACGTTTGCATTCTCTCTCTTAAATGGCGTGTGTATAAAAGAGCCACCCCCCCTCCCCTCTCGCTCGAGATTTAGAAGCTTGGATCCGAAGGCGCAGATCAGTACAATCGTCAAAAAGGCTCATATACGAGCATAGTTGTCAGTGTCCCTAAATCTTTCATTCATAGTTGCAGCGAAGTGGTTGGACCCCTAGAGACCGTAAAAAATGCTGGATATCCACTTAACAATTCACAATTTAATTGTTCATGACTGACAGAACATAGGATCTCAACCGTTCAACATGAGAATTGTGGACCCCTTCATCGCGTTTACGCTCCTCACGGGATGCAGCAAGGCTCAAGATCCAGCAAAGATTCCCACCAACTTTCCGTTCTTCGCAGACGGGGTATCTTCCGCACCATACCTTGCCACTGTCGCAAGCATACATGAATTCCATGAAATTAAGGGGAACCTTACGTCCAACTCTCAAGGTCCAATTCATGTGTATGTAAATGTTGGGGCGACACAGCAGGCGCTTTTCTTAGAAGGCGTACTTTACAACTATGCCTATGTTCCTGTGCCATTGAGAACCTCAGGAAATCAGGAACGTCCACAGATAAAGCCGGGCGAGGTCTTAGTTGAAGGAAATACTGAGAAGTTTTGGTCCCAGGGCACCGCTTACACCAGACGGGAAATTGTCCAATATGGTTGCAATGATAACGGTACCAAATGTGATAGCGAAGGTTTTCGCTACAGAGAGAACGGTGACATCTACAACATCAACGAAGCGACATTTAACCCAAAGGGTAATGGCCATGTACATGCTGGTGGAGCTCACATGGATCACAGTCTGGTAGATGGCTACACAACCCCAATGATCGTCGTTCCTGAGAATTACAAATGTCTTCCGTACGGCTGCACCGAAGACCCAACTGGTGATTGGTGTCCAAATACTCACAAAGTTTTCCTTGGCGACCAGCCAAACCATGCGGGTTGCGCCTCCGATTGCAAGCTTTACAATACTGATGCGGCATGCTGCAGAGGGGCCTACAATCACAACCAGTGCCGAGCATCTAGCCAACACTTCTCAAGCCGATGCAAGAATTCATATGCCTATGCATATGACGACAGAGTTGGTCTGCGATTCTGCAAAGACGTTCCAGAAGTGATCTATCACTTCTTCAACATGGAATTGGATTGCGATTGGGCAGTTATCGACCCAGATTCAAAGAATCTATCTGCCGATTCAAGAAGATGTTTGGATAGATTGATTCAAGCTCCGGCTGAACATGATGATGTTTGTACTTTCCTATTTTGTTTCCCTCCACTGCAGCTGAACTAAAGCTAACATTTTACTGCTCAGTCCTTTCACGAGGAGTCTCTTCACGAGGAGTCTCAAGCCTAATTTTTTGCATACCGATGGAATCTAATGGCAGCAATAAGGATTTTGGTTTGTTGAGAACACAATTACGATTGTCTGTTTTGTGTGTTTGGGACGGATTCCAAGTTTGAAGATCCGACATTTTCCGACAATTGTCGTAGTTATTGGAGGCTTCAGCTTGTTCTTAGGGTGTTCCGGAAGATATGTAAAGGGGATTTCTTTTGTTTGTTTATCCCACAAACAGTCGATGTTTTGAAAATTATTTGGGTTCATACATATTTTTTGGGGTTTTAATATACGTAATCAGTAACCTCAAATATTCGAGTTTTCCCGTGATTCCAATAGTACAACCAATGATATGCAGGACTGTTTCCCAAAATAAGGGATACCTAGGAAGTTGGAAAATCATAAGAGGTTGCAACGACACTGACAGAGTCAATGACAACCCCAAAAGCGGTCCACGTCGAACACTCGGAGCACGAGATATGCTACATGGGGTCGTAAAAAGATGATCTCAACGCGTAAGGAAGGCTTTTCCCAACATCAATCACGTTTTTCTAGGAGTATTACCCAGAGCTTTATTCATACACATACGATGGTAAGCGTGCCACTCCGGTGTGCTATGCTTGCATTTTTTGGGCGATGAAAAGGATCGTAATGGTGATACATCGGATTCGATTTAAGCCAATGTATACTGACGATTAAACCTCGAATCTATACTAACGATTACCGGTACATGGTCGAAATAGGAGTTCTGCTGTTACCATTTGGGTTCATCTGACACTTTGTTTGGTTTTAGAAAAAGATTGATGAAAGAAATCGTCCATATTAAAAAAGTTTCATTATGGTTTTGTCGCAGAAATTGATATGCAGGATATAGGTATGTATGGTTCCAGGCAATTCGAATTTTCGATCAATCTCCACAGCACTCCAGGTTCAAAAATTCCATTCCATCGTCTACATGAATGTCAGATAAACTGGTCGAGTGAATACCAAGAGACGAAATTTTGGTATCTGAGTTGTTCATGTCGCCAATTTCATCCCAGGAATCATTCCAATTGAACGCCAGTTCAGTGTCCACGGATATGTTCCAATCGTCAGTCGGCTCGTTGCCCTGGGCCATTTCCACCAACTGTTGCTCGATGACTTTGATCCTGTACTCTCCCAAAGTTCGACCTGTCTCTCTCTTAAATACCCTACAAAAATGGCTTTCGGTCAGTCCTACTTCCTTTGCCATTCTCTTTGTCGTCCATTTCTGGTCGCCATTCGCCAACTCGCTCTCAATCAATCTCATGGCCTTATCAACCATCCTTCTCCCTCTTCCCATTTCACCTAAATCATCAGCCTTGGTCCTGTCTTTTACGTCCATAGAAGCGCTATTCTTTCGCTTTGGACCACGATCTGCTTCATTCGTGACCCGCGATTCATCAATGCCAGGCCGACATCTCTTGCAAGCTCTGAATCCATCTTTCTCTGCATCTTCCGCAGTTTCATGGAAAACAATATTCGCACGACGTGCGAGACGCGAGGGGCAAGTCGGACGACAATATATTTTGGTCGTAATCACACTATAAATAAATGAAGAATGCGAAAGAGGATCACGAGATAGGAGTGCTTGGTAGCGTCGACTTGAAGTAAGGAAGAGATGCTTGTTCGTCATCTTAACTGACTCATCGCCCACGATGATAATTGATGATATGATACATGGTCCTGGCTTTGATTGAGTAGATTAGGATCCGTAGTGGTATATCCTCAACCCAATAATGAGAGGACCACGAGGTGTGTCGTTGACCAGAAAGATGACTCAGCGACCACTGTGATAGAAGTGGCCAATGAGAACCTTCCATCCTCCTCCACTTGTTGCCAAGACCGTTCATATGTATATCTGCCTATTTTTCTTTCTTCAGAGGAATAGACTTTCCTCTTCAAAATATCTTCATTACTTACAGAAATCACAGTAAACAGGCCTGGTCTTTTGAAAAAGCAGAGCGTGAGTAAGATAAGCCTACGGTCGAATCTAAGTCACTAAGAGACTCTTGTCTTGCACTTCCATAAGCTATATTTGATGCACAGGTCAAGATTTATATTTTTGAAAATCACAGATCCAATTCAGAAGTCAAGAATTTGTCACTTTAAAGACCGAAGTCCATAAGCTTGTCTGTGTAGCAATGCCACAAACGAGCTCTCTATCCGATTCGAGTAATCTCACCATGACAGGTATTACAGATTTCCAACGAGTATGTTTCAGCAAGATTTATTAATCATATTGCTAACTTTACCTCCACAGAAAGTCTACACTCTTCTCCTCCAGATTCCTGCAGGGAAAGTCTCTTCTTATGCCTCTCTTGCCAAAGCTCTCTCAACCGCTCCTCGTGCAGTTGGAGGAGCTTTGAGACGAAATCCTTATGCTCCGCAGGTCCCATGTCATCGAATTATCTGTGCTGATGGGGTAAGAACTCCCTATTACTCCGTTCAACTTGTGGTCATAAATTATACTCGGTGCTGATGAGTTGGTCAATGACAGGCAATCGGGGGATTCAAGGGCGAAGCGCAGAATGCCCCGTCCGGTATTAATCAAAATGAAAAGCTGGGATTGTTGAAGAGTGAGGGAGTTGAGTTTGATGAGAATGGTCAATTAAAAGATGAAGATAGGTGGTGGGATGAGTTCCGTATTTAAGAGTCACTATAGCATGCCTACATTGATCTTTAAGATAAGAAAAGGGAACGGAAAATTGCTTTGAAAGCTAAATGCCATATTTACCATAATCAAAAATTTTCAACTCATTCAATGATAAAACTATAATCTTTACTTCCAAAAAAATTTGTCATCTCGGCAAGAATGATACATGGAGCACTTCACGGACACGAGAGCAACAAGGTAGAACTCAAGAATGCACAGAAAACCTGCCATTCCTGAACGACTTATTCGAGGTAACATATACGGCGGCAATGCTTATTTTGACGGTAGGGAATATTCGCCTGCAAATGGGAATCCAATCGTATCACATGAGCAAGATGCGTTACCAACGTAAGTTTCAGCCCAGATATCATCTCAACATGGCATGCGTACGGATGCGAGATATTGATTATCCATTCGAAGTCACTCTGCCAACCCGGAAAGAATCTGCTCAAAGATACCTACTCCTTCTCTTCCCAATGCCGTCCCCACCCCCACTATTGACGCTCCGACTTTACGCATCCTGCTGAACCCCGCGCTGTCTTTCACACCTCCAACGCCAATTATCTCTATATTCCTCATGTGTTCCAAGGGTGATGTATCTAGCATTCTCCGGATTGTTTTGACGTTTCCTAATGCAATGGGATGTAATGCATCGCCAGCCATTCCACCAATACCTTCACCATTCGAAGAACCTAGCGCAGGATTACCCAGGTCATCTACGATCAAACATGACCCGAGAGTATTGGTTGTGGTGATAAATGATATGGCATTGTCACCAAATGGTAAGGCTCCAAATTCCAGCGCTGAAACCAAGTTCTTAAATTGCTCGGAATACGTGTACGGCGGAGTTTTGATGCCTACATGAATTCTGCTGGTTGACCCTATTTTCATGCTTTTTATGACTTTTATGTACGAAGCCATTGCTTCCCCATCATATGCAGGAGGGGGCTTTCCCACAATGTTAGGGCATGAAAGATTGATTTCCATCATAAGATTCAGATTGGCTTTTCCATGTTGCCGCAAAATGTGCTTATAGCATTCACCAACTTCTTCAGCTGAGCCGGTAACGGAAATTATCCATGGTTTAGAAGTAAGTTGTTGAAGTTTCTCATCTTGCGCGAGCTCAAGAAGAATTTCCAAGTATGAGTCCAAGGATGTAGGAGAATAACCGAGTGTGTTTAGGCTATTTGTCTCGCCTGGAATGACCTTGCTTCGGCCCTCGGAAATTGAGGCGCTGGTGGAATTGGATTTAGGATCAAAGAACGTATATTGGTGTAGTTCTGAGTTGTGTGGAAACGGGTTTAAAAGCGAAGTTCTGACCGTAACTGCACCGGTATGAGGGCAGCTGTAGAGGCCGAGGAGATCGGATTTACTTGTTGCCCACTAGTGATAACAATGAGCTCCTCGAACTTTATGGTACCCTTATAAGATTGCTACTTCCCACTTGCGAAGCACATCCAACTCATATCTTTAGAAAGAGCCGCTATCGGTAACACTGCTGGCACACTGCCATTCATTCAAGATAGAACAGAAGTCTGCTGGCTTTCTTCTACGGAAATGAAACTCAGTGGTGGGAAGATATACTTACAGGATTGGCTGAATTTATTAGTGGAGGAGAAATTCCCAAAGCATTTGTAGTTTGTTGGCTGGCCATGATTGTCTCGATGACTCTTTGGTTGTTGTGCACGATGATATGATAGCATTGTCGGGGCATTTAAGTTTTTGCTTAGTAATCAATATCGGTGCTGTGAATCCTAACTCCGGCTGGAATGATAGATTAAATGCTGTATGCTGTATTTCAAAATGATCTCTATTTGAACGATGTTTGATGCTAATAAGCATCTCTTTCCTCCGCGAGTTTCTCTTAGTCTCGAAGTTCATTAAAACCGCTTCTGCAATTCATTCATATCTTCTTTTATGAGATAAATCATTCTCGTCGTGTTTCCATTTCATTCCTACTCTAGCTTAAAAGCACGATCGTTACCTCGCCCATTGCGAATCTTGATCAATTACAGTGCGAGATACAATTACCAAATTTTACCCTCAGAGATAACTTCACTAACAAAATGCCAAATTGCATAAGATCACTGCCGCTTCCCAACCCGAAACCACCTGTCTCAAATTCATCCATCTCGGTGGGACTAGCTGTGGCACATTACCCGCGAGGATTGATGTAATAACGCTCTGCGTTGGTAGTCCTTGGAAGGTGTGCCACAGCTTGCGCTGGACTTTCTCCCTCTGCTATGTTTGGCAATGCGAATTCCTTCACGGAAAGTTCCAGAGCGCATCTCGATATGAGCTGAGATGCAAGTGCGGGCAACGCAACTCCTTGAAGCGCAATCATCCCTCTACGATCTCGAGCCCACAAATGATTGCAGCTAAAACTTTTGTTAGGCATGGAATACTGGCGTTGAAACTCTTGGCGAATCAGAATGGAGACAATGAATGAATCGACACTTTGCTAAGAATAGGTAATTGCTCGGAGACCCTAATATTTCACCGCAAAATAGTTGCAGATCCAGTGCGAATTGTAAAACGCGCACTAAGCCAACATTTAGGAGTCTGTTTATAAGAATGCCACAAAAAATGGTTGCAAGCAGACCTCCCAAAGAACACAACTCAGTTATCGCATTCCCGCCATTAGTCGCCGAAAGTGCTGAGACTCGACGGAGGTAGAACGGGAACAAGTTAGGATATACAGCAGAAGCTACAAACCTAGGAAAATCACCCTCAACTCATGGTACTAGTCATGAGCATTCCATTTCGTAATCATTCGCAAGACTCTCTCTTTACCGCCTCGAGATATGGAAGCAAGTTTACTCTCAAATATTCACGTGGGTGCTTTACAGGAAGTCTTGCAATTTTGAAAGAACAAAAGTGGCTAGAGTGACATCATAAGCTTTTGAAAAGACGAAGAATATGTCCATCTTCCTAATATAAAGCAATGGAAATGGTTCTTTATGCTATCGTAGGCTTATGAAGATCTTTCTAGTTCCGGGTACATTCTATCACTTCATGCACGACTCATCCTGATCATATGCCGTTTATCAAGCGATATTATTGTGTCTTATATCCTAGATGTAATGCAGTCATGAGCTGACACTGTTCCCCTGCATTTTGAGTTCACTGCTTTCTCAGGAACTTTGCACATCGACATGTGGAATTGCTATCAAACCGCCTTGGTTATGTTTGCTACCTCATTAAAACTTTTCCTATTGCAATGAAGCACTGACACGTAACATCTGGCTATACCCTTATGCAGAATTGCGGGTCACGACAAGCATTCTAAAGTGCAGGCAAGAGTGGGCCATGCCCACAATGGGAGTATGAATACCCCAAAGCGATCCTTTCCCCAGATTTGAAGTATGGATCAATTAATACCAGACCACTACGCAGCTCTTGGAATTTCTCGCAATGCTGTTGCGCAAGATATAAAAAATGCTTTCTTCGCTCTGGCTAAAACGTACCACCCTGATAAAAACAATGGTGGGCCAACGAATGAATTTATAAAGGTTGAAGATTTCTCGTCTAACAATAGGGGAGCCCAAAAAGAATCTTGAATGCTAATTTATTGCAAGGTCAGAACCGCGTACGAGGTGTTATCTGATAGAGATCAACGAAGTATTTACGATTATCAGTATGAGAAATTATCAAGCAACGCGGGACCTCAAACATCAAAGGCACCGGGGAAATATACGTACGAGGGGAAGCGAGAAAGACGCTATTCCTATAGGAAGGGATCGAGCGAAAGAGAAGCCGCAAAAAATGCGGAAGCAAAAGAGACAGAATATAAAAAAAAGGTGGAGGAAGATAATGCCAGGAGAGCAAGTGAATCGTTGGATTCTCTCATGAAAGAGTTGGAGCGAATTTCTGGGCGTTTCGAAAGGAGGGAATATTGAGTTGCTAGTCCAAGTTAAGACGGTCATTGGGTAAAATTTGGAAGACAGAAGATTCGGAAAAGCTCATAAAAACGTGAAATCCGCACAGTCTTTGAGGCCACTCGGTGCAATAGGTCGGCTGCGGAAGATGCACGACAGAATCCCGGAAAATCGAAATTTTCGAGGCAACAGATCACTAATAGCATAGTCCTTTTCTTTTTCTTTTTCTTTTTTGAAGAAAAGCCTAGGGAATGTTCGAGCCTTTCATTCAAATTGGATTCAATGACCCGCACTTCGCGCCTCAGACTGTGGCATTGGATCCCGCGCGTTTAGAGAGAGGCTTGATGAGCTTAGTGGGGCCATAGGAAACCGAATGCTTACGATGTATTGGATATAGTAGCTAGCGATAAACCTATAGCGGATAGGAAAGTTACAACATCAATTTAGAGAAGAACATTCGTGTTGCGTCCAGGGCATCGGGCATGAAGTTTTGTGAAAGCAGCCATGTTTTTGGGATCTCTAGTGAGATACGTCATTGAATGCTATTTTTTAATTTATTTTTGCTTTTTCAGCGTGTGCATCCATGGTTATGTCCTATTATTCTTGTTCTGCGTTGTCGTAAAATTCAAAGCACGATATTGGCCATGTGTTTCACTGATGTATCTCGATTTTTCATTCCGCCAATCATCTCTTCACATTTAAAGCTCGACACTTCAGGTTTCTTTGTAGCTATTGATTTCTGATTCCATAAAAACTTCGCCCCGCTAAAGACTTGAATCTATTTGTCCGGACACAGGGCTCTATATCCGCACACAAGTTGGAATCGGACTTCCCCATTACAAAACTCCGACATATCAGCCCCATTTACATAGTACAGTCTTCTGTGTTTTGTTTCCCACTGATACTCGGTATCACGTCCCAGCCTTACCGGTATACCTCACAATTACTTGGCATACGCATGGACGCGCAATCAATATTTCTTATCCATCCATATCATTACGATTTTCCACACAAAACACCACATGAGCCTAATAAATACCAAATTCACTTGGCTGTATCGACTGTTTCTATAACTCAAACTTCCTCCAAACTTCTGACAAGAGCATTGACCGTCCGGGATCTCTATGACAATGATAAAATGGGAATCTGGCATACTAGATACCACGCACGTCCTGTAGATCTATCAGTTTATCAGAGGATGTCTGAGATTAGCGCTTTTTTAAGAACACATCAAAGTTTTGATTGCACATCTATGATGCTAAATCTACATGTAAAACTGTAATCGTACTACCGATACGAAGGTGCGGGAAGGTAAGCTTAGATGCGGGATCTGTTTCAACTGCAATTGTTTATTCCAATCGATTTTGGTTGGTTGAACTTGCATAAGGAATCAAGCTGCGGACGCCATTTCGTAAGCAGCTTGTAGAAATTCCTCTTATTGTGATTTTGCTTCTTCGGCGTCCTCAAACATTTTCGATGTTAAAACCCCGTAGTCCCCCTTATTGAATGATGAACTTGCCTTTGATACAATATTGAAATCGATACTGTGATGAACTACATTTGAATTTTTAACATGAAGCTAATTAATTTTTCCTCGTTCCTAGCCTCGATCATAAGCATCGGTATGTACCACTCAAAGTCTGGCTGGGGTAGAGATCACTGACTTATATCGTAGTCCCCACTGCTTATTCCCTCGCAACGTACTCTGCTACTTCTGGTGGTCCCTCTTACTCTGTCGGAATCTCTTCAAGTAATTCAAACAATGTCTACTTTCAACTCACGGCACCAACCTCATATCAATGGGTTGCTCTTGGTATAGGTTCCCAAATGTCCGGAAGTACCATCTTCGTTATGTATTCTGATGGTACCGGAAATGTAACACTGTCCCCTCGAAAAGGAACCGGACAAGTCGAACCAAAGTATGACAGTAGTATAACCGTCGAATTACTTTCCGGCAGTGGCATTGTGGATGGAAACATGGTCGCCAATGTTCTTTGCACAAGTTGCAGTTCTAAATTGTCATCCACAACATCCACATCGTCAAATTGGATAGCAGCATGGAATTCTGGTTCTGCTCTTGATACTACCGATACTTCGACATCTATTAAGCAACATTCGGGATCTAACCATAAATCATTTACTTTTGATCTGTCGCAAGCTCAGTTGGAATCTGATTCAAATCCGTTCACTTCAACTTCCGCAGCTACGACTGCTTCCAGTGGTAATTCCACAGATTCGTCAAGTTCATCCAGTTCTTCTAGTTCTAGTGGACTTTCTCCCATTCAATCATACGATATGGCACATGGAATCATCATGGGAATAACAGTGGTGTTACTCTTCCCTCTCGGCGCACTTTCCATGCGAGTCTTCGGTCGACCATGGCTCCACGCCATTCTACAAATCTTGTCCTTTTCCTTCTTGATTGTAGGTCTAGGCTTGGGAATCAAACTTGCAGGATTAAAGTATGGCTCATTTGGCGAATCAACAACACTCGCAAAACGTATTGTCATTGATGAAATCACGAAGAGACAGTTTGGAAGTTTTGGAAGCAGCACGTATACGGGTACACCTCCTTGGGCTACTGCTACTGGCACTTATACTGGGGCATTTGGCCGTCCTACTTCGACTTCCGATTCTGGATCTGGGCCTAGTTCCAATTCTGGATCATCGGGCTCTGGGTCCGCAGCCGTCACGGGTGCTGCTGTTGCTCCATCTTTAGGAAAGATTGTAAGTTTCTTTCTCTCTTTTTCTCTCAAAAAATTCCCAGCTGACGATCCATAGATATCAGATACAACTCACATGATTTTCGGTATCATATTAGTTATTTTATTCTTCATCCAACCATTTCTCGGGCTTATCCATCACTGGAGATACATGCGAGCTCAAAAACGAGGAATGTTTGGACATATCCATTTATGGTATGGTAGAATATTAATTGTCCTGGCTGTGATTAATGGTGGATTGGGATTGCAGCTGGCTGCCAATACACGGAACGGAGAAATAGCTTATACAGTTATCGCTGCGTTTATGGGAGTGTTGTATATTGGCGTTGTGGTTCTTACATCAATGAGAAAGAGAAGACTGAATAGAAATGGGTCAAAATTTTAAGAGTGGGATCTATGTTGTGGGAAAATGAGGACTTGGTGTAGAATGCAATCAATAAGCGTTGTGAAGAATAAAGAATGATTTTACACATGCTTGGAGATTATGATTATATTTGTTTGAATTTTTGAATATGTGACTGCCAATCAAATGATGGCAATGGAGCAATTTCTCGGCTCGTACTTCGCGGTTTCTTGAACCCGCGCTTTTTGTGGATATAGATATAAAGTCCGGACAGATAATAGTAGCAATTCATGGAAATCATTCCACAATTCCACGATTCCACCTCCATTCGTTCGCTCCTTATCTTCCCATATATTAGATGATAAACCTTGAGCCATCAAAATTCCCAGCCTCCCCATGCACTCATCTCGTCCCATACATGAAGTCGGGACCAGTTATTACAGCTCTCCGAATTGACTCGGAAGCTGATACCCGTATCTTCATCGGAGTAAAGTGTCCCAAAAGTAATTTTTGTATAAATGCGTCATCGCACCGCGAGCGTACTCACTCATGTCCAAGTGGCAAGTAGATTTTCATCAAAATTCCAATCCAGTGAATTCAGCAAATCAAAATCCGCAATCATAGGTGGGAAATTCATCGCTTCTTCTAAAGATCCAGGCTGGAAATAGGTTGCAGTAGCGTTCTGGTCTTGTTGCATAACATCACCATTCATATTGTTGTATGAGGTTTCAGAATTATTCATGGGGCCATTGCTATTGGTATCTGGGACTATCCGGGAGTTAGAATTCAAGAAATTGGAACGAGGGAAGTGGAGAGGTGGGGTTGGGGAGAACTTGCTAGTTTTTACAGTTGCGGGAGGATTAATTGTTTTTCTCCAACGTAGAAAGCAATCATGGACATGGCTTATAGACATTCTAGATTGAATTTTAATATCTATAGGGGAAAAGTCCTCGTGTCTTCGGTTCAAATCCCCTGACCCAGCACTCCTCCACATTCTTGCCAGTGCCTCAGCAATGCGATCCGAGAAGTCATTTGTAGCTAAACTTGTGGATCTCAATGCCAAGATCGCGGCATTGAAGAGGGACCTCCCTTGCGTACTATCGAATTGCATGGCGTATGTAGTGTTTAATATCTTTAGGAGAACACACGATGCGCATATCAGATTTTTGAGGATGTAGTAGGAGCAATAAGGGAGGATTGCTTCGGAATGAAGATCGTAGTCCAGAAGTGCTTGAATAAATCTTGTGGCAGAATTATATGCCGAAGAAATGGCAGTTAAGTGGTTTGGTGAGAATTCGGGGACATAAAAAGCAAAGGTGTGCAAATGAAGTCGAGCGGCAAGTAAGTATAACTTATTAAGTGCTAGAATTGTGAGCTGTATGGATGAGAAAGAATTATTGCTAAAGAAGGTACTTACATGAGAACGTAACACTTTCGGACTCTAATTGTTGGTATTGATGTTCGAGCATATTAGTCACTGAAATTTGTTCATCGATATTGGATAAGACTCCTGTCATCTCGGAACTATTTCCATATAACGCCTTCGAGACTTTCTGGCAAAATTTCTCAATTTTTAACCGTTGTTTGATGCCTGGTGGAAGGATTTCGGAATCTTGTTCAAGACCATCGCCTAGTCCCCAATCATAGATGGTTATTGTAGGTTGGCCATTTGCAGTCGAAACACTGAGTGTTATATTAGTTTGTCAATCTGTGATAATAGTATTAGAGTCAAACCTTTGGGAGACAATGTTACATAACGCCCACGTCAATTTCCTATCACTCAATTCAGCGTCCGAAACATCTCTTGTCTGCTTGAGAAAATCTTGTGCATGGCGGGGTCGATGCATTCCAGTTTGAAGAGAAATTTGCATCATGATTCCACTCAACATCCAGGTTGGATCTAATTCACTCAGTCCCATAGTAGCTGAAGCTTTATCATTTCTACTTTTGGTGAAACCTCGTATCAAAGGTACGGGCCAAGTACATAACAATGCCAGAGCTTTTATAGATGACGATCTTTGAGGCATATCAGATATAGAGTTCCACAAAGATTTCATATATGCTTTTGACAGGTTGAGTACCAAGGTGGGATCTTGGGGGTAACGTCTAGCTGACACAAGAACAATTCCCCATCCAAGTACTGGGTCTTGAGCAAATGTCTGATCACATGTTTGACTAGGATCAAGAATGGGACATATATGGTGATATCGCGAAAAGTACCTGCACGGGAAAAATGAGCTTGAGCTTCGGAGCAGCTACCACATGAAGAGAGACTCAACTGATCGAATAGAAAAGCAAGTTGTTCACCGGATACTAAAATATCATCAATCCTTTGGTCTTTTGGTTTCGAGTCTGTAGAAGATGACGCGTTGTTCTCCTTTCCAAAATTATCAGGAGAATTTGCTACAGCAAGTAATGCTGCTTGTTTTGCGACCAATTCTTTTAGCTCCTCTATTTCCTTCTGCATTTCTGCATGTTTGCTGCATACTTATTAGTACTATATCACTCAAAGCCAAAGATAAGTTGTGATATTAACGTACTGTCTCTTTGCCACTCTTTTGAAATCAGAGTCTAATTTGCATTCGATGCCAAGACGGGTACATCTACAACAAGGCTTGAATGGGTCTTTTTCGACATTGCAGCCAAGCTAGGGGTATGAGTTAGAATAATAGCCACACCAGATATCGCGGATACTTACTTTCTGTTGCCTACATTCATTACATGACTTGATGGAGTTTGGTATCTTGTGTGGTCGCTCCATTTGGTCACGAGATCTTTTTCCAATGCTCGTGTGAGATATCGTATCATCGGAATGAAGATGATCTCCGTCATCTCTGATACTATTAGGGGTCATATTGTATCGAGCCTTTGGTCCCTCCTTTTATGTAAATTGTCCGACGTCGTACAGGGAATTGAGCCGATTGCATTCTGATGTTGAACATTGAGAAACGTCAGATGAAAAGTCGAGTGAACGTAGTTTGAAGAACGGTTGTGGCGCAAAGCTTCGCATTAGTCATAGCTTAGTGTGTGGCTGAAATTTGTCAGGGGTTTAGTTGACGAATTACGAGGCTTGACTCTATAACAAGCACTGCACAGCGCTAGTCCATGATCAGCCCCCTGTTGTGGGGGACCGTCTAGAACATACTTTTCGTTGTCCATGAGCTGGGATTAGATTCGAATATCATCACCTAGAAAGACAACTAGCCGACATGTCATGCAATCAAGCATCTAATCACGCTAGCATTGATTATGTATTGCAAAAATTGAAAGGCCAGGCGAGATTTTAGTGTTTGTAAATACAACTATGGGGCGCAACGAACATCTATTCTTTCCTAATTGGGTATATTAGTAGTACGCGAAGCTTTGTTTCGAAGCCATTGATGAAAACTTCCGAAACAAGCTTCATCGGTTCTCTTCACAAGAAATTGATTTTGAAACGAACCTCAATTGAGCTCTTCAGAAGTCTTCGAACATTGGTAGTAGAAAATGGACGAGGAGCTATCTCCGATAGGGAAGGTGTGACTATCATGTAGAGATGACGATCTTCGTCACACTAGCTGATAAATTTTTCCCTTGCCAACACAAAACTTCTCTGATATTGTCTCCGTGTTACCTAGGTCGACGAGCTTACAATATGGTGATCCGAAGCATCCTAGTCACCGGTGGCCTCGGCTTTGTTGGCTCGGCCATTGTCGATGCGCTGCACAAAAAGTACCCTTCTAGTATGATCAAAATCTTGGATATTAGTGATGATATCTTCGAATGTAAGAACAAGGCGAATCACTCACCAAATATCAGCTTTGTGGCATGCGATATTCTGGATACGAGGGGGCTAAGAGGCGTCCTTCAACACACTAAGCCGGATGTCGTTATTCATACAGCCGGAATAATTCCTCCGTTGAGCGAAAGATACCATCGCTGGATAGAGGGTAGAATACTAAATGTGAATGTCGAGGGAACTCGTAATGTCTTGAATGCCGCGAGAGATGCTGGGGTAGATGTGTTTATTTACACAAGTAGCTGTTGCTCTGTGGTTGATGATTGGGCGCATCCTTATCCGAACATTGATGAACGATGGCCGACGGCGAAAAGGTCATCAATCTATGGAGAATCAAAGGTAGTAAAATCTCGACGTGGGATGTCAATCTACTGATTCGAATGAAAGGCAGAGGCAGAAAGAATCGTTCTAGCAGCAAATTCCACTACATTCTCAACATGCATCCTTCGACCATCAGTCATCATGGGCCCGGGTGACAAACAGCTCATTCCTCCTATACACGCCTGTATAGCAAAAGGAGAGACCCCCTTCATTATTGGATCGGCCAATAATCTCTGGGATATAACCTACGTTACAAATGTCGCGGATGCTCATGTGCTTGCAGCTGAAAATCTCCGCTCAAATACGCCAACCGCTGCTGGTGAAATCTTCTTTATACAAAACAACGAGCCAATCACATTTCGCGATTTTAGTATAGCTATATGGAAGGAGTTCGAGCATATTCCACCTTATGAAGTGACGATACCGGAAGGTTTAGCTTGGGTAGCCGGCCTTTTGGCAGAAGGTGGCTCGTGGTTAACTGGATCAAAAGAGCCTACTTTGAGTAGAGGCAGTGTAAATGACGCTTGTGCTGTTAGATATGCGAGTGGTGAAAAGGCGAAACGAATCCTAGGATATGAACCAAAAGTAGGTTTGGAGGAAGGGATTCGCTTGAGTTGTGAGGCGTATAAGACGAGACTTGCGAGCCAAGAAAAAATGAATGACGCATAGTAACTGCTGATTGTAGTTCATCGATAATTTTAGAGACACTTGGGATTAGAGCAGTGGTAGAAAATGTAGGAATGTAGATATGAATGGCAATAGTCGTTGGTTTTGGAGATTGATACAAGTACAATACATTGAGCTCAAGTAATCGCCAAGATATTCCACTGCACTGTACAAGCTAATGACCTGCTGCTCAGTGCCAGACATTTGTTCACAACCTCCACAAGTCAATCTAATAGCTATCTCCTTTCATTCTACTATTTGTGTCTCTTGTATTGTTATATACCGCGTGAAATACGATGCATCGATCGCGGTGTGGCTTTCGCGTCGTTGGCTCAAGTCAAACATTTTTCACATGTTCCACAAGCCAATTCGATGAAAGAGTCCCTAAATTTTAGCCTTTTTTCTCATGCGTTGCCCCTCTTACAGTGAGAATTCTGCGAACTTCGAAGTAAGTTTTTTTTCAGCTAGCCAGCATTTAGATTGTTGTGATATGGGTCGCACCCAAGCGCGTTTTAGGAACACTCTTAGTAACATTAGCAAATCTGTGGCTTGAAGTGCTGATTGAAGCCGACATCTATTCGATGGATTAACGCATTCTTTGCGGTCATTGTGAAGGAAGACCACGAATGATTTTCGAGCGACGTTGTTATCGATTGCGAGTGTGATGCATACATTCTGGGTTTAGGGATATTAACGGCAATCTGACCTTGCAAGCCCTTGGAATGAGCTCCACAAAACAAGCTCAGAAGCCAAACCTTCTCGCAACGTCGCGAAAGATAATTGATGGGAATGGATCATCCTTCATATCTTGTTATCAGATTCTACGCATCAGGAACCGCGATGGAGACTAGATGTGAAGTCATAATTCCAGTTTTCTAGATCACGGTCATCGAGCTGTCATATGTGTTCACTACGAGGGGAGTATCTCCATATTCTCCTAGACTGTCTGGAGATAATTCTAGCTTTTGTGAATGCCTTTGGATATCAGAAATGGTCTGTAGAGATTTGTGAGTTCCGGGTGGTAATTGTACTATTTTAGGCGTGGCCAATACCTGTCCTAAGCGTCGAGTATCGTTTAGGATCAAAATACAAGCCACGGGGTTCGACAACTCCTGAGGTACAGTAGAGGGATCTTTACCTCACAAGAGACGGAATTAGACTAAGGTTGATACGAAGAAATCAGTACGTTAGAGACCAGGTTGTTGATTGGATCAAAAAGGTAAGTTCACTGGATGGCATGGCCAATTCACAGTTTACAGGCCCTCTCGAGGTTGGTGCGATCCACCACTTGCAAGCCATCGCCGATAAGGCAATTTCCCAATGCCCAAGAAAATTATTGACAGTATTTACAACAGTATCTACAAGAAACTATTTACAGAGCCGTTCGAACCTCCCACACCCCAATAAAAAATCGCCAATTCCCACTGCCTTCTACTGCCAAACCTGAACATAATTGATCAGCCAATATGCACTAGTAAATGCACTGGGATTCTGCGCAACATAAGCCTGACAAGTCGAAGCCGCACTAGCACAAGATCCTGAAGACCAAACTGCTCCTGCCCACACCCCACAGAACGTAGAGTCAAAGACGATGTTCTGACTTGCAAAAGACTTGTCAAAATTGCATCCACTACCACTGAAGGTTGCCAAGGGGGTTCCCCAAGAGCTGACATCAATATCTTTAGCAGTGATATCGGCTGGAATAGAACCACGAGGCCAGAACCAGACATAAATACCAGTGGTATCCCATTGCATCGCATACACGCCACCGCCAATTGCATTGAAGCCGGTGCCATAATTATTGGTGTTCTAATCTCTCTGGTTAGTATATTCAAAGCATCGCGATTTGATATTGGCATACCGATGTAGCAACACCGCATCCCGTGCCCGCATTGTCTTGATTACAATTTGACGTTAAGGTGGTCGTTCCACTTTGTGAATTGGCGTTGCTCACCGTACAGCCAGCGGCAGTGTGGAGTGTTATCGTATTAGTGGTTCCCAGGTTGACTCCCTCGATAATATCGATTTCTCTGCATATTCTTTAGTAATCTCATTGTCAACTTGCAGACAATGAATACTAACCCACTATTTGGCCAATTTGGACCAAACATCCAAAATGCAGGCCATATACCACAAACGCCACCGGGCATGTGCTCAATATCTGCTATGAAGACGCCTTTTCTGGTCAGCTTTCTCTCCATCTACGTGGAGGATCTTCATACCTTTACCCCATGCTTGGTTGCTGGTTAATCGCACACTTTCTCGTCCTCCGCTCGGATTGAGTGTCGTATGATCCACTCCTAAGTATACCTGATTATTTTCTGTCGATACTAGACCAGCTTCCTCAGCAGCGTCGAGTGGTTCATAAACCACATATCCTGCTGTTGGATCAGCTGCGGTAAAGAACGTGAAGTCATCGAAGAAGTTGGCTGCGTTATATGTAGCCGCGAGAGAATATTGAGCATTTATAGTAGTCAGGGCTGAAAATAGATAAATTCCAAGCGACAAGGAAGATTTTGAGTACATCATGATGGCTCGGAGATGGAAGAGGGCTATATACAAGAAGCAAGAAGAATGGTGGTCAGTCGTATCCTCTCAAGCTCCATATCTGTGGTTTATATACATTTTCTTTGCCTCCTTTCACCCTCTCCATGCTAAAATCAATAACGCGACAAATTCAACTGATAGCCATGATACACTCGCTCATTTGCTTCAATCCAGCTTCCATAAGGTGAAGTTACAAGGGACCATCAACACCAGCACCAAGCATTCGGTCCTTCTTGCGCGGCTCTTCAGCATGCCACTATCATTGGAATTCACATGACAATTTTTTGATCATCGGAGATGAAACTCAAATCACTTGTACAATAAGAAAGTCAACAAGTACGTGTCCAAAGTGTCTGATGTTACATCCTGTATCTCGTGAAGAATATCTTCAGACTTCGCATGCATGAAAAAGGAGAACCGAATTTTTGCGCGAAAGATATTCGAGTTTTCTTATTGCTCTTTGTTCAGGGAAACAAAGTAAGTTGGAGTTTATGTGGAAGCGGGATTACCGCAACTCCAAAGATCTTGTCGCCATCTCTGTGCCACATGAGCTATAGGCACGGAATTACAAGGCTGCATGACTGGAAAAAATCTACCGGAAGGATTCAGCCGAAATAGAAAGCTTTTGTAAGAATAGTGATATCGTCTCGAGGTACATATTTAACTCTCACCACCATCGAAGTGTGAGATGATTCGAGAATCGCGGAGATTGCTCGCCCCAGAATCAATACTGCCAGTGATTGTAAAGCTTCTAGTTGGTGGATTTCTTGGAAAAGAATTTCGTACTTGCGACAGACCCTTGTTGTATTCTCTATCTGCCTTGTGATTTCCGGGGGAGACATGGGGAAATGAACGCCTTCAGGGGTAAATAAACTTCTAGCCGCCTGACACATCCGGGGTAGCTCGGTAGATCTGCATGATTTCTTCCCACTTCTACACATGCCGAAAGCTGATTTTCTAATAATCTACGACTCGGGGATTTGAAAAGATCAATCTTCAGGTACAGCAGAACCTTGATGCTTAAACCTACAGTTATCTTAGAAAGGCCGACCAGAGATTACAACTGTTTGGGGAATAACATGGTAACGTTACAAATACCCTACATGGACCAACCGGATTTCGACTCACACTTGCATCGGCTCTAATGACAAAGTCAAACATATCAAATTTCTGTCCGACCATATCTACCCCGTAGATGAAATGTGTCTTCATGGAACTTAATGTTCAACGCCTTTCATTGCACTACAAAACATGCCATTCAATGCCTTATCAAACAAAATCCAGAAACCCCTGGTATATTTTTAATTTTTTTCAGCATGTGGAATCATCTGGCTTCTTCTCATGGGCCATATAAATGTCGAGCTTCTCGAATGGCATGTACCCCTGATATTGGCGGCGTTGAACAACAGGGATTTCGATATTCGCTTCTCGACACAGGCATGAGAAAGTTCTTCTTTTTTCGAGTGTCCGGAGACTTCATCCCATGCATTGTTTTTGTATCCAGCTTCCTTTCTTGTATGATGGCTTTTTATCAGCTACTCCGATGATGGGAGTGAATTACCTAGGCAGTTACTTTTCAACACAAGGTTTAGTGGTTTATTTCTCCAGGAAATTTGCAGACCTTCAATCGCTTCGCACGGGTAACGTATGGAGCAATGTTGAACTTGAGAATTCGAGACTACCAAGTTCGAATCACTTGTTAGGAGGGCAAAGGCACAATCTAAGAGGCACAAATGTGATGACGAACTTACCCATATCAACTAACCGCAAGTATTGTGGATTATTGCCTGATATGCAGATATTCCACAACATAAACAAACACATTTGGGCCACAAGCCCTGTTCAGACATGAACACACAATCGATCACTATGAACAAACTGAGATTTTTGTTTGGGTATTTAATTCATTTCCATCAAAGTTTTAACTTTAAACTACCAGATTTCCCACGCAAAAGATATTTCCCACCCAACCCGCAAATCCCGCATCATATATACAAGTTTTTAAAGTATCCGGCCATTTAATTCATCAACATCATAAACATTTACCACCAGTCACCGTGGTTGTGCATAGCGCTAGCAACCTTGACGAATCCGGCAATGTTCGAACCAGCAACCAAAGATGGGTATTCGCCATCCTTTGCCTCGACGTACTTCTTGGCAGTCTCCAATCCGTTCTCGAATGCGTTCTTCATGATATCCTTGAGCTTCTCATCAACCTCCTCTTGAGTCCAGCTGATACGAGCACTGTTTTGTGCCATCTCAAGACCGGAAACAGCGACACCACCAGCGTTGGCAGCCTTTCCTGGTGCGTACCAGATAGCCTCACCCTTCTTCTCCTTGCGCTCAGCCTCAAAGACATCAATAGCCTCTTGTGTGCAACCCATGTTGGATCCCTCAGCAATGTATCTAGCACCGCTGGCAACGAGAGACTCAGCCTCTTCCTTGCTGACTTCGTTTTGGGTAGCACATGGAAGTGCAACGTCGACCTTGACGTGGGTCCATGGTCTGGAACCCTCAATGTACTTGTATTTTCCTCCGTGTTCGAAAGCGGTGAGGGATTGTCTCTTGAGCTTCAACTCAGCGATCTTTCCGATGTCTTCTGGGGTGAAGTATGCATCTCCTTCTGCGATCAAAGAACCTTGAGAATCAGAGAGGGATACAACGGTGGCACCAAGCTCAATACATTTGAGAGCAGCGTATTGAGCGACGTTTCCGGATCCAGAGATGGCAACACGCTTTCCTTGGAATGAACCTTGACCAGCATATTGGATCATGTGGGCGACGTAGTAGACGAGACCGTAACCAGTAGCCTCAGGTCTGATCAAAGATCCACCCCAGCTTCCTCCCTTTCCAGTAAGAACACCCTCCCATTTGTTTTGGATGGCCTTGTAGGCACCGAAGAGGAATCCGATTTCTCTTCCTCCAACGTTGATATCACCAGCTGGGACATCGGTGTCGGCTCCAATGTGCTTGCTCAATTCACGCATGAAAGAAACGCAGAATCTGCGGATTTCGTTGTCGGATTTGCCCTTTGGGTCGAAGTCTGCTCCTCCCTTACCACCTCCAATGTTCACTATTGAGGATAATCGTCAGCATATTATTCGTAATTTATACCCGCTTGGCCGAATTGAAGAGTTGTGGATAGTTAAAACTTACATCCGGTCAAAGCGTTCTTGAAGATTTGCTCGAAACCCAAGAACTTCAAAACACTGAGATTGACGGTAGGATGGAATCTCAATCCTCCCTTGTATGGTCCAAGAGCGCTGTTGAATTGCACACGGTATCCGCGGTTGACTTGGACTTGGTTTTTGTCATCTTCCCAGACGACGCGGAACTGGATAACTCTTTCTGGGATGGAAACGATCTTGAGGGCGGTGCGGTATTCTGGGTTCTTCTCGAAAAGAGTGGAGTTCTCGAGGGTTGAGGCAAGCTCTGAAGAAATTTTTGTTAGCCATTTGCTGACATGTGAGGGCGCACCAGAGGGACAAACCATTGTAAGCTTGCTCGAACTCAGGCTCAGATGGAAGGTTAGACATGATTATTATTGTGGTTTTTTGGGGGGTATCAAGTGAAGGAATTTGCAATATGAACGTTAAGTGAAAAAGAAGAATAAAAGTTTGTAGATTGAGTAAAGTAACCGGCAAGACTGAAGGGAAGAAAGACCTTTTTGTATCGAGGTGGGGTGGATTAGAGTCCACGAACTAGTAAGACTTTGGTGCCGGTTCAGGACCCATTGAATGTTCGATGAAATGTGCTAATTAGTTGTCTAACTAGGTGAAGGCTTGTATGTGCATCCATGCCTCCAGTGTTTTTTTGTGGCTCCGATATTGGAGGATCGGATAGAGGGGAGGAGGGGTGAGAAAAGTAATGAAGATGGATGACTTGATAAAGATTTTCCAATTGCATTCTTCCTGTCAAATCAAAGCGTCTCACTCAACCTCTTGCATAATTGTTTTTACTATGAAAATGATCGCCTGCGCCGTAAAAGTCTTCAATCTCAGCGGGATTGCATGTTCCATGAGAAAATTGAAGAAAATCTGATACATGACGTGACCCCCTCGAGGCCGTGATCGGTCGTATCGTTACATTGCATGTTGTATGGCTGCAGCTTTCATCCATCCCACTTGATATTTGGTGTATCTGCGTGGGACAATGGAGATATGTCGAAATATCAAATCTAATTGATCCTTTGCTTTATCCACCCCCATCGATCTAAACCAAGATGAGATTAGTTTCAGGAAGTTCGCCCTTTCCTTCTCTCCTCTTCTCTGGATCTTTGCTTTTACTGGATACCTGAAAAATCCCGACAACGGAAAATCGTCCCGTTCTGAAGACGATTCAACTCAAACCGAAAGCAGAGAAGGAGAGAGGTTGAAACTGACCAATGATATGTTATATACGGTGTCACCGAGAAATCAAATAGAAATTCTTATCGTACATCTCCTATTGGCCAGTACGTATATAGATTAACAGCCCAAGCTTTCACGTACCCGGAATCTTGCATTAGCATGCTCGCCAAACTTTTTCTAAATGCAATGTCGAGGCATGTATGGCGCATGCAAAGATCCCTAGCCACGCTGGGGTAACTATCAAGGATATCAACTCTTTGACGAAGATGTGAGATGGAAAAATGAAAGCCCCGCGTATCAAAATCAGGCAGCCAGGATGAAAACGTTACAGTACATTTCCCCGAGATTTCCCAGCATTCCTACATGTCCCGAAGTCTTGGAACTGTACCCATGAAAATATTTGGTAATACTTCATTTTGTTCCTGCAGAAGCGTAACACCTTCAACGTGCCACCTCACCCTCAAATGGGTTTTCTTGCGGCAATCGCTTACCTCGACTCAACACTTCGTAAAGCATTACAATACATCCGACGAAGGTGGCTCAAGGTGGATGCCAATGTTTCGAGTATTCTTGGTGAAGATAGGAGCAAAGATTTGTCAACGTTGTGATGAATACTTTCGTTAATCGGAATTTTTCCGGTATCGGATGAGGGGTAATCTATGAGGGGAGATGAGGAGATGAGGAGGAGGTGCGTGGTAAATATTATAGGAATCCCCCGAAACTCGAACGAGAATATTTCAGTCTCGAATTAATCTTTGCATTCATTGTATAAAATCGCGGAGATGTTCCATTCTAGGAGAAGAGCGCAACACCATACTTGGTCGCAACCTTCATCGATCTTTGGTGTACCGTGAGCCAAAAAGTGATGAAGGGGCTCTAGCGATTATGTCAATACGGGTGTTGGAGGCACAACAAAATGCTTCAGCTCTTGAAGAGAAGGTAAAATTGGGTTGAAGGGGCAAGAATCCTGATATGGTTCTCTTTGCGATCACGAATATTGCATTTAAAATCTGGTTCATCTAATACTAATCAATCTAATCAATCCGCATCAGTAGGATCCCAATCTGTTACCAAATATTCATCTAAGCCATCCATTTCTTTTATATCTTCATCCTCAATTTCAAAGCCATCAACATCACCATTAGAAACGATTCTTTCCTTGGTTACACTCTTCGGCAACGGCACATAACCATGCTGTAAAGACCATTTTACCAATAATTGTGCGGGGCTACACGAATATTTCTTCGATAGAGAGACGATCTTGGGATGCTTCATTCGTAGAGCTCGAGCCAAAGGTGCGTACGCTTCGACAACGATACCGTTCGATTGACAGAACGAAGTAATGTCGGTTCGAGTATTGAATGGATGGACTTCGATTTGATTCACAGCGGGGATTATTCGCGGTTTGGAATCAAGTATTTCTTTCAACTATTGGGAAGAAAATATTAGCCTCGTGTCTGCGAGTAAACAGACAAATCGTAAGATATTCAGGACATTAAACCGAGAAATACGTCGACCGACTCCAGGAGTATTGGCACCATCGAGAGGGACTATCCTTATGCGTACTTGGAAATTGTTGAAAAGAGGATCCGAAAAAGGGGAAACTTACATGTTTTACACCATAATTACTCACACCACCAGCCCTCACCTCTCCATCCGCAATGGCATCTTCTACCGCTCTCCAGCATTCCAGTCTGCGTTGTTTTCCGCCATACGGACTATGCAATAGATATAAATCAATATAATCCAAACCACTTCTCTTCAAACTATCCCTTACGGCCTTCCTTGTAGCGTCATAACTTGTGTTGGTTTTTAATTTTGTCGTAAACCATAAATCCTCTCTTTTGACATTTTTATTGGCATTCAAATATTTGTTCATTGCGGAACCGACTTGTGCCTCGTTCGCATACCATTCAGCAGAATCAAATGCGAGATATCCTGCTGTGAGAGCGGTCGATACGGCGGTTTCGGTTTCGCGTCCAGAGGTCATGTAAACACCGAGATGAATACGGGGCATTTGTACGCCATTGTTGAGGGCAATGGTCTTGCTTAAAGATGACGGGCTAGGCATATTGATATATTCGTAAATGACATGTATAGAAAGTGTGAAGTTTGGTAGATTTGGAGTTGTCGAAGGTACTTAAACATTGGGCGAGAGGGGGGATAAATATCAAGCGGTCAAACATGGCAAAATCTTTCAGCCAGAACATTATCGATGACGTCGACTCACTTTACCTCCTTCCTTACCTGGAAGTCACACTTCAAAATAACGACTTCAGCTGGTCTAGGATTCACATAACGTTAACGACATCACGATATAAAAACATAAGTAATTCCTTCTTACCATACTTAATTTACGTCAAACAAAAACATAACTCAACTTCAACATGCCAGACCAAGCATCCATAAACAGATCTCTCAATACCATTCGAACTGAGCTGGAATACTTGCAACAAAGTGGTGCCGTTGCCCCAGCTCAATTTCAATCAATTATGGCACAACTTCCTGTAAGCAGTCTAATTTTCTAGTAGTCTTTCTATATAGTGGTGTCTCTTAATTGTATTCTTCCGTTTGTCAGTCGTTCTTGTATCTCGATGGCCGTATAGGCTCAAAATTCGGATATACTAATGCCAAGAGCAGCAAGGAAATGGTCAACCTTCCCAATATATAGATCCTCGATATAATCCAAACGGTGGTTTTAATCCAAGTAAAGTCAGTCAAGAAGCACAGGATCCAAATCATCCTGCACATCCTCAAAATCCTAAGGTATGTCATTTGTGCAACCAGTTCACGATCCAAAGCTAAGCAAACATAGCATCACGAGTGGGCGAAGAAAATGGCTACTAAATTCGGCAATGCTGCGGTTTTTGGTGCAGGAGCGACGTTTGGTGGGGATCTGGTCAATGATGTTATGAGGAAGTTTTGAAGAATGTGATTCATTGCTTAGGGCCATAGAATAATAA
This sequence comes from Botrytis medusae, assembly GCA_019395255.1. Classification (NCBI taxonomy): domain Eukaryota; kingdom Fungi; phylum Ascomycota; class Leotiomycetes; order Helotiales; family Sclerotiniaceae; genus Botrytis; species Botrytis medusae. The sequence goes on from JAHXJL010000025.1 coordinate 116,668, forward strand.
TATTTGACGGATGAGTTGAAGTGAAGTAAGATCATCGCGTGATCTTCTAGCAACTACTCACTTTCCAGTATTCATGCGACTGCACACGCACCATGAGTAACACCAAGTGGTCAAAATTTGCATCGCTGATCCATATCACCCAGCTGCTTCCAATTGAAACATTTCCCTCGTCTCACTGTGAGCTGCTTAACTTAGATTTGAGTCAATCACATGCAGTTGCGTACCTGGTATGCAATCACCACTTCCAAAAACATCTTGATTTATTCAGGCTTTGTCATAGCAATCCTGCGGGTAGCGACGAGGGGTAATGACAATCTTCATACTACAAAAACCATGTATCATTTTACCTTCAGATATATACCCATATTGGGCGAGAGCGCAACGCGTTTTCTATGGAGAAGTACTATAACAACACTTGAAATTTCAACATCAATTACATTTATGGTAGCTCCATTAGGATCAAGTAAAATTAAAGCTAAGCGTCATTCTTGAGCTTTACTTCTATACTCAAACTTGTATCTTTACTCGCCCCCTAACTCAATATTGCCCAGATTATATGCTCCTCGGTAATTCCAGAAATTCATGGTTTCTTGAAGGTTACCCGAACTCCTCTGTAGGAAGTGATATATCTCTATATCCAACAAATATTTATCTTCACATAAACATTTCATCGCTTTCAGGAGTCATCCAGTAAGGAAGCTCCGACAAAGCTTCCATTCTAATCCCGTTTATCTCTTCTGGGTCTACAAAAACAAAATTCCTCCTGGTACCCGAACCCTTTCCAAAGATGGTTTTCAAACTGCCTACTCCCCGGGACATCGAAAAACATCATTACTACCGAAAAGCGCCAAGTCGTCTGCGAGATACCCTTTGTTGTAATCGATATCAACGCACTTCATACCGCCCGTTGGTCCGACGTGCGGACAGTGTACCTTGTTTTGTAGGTCGTTTACCTTCACGGGGTTTGTGATGATAATGAGGATGGAAGATGGAGAAGCGACTGGAAGGAAACATAGTAGGGTGACGAGAGAAGCGAAATCGAGAAGGAAGACCCCAATTCAAGAAGAGGGGGGGAAGGGAAACGGAGACTATTTCAATAGAGTAATCTATGCAAAGAAGATGAAAAAATGACAATGAAGAAAAAAGCATCTCATACCTCGGGTCTAACCTATGTCAAAATAACATGTACAAATCTACACACAATATTATCGCCCCATGTTTCATCAAAGGTGCCAAAAGGTTTCGCTAAGAGCGTCGCTACACATTCTACATTACTTTTTGGGGTGTTCATTAGCATTTTCTCTATCGCTGCTTCACTTTCTTCGCCGGATTTCCCATCAGAGAAATTTGAATCTCGAAGATAACAAAAAGTAAAAATCGAAATACCTAGAATAAACCTGATTTGCACCCGTACACCTCGCTTGTATCTGCGGGCATAGATTCGTCACAATATCGAGAGTTTGCACAGCTACATTCGATATATCCGCCCCAGTAAATTTTGCCAACCAGAGCGATAGGTTGGGAATTTGAGCGTCATAGTAGAGAACTGCTCCGTTTTCGTCAAACCTTTAGGGATTTTTGTTAGGATTTTCGAGTTTCTTGATTTTTTTTTTGGCTCTCCTGTCGAGATGAGACTGGGCGAGAGAAGAAAAGGAGAAAAGGGGAAGTAGATAAATGAGGAGAGATTTACCGCCAAAAAGCAATCTCTTTAATCTTCGTAACATATTGTCCATGTGAAGGAGACCCGGGATGCACAATAGTTGTATTGAGATAAGCGATTGAGCTTGCTACTTCCGGACAGTCAGAGGTGAAAGCATGAAGTTCATAGGATGTGAATGCGTTATAGTTTGGTTCTGGGAATGGATGGTGAGTTGGGATTGTGATATGAGGGGAAGTGTGATTTGAGATGGAAAACTGGGACTCGGGGGATTGAGGAGGTATCATATGAATGAAAGAGAGAAGAAAACGAACGCAAGATTCCAGCACCAGTTTGACCGGGAATAGGAGAGAGAGCGAAGAAATATTCGGTAGAATCGTCGAAACCGGTGAAGTTTCCAGGGGGGGAAATACGGCCTGTTGCTATAGTAGAGATAGGGGAAGTTAGTTCCTTGAATCCAGAATTCTCGTCTAATGTCCCAATCTTATGACTCGATATAGCAGATTAAATATTTAAGCACTACTTAAAATTCAAGACCATCGTATCCGCGAAGGAAGTTCGAGCTCCGGAATTCGAAGTCCACAAATTCAATATCCCAACTAATACAACGAAGAGCCAAACCGGTAACTACTCTCTCTATTCTCCTCCATACAACAATTCAAACCAAGAAAATACGAGCAAACAAACAAAAAAACAAATATACCATTCTCATTAAACAATCCCTTTGGCGTGGCTGCCGACCCATTCGCCAAAATTGGAAGATTGTTAGGATAAATTGTCGTATTATATATTTGAGTGATACTTCATTCGACAAAACCTCTCAAGTTAGTAACAGAAATAGTACTCTAGATTAATACAGGATGAATATAGAAGCCACTAGAGAGAATGAACGGAAGTAAGAAACGAAAGTCAAAGAAAGAGATACATAGTGAAAAGGGAATCTACGTATCACGATTTCGGGCTTGGAAATCATAGAGATATGGATTTGTATTCGCATCTCTCTTCACATCCAGCTTCGCATCTGCATTTGCGTTCACGAAACCAATACATGCTGGTATGTATGCACATCCGTACCAAAGACTCGAGATGGAAGATTTCATATTCGATATTCGACACGTAAAATAGTAGCAAAATATAAATTTTCAAACATTTATATGTATGATAGATGCACTTCGCTCACACAGTTATTCCAAGAACAAAGCAAAAGAACGGAGAAAAAACAAAAAAAAGAATCATATCCTCTTCTCCATCCATTTCCTACGCAATATAAAAAAACTCAAAGGTAACTATACCGGAAAAGTAACATCAGGTAACGTCAAGTGACATCAAAAACACGGGCTGCTGTAACCTCCCATCCCAAAGCAGAAAGTAGGTGTCATATTTCAACATTACCTTTCAGCTCCCACAAATCTGACTCGGAATATGAATATGAAGACGAACATGAATCTCCGATTTCTTCACCCCATCCCATCCCATTTATTCCCGTCCCTTGTCGCGCTGAATGAAAAACGCAACCCGCGTACCTGCGTACTTATTTTATACGAGAGAAAATGGGCTTGCGATAATGTGATGGATGATATGTTATACATATACATATACATATACATATACATATACATATACATATACATATACATATACATATACATATACATATACATATACATATACATACACTAACATAAAACTTTTGAGAGAAATGACATTCCTCTCCTCTCCTTTCCGAAACCCAAAAAAAAGGCAAAAAGTAAAGGAAAATAAAAATCAAGCGAAAAATACAAAATGCGAGAGTGAGATTATTAATTGATGAGTAGGTGAACAGGTGAGATAGATAAATAGATAAATAAATACACATATACGTGTATGAATCAACTCCTCGAGCCAGGTCAATCTTATATATGTAAACAAACAACGAAAGCAAAGAAGCAAGAAGAAAAGAAGAAAAGAAGACAGAGGGAAAGCAATGTACATCTCATTCTCACTCACTCAATCATTCAATCAACCAATTCATAAATTCACAAATTTCTTCATCTCCTCATCTCATCTTACCTCTCCACAACACACCAACACGAACAAGATTCATAATAAATACGTTAGAGTTCGGTTTGAGAGTGGAGGTAATGTACCCTGTCTTATCCTATCCTATCCTATTCCATTTATCCAATCAACTATCCATCCATATATCTATTGATCCTTAGTTGAATTGAGTTAAACTGACCTGGAACACCAAAACCCGAAACTTGAAATTTGGGAGTGTGAGAGTATGAGGTAAGGAATTCATCTTTAAGCTTACATTCTCCCCTCCTTGCCCCCTCTTCCTTCGCTTCTCCCTCTTCTCCCACTTCCACTTCCATAGATATATATACCTATACCTATACCTCACCGTAATAGTAACAGTAACAGTAACATAGCGAAGCGAAGCGGACAGACCATACCATGCCATACCATATCACACTTCATAACAAGCCTTAAGAATCTTCACTCACTCACTCACTCACTACACAAGATATAATTACACTAGACTTCAAGACTCCTCATTCGAGATAAATGCTTCCATTTCAGTGGGTATATAATTCGCTACACGAGAGAATTTCCGTTTCCATCTCTCTGCATCTGCATTTCCATCTCCCATCCTCCCATGCCAATATGGAGAAGTATTTGTTACAAACTTCATTCATTCATTCAACCATTCCTCGCTAACGCCCCTCATGCAAAAAGAACCCAACAAAACATAGAAAAAGATCCCCTCTCAGCTCCATATGCAAATCTGAACTTCCTCAACATACAAATGCATTCCCTCTATTTGATTAACGTACTATACAAGCACTTCCCCTCCCCCTCCTTTCCCTCAATATGCAAGTGTCAATCCCTTATCTCTATCCAATTTATCCACCAACACACTCAACGATCCAGCTGCTACTTTTGCCGACGGCGGAGCGCGAGCTGGGAAATCCACTAAAGCTACTCGTAGAGCTGCAATTGCTTGGACTCCATATAGTTCTATGAATCTTTGTTCCCAGCCTTCAATCATAGATCTCAAAGCTGTATATTGTGTTGAGGATGCTTCTTCCGTAGGTGTAGATACAATGCTTGCCATCGCTCTCCAATAATATGTTGGTGGCCATGGATTTGTAAGTTTCACTTTGGAGAAATCACGAAGAGAAATAGCTGCATATCCTGCTGCGAGTCCAACCATTCTGTTGTTATGAGCTTGTTCATCGATCCAACTTCCATCATCTAATCTTTGCCATCCTATTCGAGCTCTTCCTTCTTCTGTTTTATCGTTTCCACGAAGTCCAAATACAACGGGTATGGAGACGCGCATTTTCGCCATCAAAATATCGATTAACGAAGCACCTCTCCATAAAAATTCATCTCTAGCAAATATCGAGACGGCAATAACACCAACAGGATCTGCCATTTCTGGTCGAACACCTGCTTCATTGATAAATTGAGAAACGATAGATTTCGAGAAAAAGTTGAGGAGGTAGATAAATAAAGAGGGAAGTTGTTCTCCATTATTTTGAGCTCCTTGTACAGGATTTGGTTTCGATACCATATAATTGCTAGGGTCGATTCCTGGAGATTGTACTGTTCGAAGAGATTCTCCAAGTAATGTAACAATTTTATTGATCTATAAATATTAGTGGTCGTCTATATTAAGTGAGTGGTATCAGACTTACACATTCCCTATTAGCACCTCTTTCCCCAGTCAATTGTCCAACAGTTTGTCGAATTGCTCTTCGATAATCTCCCAACATTTTCTTGAACGGTATATTTTGTTTTCCTTCCGTTACTAGATATTGCCGCAGTTGTTTAAGATTTTTATGAATTTCGACATAACGTTCCACACCTGGTAGTAGATGATCTTTGGAAGCTGATGGTTTCGAGGTAGGTGTAGGTTGTTGTTGAGTTGTAGGTTGCGCGGATGGATGCTTTGGAGGTTGCTGTTGAGTATTCGAGAATCCATTTGTTTGCTGTTGGGCTTGAGGTTGAGGTTGTGGAAAGTTATTAGCTTGCTGAGGTCTGCTTTGACTCGGTTGTTGACTGGGCGCGCCGAATCCTCCTCCACTGTTATTATTCTGTTGCGGTGGTGGCTGTTGCTGCTGCTGCTGCTGCTGCTGTTGTTGTTGTTGTTGTTGCTGGGGAGGTTGAGATAACGTCTGAGGCGTGTTCGAAATCGTTTGTACAGGCGCTCGAGGAACTTCAGCTACTGGTGGAGGGGTAGGAGGTTTTGGAGGGACAACAGGTATTTTTCTTGCAGCTTCTTCTAATTCCCTCCTTTTTATTTCTGCCAATGCGCTCTGCGTTTCCGTTTTGACGCGATTCTCCTCAATCTTCAACCGCATTTCCTCAATCCGTATCCTTTCTTCTTCAGCTCGGAGTTCATGTTGGGCTCTAAGTTGTTGTTCTTGTATGAGAGTGAGTTGAAAGATTCGCATAGCTTCATTCCGCACCCTTTCATGTTCCAGTCGCGCGGCTTCGAGGATTCCATGATGCAATTCTTCGGTGTTTCGATTCTCGAATCTTATATCGTGGTCATAAACTGACGGAACTGGTACGAAATTATAACTTGCTCTCAAGGCTTCATCTTCTTCATTAGAAGATTGATTGGTAGCCATTGCTCTGTTCGCTGTAGCATAAAGAGTGACGAATATATGGGGAAGATTAGAAGAAAGATTTCATGGTAGTTGACAAGAAAAAAGACAGGAGTTGCAGCTGTGAAATAAAGATTGTTGAAGTTGCAAAAGCAATTCCTATGATATTGAATTAATTTGGAGGTGAATCCTTGGGAGTCACATGACATTGATATTTTGCCAAAGGCGGTAGCTTCGAGCTGCAGGAAGGAGCGTGGAAGCTATGCTGTAGTTAGCCGGTAGGTGGGAAGTAGTCCACGGGCACTTTTGGTGGTTTGCATGAACAGGGATTATATAAGCAGGGATTGATAGTGAAATGACAGAGAAGGGATGGGATTGATGTGGTGTGATGGTGTTTCTATATTTAAGAGCTTGATGGTGGTTGGCTGGAGGTTTTCCTGAATTTACTTATAATTATGATATGGAGGCCTGATTGATTGATTCTATGAATGGTGGTATGTATCCAATTGGGCGGATTGAGCCTCAGGAGGTGGAATTGGAATGTAACTTTATCCTTCTTGATTTCTCTCTGGTCGGTGAGGAAAGGAAGTTCGTTCTAAGCATAAAGCTATATCCAAGTAAGGAATAAATGAATTCCTGGAGGTGCTAGGGGAGCAAAGAAGGACAAGGGACAAGGTATCAAACAAAAAAGACTATCTATCCGCTACTGACAGACACATAAAGACATCACATCACGGATATCAAAGAGGTTCAAAGCTTCAAAGCTTCAAAGCTTCAAAACTTCCGAAGCTTCCCAGGAGGGGAAAGTTCTCATTAATACTAGGGATCTCGTCATATACCTAGCTAGCAGTACATTTGGTGCTTATGTTTATGTCATTGAATACTACCTAGCTGTACCGATATTGCGATTCATATAAATATGAATGTAAACGAAAGAAAAGAAAGAAGACTCACAACGACCACGAAATATACATCAAATAAAGTATCCCAATCCCAATCCCAATCCCAATCCCAATCCCATCCCCATGTTCGCCCATCCATTTCCATTCAGTGGTCAATTGAATCATTTGTTTCAAATTCTTTCGAACCTGGATACGTTTGGGTCTCCGAGGAGTCCGGACGTACCTTCATTACAGTATTGCCAAGGGGGACGGATTCCCATATTAAGAGGTTCAACGAGTGGTCGTGCGCAATTGATGTTGATACCAACCTACGCGTCCGATACCTAGTAGAATGATGTGATGTTTATATATCGCAGGAACACTCTTTTCCAAGGAACGAATGTAATTAAATATAAACTCTGACTTCATCACCATCATCATCATCATCATGACCAAATAGGAATGATTACCGGTATATGATTTGGGGGTTGATAAGGAATAGTACGAAGCAGATATTAATAGGTGAGGTAAGCAGATATACATGTACCTTATATGGAGATTACCTAGTAGAGAAGTGAACAAGTGTTGGCGATAAGTAAAAGTATATTTTGTAGTTTTGTTGATCAATTTCCTTCGTATCTATTATGGTTATAGCTAGAGAGAAAGGAGTTGAAAGAAATCCACACATGAGGCGTAGAATATATTACTTGCAATCCAAAATGGACAATTCCGAATCAATTATGGGGTTTAAAAGGTTCATGTCGTTGACTGGTTTTTTATATTCCTTTCAACCCCTTGGTGAGATCTTACTTGTAGAGAAGAGGCGAGGAATTTTCTTTCATTGTGCCAAATGCCGAGTAGTTCTAAATGCGAACGAACGAATGGATGGATGAATCAATGAATAGAATAGAGAGTATAGAGCATGGTGCATGCAGAATCGAGATGGCATAATGAACTACTCTAACAGTTTATGATATAGATTCATCTAGATACTAGTGTCCAGTAGATCCAGATCCCCCGTTCATTCAAAGGATCAGCTCATCCACCAGAGGCTTCTTACTAACCATATATATGTATGTATCTTGTTATAACGCTACCTAGGTACGAGTATCTACTTCGATTCTCTCTGCTCGGTATCGACTACCTGCCTCCTCACCCACCTCGGTATCAGAACTCCAATTGACCCATAACATATCCTCGCTCGTACTTTTTGGATGATATTCGGAACATTTCTCTCTAACACCTTTTACATGACTAAGGTAGATTCACCAAAGCGTCCCATACCGAGAGTCGGAAAACCTTACGTGCGGCCAAAGTTACCTGTTCCATCCAAGCCATCCGTCAAAAAATAGATAAACGCACGAGCCTTACCTCCCTCCATTCTTAGGTATTTATGGTTTATTTACTCTATTTACTCTATTTACCCTATTTATACCATTTATACAATCTACCCTATTTATACTATTTATAATTATGCTATTATCTACCTAGCCTAGCACCTTACCAGGTATTTTAACCGATTTTCCAACTTGATACATTGCCCTTCTTCCTTTCCCGCCTCCACCTACTCACCCATCCACCTCTTACATACATCGCTCTCTCTTCCTCCAATTTGAATTCAACAACAATTCATTCTCTTTCTTAACGACCTTCACTCTAAGAGTTTTCTCTCACTACATTACACCATTTTCTCTCCCTTCCTTATTACAATATTTAAAAACATCTATCTGGTCCCGCCAGGAGTAATCGTCAACAAAGACCATAGCTACCTGCTGCTACTACAGCAAATATATCCCAAAGTTCAACCTGTACCGGATAGCTATATCGAGAAATTGATATATCTGGCATACTCGAAAAGAATACTCCGAGAATCTTTCTTTCAACATCATCATCCCCCCCATTAGCGGCTCAGCTACGTGGGAAACTTGACAATACACCTACCAATCTACAGAGCGTAAGTCCACAACTTCAAATCGCCTCCCAAGCTAGTTGGTTGTTAGTTGCCAAAGCAAAGACATCTCCGCACTATCAAGCCAACTTTACTACCATTCTCACTCACTCACCCACACACATGCACATATACCACACATACCCACACAGAGAATCCCTTCATTCTCTTCATCTGCTTACAATCAATTTAGTATTGATAATACGATTATTTCTTGGGATTTGATTTGTAAAATCAATCCATATACTTAGATATCATACCGTACGCAGATATCGCATACCTCTCTCTCTTTTCGGATCGTCATCGTGCACTCGAAGTGTAACCAAGTCTCTCCATCATGGAGCAACAACAGCAGCCGCAAGGTCAAGCACCTCAAGGTGGTGTACCCGGTCCAACTGGACGAAGATTACATATTGCGCATCGAAGAAGTCCTTCAGAACTTACTCCATTAATGAGCATGTTCTCCAACCCCAATAGTAGTATGTTATCTACATCTCTTCTGTTCTTCCCATTCCTGCCGGTCCTCAGTCATGTACATTTATCTATCTTTCATCCATGATTCCCGAGGACCAAATACTACAACCAATAGCAATGAATCAATGAACTAATCAGTTTTGCAAAGGGTTCCTTGACACACACCCAATTCCTGCATCATTATTCCCCCATCATCTCACACACAATCTGATATAATATGCTAACTCTTTCTCCTCTTCACAGTGGAACAACTGGCTATTCAGCAACAAATCGAGCTTCTACAAGCACAACAACAGCAGATTCAAGCTACACATCAACAATATGTCAATATGGGAATGATCCCCAACCAACATCTTGCTGCTCCTGGTCAAGGTTTCAATCCTTTACAGCAACAACAAATGCAAAACCAAAATGCATTTCAATTCTCTAATCAGCTACAACCCCAACAGATGAATGTACCAATGGGAGCCCCTCCCACACAGCCCCTCTCACATCGTCGTAATCAATCGGCACTTCCAAATATGGGTATGGCTATGGCAGGTCCACCACCTGCTCCATCTTCAGGTGCAGCTGGCCAAGGCTTTACCCAAGACTTTGGCGGAAACAACAACCGTGGTGAGAATCAATCTGCAAGAGGTGGCCGTGGTGGAGGACCTCCAGGAGGTGGTCATCAAAGACGTCATTCTCTTGCCTTGCCGGAAGCCAAGAAGGCAGCTGAAATCGCACAACAGAAGAGAACTACTTCGGGATTTCAATTCCCTATTCCTGGTGCAGCTGGAGCTTCATCGGCTGGTGGTGGTGGTGATAATTCAGAAAATGCGAGCCCAGGCGATGACAAACCTACACAAAGTACCGGCAATCATTTGACCCCAAGCTCTGCTATGCGTGGTGGTCGTGGTGCTCATGGTAGAAGTCAAAGTATGGCTGTTGGAGGTGGTCAAAATGGTCGAGGTGGATCATCTCAACGAGGTGGTGGCTCATTTCAATTTCCATCAACACAAGGATCTACAGATAATGGCGCAGGTCAAAACAATGACTTTGGAAGAAGAAACAGTGCTCAAGCCGGGCATGCTCGTAACTCTTCTCGAAACTTTGATGGTAACTGGAGAAACCAAGTGCCTCAAAATGCTGCTCCTCAAGATCCACAACCGCAAATGGGTAACTTCCAAGGTCAACAAAACCAAGGTAGTTTCCAACCAGGTCACCGTAATCGTGGATCTATCAATCAATCCATGAGTAACATCGGTGGATTTCAATACCAAGGTCAACCTCAATTGGTACAATTTGCCCAAGGACAGATGATCATGCCTCAAGGCTTAGGGTTTCAACAAATGAATCCTTTACAACTTTCTCAGCTTCAGCAGCAACTACAGGCTTCTCAACAAATGAATGGACAAATGGGCATGCAAAATGGCCAGCAACCACAACAGCAGCAACAACAACGTAAAACCTTGTTCACCCCTTATCTTCCCCAGGCTACTCTTCCAGCCCTTCTTGGCGATGGTCAGCTTGTTTCAGGTATTTTAAGAGTTAACAAGAAAAATCGTTCCGATGCTTACGTCACTACTCATGATGGATTGCTCGACGCCGATATCTTTATCTGTGGTAGCAAGGATCGTAATCGTGCTTTAGAGGGTGATCTCGTTGCAGTTGAGTTGTTGGATGTTGACGAAGTTTGGGGACAAAAGCGCGAGAAGGAGGAAAAGAAGAAGCGCAAGGATATTACTGACACCAGAACTGGTGGATCGGGTAATGGAAACAATGATCGCAATCATCACCGCGACAATTCTACGAATGGTGATGATCAAAACCAAGAGGGCGGACTTAGAAGACGTGGAAGTTTAAGACAACGACCAACTCAAAAGAAGAATGATGATGTTGAAGTTGAGGGTCAGAGTCTTTTACTTGTCGAGGAAGAGGAGGTTAATGATGAACAAAAGCCACTTTACGCTGGTCACATTGTTGCAGTCATTGAACGTGTTGCCGGACAAATGTTTTCCGGTACCCTGGGTCTTCTTCGACCATCCAGTCAAGCTACCAAGGAAAAGCAAGAAGCCGAACGTCAAGCTCGTGATGGAAATTCTGGTCGTCATCAAGAGCAACGTCAACAAGACAAGCCAAAGATTGTTTGGTTTAAACCTACCGATAAGCGTGTTCCATTGATTGCTATCCCTACCGAACAAGCACCACGCGATTTCGTTGAGAAGCATCAAGATTATGCTGATCGTATTTTCGTTGCTTGCATCAAGAGATGGCCAATCACCTCTCTTCATCCTTTCGGTACCCTTGTTGAACAACTTGGTAAGATGGGTGAATTAAAGGTTGAGACTGACGCTCTTCTTCGTGACAACAACTTTGCTTCTGATGAGTTCTCAGACGCTGTCACACGTAGCGTTGGTCTTGATGATTGGTCTTTGGAGAAGGAAGATGAAACTTCCATCTCTACCAGACGTGATTTCCGAAACGAAAAGACCTTCACCATTGATCCAAATGGTGCCAATGAACTTGATGATGCTATTCACGTAAAAACTGAAGCAGATGGAAAGATTGAAATTGGTATACACATTGCTGATGTTGCTCATTTTATCAAGGCAAACTCTCTTGTAGATAGAGAGGCACGCAAACGTGGAACTGCTGTCTATTTGATGAACAGATCTTGTGCTATGTTACCTCCAAAGATTGCCTCGGATATTTGCTCTTTGACACCAGGTCAAGATCGTCTTACCGTCTCAGTTGTATTCAAAGTCAACGCCCAAACCGGCGCTGTTTTCGAGGATGAGACTTGGATTGGAAAGAGTATCATCAAGAGTGGTGGAAAATTGACATATAAGGATGTCGATGCTGTCCTTTCCGGCCAAACCGATGTAAAACTCGAGGGTGCTGAAGTAAAGGATATTCAAATCCTCAACGTAAGTTTTCAATGCAAAAACCAAATCCCCCCTAAAATACTAACGTATCTAGGCTGTTGCTCAAAAATTCCGTGAATCTCGTCTTGGCTCTGATGGAGAGACTATTGCACCATTGAGACTTGTTTATCAATTAGATGATGAGAATGTTCCAGTGGAACAAAATATCTTTGATTCTACTCCATCTCATGAATTGATAGAAGAATTGATGAACAAGGTCAACTCTTACGTGGCACAAAAGATCTACCAAGGCCTTCCTGAAAAGGCACTCCTTCGTCGACAAGGTCCACCAAATCCAAGACGTCTTCAAACATTTGCTGATCGCATGAACAAGATTGGATATGAAATCGATACTTCTAGCAGTGGACGTCTTCAAAACAGTCTTTTCAAGGTTGATGATAGCGACATTCGTAAGGGAATGGAAACTCTTTTGGTCAAGTCCATGCACCGCGCCAAATATTTCATTGCTGGAAAGACTCAACCACATCTTTACCCTCATTATGCCCTTAACTTACCATTATACACTCATTTTACTAATCCATCACGTCGTTATGCGGACTTGGTTGTTCATCGTCAACTCGAAGCTGTTCTTTCTGAAGGCAAGATTGAATATAATGAAGACATGGAGACTCTCGTCAAGACAACTGAGTCTTGCAACGGAAAGAAGGATTCATCTCAAAACGCTCAAGAGCAGAGTGTTCATATCGAGTCATGTAGGATTATGGATAGAAAGCGTGAAGAAGCTGGTGGTGAACTTATCAGTGAGGGTATCGTTGTCTGTGTTTACGAATCTGCTTTCGACGTTTTGATTCCTGAGTTTGGCTTTGAAAAGAGAGTTCATTGCGATCAACTTCCTCTGAAGAAGGCCGAATTCAGAAAGAATGAGAGAGTACTTGAGTTGTATTGGGAGAAGGGTGTACCATCATCTGCATATGTACCAGAAGATGAGCGTCCAAAGGCTGGTGCATCTCAAAGAACTACCAACGCTGCCGCCGCTGCCAAGCAAGCCGCTGTCGCCGAGAGAGCTAAGAAGGAGCATGAGGAAGCTCAACGCAAGACAACCGAGACTGGGACCATCTCGACCGATGATGTTGATGCTCTATTCGATGATGACGATGATGCGTCCGACATTGCTGGCAGTGTTGCTGGTGTTTCTCTTGCTGAACGCCCAACTCAAAGCGTTCCACCATCGCCAACCAAGAACTCAATTTCAGCTGCAACCAGCCTCCATCGAACTCGTTCCGACTCAAAGGTACCAACTGGCGAACCTGTTGAAGCTAAGCTTAGTGCTAAGGAAAAGTACTTGAAGTATTTCACCCTTCGTGAAGAAGATGGTGAATACATTCAAGATGTCAAGGAGATGACAAGAGTTCCAGTTATTTTGAAGACTGATCTTACAAAGAGTCCACCGTATGTTTTAAATCTCGCCTCGCTTCCGTTCAGCACCAACTAACATGATTATAGATGTCTCACAATTAGATCGCTCAATCCTTACGCACTCTAAATTGAATTCAACTAACCATCTTACTTGAGGTTTTGAACGCTTTGATATAATGTCGAATTATTTGACTAACAAAATGGATAAATTTTGTAGGCTAGGAAGTATTGCGGACGGTAACACGTTGATTTGTGTTATTTTCACCAATAATACCGACCTATGGCTGTTTTTAGAAGGTCTTTTTTGATTGTCAGATTGACAGACTGATGAATCAGAATGAAACTGGGAATGAAAGATGGATGATTGAAGGGAGGAAGGAACGAATAATTACCGAGGAGGATCAAATGGGTGTCAGTTTTACTCGAATGCAGTGAAAAGTGAATGGTCACAAAACGAGTCAGGAAAAGGCAATAGTACGAAAAAAGTGTATGCCTTTTTTATTCTGATCATATCGAGTGAGAGTGGGATTAAGGCTCGAATATATTTCCTTTGCTTTTTAGCGTTTCTGTATCAGATGCATTTATAGTCTAGCGAAAGAAAATGAATTTAAATTACAAATATCTTGTCTTCGAAGTGGGCTACTTGTGTATAGTATACAAATTCCATTTTTTTTTTGTAGGACTATGTACCGAGATGATGACATGTATCAAGCATTGTGAGCTCCACACTGTGCCATACCTCCTCCCCCTTGATCTACATCCAACATGGATTCTTGATTTCGGCAATTCTCAAGCCGATGGCGATATCTGAACTTGATGGGAGGAAGCACGGAGGATTGAGGGGGAGAAAAATTGAATGTTGCATGACAACGTACGTGTATTGCTTGGCTGATTTATAATCTTGGTTCGTGAGGTAGTTTTTGATGTATGGTAGGTGGTGGCTTTTAGCTTTTATGGTGTTGTGTTGTGGTATTGTGGATTGTGGATGTGGATTGTGTGAGAGGGGGGAGGGGGGAAAGTTAGGGGAGGGATAGGAGAGGGAAGGGAAGGGAGAAAGAAAGAGGGCGGAGGAGAAGGGTTGAATGGGGAATGGATGGGAGGATGGGATCGTGGGTTGGGGTTGAGTTTGCTTTGTGTTGTGTTGTGATAGATTGTGTTAGGTTGTTTAAATAGATGTATTTGGCAGACTCTGAGTTTAGATAGTGAGGTGAGGCGAGTTGATTTGAATTTCTCCAATATAGAGACACTAGCCATGCAGATTTATCAAATCATCCGTAATGCTGTCGTGCTGGGAATTGATATGGCTTGCGCTGGGTTTGGATGCAAGATTGATTGATGCACGATTGATGGATTGATGGATGGATGGATGGTAAGATGCATGCTTGGCTAAATGTGAGGGATGCTAATTATTTAACGAACTATACGCCTCATGTGTTATTATTTTTTGCATATTTTTTGATTTTTTTTGGTTTATGCGGTTGCGGATACGGATACGAATGCGGATGTGGATATAAATGCAGGAATGATTTTTTGGTCATGGTAGAGTAGAGAAAAGATGATAATGATGATGGGAAAGTCGGGCTCGAATGTAGAAGCTATTTTCTTCGGTATATGCGAGCATGCTCACTTACTTACTTACTTACTTGCTCACTAGATATGATATATGCAGGGATTCGGATGCTTGACGGATGCGAAACGGAGATGATACAGCTAGCTTAGGGATGGATGGATAGGTGGGTGGGGGTAGGGGGTAGGTGAAGTGTGGAATTTTATGGGAATGAGAGCCTTGGATTCATAGATAGATAGATAGGTGTGTGATTTGGGGAGGACACGGTGAAAGATACGTATGGTTGTATTTTATTCGTTGGTGGTTGAAGATGGGGAGATGTCGATATAGCTCCTTTTTTCTTAGCGTGATTATGTAATTTTTGCTCGGTACTTGAATTTAAATTCGTGACGTTTGTTAGGATGGGGAGTACAAGTTTATGTCTGAGAGAGAGAGAAGGAGGATTGTATAAATCTGTCCTTTATTAACCATGAGTTCTACAAATGAGATGCGGAACGTAATACTTTTTAATTATCGCCGAAAAAAAGGGAGGGAAAAAAACGGTTTTCAGATGATATAACCCTAAGGTCAATTAGCTCCCAATGCTTAAACACTCGAAACAAATCCCACACGTTCAATCCTAGCACTCATCCACCACGGCGCGGATAGAAGATGTTCCATTTTCCCATGTCTGTTAAGCACAACGGCATGTGAAATAAGCTTATTTCAATTCCTGCTTTGCGCGATAATGGCGGCGCGCGATTGGCGGACGAGAATGTTACGCAAGGGGAACGGATGAAGGAGGTGGTTATCCAGACCCAGCGAACTATTTAAGCATTGGGATGCTGCGAGTGCCAAGATTACGCTTGGGGGTTACGGTTGCATGTTGCTACATGTGAACGGGTGAGTGGCTTCCTGTTGTCTTGGTATTGCTTGGGGGTTTGTAATGGATGTGTGGATTGGGTTTGGGGGGGGGATCGTACATATAGATGATGGAATGTCGGTTTTTTTGGGCTTCTGGTTTTCGTGGGTTTGATATCACATTACTCTCATTACGAACGAAGTCTTCTCTTTTTTTCATATACTTAATTTCTCAAGCGCTGGACTGCTTTTTGTTTGAATTCATTCATTCATTCATCTTTTTATTTATTTATTAATTCATTTTGTTGTAGTGGCATAATTTGTTATTTCTAGTTAATTCTATAGTTGTAGTAGCTCAGGCTGGTCTTGCATACATCTTATTATTATTATTTTTTGAACAAATATATATATCATTTTCTCTCAAAACAAACCGATCAACAATCAGTCAAATCAAAATGCCTGGATTAAGAAATCTTATTGGAGCGGTGGTTGGATTGGCAGCAGTAGCATCGGCTCTTCCGGCGCTACCTAAGCTTAATGAGAGAGCGTTGAAGATGTACGAGTGGAAGAGACAGGTCACCGAGACGGGTTTACCGGCTAACTTGACGGATGTGGATATTCTGCAATTGTATGTTGTTTTCTCTCCTCTATTCCTTTTCCTTTTAATGGAGCGAAGCGAGAAAGCCTCCACGGCAGTGGCCCAGCGGAGCGTCACTGCTTCCCCTCTCTGTTCCTTCAAGACGAAACATAACTAATATCCTATCCAGTGCACTCACTCTCGAGAATCTCGAAACTGCCTTTTACCAACAAGGATTCGCCAAGTTCCCAGACTCCGACTTCACAGCTCTGGGTCTCACAGCCCAAGATATCACCAATTTGAAAATGGTCGCTATGACAGAAGCTACTCATGTCACTACTCTCATGACAGCTATCTCTGCCGCTGGTACCCAACCCGTCGCGCCTTGTACCTACAACTTCGGTTTCACCACCGCCCAGGCCATGATCGCTACAGCCAACGTCCTCGAAAACATCGGCGTGAGCGCCTATCTCGGAGCCGCGCCCTTGATCAGCAGTAAAGCGATTCTCACCGTCGCGGCAGAAATCGTCACCGTCGAATCCCGCCATCAAACATTCATCCGCACCGCGTCTAAAGTCTCCGCCGTGCCCTCCGCCTTCGACACTCCCCTCGGAATCCGCAATGTTTTCTCCCTCGCTGCCCCATTCATCTCTTCCTGCCCGCAAGGCTCAAATTTGGCAGTTACACCATTCCCGGCTGTGACGCTAACGACGGCTAATGAGGCCATTACGCCGGGATCGACATTGCAGTTGACCACGACAGCGCAGGGAGCTACCGCTTGTGCGTTTACGAATGGAGGACAGACGGGCGGGACCGCGTTCACACCGTTTGCGAATGGTGCGTGTACGGTGCCTCAGGGATTGGCAGGTGATGCGTATTTGAACTTGGCGAGTCAGATGCCGGCGACCGGGGCGTTGACAGATGATATTACGGTGGCGGGACCGTTGGTTTTGGCGATTTCGTAGATGGGCTGTGGTGTGCGTGGGCGTGAAGTACGTTAGGAAGATGGGGGAAAGAGAAGATGTGAGAATGAGAGAAGCAGTTGATAAATAACATAATTCGAGGATCGAATCGTGAGTTATGAGGATGAGGTGGAGAAATGAATGTAGAGATGAGCTTGGACTGGTCTCTGACATGGGGAGAAAAAATTGATTGATTGGGTATCGTAGAAAAATACAGGACTTCAATGTCGGACAAGATGAATCTTTTCTTTCAATTCTCTTTTGTCTTATAATTTTCTTTTTTCCTTTTTTCTCTTTTCTTCTTCTTTTCTCTAATTATTTTGATGTTTGTCATTGGCTTATCTAGAGAGATGTTAGTCTTGTTAATCTTCGATGTTGATTTGACTTGTCTGGTACATGCAATATAACAATTGTGAAGAAAGTCGATAATAACATATGATTATGGTTTCATTTCTCGGATCTTTTATCTCCAATGGAAACTATTTGATACCTGCTGCCCGTATATTCCTTCAAATGAAAATGATCTAGTAGGTAGAATGCACTTGGTATCCACTTGACGATTGAGATATTTCAGAGTCTAGAGTGAATCACTAACTAGATGTAACTTTTCAGTTTTAAAATCTTTTCTCTCCTTTCTGTGTACTACTTCTGACCACCCACTGGCTAAATGATCCTTCTCGCGTCCATGCAGCTCGTTCATCTCACTCATCCATTCCCTCCATCTCGATTCAAATTATTGAACATAAACCGGCACTACCGGATCCTCCGCATACAGTTTAAACGCATTAACATATTCAAAGAAACTTGCTTTGTAATAGCGTTCCCCAGTCGTGAAGTTTACATATTGCATTCCAAATTTTACATGGTATCCTATCTTTTCATTAGCGATAACTCTCTCATATCTACAATAGCATGGTTTCCTCTATGGAGAAGTGAAAAAAGAAGAGGGAAATCTCACCGGAAGCCCACTCTAGATTATCCATAATACTCCAAGCTAAACATCCAACAACGTTGACACCCTCGCTAATGGATAGTAAGATGGCTTCCATGTATTGTTTGTAGTAGAGGGTTCTGCTTGTATCGGTTCGGATATCGGAGAGTAGGGTTTTTTCATATTCGAAGGGGTCTGCAAAACTATTGGGAGAGGAGAGGTTAGTGGTGTGTTTTAATAAAACGAGATAGAGAAATTAAAGTAAGGGATGGAGAATGTCATGAATTGGGCAAGGGACAAGAGAGAAGTTCAAAGCGCCATTGGAAGGCAAACGAGATAACTGACCCAAACTCAGAAACAGCAATGCCTCCCTTACTAGGCCAAGTATCCTGAATGTATTTCAAAAAAGCCGGTACCCAATCCACAGCATTGTGCAACCAACTCGCCAACGGATCCGCCGCCGCTCCAATTAACCAACCATCCGCATTTACATTCGTAGTGTTAAAACAGCCTGGGAATAACGAATGCGAAGAATTAGAAGTACATGCGTCAATTCCCGTATCGGGAGCCATGTAATACGAAGAAGTATACGCATCATGAGCAAACAGATCTGCAGTACCATTTATCAATGCCTTTTGACTTTCATTGAATGTGAGAGGAATGGTATCTAGATAGGTTTTCAAATAGGATGGATAGTCTCCATTGATGTAAACAGGATTAGCAAACCAGCCTTCGTTGAAATCCCAAGCTCGTTGTGTGGCAACAGCATCTTCGGAAGAATTTGTGAGGGGAATTTTATATCCGCCGTTGTTTTTGAAACTTAGGGTTCCATTCAATCCGAGAGATTTGAAGAGGTGATAGGATTCAGCATGTGCAAGAAGAACATGGTGACCGCAGTAATAGGGTTGCTGTTTTGAAGGGATGGCGGTAGAGGTGAAATAACCGGAGGGGAGCGGATAGGTCGTACAGAATACGATGGGTTCGTTCACGGTGAACCAGTGAGGAACTTTGTCGCCGTAGCGGGAAAAGACTATTTTGGAGTAGGCGACGAAATCTTCGATGATGTTGGGGGAAAGCCAGCCGCCGTAAGTGTTTTGGAGGAAGAGAGGGGTATCCCACTGAAAGAAAACAGTTAGGATCTAAGGATGGGATGAGGTATGGATGAAGCTTACATGAAATAGTGTAACGACGGGTTTAACACCATATTCGATACAGGTATCAATGAGATCTTCATAATGCTGCAGAGCAAGTTCATTGACCGGTCCTTTTCCAAACGGTAAAATTCTGGACCAAGAGATAGAAAATGAATAATATGGAACGCCAAGTGCTGCAATTCTTGCAATATCTATTTCTGTCAGTCTCCCCATCATCCTATGCTCAGTGTAGAAATTTAGTGCACAAACCTTGTTTATACAAATAATACTGATTATCACCAACATCACCTGTGTCATTAAATAAGGTCTCCTTCGCAGCAGCATTATGCGTAAATACATCCCAAATACTAGGACCTCTACCTTCATCGGCAGCTGCTCCTTCGATCTGATAGGCTGCAGATGCTACACCCCACCAAAAACCAGAAGGAAATTTCCAGGATTCATTCTTTTGAGCTAAAGGTACCTGCGCACCGCTTGGGAAAGGGGAATAATGGAGAGGTGGTGGAGGAATGAGTTCGGATGTTGGAACTGGAGTCGCAGAGACGGTTGTATTGATCGTTGCGGTTTCTACCGGACCGACAAATAAATCCCATAGCTCTGGAGTAGATTTAAGTTAGTTGTGTGATGGATTGAGTCATCAAAAAACGGCAAGGGTAGTGAAGAGCACTGAGACATGTTGCATAAGCAATTCTCGATGCGCCTGAAGAACTCCAACACACTCACGTTGGACATTTATATTGATATTCGTAGTAAAGGCGTCTGCACTTTCAGCTGTTGTCGTAGGAGTGGCAGCTGTTGAAGTAGAAAGCACAGTTCCAAAAGACAATGACCATAACAAGAGCTTCATGATTACCTCTGACGAGAAAGAGTTCTAGATCACATTCCACTCAAATACCACGGTTCGTTCTCAAGATATATGTAACGTGGGAATTTCCCCTCATTTTACATGCGGGGTAGTCACTTACATGTATCCATTATTTTGAGTTGTCAGTCAAGGATAGGACATTGAACTAACTTGAGCTATACGTCCGAGGCAACTTGAGGACGATAGAGTTTTGCAGATATACACCGCAAGTTGTGCGAGAGTAACGGGTGACGATGATGAAATCGTATGCAGATATTCATCCAACCGAATTTGAGACATAAACCGGTACATCCGGTAAGATTGCGGGGAAGGTCGGACATGGGGGTCGGATAAATTGTGAGCGAGATGATCAACATCAAGGATTAATCAACACGGGTATTAAACTTGGTGACGGTTGACACAGTTTTGGCAAATACGCGTAGCCCCTCGCAGGATGTCCAGGAACGTATGAAGAAGTCAGAGGGGAATTCAATATAGAGAAGCAGAAGGGCAGATTGAATCCTACAATATGCAGTATGGCGATTGTATGTATAAGGTCTATCTATTTTGTGTGATGTTGTGTATCTGCAGGCACTTGATCGAAATTCAGGACGAGTCTGCTTGTTTTGACTTATTGCGATGTGCCCCGTACATGGCCATCAAGACTGGTATATGAACCCGATATTCAAAGCGATCCAGAAAAGAACATGATTCTTCCCACTTAAGGTTGGCCAGAAAGCAAAGGCATGTTCGTTCTCTTCATATCTTTCTGGTGGGCATAGCCCCATCCAAATAGCACTTGTATAACCTCCAAGGAAATCCGATGACCATCAGATCCAACGGAAACTCCAGAAGGATACTTCTATACGATTAAGCGTTTGTACATTTGTCTTCGAAGTCGCGTGATTGAGGATAATTTGAGTCCCGCCATCCTACGACGTAGTGAGAGAGCATTGATACAACACGACACCCCCAGATTCCAGAGACGGCGGGAAATTGTAGCAGATAGCTAGCAAGTGTGGTTATACAATTTCAGATGGAAAGAAGATATCCATCAATATGGATGGCTATCCTTCGTTCGAATTGCGTTGTGGAAGGTAAACAAATGGCGGTGGGTATCGCATCGTTCACATTTTGCCATTCGAATGTCGCATTGTCACCAGTGAGATCCTTCGAATGTGCGAGTCCGAGTGTGTGTTTTAAGGAGAGATTTTGGAAATAGTACAGTTTGACATCCTACGACGTTTGATAGAATATTCAAGGCTTGGCAGCGAGAAGATACGAAGATACGAGGTAAAATATGGATGACTTCATGGTCTTAACGTTAACTCCGCTTCAAAGCCCAGTTTCACGTGACGAAAATCAATCACATCGTTTACCATTTTCATCCGGACCTTCATCAATCGACATGTATACTACTACACTGAACACCCAATCATGGAAACGAAGCCACAGAAACGAAGACGTATAGTAAAGACATGTTGGGAATGCTATAGAAGAAAGCAAAAGGTATGATACCATATGTTATCGATAAGAATCCTCTTTAACAAGTCAAATAGTGTAATCGTGGTCAACCATGTGATGTTTGCATTTCTCGAAATGTTCCTGAAAAGTGCTCATATTCTAACCCATCATCGTATGTTATACATTCTAAACTGTGACTGGAAGACGTTCTTATGAAAAGAATAGACTCGATGATCTGAAGGATGATCCAAAGAATGGAGGGCAATCAACCAAACGCGCAAGAGACGAGGAAATCATATTGAAGTCAGGCTCAACACCATCCCATCTTTTTGATCAAGTAGGATATGCTTCCCATAACAGCTCTTTTACTGGGCTACAAAAGGTATTTCTTTCTCTCCCCCTTCTATAGTTCAATCTGACAGAAGCAGTCATTTCATATCAATGACGACCTTTCCACATTCATGGGAGCATCTACATCAACTTCATTATCCCATCCTGGTTTACGACATAAATTTTTGAGTTTAGTCATACAACTCCCATCTCAGTCTATTATCTCCGAGCTTGTCGACTTGTTCTTCTCAGAAATACATTGGTATCTTAAAATTCTGGAAGAGCATTATTTTCGAAATCTTCTCAAATCATGGCAAGATATTCGTAACTCTTTAAGTGGGCAATCAGATCTTGGAAGCATCTCTAGAGATCTTTTGTATTTTCCTGCATTATTGTTCCAAACTCTTGCCGTCTCTTTACAATTCTTACCTCCAAACACAGAGGCATCAAAAACACTTCATTTAAATACATTATTAGATTGCGATAGACTTTCTCATGAGTATAGTAAAATTGGTATGGAGATAATGTCTCTTTTAGGAAGGCATTCTTCCACCATAACAGGCGTCGAACATGACTTGTTAAAATCTGGTTGGCTGAAGAATTATAGTCGAGGCACAGAAGCGTGGCACTTATTGGGTAGTGCAATTAGGTTTGTGGTCTTTCTGTCTCGTTTATCCATCATGCTGACCAAATCTCAGACAGGGCCAAGATTTAGGACTTCACTTACAAGCTTCAATTCCAAAAGTTGCGGGAGAGGATGTTGGGACTGGGCTGGAGAAACTTTGGTATGACGAATACAAAAGAAAGCTTTGGGTAACGCTCTTCACTTGGGACAGGTTAGCAGTTTCGATCCTTAATTGACGCGTTACTAACTTTTATCAGCCATATGTCAGTAATGCTTGGAAGACCTCGCTCAATCAATGCAAGTGATTGTACAATCAAAACACCAATTGATTGTTCATTTCCTACTGATCCGTCAACAACTATACCTACCCCAGCAAATTTACAATATCCCCACTCGCCACCATCCACTTGCTCGCCTCAACTGTTTCACTATTCTTTAGCTCAATATATTCATGAAATGCTAGCAGCTGGTGCTCATAGACCTCATATAAAAGACTACTCATTCATCACAAACCTTCATAACAAGGTCGTTTCCACCATTGACGCTCTACCGCCTACCCTACGACCAGAAAATCCAGATAAATCATGGGACATAGAGGAACCAAGACTTCCTCGCCAAAGATTAGTATTAGCAACTGCCGCGCATTCATTTCTTATGGCACTTCATAGACCTCACGCACCAATCCATCCTACAAGTCGAACTACATCCATAAAAGCTGCATTAGATTGTCTTGATACTCAGGATCAATTTTTCAAAGCAATGAAACCACATCAGTATCGATTTTATTCCCTCTCATTTAATACCATTGATTGTGGAATATTTTTGTCTGGGATAGTATTAGAGTCACCACTTTTGGAGCGTGGTCTACAGGAGAGAATAAGGGATGCAATCGAGAAATCGATGGGAAGGTTAAAATTAATGGAGGAAAGGAGCCCCATGGCAAAATCAGGTCTACAAATTCTCACAATTTGTCACGAGAGGATCTTGGACCGTAACAAGAACTTCGATGGGACAGCCAACAATTCACAGTTTTTGGGCCAAAAAGAGGGGAGTGGAAATCACACCGAGGAGAGGGACACTGCAGCTCGTCCGGAAGTTAGAGTTCCACTACAGGATACAGATGGTCTTGAAGTTCCTCAACCACAACTACTGGTTCCAAACGACTCTTCTACTGACCCTATTGTGGGTTTTAATAATTTTGAATTGAATACGTCGTTTTGGGAGGAGATGACTCAGATGATTGACTTTGACATTGGCGTAAGTATGGAAGAGGATTTATGGAACCCTAATTACTCATTTCCGGAGTCAATTGTGAATTCAGATAGTGGGATCGCGCCGGGAGTGTGGTATGAAGGGGGTGGGTGATGCTAAAATGACCGAAAGAGGGGTTCGTCTAAATCCTAAAACCAATCAAACTGGCATTGAATTCTGCAGAAGTTCTTCTATTTGACAGATCTTGGGTAAATGTTGACTACCGCTTTTTGGGGGTTCGTGATGGGCTGATACATATTTTCAAAAGTGCCATTGCCTTCTCTGAAATTGCAATTGTTGAGGTGACAAGTGCACATTAGACTTATCAGTTCACCTGAATATAGGAGCTTGTGAAGGTGGACTTTCGTGATTACTATTCAAAGATTACAAGTAATAATTAAAAAGACACTGAGTTGGAATATGAACATTCAAAAATTAAGATGGTAAACATCAAATGATAATACGATCTAAATAAACATGAATTTAATTATCTCAAGCATCTCTAATAAAACTATCGAGCTAAGAGAGTTTGGATTGTTGATCTCTCTCCATCTCACATGATACTCCATTATTCTATCCTTGGAGGACAAATGATATATTTCTAGACTTCACTAAAATCAATACACATCTACGTCTCCACCGCCAGTCTCACAACTCACCAGGTTTCTAGAGTGTTGTACATATAATCACAGAATTATCGCATCCAATAAGGGGCCCAGGGTGATTCGAATATAGAGCGGAATCAAGAGTAGTATCGGACGAAATGGTTGGAATTTGGGGGTTACATTATCGAAGAGGATCTTCAAATACCATATCTTGAAGGAGAGAAAAACAGGCTGTTAGACGTTATCGCTACAAAGATTTCTAAGTTTTGGAATTCAATTCTGCTAATCGCTGTAGTTATCAATTAGCAGCTGAACTATAATACTACTGAGACGTGAAAATCCTCCGAGATCAAAATTCTAGATTGAATTAGAAATTGGCGAGCTTCATGCTGTGATTTGAAAAACTAGCAGTTTTTTCCAAGAAACTTTAAAGGATTAGATCATTATATTAGTACTCGTGCTGGTAAGACGAAACAAGTGACTCTTTCCTGTATATAAAAGATTGTGGCTATGCGTATACTGTTGATCATACCTGCCACAACACACCACAACATCCGTAGCTTCCATGACTTCTCAATCCTTCATTCTCATACACACAATTAAATTTTTGTTGATAATTTTCCTTTCATACACCCTCATTGAATCCCATTCAAGTCGTACACAACTTTTTCGTCAACCCACGGTACTTTATTATCTCATATTTTGAATACATTCAAACAGTGCTAATATCATGTTGAATTTTTCAAAATTCTACGAACTTTCCAATGAACTTCAATCTCTAATCTTGAATTATTGCGGGCCAAGAGGTATGTCAAGATTATGTACGTATCTATTCTTCTAACAGTTGTGTAAAACTCACTGCTGACTTTATTGTGAATAGCACAAACATCGCGTCAAACGTATGAATGTACTGTGCCGATACTGTACCGCCATATTGATATTAGTTCTCATCGGACTACCTCTGATGATCTGATCGACTTAACAGACTTTTCGTTTATATCACTGCAAAATGAAAACAATGTGAGGCGGCAGAACGCATTCATCGATACGATTCTCGGATTGCCTACACTTGGAGATTTCGTTTCGAGTTTGACTTGGACCATCTATCCGAGGCAGGGTTCTTATAAACATCAATGCGTGGATCATAAAAAAATGTGGGAGGCGTGGAAGTTGCTAATTCGAGTCAGAAGACTAGACCTTCATTCATTTGCTAGTGAATGGAGAGACTTTGTTAATTTTCCCGCAGTAATGGGCTGCCAAGATTGTTCTGTGCCTTCAGCAATTATACCGCCAGCTGTATTCCCTGAAGCTACTTTGATTCGAATAGGTGGTCTTATGCCCTATAACTATTTCCGCGCTTGTGTTTCGACACCTGCTATCATAGCTTCTTTGGAGATGGAAAATCTGCAGGGCCTCCCACAGCCAAGAGATGGCTGTTGCCTTTTTGTTCATCTTATGCTTCCTTGGAATATGGATGATGATTTCTGAAGAAACCATACCATATACGAAGAGACTGATGACGAGAATGGAATTTCTGTATTGAGACACGGCGGCCCAATGAGCGGGCATCTACAGTCTATTGTGGGAAAATTCGTGCAATTGAAACATCTTAAAATTTCCACAGTGGGTCGCGAGATTTGTCGAGATGTTAGATGGTCAGAGACAAGAGAAGAGAAACGATATTCCGAAATGGCAAAGTTCATCAAATCAGTAGCACCCACACTGATTACTTTTGATTTTGAACAGGGGGCTGCACTTGAAACTATTGAGAGGTGGCAAGTAGAGTCGTATACATCCATATTGACGCAATCGAGAAGGCCAATGGATAATTACTTTTCAGAGTTTATACTTCCAGCATTGTTAGGAGGAGCTTGGTCTCAACTCAGAAGACTTTCCATCAGGGGTGTTTGTGAAAACGTTAGGATTGAAACGAGGCGCTTGCTTGAACATGTGGACTTCACACCAGAGATACCCGACATAATAGAGTCTGCTATGCACCAGTTGCGTTTGGCTATGAGCAATAGTGTCGAGCTCACTTTGGAGAGGGAGACTCAGAGACTATTTCGCATGGCGGCTTTGAACGTTTATAGATCATGATATTAGTTAGCTAACGATGATTCAGTATCTCGCTTTTCAGTAGGGCAAGATGAGTTTCTCCAACAGATTTGAGGGGGCACTTCCCTAAATCGATAAAGCTATGAAGAAAAATACTTGTTTGTTGATACAATCCATTATTCTTGCAGATGAATTCTTAAACTCTCAATAAACTCAAGACTATATTGTAATTGAATGCATCGGTTTAAAATTCGCTAGATTGGCTCCAAAAAATTATAGAACGATTTATATGACTTAAAGGGAAACTCGCTTATGTCGTTGATGGGTGGCTACAAAGAGCTTGCTTTACTGTAGCTGCCAGGGATTAAACGTCGGCTGCAAGAGAGTGTTCTCAGGACATGATGTTGATAGAAAACAGATTGTTATGCCATGGGCTGTCGCGCGAAACAAAAATGATTCAATAGAATTCTCAACCTGATTCCTGCGTTGACCACTCAATTTGTCTATCCTAAGCATTATCACTAGCTCCAACTATGCGATTATCGATATATTCCGTGATCCTATTTATTTACATATTCTACAGCAGGTTTGTCTCTAAGTTTTCTAGATTCAAGCTTTCAATGTTTTTTAAGCCCATCAGACTCAAATTCTTCCCTTCGTTCACCTGTAACATGCCAAAACACGTCTTATTACACATTTTATCTAAAGTCTAAGTATTCTTTACATTTTTTTTAGTATTCAAAATGTATAAAAAGCCGTATACATCTGGGACGGCCAGGAGCTTGGTCAAGACAAGAATATTTTAGGGTTAATCATCAGTAAGGGCGTTTGAGTTCTTAATTTTGTTGAAATAATGGTAAATCTCCGTGAAGGACAGTTTGATGGTTATTGACTACCAGCGTTGGCTATCGATAATAAGAATAATTCAAGATGTAATCTGTATCTCAATCTTTCATTAACTGTTTCCTTTTGCTAAGAGCGAAATCTTTGTTCGGAATCACGGGTCATATGTAAGGGGGTTAATGAGTGACGACTGTAGTATACTATTTCGTCGAATTCTTCTCTTTTTCACTAAAAATGTATCACTCAGAAGAAACCTACTTTTTTGCTAGCTTAATTTACCTTCATTCCCACATTTCAGATCCGTATTGGACATATTTTTCAAATAATAGAATCTCAACCGACGAAACGTCATGCCTCAAGTACCACGTTTTTCCAGCCATCAATTCGGAACAACTTTCACTAAGCTTTGTATGACATATTTGTTAGAGGATTTAGTACAATTCCCCAGAATCTAGTTGGGCCTAGAACATGGGATTGAGATGTTGTACTAGCATTATATACTAGCATAAAGCTGGCATATCAAGTGAGCTTGTTTCCCCACTTTGAACTGATTAGGGTAAGCTCCCCCGGAATTCGCACTGTTCATAAACGTGTTGCATATCTGAACAAGGATGTGTGTTTTGTAATGGCTAGTTGTGTGCTTTTAGTTTTTGATTAGTTACCGTAGCTTTGAGCTTTAAGAGAAGTTTAATTTATGCTTACTTTATCGTTTACTGAATACTCACATGGAACCATATCCACAATCAAAGCACGAATCAGGCATGATGTAAATATATGATATGTAATGATTTGAAGTCATATATACAAAGTCGACTTCCATATATACAATTCCTCATGAAACGAGCGAGTATTTCCAATCTTAATCTTCTTCCCCTGCCACATAAGATCAATAAAAGAGCGCTTTCAATATTCCCCCACCCCTGGTTTTAATAAACGAACGCTTCCAATTTTCCCCTTCATCATCATCATCATCATTCATCACCCCATCGGGCCCGTCCCTACAATTTGATTCCGTATCTACATATCTCTTAACCGTAAGTAGAGTTAATAGCTCCAACCTTGATGTTACTGTAGACTACATAAGCATTGGGAGAGCTTGCTTCTACTGAAGCTGGAACTCCCGATGATGGATCACAAGTACCTCTTGGTCCACCGGCTGATGTTTTCCCAGCAGGGTAAGTAGAATCGAGCCAAAGCATGTTGGAATAGTAATCATCCCAAAGAGACAACACGAGAACCATACCGGCTTTGAAAGCATCAGACATGGAAGCAAGACCTCCATGGTCGGAAAATGAGGTTGGATCATCAAAAGCGGTTTTTTGAGCATCGCAGAAAGGAGTGGTGATGGAGTTTCCGCTTACACCCGAGATGGTGGAGTAGGAGTTGGGAATTACTTTACCGTCTTGGACGTAGAAACGTTTGATTTCATTGAGAGTACCAGACGCTGTGCCATCGGTAGTGAGGAACTAATCGACATGTTAGTTTAATTTGTTGCCTTTACTGTTCATATTGAAAAGAAGAGAATATCTAAAGGTATATGTGGCTGGAAGATGCATACCTGGGTGACAACAGTGAAGACAGAATTAGTGTCGACGGTCTTGCCTGGACCATAGAAAGTCTCATCGCCCATGCGGTAAGAGTTGAAATCACACCCATCTGGATCGCAAGTACCGGCATATCGTGATGATGAGTAAGTGCCACCGCAATCATCACCGGTACAGACAGTTGGTGTCACAGTATCACAAGAGTGTGGAGTGACAGCAGTGGAAATCGAGTTTGCTTCCCAGATATCCATTTCAGCACAGCATGAACCGTGATTACCAACACCGGTGTTGGCGTTATTGCTCGAGGGTACCCAACCATCAACATTGGCCTGGTGCAAAATTCAGTTAGTATCATCCTCTTGTAATGTGTATCTGAACTTACCTGGCCATTGATGAACTTCATGTCACGTGGACATTGTGAATCACAGTATCCGGTGCCATACTGGGCACCAGCTGTGTTCGTTGAGGAAACACCTCCATCAGCTGGTAGGTTGGCGAAGTAAAGGGCGCCGTTCAATCCGCAAGGTAGATTGGAGACATCGACATCGAATGTGAACTCTTGATTCAGAAGATTGAAAGTCTTGTAGTGGGTATTGTCGGCCATGAGGTAAACTCGAGACCCAATGTTCTTGTTTGCTGATTGGGTGACGAAGTTTAGTCTCAAAGAATTTCCACTGGTTGTGATACCATAAGTTCCAGAATAGTCTGCACCTTCGAGAGCACAGTTCTTTGCACAGGTGGCATCATCTGGACACAGTGTTGCATCCCAAGTATTTCCTGTATAACAATTTGTCGAAGTGCCTACTCCGTGAGTCCATCGCCAGTTTCCATCCAGGACAATGCTTCCAGTGTTTGTGGTACAAGATCCTTTGGCCGTACAAGATTGCCAAGTAAGAGAAGGATGAGTTTCCGTTTGATAGGTACCAACTTGTTGGCCATAAACGGCCGCGAAAAGAGAAACTAAAGCAATTCTTGACGTCATAATGATTTCCTGTCAGATTCTTCTGTCATGAAAATTGTAGTTGAGATGAAGGGAAATTGAAGCAGGAAAAATCCTTCACTTTATACTCTCCTTCACGTCCCACAGATCGTGGCTAAGAGATCTTTCACATGGTAATATTTCTTAACGTATCCATCACATTTCTGACCTCGTCGGCGGCTGGCTCAAGAGGCGCGCCGGATTGACGGTACAAAGAACCTAACACCCACAAGAACAATCGGACAGACGGTCCGTAAAAGAAAGCTACTTCTTGAAGTAGCGATGGAGTACATGGAAGCTTGAGTTCAGCTGATGTAGAGTCTTGCTAAAAAATGCTTAAGTTTTCGCACTTGAGGCCCACAAACATCTCAGATCAAACAATTACATGACAGCTAGCAATATATACCCGGAATTGCCAACCGATTTAAATTAAAAGACGCGCAACATTTAAAGTCAGGAATAACGTGCATGGAGTTCGTTAAGCGTTTGATATAAATTTCTCCGCCACCACCCCTTATAAACATGCACGAATCGCCGTTGCAGAAGATATTATAGCCGAGAAACTAAAATTTGATGTCGGCAATCGAGATACACGATGTCGAGCTACGACAATTGGCGTGAACTCCAGAAAAAATAAGCGCAAGACTGTCTCCTAGTAATCCATCTTATCTCTTGAGAAATTAATTCTATCAACACAAACAATTGTTGACAATGTGAGGTATGTTACAAAGACTTCACCAATCTAATCGGTTGGCATACCACCTGTGATTTTCGATTGAGAATTAGGGCTCGGATTTGAAGATCCGGAGGACACTTGTATTGACCCTGAGGTATTTTAAGCTCCTGTGTTAATTTTCTTCCAGTAAGAGGCTTGCCGGGAGCCGGGTTTCCCCAGTTTTCCAACGTAACAACGCATGGTCATAAGTTTGCCAAGTAAAGCTTGATTGGCAAAGGATAATTTATCCGTCATAATAGAAGAGCTAAATCCCCCCTGAAAATTCCGGTCACAGGACCAAAAATAACCAAAAGGCCGACAACATGAAAAGTTTAAAGGAATAAGAAAAAGCGAAATTGGAAACAATCGACGAAGTGGGTCCAGCAAGAATAGACGATACCCCAAGAGTGTTTTCGTTTCCATCACCACCTTCAGGCAGCACAAGATATCACTCTTTGTCAGATTTCACTGCCAGAAGATGCCTCTGCTAAATCGCATACCTTTCCATGGGGGCCCTACCCCTACTCCTCCATCACTTAGGCTCAGGCAAAAATCTCTCAATGTCTGTTTTACACCTAAAGATCCATCTGAATTTTCCACAAGTGCGGGGAAATCTTCAGATCGACACTGCATTCAACATTTACTGTTGTGCCAGCTACCGCCGTGTGAGATTTCTGATTAGGTTCGGTCAATTACCTGCCGAATTATGTTTCTGATGCTGCCAAATCTCAGGAATAATCAGATACTCCATAATATCTCAGTAGTTTGATACTTATTGTCCCATACAAACCGCCGATACTGATTCAATCAATGCATGCTGATAGACAGCCCACTCTGTCATGTCATATGATTTCTATTTTAGCAGGATGACACCTGCCTCTTTACTACTGTATCTTTGATCCACCTCTTCACATACAACGAGTCCGTCTAATCTCCTGATGGCACGAGCGGCAAGAATGCAAAATCTTTGCGCACGATCAAGGAGGGTAGACGCATTAAAGCCCAGCCCGAATTTTCACCGGGGTATAACAATTCGACCATGGTTTCGTAAGACTAGCCTAGGACTTGGTATTCGAACGTTTGAATCCATCTTTCTGTCTAACATGCCCTTCAACAAACTTGGTATTTCTATACGCGGGTTCATATTTGGCTCCGGATTGTCCGTTGACAAACCCTCCACCGACTGGGTGAGCAGAATGATTCATTGAAGAGACAGGGAGCAGGCCTTGAGCCGCTCGCAGATCAAATGATACCTCTAGCACTGTCTTGGAAGCTGATAATGTCTGCCCACATATCGCGACTTGATTTTTGATAGTACTGCTACCTTCAGGAAGGTCGAATCACATGCTCCGATTGTAATAGTCCTCTTGTATCTAACAAAAGACGTGCCATTTATTTCCGAAGCGAACTAAAGATTGTATTTCCGTTCAAAAGAATAATTACATCAGCTTCCGCATACTTACCCATCTCTTTATGACCGGGTTGTAATGAATATTTCTTGTAAGTTTGTTGATCTATGATAGACTTACAATAGTGCTTGAGAGCTTGTGCTTCATAAACAGCAAGTAGTGGCGATCAAACTGTTTTATCTCCACTACTTTCATCCCCTTCACCTTTTAAAGCGTGCCTGTCACAAACATAAACAACATCATAGCTAATAATGAAACAGGAGAGACTTCTGACCCGACGCGAAGAACCGTTGTGTTTCTGGCATAAATCTAGGACGCAATTTTGATGATATTTTGTTAAGTATTTGGAGACTTATGATGTGACCAACCGCATTTGATACTGTTGGTATCACCTCGGTGGTAACTATGACGTCTTGATAATGGTATGGCTTGTTGCATTGCATTGTGTCTACCCTATTCGAGAGCTATGAGAGCTTTATGCAATACGTTCGTGCGCTAGCGCTCACTCACGTGTTCATATTCACTAGCATCGTAACAGATACACTCGGGGATGAATACTTACTAGCATTGACCCGTAGCACTTGATTTACTGAAGACTCGATAGCTAATTGGGAGATCTCACCAAATTTTACTGCCGCAATGACAGCTTCAATGACGCCTAATTGAGCCTTCAAAGTGTGACAAACCATGTACGAACTTTGAGTGTTACTATTAGTGATCATATTTGTAGCACTGACCCTCAAAACCGTAACTGATTCTTTTTCTGTCCCGTAAGTTGCTCTTATTCTGCCCATCTTTAAACAATCACTGACTATCAATCCATCGTATTTCATCTCTTCACGCGAAATTCTTGTTGTGTCCGGACTCAAATTGGCGGGTAAGTCGTCAATGACTACATAGAACATGTTCTCTAGCAGTGGTAGAGATATATGAGCCACCATAACAGCATCTGTATCAGCTTTCATTGCTTGCCGGAACGGAACCAGCCCGTAAGCTTCCAACTCATTCTTGGTCTTAATTACGACTAGAAGTCCATATTGAGAGTCATCTGCCACATTAACGTGACCAGGGAGATTTTTAAAGCAAGATACCATGCCATTTTGCTTTATACTCTTCACTTGCGATTATAAAAATCTTCCTGCAACTTTGGGTCATCTCAGAATGATCTCACTTGGATGATTGAAATCTTTGGCTCCAGATATGTATCCGCAATGGGCGCATAATACATGCTGATGTCATATTATTTCAGTATTTATTGCTGTACATTCAGCAACTTTGGGTGCATTTGACTGATCACCGGTCGCACCAAAAGCCATCGAACCGGGAAGTTGTGTTGCGAAAGGCGGATTGATGCGAGCCACTAGCGAATCTCCCTGATCGATTGCGATAAAAATTTTCTGAAAATCTCTACAAGCCTCAACTAGGTATTGAAATGAAACCGTTGATTGAAGAAGTTGCACCGTTGTTGAGATATTCCTACGAGAAAGTATGACGGTTCCAATGTTGTAATTTTTGGTGCGAGATTCAATATTTTCATCGACAAGATGACCATTAGCGGCAACTATGAAAAGCTAAGTTGCCATTGGAGTTAGCTTGGAATTTGACTGTGTCATCATCTGTAGGATATGTGGTCGATCCGTCCGTCCATCGATCCCATGATATTCGAAAGATTGGAAGCAGTGAAATTGGCAAGCATTGGCACAAATTCGAGAGAGTTTACAAGGATGAACCATACCTGTCCAATTTTCTCCTTCAGCTCTTGATCTGACGATCCGCTGGTTGCTGATCTCTTATACCTTGGCACCTTTATTTTTAAGTGTCTCTAGTGAAAGTTGCAGAGAGAACTGTCGGTGTCCTTCCATGTGATTTAATCATGAGGCTCAAAGCTTCCTGTGTAACTTCGCATTCAAAAAGCTGCCCAAGGCGTTTTTGCCTGTCAATAACGTGGAAGACCATGCACATAAGAAGCTGTGAGCTAACACACAAAGGTTAAATTAAAAAGGAGGTCGAGGAGAAGAGTCACGTGATGGGGCCGGAGATCGGCCGAGACAACTTGGCTGAAGCCCGACGACCGAAGTGTGTCGTCTGGATACAATCACGCCTGCAGCATATTTATCTTCTCAGCTAGCCTTTGCTCTTTGATAGGATAGCTCTTTAATCTGTAAAAGAGCGAGGCCGGGTGCAACATGTAAGATTATCTCACGAAATGCAATGCGATATTGCGTTTTGTACGACGAGACTAGCTAAGACTTCTTCGGAAAATGAGAAGCACTTATAAACAACATGGCTTCCTCCAGAGAACGAAGTCTTTCGAGACAGCCACTGCTGAGAAGAAGAGCAAGTATGGGCTTCTCTGAGGTCAACGAAATCGAAGATAACGCCATCGAAATGAGCGGCAATGGAATACATATTGATGGAACGAAGTCCGATCGCATTAAGAAGAACCTCAATAAATATGAGCAACTGTTTGGTATCGATGAAGAATCATCTTGTCAGCCTACAACTTCGAGAAAGGAATTATGGTCATATTATCTTTATTACAATGTGAGCGCCAATCTCCTGTAGGAATTCTTGTATTCTAAATGTCAATTCTTAGGGAAACAATGGAGTAGGGCCGCAAAGCTATTCTCAAGCTCTCTTTCAAAATGCACTGAGTAAAGCTGGCTGGGATCCCGCCATTACACCTGCTAAAATAGGTAATTGTACCACAGGAGGTTGTGTAATCCCATGGGGCAATACCACAAGATCTGTATCTAGTGTTGTTTTGCTTGCCAATGGGATTTGCTTCACCATTATGTCCGTCATATTTGTGGCTTTTGGATCGGTTGCAGATTATGGGCATTTTGGGAGATGGATACTCCTATTTCTTACTGTTGTGGTAAGTGGCAAATTCGAAATTACCCCATGAAGGTTACACTAACAGATATAGTGCTGGGTTTTCCAATACGGGATGATGGCTATTACGAAGCCAGAACAGTGGCCAACGGCCATGGCTTTGTATATTATATCATACATTTCATACGGCGTTAGTATTTTCATATGTTCAGTTCAAGTGTTTGTATTAACTTTACACGGGAACAGGCTTCATTGGTGTTCTACTATGCATTGTTTCCTAGGCTGGCCCGCTACATGCCTCATGTTCAAAAAGCTCGAGACGAAGAACTCAAAGAGGAAAAAATAAACCAAGATCAATATGATAGGATAGAAAGTATGGAAAGAAACCATATTAGCAACATCTCTACCGCCCATGCTAGTATCGGATACGTTCTTGTGCTAGTACTTAGCCTTTCTGTCTTGATTCCGATGCAAGGAAATTCTTTTGCTAACAATCTTGCATTATGCCTCACGAACTCATGTAAGTTTCTCTTAACTATGTACTGGGAATGATTATTATCTAACTCACTCAGATTGGGTCGTTCTTGGTCTTCCGTGGTTCATTTTCCAACAATCACGTCCTGGGCCGCCTATCCCAAAAGGCAGTTCAATTTGGACTATCGGCTGGAAACAAGTGTATCTCGCCATTGTTGAAATTCGCCATCTTCCTCAAACATTCACATATCTACTCGCATTCTTCATGCTTGCTGACGGATTAAATACAACCACTACTCTCGTCTCTATTATCCAAAATGAAGTTATCTCTTTTTCTTTTCTCCAATTAACCTATCTTGGACTTGCACAAGCTGTCACCTCCACGATATCTACTTTCTCATTCTGGTACATTCAACAATATTTCGGCATTCGAACTAAACCCATGTTCATCATCACCAACATCTTTAGTGTTTTAATTCCGCTATATGGCGTGATTGGATTGTGGACTGACAAAGTAGGTTATCACCATGTTTACGATTTTTGGGTCTATAATATCGTTTTTGGATTATTTCAAGCGCCTTATTTCTCATACTCTCAAACAATGATGAGTGAGGTTACCCCAAGAGGATATGAGGGAATGTTCTTTGGGTTGTTTGGTATTACAAATAAAGCTGTATGTTAATCATGTTCTTCCAATCTCTGGTGATGTTTCATGACTTTCAACTAATCGACCAGTCTTCAATCCTTGGCCCAAACGTTATCCAAGCCATTGTCAACCATACGAATAATAACTGGATGGGATTTCCGTTCCTGTTCGCATTATGTGCTTTTGCAAGTATCATCATATGGTTCGTAGATGTTGAGAAAGGAAGAGAAGATTGCAGAATCTATGTCGCAGAGCGGAAAGCTGTCCATACGGTTAGTAGCACACCGCACAGCTCATAATTATTTAAAATTCTGAGATATCTCCTAATGCAACTATCGTCAGATTACACAGAGATAAACTACCGACGATACAAATCAGCAGTAGGCTCAAATGGTAAAGTGATAATTCTAACGTGGAGATTTCACTGCGGATGTTTGGTGGAATAAGAATGGTGGATATCGTCAAATGGTTCCTTTAGTCTTTTGTTTAGAGATTTCGTACAGAGAAAGAGTTACGAGGCATGTGCGCCTTTTTTCAGGGTCCTTTCAGAAGCAGCAAAACACCAATTTATACTTTACGTTTATCTACCAAGCTGTCTTCCTTATAATCCATAAATGATTTTGACTTTGCGGGGAAGTGTACATTGTAACACACGATTCCCTGTCTCAGTTTGGGCTCTACGGAGAACACAATACCAATAACATGGATAGCTGTGGTCGTAAGACAAAGTTCATTGAGCGCATTATCTGTGGCGGGATGAGTTCAAAATTTAACGCTAAACAAGAGCTAGCAACATAGAGCCATCAAACTTGACATTAATGATCAAGGATCAAACAAATAACAAGCCATTGTGCTCTCAATGAGCAGTAGAACATCCTTAAAACATAAACATCAATCATTCATTGAGAAATACCAACTCAGATGTTGAAACGAGATTCCTTTGACGAATATTCTCTGATGATGTATATATCCAAACCGTACAAGTGACTAATACACTGATATATACGGACAGATAATTCCATCCCATAACAATCAACACAGCAAGTAATATATTGATGACACACAGCCACGAGTGGGTGCATAGACTGACGGGACACTTCTCAACTTTCAAATTTTTTAATTGTTTTATTCTTCAATTGTTTGATATCAGAGTTTTTCTTTCTATTATTGAATCTCTAATGAATCATTGTAATATTTCTTAAGATATACGAATCAATATTCTAAGAGTTATTCTTAAGTCTATTTTTGTAGTGTCCCGTTGGTCTGTATACCTACTGGTGAGCTAACTTCGATAATCACATGATACTTACTCCCTTACATTACGACCCGCTATTTCCATCCTATCCTACCTCGATCTCTCTTCCTTTCGTCCGAAACCCCAGCACCTACAACTTTCTTCCCATCCCACCAAAATAGAAAACACAGCTTGACACCCAATTCAAGCGAATGAAAAAATCTCCGAAATTTTTCCCTCCACAAACCAAACCATCGTCAAACCATCGCAATGTTCACGCCCAAAACATGTAATATCTCGGTAAAAAAATGGGGAATTCTCGGTATGTGGCAGGCGATACAACCGGCCACGAAGATCAGATCATGACTCGATGATTGACGAGAAAAATCATGAGATAATTTTTTATTTTTTTTCATTCTAACTATGCAATTACTGCAAAAGTTTTCGGATATGAAACTTGCGATTTTCGGGGCTTGGCTTTTTTTTCTTCGTTCTCGGGTTGAGAGACAGAGGGACTTCGGGTATGCTTCGGTTCATATATGTATGAGTATGAGTATATAGGTCTAGATGTATAGTTGTAGATAGATAGACGGATAGGTATATATACAAGCTTCTTCGTCCATTCCAAAACTCATATATATAATTCACAATACGATCTCCTCAATTCCACTTAAAAAGAGCTGTTTTTCCCAATTTCCTCACCTCCTCACCTCACCCCATCGCCATAACTCGAGGTCAAACATCCAGTCTTATACACCTCTGTTACCTACTTTCTCTCAATTCCCAAAAACCACTCTCCAACAACAAAACCAACCTCCCCCAAAAAGAACCATGTCCCTCACCCTCAATTCCATCTGGCGCTCCCTCAAAAAGCCCTTCTCCGCCCTCCACTTCGAGCTCAGCTACCCCGAAAGCGCCAGAACCGGCAATGGCCCCGTGGATTTCTTCACTCCGCCTACTAGAACTGAAAGTCAGACGAAAGAGTGGGAACGGAGGATGATTAGACGGTAGATTCCAGGAGATGGATCACTAAATGAGTGAGGGAATGTTTCTATCCAGGGATGAATATAATTGAGATTTGAGGTGCCAGGCTGATTCAAGGGAAAGGAGATTGCGCTGGAAGTGATTAGATGGGACGCGGTATAGATTTATTCTGATGTTCACATGTTATCAATTTGAACACAAAGTAGGGCAGGAAGGACTCTCGAATAGGAGAAACAGCACACAACAGGACATGGACAGGCGCATTTGAGAACACCACTCCCCTTTGCTCAACCGCAGGATAATATCTCCGCTTAATATTAATATCTATTCCATCCCATCATTCAATGCTATTTCCACATTCCATGACCATCCCAACATACAGTCCTTACTCCACTCTATGCAAGCTCAACATTTTCTTTTCCTTTCTTTTCGTTTTCATTTATTGCCCTCTCCATCCAATTCCTTCACTATCCACCAAAATCCATCCTCAAGGCAATCGTAGGTTCTCTTCCACCCTCCTCATCCTCATCAATCTTCCCCCTTCCACCCTCCCTACCTTTAACCAGAACCCCCTCCATAAATCCCTTCTGCTCTGCCGTCATTCCCCCAACTACTGCTCTAAAAGCTGTTGGATCAGCCGCCGCCATCTCAAGCAATCTCGCATTAGTTTCCTTCCAAACTTTCTCTCCGTCGCCATTCGCACGTTTCAATAACGTAGGTATGACTATCGACATAGCTACTGCTCTTTGTTTGCCATCAAGTGAAACCACGAATGCTGTTAGAGCATGTAATGTTAGAGCTCTGGCGTTTTCAGGGTCTTCAGTTGCGGTGTTTGTGCTGAAGGTAATCAGCAGGGGTAAAAGATAACGCGCGATGCTTTGGTCTGCTGCTGTTTTGGGGTTTGTGAGAAGGAGACTGCGAACGCAGTTTGCTGCTACTTTTGCGGTCTATGAAATCATGTTAGCAGAGTTCACCCCTTAAGGAAAAGGTACCTTACCATTCGATCACTCAAGCAATCTACGACTTCATCCAGGAAACGAGTAACAAGGGGCTCGCTAGCAGATAGATGATTTGTCCCACTAGTAAGCAACAATGTTGAAGCAAGAAGAGCATTTTTGACACATGGTAAAGATACCTCTGTCTCTCGCTTTTGGGCGTTCATATATATCGATAAGAATCGTTTGAGACAACCTTGTAATTGTATAATGCTAGTGTTGTGCTTGGGGTTTTGTATTTTGTACGATGCCGAGACACTCGTGATGAAGCGTTTGAGTATTGGGAGCGATTGAGGGACTACCACGGCTTGACAACTTCCTGTTCCAAGGATGGTAGCAAATATATGAATGATACAAGCATGCAGATCTGTTTTGATGATCGATGGGAATACTTCGGCAGCATCGACCAACGCATTGAGAGACACTCTGACCAGAGAAACAGCTTCATCTGTTAGTGGATGACGAGCTGGTTGTTGTGCTTCAATCAAAT
The DNA here is from genome assembly GCA_019395255.1 of Botrytis medusae. Lineage (NCBI taxonomy): Eukaryota > Fungi > Ascomycota > Leotiomycetes > Helotiales > Sclerotiniaceae > Botrytis > Botrytis medusae. The sequence continues at coordinate 156,862 of JAHXJL010000025.1, forward strand.
TTGGTAGCAGACCAGCAAGTACCAAAACAATAATTCTAGTCAGTTCAAAAAGCTGCTCGATATCCTCCGACAGATCCTCGCCCTCAGCCACGTCCGCCTTGGTGGCTGACGGATGGGAAATGCACAGACTTCTTGCGATTTGCACAATAACAGTCTGAACATCGAGTCCTTCGGTGAGAACAAGTCGATCTAGTAGATCCATAGTTTCAGAGAATATCGCCTCTCTGTATATCGCATGCCCAGACACACTAGGATGCAAGATTTTTTTTAAAGCCTGCAAAATTTCGAGTGTTTGTCCCTTCGATGCTAAGGCCTCGCTTCCAGGTTTGGCAACGAGTGCTTCAAAAGCAATTCCGAACAGAACGAAGAAGAACGCGACTGGTTCGTCTCGGTAGTTGATGTCATTCCCTTTAGAATTTCCATTTGTTGAAGGAGCATCAGCTTCCTTACCATCTAGAGCATTGAACACGAATTCACTGTCCTGTTCAATAAGACTAGCGATAGCGTCAACAAGCTTAAGCCATGAATCTTGATAAAACCTCAACAACGTCTCGCGGTTTAAGGCAGAATAGATACTATCTAAACTGCCAGACAACGATGGGGGACCCAAGCTCATCGAAATATCTGGTTCAAATCTTAAACGTGCAAATTCTCTTAATGAAGCAAGCCATAATGGAGTCAATGTACCAATATATGGTTTGAGGACATCCACGAGATACTTTTGTTCTGTGCTGGCTACTTGCAACTCAGCCCAGGCAGAGAAAACTGCCATCTTGACCATGACCTGAGCATTGGAGCTGAGACCTTTAAGATCTCCAATAGATGCAACTTCAGATTCTGTCGAGAAGTTCTCCAGTGCAGTCACCAAGGTTTTGAGAATTCGACCCATTCGATCGACATCGGTAACAATACCAGTAGCAATGAAGGCCGCACAAACGTTGACAGCCTCAGAAGCTAATTCAGGGGAGGAGTCAGCAGCGAAAGCTGGCGTAAGAGCAGAACTAATCTGAGCTTGGTATTGCTCTAGAAGTGGCGCCTCGGCGAAATCAGGATCTGGTGTATGACCAAACATCTTTAGCACTGCATCGATTATTTTTAAACCCCAGACTCGAAGCTCCACAACGTTGGATGTAGAGGCAGAGAACGCCATTCGAATAACATCGGCAACCCTCTTTTGTAAAGCAACTTCCGCAGATGAGCTACCGTTAGCTGATAGATCCTTACTAACCAATGCAAAGATTTCTCCCAAACAGCTCATGGCAAATGTTCGAACCTGCCATCTAAGTGGCTCCTGACCCGCAGCAGGGGCATTCGTATCTTTGGTCATACCAGAAGCAGCTGCGAAACCTGCTACTTCTTCATCCTGCAAATCAGGCATGGCACTAACCTTTGCAGATACTGCCGTGGAATCTTCCGCTTTTGGTCGCGTCATTGATAGGACTGTTTGGCATCTTTGTAGCCATCGCGGAGTTTCTGTCAAGCAGGATTGTTGTAACCAATTCCGGATAACATTTCTAATACCATCGTGTGCAGGGTCTGCATCTAAAGCCAGCCAAAGTTGGTCTTCAAAGCCCGTCTCGGCCGCTTTCACAACATCCTCCGAATTACGCTTCATAAGATTGTACAGACCGTCAATGGCGATGTCTCTCAGTAAAGAAATATCGGATTTGAGGTCTTTTTGGAGAAGGACAACATAATCTACGAATTCCATATGACCTGGAGCATATAGAGCCAGATGTTCTTGACATTTTAGACTACCAGCCAAGACTAGAATATTTTCCTCTGCCCCAAATTGCCCTACCATAGTAAGTATCAAGTCTCGAGCTTTGGTCATATCTTGAAGATCAGGGCCAAGAACGTTGACCAAAGAATCTATACAACGTGCAATAACAGCAGTAGTAGATAATTCCAATTCGAGATTCGAAGTAGCAAGGGAAGAAATTTCCTCATTATGTGTGTCCGAGACATATAATTGACACAGCATGCCAAGTGTACTCGATACATAACCCGAAAATGTTAAGCCAGCTGATTCGGCTACACGTGATAGTGATTCGAGTGCCCAAATATGAACAGTTGGATGTGGATCGTTACACAAAGACATTAGAATTCCCAAAATCGTCTTCAAGTGAAAGCCTGCTGCCATTCCTCCAACTTGAGAATGAATGCACCCAAGTGCCATTGCACAACCAGCTCTGGCGCTCGGCTCACGGTTACTCACAATGGTATCAATGAGGTGTTTTATTTCCAAGTTGGTATATGTATTACCGGAAATATTGCACTGTCGAGCTAGAGACTCATAGCCAATATTGCGTACATATTGATCTTGGTGGACGACAAATGACCTAAGAATTTCTTGCATGAGCTTCTCCACAGCGGGATTTGTGAGGTCACCGGGAGGAGATGATGTCTCTTTCACAGCCACCTTCAGCGCGGAAAACAAGGCAGTCGCAATGTTGACATTGATAGCAGCCTTGCGTCCAGGGTCTCGTTGAAGCGCACCAGTGGATAAGAACGTAGCAATTTGTTCTAGTATACTCTCCTGAATTTTGGGAGGAGTGATTGGGAAAGCGATTGCGAATAATCTAATAGCGATGTTGACGACTTCTGTAGCAGGTGGGTCTGGTAGACTATCTTCTTTTTGAATATCGCCCAAATATAGTGAAATGGAGTCGTGCTCAAGAGAGCTGCAAATAGGAGATAGCAACACATTTGATATGTCAATATCTGATCCCGTTTCTTTTATCCAGTCATCTTGAGATCCATTTTCTTGTTCAGAAGATAGCTTTTGTACATTAAACCCTCGAACAAGGCCTGTGACTCCAAAGCCAGAATTATCTCCAACGTCCCAGACTGTTTCGAAATTACCTGCTGAGCTCGCAATGGACGTAGATAGAGAACTTGGACTATAGTTTTCAGGATCGGCAAAGAATGACACAGCAAGCGTGAGAAGATTCGATTGTAGTAGTGCTTCACTTCCGCCAACTGGACTAAGCGTAACCAGTCGCGCATAACATTGAAGAACGCGACGCTGAACCATCAAATCGAGATCTTGCAATTGCAATGATGGGGTCAGTCGTTGTGTGACATCATCAGACAACTTTTTAGATGGGAGACTCTTCAAAAACGCCGAAGTATTTGTAAGCATGGCAGCAATTCGCTTAGAAACGTCTGCAGTCAAAAGGCGACTGTTGAATTGTAGGAACGCCAGAATAGAGCCAAGGGCACATTCTCTAACGTGAGTGAGAAAGGAGGATTCGAGAAAACTTCGTTGAGAAGTATTGTCCTTTGCAAGAGGCTTGGGCAATGCATTCTTCCATAGTAAAAGTAATTGAGATAAATGAATCTTCACAAAATTCGGTCCCAACGACATCAACCCGCCTATAAGAATCCAAGCCACCTGGATCTGAGTGCTAGAGACACGTAATTCCGATTTACTACTTGACTTGAGAAGGTTAGTCGCGAGGGAAAGGACGCGACTATTAACGTCGACTGAACCGTAAAGCGGTTGTAAGTTTGCTGTGCTAATCATGGCAGACAACCCATTGGCATACCCCACACATCGCCTTGGTGAGTTTCGTCCTGTGTTCAACAAGTTCAATTCTCGGTTGACGCTGTTCATACAAATAGTGAGGCATGGCAAAAGCTGCTGCGGACAAGCCAAAGTGAACGTTCGTAAACAATATGACGTATATATTTGGACCGTATAACTTGGATGTTGAAGGACTTGCAGTAGCCCATCCCGACAACCTTCGGCAATTACATTCGCAGCGGACCCTAAAGTCTTAATCAACGATGCCAATGCGCTTAGGGTAGCAATAAGTGTATGCTTCGAGGGCTCGGCTCTCTCTTTAATGACTTGAGGGTAGTTTTTAAGAATGTCATTGACCAAGGTCTTTGCAGCGTCCAATTGGCCAGATTCGCCAAGTATAGAGTGGCCGACAACATCTTCGAGGATGATTTGCACAAATTTACGTGTGCTCAACAAACGATATCTATTACAGGTGATGTTTGCGTGGCTTAGAAGTTCCACGGTAAGATGGTCCACAATCTGCATATACATCATCTCAACCGTTCTTTCGCTCATACTTTTGAATATACGACTGTAGCAGACAGCTATTCCGGCGCGAGCTCTGTTAGTTGTAGATATCTTAATGTACTGATTCGATAATACTTTCAGCATTTCTTGTAGTGTAAGAACAAGTACTTGACTTTTCTTGTTTCCGGTGGGAGTCCCAGGCCTCGAGGGCATTTCATCGTCATCAAGCCCCGGTCCCGCTATTACAGATGAACGTTTATTGGTATTCGTCCTTTTGATCTTCTTGATTATTGGCATATCATTGTCCCGCGGTTGTTCCTCAGAATGACTCTTCACTAATGCCTCTGCCAAACATTCTGCTGCGGCCTGTCGAACCAATGCGCTGGGCGAATCTATAGTCTTGAAGATTGTCGACTTTAAACTCTCGAAATCGCTAGAATTATCGTAGTACTGCGTGTTCTTACACAGACTCCTCAAGCATTTACATGCTGCAATCTGGACTAATGCCGACTTCTCACTTGAAGCATAACTTCTTGCTTGTTTCCAAATGTCCTTTGCGATTGTGTCGTCCATACTTGTCGCAACCATTCCTACGATCTTGCTCGCAGCTTTGAATATCGCCGCGCGTAGGCCCGCATTGTTTTGCGCTGACTTCAATAACTTAAGTATAGCACTGCATGCCAAAGAATGTAATCCAATTGCGCTGTCCCCAGCGGATGCGAAGACATCCCCTAAACAGTAAACAGCTGCATGTTTCGTCCTGAAATCCCCATCCGTCTTTGTCTTCCCATTACTGATGATTGTAACCAGATCATTGACGGTTTCGAATAGCAACTTCCTGTCCCCTTCCCCTAGCACATGTGCGAAACATCGTCCCAAATTATTTCGAATGACTCTAGTAGGAGGGGGAACTGCGAGATTGAGGATTTGAAATAGTTCTTTCTTGAGGTAAAGCTGTTGGGCGGTACAGTCGTCTGGTTCCAAGCTTTCCACATGTTTCGTGAGCGTCGAGACAAAATTGAGGAGATATAAGTCTTGTTGTTCTGATGGGAGAGATTGGAGCTTCTTGATGTCTAGCTCGGGGGTAGGCGATGGCTCTAATCTGCCAGGAAGTTCACTTGAGCCATTATTAGAGCTTGGTCGAGCTGTCGATGACATTATTTAATACCCGTTGTATCTGTTGTGTTCAATGTCCGTGTGAAATCTGGACATTTGTGGAGTGGTTCTGGCCTCATTGCTGGCTCCTTTACTTGTACCAATTTACAGAGGTGTTCGCGATGATGATCGACTTTCAGCCAATCGGAAGCCACAACAATATTTATTTTCAGAGCTCAATTCCCAAGTCTCAACTCACTGTTAAATTTCACGTTCGGTATGACAAACATGCCAGCATTCTCTAGAGGTCTTAGACCTTTCCTTCGAACCGATTATATCTGTTCGAAATGTCTACAATTTTCCACTACGTCAGCGGCATCGTCAGGTCACAATCGATGGTCGAAAATCAAGCATGACAAGGGTGCTGTGGATGCAAAAAAGACAAAAGCTCGCTCTATCATTGCGCATGATATTGCGCTGGCTGTAAAATGTATGTTTTCTGGTGCGCCATTCACATTGCTAATGATGCTAATCTACCATTCAAGTACATGGAGCCGATCCATACATAAACCCAAGACTGGCGACTGTCCTAGCTGCTGCGAAGAAAGGTACATAACGGGGTACATTCCCTTCGACTTCGACATGTACATACATATACTTACAATGCCATAGCTGGTTTTCCGAAAGCTTCTATGGAGGCAGCCATAGCCCGTGGACAAGGAAAATCTACAACTGGAGCTGCGCTGCAGAAAGCAACGTTAGAATGTATAATGCCGCCGCAAGTTGCCATGATAATCGAAGCCGAGACTGACAGCGTTAATCGTACTATGATGGACTTGAGGCATCTGGTCAAAACTCATGGGGGTACTGTTACACCTACTGCATATCTATTCCAAAAGAAAGGATGCGTCACATTCGAGAAAGATGAGAAAAATCTAGGCGTAGATGATGTAATGGATGAGGCAATCGAAGCAGGAGCAGAGGATTTAGAAGTCGACGATGAGGGAAATATTGTCGTTTGGACGGAACCGAATATGGTAACAGTAGCCGGAGAGGCTCTACAGAAGAAGTTCGATATCAAAATCGGAAGTTCGGATATCCTATGGGATCCGAATGAAGATACAAATGTGCCAGTCGACGCAGGGGAGGCCACGGATAGACTTATTGCTTTCATCGAATCTACAAGAGATAACTCCGATGTTCAAGGAATATATGCGAATGTGGTACAGGGAAACATTGACGACGGGAAATGGGAAGATCTGATCAGTGGATTGGATTGATTGAGAGGGGTATTATATTTGGTTCAAAGGCATATAAACGTAGAATGTAGACTAGATGTACAGTAGGAGGTGCTTGCACTATGGCAGAAAGCATCCCTCACCCCTCCACCATAATTCAAGAAAGGTTGAATAATTTGGCTCCATCCTTGAAACTCCGAGCAAAATGTGCGAGTCCTCTGCTAGTCCTCTATCAGCCCTGTAACACTTTCCTCGTGTGTGCTCATAGAACGCCAGCCTGCCTTGTAGTCCATTTTATACCAATATCGTCGCATGAAATTCTCTGTCTTCGACTTTCTTCATATACCACATTTCTATTGTGGCATTCTTCATAGCCGTCTCCTTGCTTATTTCTCCCCGTCGTTTGATCCATTGGCACCCCGTACCCTCTGCTCTCTCAAGTACAGTCTCTTTTGCCTTAATCTCTCGAGCTCTGATTTGATCTCCTCCCTCTCGAACGGTATACGATTGGTCTGATCAACTCTTGGCCAGAAATCCGGAACCGAAAATCTTTGATCGAGATTTGTGCCATAGTAGTACATGATTGCGATTGGGAACATGATATACATGCCAAACTATTGAATTGTCAGATTGTTGTTCATGGAGGGGCAGTTAAGGTGGCGATGAGATTGGCGACAGGAGTGATTGGGATCGTAATGGTAATGTTTACCTTGAACACTTCGAGATTGGGGCCTCCCATGATTGCAGTATGTGGTCTAGTATCGCGATATAATGAGTTTACTAATGTGGACGTCTTCCCTTCTTTCTGCAATTCAATCGAAGCTCGAGATAAATTCCATAAAAAATCGTGCGAGTATCGAGACTTCACAATCGACCAATCATATCATGCGAAGCCTTGGTGACAAACGATGGACAAAGACTACCAGTCGTTGAAACTGTCTATTCTGGTTTTGATCATCAGATGTTCTTATTCATGATTTAAAATCAAAGGTTTCAATTTCCCATTGGTTTATTTACAACACTCATTCAATTATTGCCCCATACTTTGCCTTTTGGTTGGAATGTTCTTCTCCAACTGCAGGTCGTGAGGCTTTCCGAACCTCTGATCGCGTTTTCAAACCACCGAGGCAATCGGCTACCCCACAAATGAGCTTAATAGCTTGCTGGGTCCCCATGGTTTGGACTATTCGGGATCTATTTGTGACTTTTCTGATATTATAACTGTTGGTCGATTGTACTCGTGTTGCGCTTTGTTGATAGCACCATTCTTCACTTCTAAATCCAACAATCACTACGGAAGCATTCAAAATGGCTCAGAACGAACCCGTAACTCTGGAGTACAAGGGTAGAATCGCAGTCATCACTATTGATAATGAGAAGAAGCTCAATGCTTTGACTCAAGATGGTTATTATCTCATAGCTAAATTTATGAGGGAAATCGCTACCCATGATGAAGTTTTCGTCACGGTTTTGACAGGAAAGGGTATGTTCTGCAATATTGATTGTGAAAGGGACCTTGCTAATTTAGACTCGTAGGACGGTACTTCTCAGCGTAAGACTCCTCCACTAATCAGTAGTTACCATATATTAATCAATGCATAGAGGAGCAGATGTATCGATCAGTAGGGAGAAACCTGCTGGAACTGATCTAGCTCGACATTGGCTGACTAGCTTCGTCGCGAATAACCTCAATATAACCAACGCATTTTATACACACCCAAAAATTCTCATCACGGCTTTAAATGGTCCAGCAGTTGGACTCTCAGCTGCTTTGATTGCCTTTTCCGACTTCATATACTGCACGCCTCAGACCTTCCTTTTAACCCCCTTCTCTAGTTTGGGGCTCGTCGCAGAAGGAGGAGCTTCGAGAGCTTTCGTCCAACGTTTGGGAATCAGCAAAGCAAATGAAGCCCTTATCATGAGTAAGAGAATTACTGCCGAGGAATTGCTGCAAGTTGGGTTCGTGAATAAGATTTTCGATGTTCAAAAGGGAGAGACCGAGAAATTCAAGGAATTGGTATTCGAGGAGATAGATAATCGGTTAGGAACGCATTTAATCGGCGATAGTTTGATTAAGATCAAGGCTTTGATCAGAAAACCAGAGAGAGATTTGCTTGACGCACAGGGTGTAGCGGAGGTGTTCGGTGGACTTGAACGATTTGCGGCTGGCATACCACAAGAGGAGTTTAGAAAGATCGCAAGTGGTGAGAAGAAGCATAAGCTGTGAATATTTGGAACTTAGAATGTATAGGGAAAGGAATCGTGAGGGTATATGTCTAACCTTAAACATTCATACCAATTGATATAGGGCTCCAGCCCAATACAAATAATTGAAACCATTTATATCCCAACAATAAGACCATTCGGAAGACCAGCTCTCTGACTGCGCGACGCCCCAAATAATCGTTCAATATGTGGTCGTATCGTAAATTTTGAGTATGTCGTTTTTTCGCACTCATCTATCAGATGGAGCTGCAGATTCTTCGCCATTCTTTTCCATTGCAGCTCTTTGTCTCTCTTCCTGCTTCTGCCAATGGCCACCCTCCTTGTAATCCTTAGAAATACCCAAGGCACTCCTGAACTTATTGTCTTGCTTTATCTTTGCTTCTGCCAATTCATGTACTTGATGCATCTTTAAACCTTTCCTACTTGGTCCATTACCTCTTTCCATTTCCTTCAATAGCTTCTTTCGTAATGCCTCTTCCTGTATTTCAATTTCTTCTTCATCGACTCTGTATGCAGCATTAGCTTATGGATGGCTGATGATGTGTCCAAAAACGTACCCCTCCTCCTCTAGTTTGTCGCGCAGTTCAAACACCTTGACCTCGACTTCTCGTTTTCTATCATGCTCAAGGATCCCTTTATCTGGTTGTCGTTGTCTATGTCTAAGACTTTCGATATCCGTAGGATATGGTTTGCCTTGATCGCGGGGTTTTATGTGCGCAAGATTTCTTTGGACATAACCTGAAGTTCCACTTCCTCTAGGTGTTGTAAGACCGACGTTGGAAGACATAATTGCGGAATGCTCAGATTGTGATGTCGGTTGTTCTTTTTCCAGATGATTGCCGGGTGATGAGAAAGCTGGTGATGAGTGGAGTGGAGAACAGTTAACAGATCCTTGCTATTGCAGGCGGTCTACAATTAGCGTGGCAGAATCTTCCAAAAATGTTGATTGCCCCTCGATAAGATGGATCGTTGATGTGAAGGGATCACTCTGACTCACAGCATACACATTCTTCAGATATCATCATTTCTTCTAGGTCTTTATACCAATTCAAATCCATTTACACAGTCAAGGTCTTATATGAAAAATGCCAGCTCCCAATAATTCAGAAGCTGGAATCGCTGAGGCAGAACCCCTCACTAGACTCCCTTTCGAGCCTATCACTAAATCTCACATTCTGAACTGCTCATATGACAATTGGCATGCAAAGTATGGTCATTGCTCAAGCTGTTCATCGAAAAATTGCTGACACATATCAAGATATCGATCCTCAACTCTCAAATCTCGAATCATCCCTCTCACTTCAGAGTTCCTTTCATATCTACGGGAAGATGGCATAGTTCTTCCATCCGAGATTGCTACCTTTCCTCCACCAGAAACATACAACAACAATTCAACTAGTGATGGCTGGGATGAAGATACAGATACGGGACCTGACCCCTCGGAAAATTTCTCGGAAATTCACAAGCAAATACAAGAGACAATCGCAGAACTTGGTGGATCAGTGGTTCCCAAGCTCAACTGGTCTGCTCCAAAGGATGCCACGTGGATTAGTTTGAAACAGAATAGTATGGAATGCAATACCCCAAACGACATTTACCTCCTTCTCAAATCTTCCGACTTCATTACCCACGATCTAGAACATGCTTTTGATGGTTGTGTAGAGGATCCTTCCATTACGAAGGAGAATACACAATATGTTTTAGTTTTACGGAAATGGTTTAAAGTTAATCCATCATGCGAGTTTCGATGCTTTGTACGGGATAGAAGAATTATTGGCATATGCCAAAGAGATCTGAACTATTTTGAGTTCTTGTTTCCTCTTATTCCAACTCTGAGAGAAGTCATCCAAGAATACTTTGATAAAACTCTCAAAAATACCTTTCCAGATCGTAACTTCTCATTTGATGTTTACCTACCGGATCCATTTGATAAGGTACGGCTAGTGGATATAAATCCATGGGCTCCTCGGACAGATCCACTCCTGTTCTCATGGCTAGAACTACTCACCCTTTCTGTACCTTCGCCATTACTTGGTGTTGCAGATTCGTCATCAGTGCCGCCATTGCCTGCTCAAAGTAGTGATGAGGATGAGGGAACTGATGATGTTGAGGAACTCGGATGGATGCCTGAGTTCAGGTTAATAAAGAAAGATGATCCGGAAGCATATAGCTTTTCAAGTCCACAATACAGTGCACACAAGATGCCACAAGAAGTGGTGGAAGCCGGTGCAAGTGGAGAGGGTGGTATGAGAGAATTCGCGGATAACTGGCAGAGGATGTTAAACGGTGAGCTAGAGATGATGGGAGCTGGAGAAGATAGTGATGATGAAGACGATGACGATAAGACGACAAGGTAGAGGCATTTTTACTTGAAAATGATCAAAATACTAAGTATCTTTGCCATCAAGATGTGTTATATCTTTTTAGTTTGAAGGGGCGAGAATCTGAAATTATCATGCACCGAGGCGTTTTACTTGTGGGGCAAATGTGTAAGATCCAGATTCATCGGGAATTCGGGCTTCCCCACAACGATGATTTAATCGCAACAATCTTCGGTGGGTCAAAGAGCAATATCTTTGTAATTCAAGATGGTTTGAAATTTTCCATCTTTTGTTTTTCTCTTTCATTATACCATATTCTCTTTCCCAAATTTCGTATTCCCCTTTCCTTTTTTTTTCTCATCTTTTCCCTCTCGAATCAATCATGTCACTCCCAACCATTAACAAACAATGGACTACCCAACAGTCCGGTCTCCAAGATCTCACTCTAGGATCATCTCCAGTTCCAACACCAGGAAATGGACAGGTTCTCGTTAAAATCCACACTGTAGCTCTCAATTATCGAGACACTGAAGTGATAATGGGCCTCTACAATCACCACAAAACTACTGGCAATGAGACCTCGTCTCTGGTTCCATGTTCCGATATCTCTGGAACAATTGTATCATCCAAATCTTCAAAATGGAAGTCTGGTGATCGCGTACTTGCAATTTTCAACCAGACACATATTTATGGTCAAGTGACTGCAAAGGATATGGCTAGTGGACTAGGATTGCCTACTGAAGGTTGTTTGCAAGAATACCGTGTCTTCGATGCTGAGGGTTTGGTCAAAAAACCAGATTATCTCACCGACGAAGAAGCTTGTACATTACCAATTGCTGGAGTAACAGCTTGGATGGCAATCAATGGTATGAGACCACTTGGACAACCAGCCGGAAAGGGGGAAACAGTATTGATTCAAGGAACTGGAGGAGTAGCAATCAGTGGATTGCAAATTGCCAAAGCCAGTGGCATGGAAGGTAAGATCAACGTTTCGTCACAACAGTTCAGGTAACTAAAAACTGTCTAGTAATCATAACTTCGTCTTCCGACGCAAAACTCGCACAAGCCAAAGCCCTCGGCGCAGACCACACAATAAATTACCTTACCACGCCTATCTGGTCCGAAGAAGTAATGAAAATCACTCAAAATGAGGGCGTTTCCAATATTTTCGAAACGGGTGGTGCCCTGACACTTCGCCAATCATTTGATGCTATCGCTTTTGGTGGACTAATCAATGCTATTGGATATCTCTCCGGGAAAGAAGATGACAATGCAGATCGCACAAATACCAATGTTCTTGCATTGAGAAGAAACGTTACGTTGAAGGGGATTTTGAACGGACCAAGAGAGCGATTTGAAGAAATGTTGAAGTGGTATGAGGAAAAGAAAATTAGACCAGTGGTTGATAGGGTTTTTGGGTTTGAAGAGGCGAAGGAGGGACTGGATTATTTGTTTAAGGGGGGTCATTTTGGAAAGGTGGTTGTGAAGGTTAGCGAGTAGCATTTCAATAACCCCGAAAGTTTGATCTACGTACATCCAGTTAATGGTCAATTGACTTCTTAGTCGAAAAATAATCTATTCAATTTATCTTTTCGCAATTCTTCTTTGAGCTGTCCTTGGTTTAACCCTTGTTTATCTTGCGACTGAAGTGGTTATATACAATGCGAGCATCATTGAATTGTTGGACGCGAATTCGAGACTTGGGAATTTCGTTCGAGAAATCCACACTAAGGAACAACTCGACTTTGCAATCCCGAATGATTCATTGAAGTAATACATTTGGGGAGTCATTTCTGAAACCTTTTTTTTCTTGCGGTTACAGGACAACATTCAGAGTAAACAATTGGAAGAAACTGTGGATCTCATTCCGTTCGAGTTTAGAAGTAGGTCACTTTTCACGTCATATTTCAACATCTCGGAGCGTTGCCAATATCAATTTTATTGCTAATCTGGTTTTAGTAAAGATCTAGTTCTGAATCACCCTCATTCTGTTCTAATTTCAAACTCCAAACGAACTCTCTAGCAACCGAATGTAATCCTACAATAAAAACAATTTCACCAAACTCCTTCACTCTACAATCTAGATATCAATACTACCTTTCCCATGGATCTCCATACCATCCGTCTTTCTGGTGTTCCAAAATACTCGTATAGTGTCAAATATCCTATAGTATTGTCTTGAAACCTTCGTTTCGTTTAACGACGTCTTCCAGGCTCGGAACCGGAACCCGTGCGTTTTGTATCGGTGCTTCCTGTTCCCTTCGCTTTCTTTTTATCTGCTACGAAAGTACCTGGATCCATCTCTTCATACTCAGGTTGTTGGCCTTTCGAGTAGTTATATCTCAAGCCATTAACAACATCTTCGGTTTCAAGATGACTTTTAGATGAGACATATCCGGCATCTTGAAAGTCCCTAATGACGGTTTTCCTATAAGAAAAGATCAGTTTCGTGGTTTCTGAATTTATATTATGCGTCACTTACACCCAGTGTCTACAGCCCAAGCCGCTGCGAGCAAGCTGATACTTGTCACGCTTATTATCATAGACGAGCTTTAAAACTTGCCCGACTTTTAAACCTTTACCGGTAACTTTGAGATCAAAGTCTTTTAGTGAACTATTTGTGTTTTGGTAGCTACAATATGTGACTTCAAATTTGCCCATTGTATCGGATGGTGATTTTTTCGTCATGTTAAGACGGACTGAAGTATTATCTGGCGTGAGAAGGAATATTGAGGCGTGGTTTCCACTGCGGGTGTCGCTTTGGAAGAACTTGCCCATGGTATGAACTGTTACACGAATCCAGGCGACGTTAAGTTCATAGTCACTACTTTGGATCTCACGAGTAGCCGAAATTGACTCTCTGGGTTTTGTGCTCGAACCTGATGGCTTTGTGGGCTTCTTAGGATTGGCAGGGTAACTGGGAGACATTTAAAGTTAAGTTTAGAGGAGTGGGTAGTAGTGATTTGTTGTATGAAGTTTGATGTGTGTTCAGTTTTTATGCTGTATGTGCTTTTGATGGCAGTGCCGGCTTAGGGAGCTTTTACACAAAGACATTTTGTATTGTATTTGTATTCAATCGCGAAGATACTACGTACGATGCTGCTAAGTATCCAACATTCATTGTACAATCAAAGGAACACCAGATTGTTGTTATGGTACATAGCCCAACGACGACCTAAACGGTATCCAGATGGATTTGTGTAAGACGGAATTACTATGGCTTGTATGATTTGTATTACAAATTTTACACCACGCATAACCAAGTCACTGAAATTGCAAGAGAAAATCGCTATCGACATATGTGTTAAATGAAGTAGGTTATCTAATAACTGAAATCATACAGTCGTCAAATACGATCACTCAACTCTGATTTGACAATAGTAAAGACTTAGATCCATTTCAATAGTCTTCAGCACCCAAGACTGGATATAATAACGGGAAGAGGTTTTTTCCAACTTCATGCTGTACTTCCTAATACTTTTCAGCGTTGAAAAATAGACGCAATGCTTAACTGCATGCATGAAAAATCCTACCGCTCAGTCGATCATCAAGTCCCGCTCAGCCATAGGGGTTTCTCTTCACGTAAATCTTATTACTAGTCTTTGGATTCGTATATTCAAGGGAGTGTAAATAGTCTGGTTATCTTGACGATTTTATCTACGGTCGTTATATTTATTGTACTATCACTCGGGCTGGTCGCCCCTGAAGACCGAACTGGAAATTTAGCGAATTTCTCTGCCAAAATAAATTCAAATTTAACTACTTCGAAATACAAATCAAATTCAACTTCATGATTTTCTCGGAAATTTTAAAATAAAATTCGAACTACTAATTTCGATGACCACAAAGCTTCCTAAGCAGTATTTTTTGGGGCGGGGGGGGGCATATTCCCCTAGTATTATCTCCAAATTTTGAGTGATCGCAAAATGTTCAATTAGATCGCGTATTCTACCCGGTCCTCAAAAAGCGCCGCTCCACGTAAGCGAAACAAAATGGCCGGAATTGAATACTGCAATCTCATGTATTAATTAGAATCATAAACCAACTCTCATCGAAAGCGTAAAGTGCGGACAGAGAAAACGAAAACCTAGCCAGTATTTTTATCAAATCCTGTAGTCAAAGAAATTTCGTTCATTAAGTATCATACACACTGATAGCACATCACAAGGGTGGATAATAATTGAACAAAAGAGTATTAATAATAGAGTCATGTATTGAATGGTATAGAGAACTGATCTCCTCCCCTACGGAGAGGGAAGGAATATAAATGCTGTATAATCCTCGGCCTCCAGCCATGGAAGCTGGGGATCGATCCTTGTGAGGATATCCACTCGTGCCACTCCGGACGGAGTGTACTAAGCACCTTGGTTAATCCTAAGATCAATCGTGTAAACACGCAACATAATCCTGTAAGGCTGTTTCCATCACATTCATCAAAAGTACTATTTGATTAATGAAGACTTCACAACGTCGTTTATAATCATGTGAGTCACTTTAAAACTCACCTAAATTTCACCTTTTCTTAATAGTTTTTTAAAGAATAATTAGATATTTAAAGTATTTATATAATTTAATTTTTCAAAAGTTCCATCGATAAATAAAGAAAGTGCACGGCTACGCACCGACAAATTCTGTATGTAAAATGGAGTGGCCCATATGCTGAAATGGCGTACATGCTGTTCAACCATGTTAATGGTACTCAATTTCGGCGGCTGATCTCCCTTACGTAGAGACTCGCTAATTGACATGTTTTTGGGGCACGGACTCATATCAGGGCGCTAGCCATTGAAGGTTGGAATTTATTAACAGACTTCTATTCCCGAACGACTGAGAACACAAACACAAACGTCTCATTATATCATTGTATTGAAATTGATCAATCTCAAAGCAAAGTATAAGCATGGCGGACTTTTCATGGGATATTCAGACCGTCAGTGAAGAATGGCTGGTTGGATCCTGTGATAGGCTCGTAAAAGAGGGTAAAACAATCGGAGGCTGCTTTGGAGGAGACAGAGTAGTCAAGCTGTCGGAGACTGTAGTAGCCAAATTTGGAATCGGTGTCATGGCTTCTGAAGCAGAAACTCAAAGATTTGCATGTCAAAAAGTCGATTCGAAAATTGTTCATGTTCCCCAAGTCTACCGCTACTTCGACTGGAAAGATTTTGGTTACTTATTCATGGAGTATGTGCCTGGTCGGCAGCTGGATGAGCTCGACCTTGATGAGCACACGGATGTTGTTTCCCGGGTTGCCCAAATTATCAAGCACCTTGGAACAATTGAGAGCGGGCAAATTCCAGGTCCTATAGGCGGGGGCCAGCCACAGGGTTATCTTTGGGGCGATAATGGTGCGGGGACAAACTTTACCTCTACATCAGACCTGGAAGATTGGCTTAACAAACGTTTGGCAATACGTGGTAAATCTATCGATCTGACTTCGCATCCACTTGTGTTGTGTCATATGGATTTATGTCGACGTAATATGATCTTGAAAGACGACAAGACGATTAGTCTCGTTGATTGGGGCTGCTCCGGGTTATATCCTCAATATTTCGAATTTGCCAGTCTATCCTTCATGATGCCGTATGATGAAAGTTACGAAAGGCCATTGATACAAGCTACAGCCACTTTGCTGAGTTGGACAGACGACGATAAAGACTTGATTGGTCTCTTAAAGCTTGCTCGTGCTGTTGCCTTGCGATACTCACTGTAAGTTCAGCAAACTATTGAACGGCCTAGAACGCTCTTGGATCTAACGGTTTGAACAGGGACAATAAAAACAAATATGGCATACCAGAGAGTTTACATTCTTGGTGCCCACCGCCCATGCTAAGCAGATCGCCCAGCCCGTCATGATTAGGCTCAAACCAACTGGGAAAAGTTTGTAGCCCACCTGTCTTGTTATTTGAACAATTTGCTCGGCGCTTGCAGTTGAGATGAGATATATCGGCGGGTGTAATCGAGGCATTATTCTTCAATCCTTGACAGTTCATGTATGCATAATATAATTTCTTTTGCTTAGTAGCGTTGCATGTGTGAGTTCTTCTTGGTTCGGTCATAAATCATACGAAGCTAATTAATGTGCACAGCAGCAAACGGTGTTCATGCGCTATATCTTGAGAAGCCATCCTGCCTTTGTCTGTTTTTTTCGGATTCAATTCCCAGATAGCTCACAAAGAGGGGTTCTTCGGGAATATGGTTAGATTTATCATTTAAGTCGGTCGTCTACCAGTCTATAAGCCTCCACGTGGGTATAATTAGGAAATGTAAAAATACTAGTGTTGTCAGAACCTCATAATTTAAATCTTGAATTGAATGGGCAGCAGTCTTAACCATAAGCACTATTCGGGGTACTAGAATTCCAGAATGACAGGGTTGTAAGCTAGATATCACAGTCATATAGTTTGTACTATGCACTATATCCCTCGCTAGAAACGCACACATTCAACGCTGATCACTATCTTCCCACTCAATGCCAGAACATTGGTTCCAATGACATAACAGTTCTTATTTAACTTTTGATCGGCTTAATGACCAATTTAACATCTTCTCCGGGCATTGGCGCCATTGTTCCAATTCCTGCCGTAGCGTCATCGATGCGTGGAAACTTTTGGCTGGCGGCGTCAGTATCCAAAGTAACATCGTATCGAGAAAAAAGAAGAGCCAAGATGGCATAAAATGATTTCTTGGCAATAAAGCGCCCTGGACAGAGTGTATGGCCGCCTCCAAAGGGCCGAAAATCCTGACTGCGCGTAGGGCTTTTATCCTTAAAAATCTTTCCGGCTCAAAGTCACGAGCGCTTGATCCCCATGCTTGTCTGTCCAGATGAAGTTGGCGGTACGGAATCTAGATCAAAGCATTATTTTGATGGACCTCAAAGACAAAGAAATTTGCTTACCATAAGTTTTGTGCCTTTCGCTAGTACTTTTCCGCTGAACAATGTGGGTGTGGTAACTTCCCTTGTAAGTGCTCCTGCCGAGTTGACTCTCAGGACTTCGTTGAAGAAAGCTTCGAGCCATGGACAGTCTTCTGTAAGATACTCAAGATTCACTGTTTCTCCATCCTTTCCCATAGCTGGAGCTGTTTCTACGCGGATATGATTAAGCAACTCTGGTTTATGGACAATGTAAGCTATTGCCCAGAATGCAGCCTTATACACATTAGCGGTAATCCTATCACCTGGTTAGCTGCTTTCGAAGATCCCTCGATTTGTTACTTACGCCCATAAATGTAACATGTGTATTCCTGCAGTTTCGCGATCATCCAAGCCAGCTGCGCGCATTTCTTCCTCCATTGCCTTGACAAAATATAGTGCATCAGACCTGTCTTTCTTAGGCGTCTCAAAGTATTTGCACAGCGTGTCAATGAACTCGCCTCTGGCATCAGTCATATCTTGTGCCATAAAATCAGGTATTTTGTACATAAATTTCCAGTTTGTAGCTTCCCATGACATCATTGCTTGTAGGAGATTCGGATTTATCTCGAAGAGTTTGTTTCCGTAATATGCAGTGGCTGAGCTCTTGATTATAACCTCATTGCACCACTCCCACAGAGAAAGCGTAATAGAATCTCTGGATATGTTGATACAAGCGGGATGTTGCCTCAATATGTTCCAGGAAAGGTTTCTCTCAAGGCTAGGAACTATTCGTTGGACGAGGTTCTCAGCATTGGCTGCCGTAAGTAATTGCTGGCGATGATACTCAGAAGTCATCTCGTGTGCTGATCGGGTGGAATTTTTAAAGTCTATGGTAGCTAGCTGCTCATGAGACTCACCCCAAATTTGGGAGACGCTTTTAGGAGACAGGCCCACAAAGGAGTACATGTCTTAATCAAATTATCCCATGTTATCGTCGAACTATTTCGGTAGAGTTCTTGAATATCGCTCGCTTTAGTTATCACAGAGAGAGTTTCACCTACGAGTGTGATTGAATACAAATCTTTAGAATCTCCGAAGTGTATTCTGATCTCTCAGCGCTTGTTTCGGCTTATAGGAAGCCTTGTGGTTATCAGAGCACATACCTCCCACGTTCCAAAACGTCATTTGTATCCCTATATAAATTGAAGGCATATCCTTGGGAAGTCAGCCTTTTTCCCCTAAAGGCAAACATAGAGCTAAATTGCAGTTGTGCTTAAACGTGATATAGATAACTGCTCACCTAGAACTGGAAGGTTGAATGTCAGTACACACAAAAAAGTCATTTATCGGAGTGGTTACACCTACACGGAATCCAGTATGGCAATTCCTTGGGATTTTCTGGATGTAGCCGTGAAGTAATCGTAAATCGATACACTCTCCAAGAAATTAAAAGCAGAAAACAATTGATCAATGTAAGCAGGCTGCTGTCAATGGCTTTCAATGCAAAGAATGATTTCTCCATTTTGTTTATCTTGATGCGCGAAGGTTGCTAAGAACGGCAGTCACTTAGAGAGATAGTAATACTTTATTATCCTCTAAGTAAATGAATTACTGCGCCGTCCTCGCTTCCTCGCCTCTAGCGCATTCTAGGATCCTTGTTCATCTGCCTGTTCATCTGCTATAGTCAAACCTGTTTTCAACACATTGTGCTGCACAGCACCGCTGTCAATGTAAATACCTGGCATATCTATCTCAAGGTATCACATTGCATTGGCTTATCAATTCTAACTGTTAGAATTTTCAATTTTGTGCCCCTTTTCAGTAGTCATATTGAGCCCGGACTAGTCTCTGGAAACCAGTTCGTTGGTAGCGGATGTAACCCCCCAGTAGATCAAGAGGTCACAGAAATTAAGTGCTCTCTATTAGCCATATACATATGCCGGTTAAATGTAGTTCTGATGACCTCTCATTAACATTGCTAGCCACTACAGATCTCTTACTTCTAGCGCATACTTGCAGGATTGTTCGAGTGATTAAATTACGGCAATAATGCAATCTCAAGGGAAATGGCTATCTATCGACCTTGGAGACGTTTTTAACATAATTTATATAACTTCTAGTATCTGTGCACCGCATAATTTGGACACAGTCGGAAACACTTGCAGGTATGAGACATGCTTGGGATCTCTCACTTACTGACTTATCGGGGAAAAAGTTTATTGTTACAAGTCACCATCGTAGTTCAAATAATCTTCGGAATCTCATAATTGGAATTGCATAACAAATACGAAAGAATGTGCCACTGTATAGGCATTAATTTTGGCCTTCTTTGTCTGACCGTTCGCCAAAGAGGCCTTTTTTTTTCTAAGCATGTCCCGAATGTAAACATGCTTGTAATACAGTTATATATTGGCAGCATCCTTCACCGGCAAGTATTCACTCATAATTGCACCATTACTCGGTGAAATGTTAAGAGCAGAAAGCGTTCTTAAGATTAAGTCTCCTTCAATTTGCTTGCAAGCTCGTCCAACCCACATCCCATCACCATGAAACCATCCTTAATTGAAACGTTAGTATCAGATTCTGTCATCCTCAACTACTTGATCAAAAGTCTTACCGAAATTCCCTGTGGTATTATAGCTGATCCTAACTTTGTCCGTGTAGCGTTTGTACCACACCAAAACCTTCCATCACTTTTTCGGCCGACAATACTATTCACAACTTGCTCTGCATACTCCATTGTGTTCATCCGAATAACACCATCGCCGCCGCGAGCTCGTTTGTGAATGGTACTCTCAATGGGCTTGTACAGAGAGTCTTGGGGAAGCTTCCAGTCCTCGAAGTAGGTCTGACCATTTGTTTGGACCGCACCAGTGACAATAGATGTCACATGGACGCCAAATGGTTGAAGTTCAAGACGTAAAGTTTCACTAAGAATTTCTAAAGACCTTTTTGATGCCGCATAAAGTCCTGGAAGCACATGTTCAGCAGTTAATGAGCAAAACTGTGTGTGTCAACATACCCATATAAGGAACATTCACATAGCCTGAGATGGAAGTGATGTTGATAATTGATCCTTTTACTGGAATAACAAGAGGAGAAAACTTCTGGATGAGCATCAAGGCTCCCCAAAAGTTAATATCGTAGATTTTCTTCGCTTCATTTAAGTCGATATCAAGTACTGGCGAGAAATGGTTACGTCCAGCGTTATTGATGAGAATATCAAGAGAGCCTCCGCATTTATTGCGGACAAGCTCCTCCGCATCCTGAATATGTTGAGGGTCCGTTACATCGAGCACCAAGCAGGTTAAGTTTGGTAAGCCCTTGAGCGCTGCCATATTGGAGACATCTCGAGCACTGGCAAATACATGAAATCCCAATTTCTGGAATGTGAGCGCGAGAGCACTTCCGATACCACCATCACTGCATCCTGTGATAAAAACGGTTTTCTCGGGCATCTTTATAAGTTATGTATGTATTGAACCTCTGTTGCTGCTGATCATAGACAACAAACAACTCTTAGAATGGAACTCAATTTTTTGTGAGAGCATGAAGCATGGGCAGTCACTTTGTACTTTTTTGCTGAGCAACAAGCCAACTGTTGGCTGACTTGCATGGCAAGGTGTTGATAGCGGAACGCAATTCCAACAATATCCCTGTTTCTGGTCTCATTATTGAATTCGGTTTGCTTTCTGGTGAGATTTCCGCATCATTGGTTGTTGCTAGTGCTTTTTGATAATCTTCGCCCATCCATGTTAACAAAATAAATGGCACATTAAGGTTAACAGCTTTAGTCAGGAAACCTTTGAAGCCCTACAGTTTCGACATCGAATTAACATGATATCCCTAAGCCGGATATAAACCCTCATGGATGTTTGTTGCATTAGAAGTTCCCGAGCACATAGTTATTTATTTGGATTCGAAATATCGATGGCTAATATAAAATCGAACATTGAGAAGAGCGTGGTGTTTTTATTTAGTTGTGTTTGGCCGTTCATAAATTAATTCTCCTCACTTTATTGGTCTATGCACGATTATTCATCATGCTTTAACCACGTCGACCCAACCACACTTTAAAATCTCTCGAGCATTCGTTTGGGAAACTTTCTTGGTCTATAACGCCAGGGAAGAACTTAGGCTTTAAAATGTCACATTTGAGCTTTTTCCGCATAGAACAGTCTTCATGACACGTCGATACAGTCCAACGGCAATGTTCCAAACAAGAATCATACTCCTTGCCTAGACATCCATCGACCGAGAGATTCATAAAGGTTACTAGTGTGCAGTCGACTTCAGGTCATTTTAGCTCAACTGTAGGGGAAGCTTCTCTGCAGCCGGGAATATCTAGCAGAAAGTAATGATGGTGGCTTCTGACTCGGATTTCATATCATTGCGAGGTGTTAGAAGTGACATAAAGCGAAGAGCCATGTGAAATTCAATGCTGAAGATTCAAAAGTACTCAATGAGGATCCAAGCGTGTCTTGAAATGAAAAATCTAAAGTTCATAAAACTTTTAAAATCTTCTTGCAACGCATAATGGTCCTCTCCCTGATTTTGTATTGTATGCTGCTCGTCTTCATGCTGTTGTTAAATCATCATGTAGCATTAGATTCATATTATTTGCAGATATTTCCTGTGATTTTTAGAAGTCCAGAGCACGTCAGTGTGGAATACTACCACACTTCATCGTAGTATGTCTTTGGTAGTGTTTCTACAAGTGGACGAATATACTAGAGTTTTTCACGGATAAACAACATCTCTCTATCCTACTGGACAGGTAAAACTACTCCCTTAGTATGAGGTACCAGATCTGCTCATAATTATAGATTGCCATTAGATGTGTATTACTTAAGGAAAGAAGCTTAAGAGTATTTTCTTTGTTGAACGCTAGCAGTCCAAGTTTTCATACATAGCTGTATACAGGTGACTGCTCAGTACTTGCTGGCGTAACATTTTCGTTTGTCTTCACGCTTTAGTTTCATATCATTTGCAATAAAATTGTGTCGAGAGTATCTCAGATTAGTTTCTGTAAAATATGAAGTTCCCAATATATTTGACGCATATAAGTGAATACACAGTATTCAAGTCATGAAGTCTACAAGCACAATTCCTTATCATATAGTTCATTCATAGCTATGATAGACACGGGATCCTTCGTCAATTGCACTTTCTATTAATATTTTTGAGGCTGTGGTAAACTCCTTGACATCTTTGGCTGGTTCCCCCAGGCAGAATAATGTACTGGTTCAAAGACTATCGTCGGATGCTGTTCTGTCATTGAATTTCTAGCCAGGAGAAATTCACTACGGTTTAAGATTACCCAAACATTGCCCATCTAGAATTCTGAAATTACAGAAAACATACAATCAACAAATGTAGAATGGAATAGGAAATCCTCTTCTGATCTTACTCAATTTATTTCATCTTCATCACTGCACAGTACCTTCAAGCTCTCAATTTCAACTAATCTGGCTTGTAGTTTGGACCATTATCTCCAACCTACTTTTCTGTTCTTGTACTCTTTTTGGACTTTGACTTCGACCTTTATCCTGCCCTGAGAAAATGATCGAAAACACTGAGCAGGTTGCTGATACAGCTTATGCAGTCACCGCTGTTGTGCTCTTGTTAACCTGCGCCAGATTCGTCTTAAGGCGACTCAAGCATGAAAGGATCTACCCTGACGACTGGCTCATGGTAGTTGCTTTCTTCCTTATGGGAGGTTTTGCTTCTACATTCCCTGTTCTTGTATGTTGCTTTTTGATTATTCCAAAGTTCCACACATTGCTAACTTACTATCACAGCTCCAGACCGGGTCAGGAAAACATGCTCACTCAGATACCGAGACTGTCGCAGAAAGTAAATGCCAATCATCCTTTGCAATTGTTAATATCATCTAACATCGAAACAGCGGAGTTTGACTCAAAGTACATCATGTTCGGACGTATTGCCTACCTATCTTACATTTGGTCTCTGAAAGCTTGCATTGTATGCTGCGAACCAACACACTAGCTCAAAATATATGTTCTGACAAGCTTGGCAGTTACTTTACTATTACCGTTTAACAACTCGACAGCCGGAACAGCGATATGTGATCTTCACTTTTTGGTTGATTGCTGCGACCTGGACAACTACTTTCTTGAATTGGATGCTTCAATGCCATCCATTTAATCTGAATTGGAAGCTTACAAATCCTCCTCAAAAATGTGCAGTAAGTTTCCCAAAATGCTATCGGAGATTTTGCTGACAGTTCTCTCTTCAGGAAGGAGTAAGTACTTGATATGATGAGGCTCCAATAATATATTGTACTGATGTTCATTAGAGAGTTGGACTGCTGTTCATGGCACTTGTGAGTGGATCCTCTTTCTGAGTCTCGCCTCAAGCTAATAAATTTCAAGTCGATCATTGTAACCAATGTCATTTTAATCATCATTCCTTTGCCAATGATTTGGCGAACGCAGATGGTGAGAAGGTATGTATTTTCTAGACAAATTCTATACCATTTATCCTCTCAACATACTAACGTTTTTCTAGTACAAAGCTTAAGTTATCAGCCGTGTTTCTCGTTGGTATATTTGTAAGTAACCATTTGATTGCCGTCTATAAAATTCTAACAGTTCTCTAGCTTGTTGTAATATCTGTCATACGAACCATCTTTCAGGAAAGTAAAACACAAGGACTTGACGATAGGTTCTTTTGGGGAAACATGGAGTGTCTTCTAATGGTAAGAGACTCATCCATGTGATCACGTAAAGTGACATTCTAACACATTCATTGCAGGCGTTCTTTGCCAATGCTCCTATACTCAATGCCATTTACCGACGCATCAAAGCTGGAGCTGGATCCAGCCATCTTGTATCTAGATCCGATGTCGGATCTGCCAGAAATACAGATGGTATTGAGCTTTGTTCTGCTGAAGATTCAAGAGAGATCGATTTCATGGAAGCGCTTCGGGGAGGACCTGAACCCGAGTCTGAGAAACAGTCAAGTCACAGATATGTTGTATGTATATGATTATCAGCGCATTCCTGATTGAACCCAGAGAACATGAACAAAACTAATACAAGGTGCTCTCAACAGTTACCAGCATCGCCAGCACTAGCCAGAATCGCATCCGGATTTACAAATCATTCTAGACGTAAAGACGTTCCCCATACCAACGTACTCCTCTCTGTTTCTAGATCCAGAGGAACGAACCGGGACTCACTCGGACGCGCCGTTCAGACCGTTGAGATTGTCCAAACGTCTGAGCCTGCCGATCCCAGAAATCCGATGGCGATAAATCCATTAGGGGGCATTGGAAGAGTCGAAACGAAGATTTCCCATCACGATAGCTCGCCGTTACCAAGCAATCCGGATATTTACGATGAACTTTATTCTTCTGCTCATAGATCTATGACCTTGGAAGATATGTTAGCGGAGCCTAATTCGCCTGGTCAGAAACGACAAGTGATGGATAGGGCGTGTGTATAATATGAAACAGCGTTCTCTATGTAGCGGAAAACGGGATGTTTTGACACAGTCGGTATTGATATCCCGATACTTCAATACTGGGCCAAGGAAAATGGGGCTCTGGTCTAAGATCAAGACGACATTAAGATCTATAGCGTTGTCAGATCCAGATAGATTTGCCGGGCATTCAGTACAGATTTACGACTTTTTATTTCGCGAGGAATTTAGGGTATACCTTGGAGTCTGGCGTTCCGAGCTCACCATTAAATTTTTGCTTTGGGGGCGGGGTTTGTGCCCTAAAATGCATGTTAGGTCTTGCATCTAGAGTACCCTTCTATTTTCAATTTTTTTTTTTCATAATTGATACCCTCGAGACCTTCTCTATTTCTTCTCCCTATCAATCTAACGATACCAACACTCATTTCTCGAAAACCTCGAACATCCAAGCTCCTTTCTTTTGTTTTCTTCTCTTCTTGTTTTCATAGAATAGCGCAGCACAGCATAACGAAGGAGTACCCGGACTTCTGGTTTGATACCTGGAAATAAGTTGGGGTTTGCATTTGAATGAGGCAAGAGAGGCTTTAGTTTAGATATTATGTACTTGAATTTCATAAATCATTATATTCTCCTGCGGTTATGTGGTGTAGATGAAGTTTAAATGGTATGCTTGGTGCTTATGTGAGAGTTATTATAAACAAAAAGTGTGTATTTGTTCGTATACATATAGTAAGACCGGAAGCTAGTGAGATTGAGGAGATATAATACTTTTGTGAGAGACGAGTATAAAGGAATAGCCCTCAACTAATCTAGGTATGGGTTTAGTAGAAACTACCCAAGACGGAATCTCCGATGTGAATTCTGATCCAGGATTACGCTCTCACATCTCACCACATTCTGAGAACACTTTTTTTTTTTACAAAGCTTTGCTGCACTTTAATATTGGTATGGAATTGAATTTATTTTCATTAGTCTCGTAAAGATATCTCAAAATTCTCCATATATTCCTGATAAATTGAGGACTACAAGTGGGAGGAAGCCTCCATCTATAGCATAATACACACGTACCATTGGCAATATATATAATATTCCTCAATAATGGTGGTCTTTCAGGCCCTACTATTCTCCAATGTGCAAGCTAAACTTCGGATCCAATTCCCTAAATATGGATTTGCCCTCCCAACTATGTGACTGACATCGAACTCGTGCAAAAATGAGATAGTGCTTCTTTCTGCCATAAACTCTTTGAATATTTCCAGCTTAAAGTATCTCGATTCCAGCAGCGTCAATCCAAGAACCTTCTGAAAGTCCTCCACTGTAAATAATATGGCTGAAGTAAATATAAAAAAAGGCGAAACAAGATTTTCTTGATTGCCAAAGAAGGTTTACACAGTGGGAGCTGGACTGTTTGTCCGACACAAGATCTCAAGCCTTTGCAAGCAAGTTGCGAGAAGAAGCGACGCCAGTGCTGGCATAACGCTTCCAGTAGCTTTATTTTCCTTCCATGAAAATTTGGAAAATGGCAAGATTTGGATATTCAAATGGAGTAGCCATAATTAAGCCTTCCCAAACAAAGTTGCTCCATGCATTCAGCCATCGAAACATGTCGCTGAGGCAAACTAGTATTTATGGTATCAAGATAAAGTCATAGCCTAGTGACCCGTCTCTCTATCAAATAGATTCACGCCATTGCACTTGTCCCACCAACGGACCAACTTTCGCCGCCATCTCATCGGGATTTAGGATTCTCGGCTCATGCGTCATTTTCAAAGTTGTAACTCCGCTCGCAAAGACAAAAGTGAAAATGAAAGCCGTCCATTGCAAAAATTGCACTGCCACACCAACCTTAACAGTTATATTGTTACTCCCATCCAAAGTTAACAGTTCTTGCTGCGATCTGACAACTTCCACGATCGACAATGCACCTGCGAAAGACCATGCTGCAGTGAACCAAAAAAGCATTATGATGGCATGATTTAGGAAGAGAACGGTTTTGGGCTTGAGTCTTGCAGGTGGTCGAGTAGTTATCTCGAGGGGTATAAGAAGCAAAACGCTAATTAGGAATAGGAGCCCAGCTCCAGGGAAAAAAGAGGGAGATCCAACAAAGACATCACGTTGCATCCCTGATGCAAAAATGAGAAGTTTCTCGGTGGCATTTGATGTGCTATTGGAACTTTCGATGAGCATATCACTGAATCCCTTATGGGTAGTGGTGCATTGTAATTTTATATCAGCGTCAGAGCCAGTCCGTCGGAGACATGTACCTTTCTCACGGTCAGTTTGGTTTTATTTTATAGAAAGCCGGGAAAAAACATACCAAAATATCCAACTCTGATTTCGAGACTGCCGGTCCCTAGGTCCGTTTGGATATTTTCTATGAATATTCCCGGTACCCCTGGAAGAGCTGCAATTGCAGCAAGCACTAAAAGCCTGATGTGAGAATAGATCACAACGTTGTTGAGATTTAAGACACCACTTACTATAGAACAACAGGGCAGGAAATGCCAGAAAACCTACTGCCCGTCTATATTGCGGTAGACCCCCTATTGAAGTTTAGTGAATGAGCATCCAAATCCATAGGTAATGCTTACGAATGAGAAGCATCTTGCTCTCCTAGACTGCTGGAACAAACAATCGTCAAATTTTAGTTCATTAAATCAGTTCACAGATCCAGCTGACTGAAGAACATTTGTGATGAGTTGCAAAAAATGAAGGCTGCGAACAGACGATTTGAATGATGAAACAGCGATAGAGGTCCTATATGTACTGCGTGAATAACATGCATGATCCCTCAGCACTGTATTTGTGACGTTTCGTGATGGGTTAATATCTTGGATGAGAAGAGGAAACAGAAGGATAATGGTCAAGTAATACAAACCCAGATATCAGATTATTTACTTCATGATTGAGGTTGATTCAATATATTTCAGCTTGGAATGTCAAAGGATTTCTTGAATACCCTTCTGCTCATTGTGGGACCGAAGAATCATCAATTTGAGTAGCAATGAGCTGAAACTCGAGGCACAGACTCCACTTGGTCTCATCTCATAAGGCTGGGTATGGCAATCTCTCCACTATATTTAGCAATCGACGACTCGCAAGTTTATGCAACGAAGTCTAGAATCCAATTATGATAAGTCACCTGCGAAGCATTTTGAACAATACGTTTTTCGTTTGTTTCCCATTCATTGTTTCTATTCAAGAGAAACGGTACACATTTAATCTGAAACGAGAAGCTCAAGTAATGATAAGCAACGCAAGTATGATAATGATTTAAACTTTACTTGGTAGAGTTCCGTGTTATATGCGGTTATGGACATTGTTTTCATTAGATGGAGATGGTGAAGGGGGGAAACAGATGCGAAAGATCTCGGAAAAGCGAGTAGATGTATGTATTACATAAGCGACTCGCGCTTCTTTTACTTGGTCAGAATACAATCCAAGTTACGGCCATGAACAGATTGTTAATCAGGTGCATGCTTGTAAAGTTCAAGAAGATGAAAGGTATCACGGATTAACTCTCCGTAAATTTCTGTTCCTCATAATTAAAACATTCCAATCTGTCCAGCTGAACATCAAGTGAGGAAAATTGATAGCCAGCCTTGGTCTACCTAGGTCGCCCCAATATTGAGCTTCAGCTCAGATATCAATGGAGCCTCGTGGGTGACAACGACCGAGGAAGATTCAATCAAAAATAAAGAAGGAACATTTGACGTAAACAAGGCGAAAGAACCGGAACGCTGCCTATTTCACATGTCCAAATGGCCAACACATCGAAGCAATCGATTTTCTTAAATTTAAATCTTCTCGCCCTGGATCGTAGCAACAACCTTCCTAGTATGTTTGCTAGATCTGAACTCCAAATACCATATTCCTTGCCATGTACCCGTATTCAACTTTCCATTTGTGATGGGGGTCGTAACACTTGCTCCAACTAACGCTGATTTGATGTGTGCCTACAATGATTAGCCCCCGTCTCATACAGCTTCCCGAACCCCCTCTGTTCCAATATCGAGAAACAAGGTAACAAAGAAAAAGAGTACAAACCGGCATGTCGTCTAATCCTTCCGCACTGTGTCTATACAACTCTCCCTTTCTATCTTCTGGCGCAATCCTATCCAACGCATCACTCATATCAGCCCTGACATCTTCATCCCAGTTCTCATTCAAACTAATTGCGCAACTTGTGTGTTGAATGAATAGATTAAGAAGCCCAACTTTGTAGTTCTTGATTTCGGGGATTGAAGAGACGATGTGGTCTGTAACGAGATATGAGCCGCGGGATTTGGAGGGGAGAGAAATGGTCTTTTGTGTCCAGGACATGATGGCTGGTTTGGTATAACGAGCGGGTGAGAGAGCGGAGCTGTATGTGCTTGGGAGGAGTAGTTTCAGAGGGAGAGTCCAGAGGGCGTGGAAGAGGGGTGGGAAGAGCGCGATGAGGAAGATTAGTACGAAGAGGATATAGAGAATTGGGAAGGATGATGTTGACTGTGTATTTGGACGTGGGTTTTCGTCTTTGTCGGGTTGCGCAGATGAAGAGGAATTTGAAGATGGCATTCCAAAGATTTTGGATGTAAATGAGTTGCTTAGAATTCTAGTGGGGTTTATGGACGTCATGGTTTGAAAGCTTTCCCGAGTGTGTTGACAGGGATTAGATAAATGTGTTTGATATCTACTACGTAGCGTAGGGGATAAAGATATAGATAGATAACACTTCTGTAACATCGTTCACGGCACAGGACAGCAAAATGAATAACATGAAGTGACAATCGTAGAAAACCTTTTGATATCTTTAACAAATCGAAGCTCTCATATCTACCTGGTCAATTCATCAGCTATTCCAAGCTATTATATTTTTGACCTTTGAACGCCATTACCATGCCTTCCATTGCTCTGATAACACTATCATTATCCTGTCATTATTGAACGCCATTTTCTTCCTTGATATCAGCTTCTCCCATTGTTTCGTCGTCGCCCCCAGCCAAAACAATCGTCTTTGGCACATATCCTTCTTCTGGTCCTCCACCAGGAGTAACAGCTACCACATCACCCTTCTCATCAACAAATTCGAAGTTATATCTGGATAATAAATGTGGAATTGCTGAGAGTTGAGGACCATATCTTGCTGTGTTGTCGTAGAGCTCGAAAAGTGGTACTGCGAGGAGTTTCATATTCTTGGGAACACTCAGTACTTCTGTATCTGTATTAGCAATGCTGCATTCTTAAATGCAAGGGTTTGTGAATAAAATAGAGAATACATACTCTGTCTAGGAAGCTGAATGTAATATAACTTCTTGCACTCCTTGGGTCTCGTAACATGCGCCGGGATAAATGGGTACATAAAAGTTTCGAAGTTTGGCCTCCACCACTGCGCCAACGTGTCTCCAATTTCCCACTCTTCATTTACACCCTCTCCACTGAATTGCGTGCCTACAGGTGCCAGTCGCTCATTCAATCTCTGTTTAAACCCTTCTACTTCATCGTCTTCGGGCTTTAGATAATCTCCAGGGAGCTTGAAGAACGCGTTTGCGATTTGAAGCATGAGGATGTGAGGATGGTTATGTTCATGACAGACGAGGATTCCTTCACAGGTACGTCGCATACCGTGTTCGACATAATGTTCTTCTAAACGTTTGAGACGCGCGAGGACTGAGGGGTCTTCTTCAGGTTGGGTTTCTTTGGTGCCGAAAGTGTAATTTGAAAGAGGGAAAAGACGAATTGTTTTGGGTTGATTGGCATTGAATGATTTTGGGAGGATGGGAGGGTATGAGGTTTGCAGGGCGGGGGTTGTTATGGTAGACATCTTGTAGATGCTTCAAATAAAAGTTTGGAGTTTCGTTCGATCTGGAAGCTCTAGATTGTCGCAAGTAACAGCAGAAGAAGCTCTATCGGTGAGTGCGGCCGCTCTCGTCCAATATTTTCCCGAAGACAAATCCTCGCCTAGCCTAACAGTGTGCATACTCCTTTTATTGTTTTGGAGAATGCTATGTCTTTACACTTTATTCGTTTTATTTTCATTTTCATTTTCGTTTGGTAGAGGGGACATCATTCATGGCTCAAGCAATAGCTCCTCTTTTCTCTTGGAAACAGTCCTACAATTGACATATATATTTTGCTTGCAAGCTTTTAACAAACGAAGTCTCCTATCATTCTTTGAGATTCACGTGCCTGTTGTTATGGTCCCATGGCAACTTCTATTTGACTCAACGAATTAGATGTTACAAGGCTGGCAGAGGTCTTCTTTGAGATTGCTATTCTAATAGAAGAACACAATAAGAGACTTGACTTGTAGTAGATCTCGAGAGTAGTCTAAGAAGATTAATTTGAGTGAAAGATCACTGTAGAACTAGGCAGATAATCTTGCTTAAAATTCTCATTGCGTGGTATTTACACTAATTGTCAACAATAAACTCCCCCATCTATGAACAGTTTATCGTTGACCAATCCTCCATCTGTGATGCGTTATAATTCATGAACTTCGGCGGGATGAGCTTATGCTTCAAGAGGGTATGCAGTTTCTGGAAGAGATTCAAGGTGTGCTCGGTGATGTTCATTGGCCTGCAAGATGAATGAGCATGAAGACAAAGTGATTTTATGATTAATGGAGAGAAATCTGCTTTGAGGTCTCAGTCCGGGGCATAACTTACGAACGGTAATCCGCAGTATGTGCAGTTGCAAATTTCAGGCTTATCAGTATTGATGAAGATTCTTGGGTGACCTAATGCTCCTCCACCTCCATCGCATGCCACAATACGATCGTGCGTCCATCGCACTGGTTGTTGGTGAATCAAGCTAATTGCTGATTGTGGTGCTGGCTGGGGAAAGTTAATATATCGTACAGACACGGATTGGGATCATTTTCAAGAACTAGAGCGCAATATGTAAAATGCGGGGTTTGACATACCTGAGCTTCCATAATGGTCTGCTCAAATCTGGGTCCAGACATTGCCTTCTCCCTAGGATTCTGACTTCGCGACCATTTCCCCTCTCTATTTGGTGCCTGCATAACCCTAAACTTTTCCGCAGTCTCTACATTCTCCTGCAATGGCTTATCCTGGACGTGAGACTCCATCGGCAACTCGTTGGATTTCGAAACATTAGGAACTTTCTTTGGAGAGTTTGGATCATTAATTTCTTGTTGATCGTTTGCGGAAAATGCGTAGGCTCGTCTGGCTGAGATCTGAACTCTGCGAGAAATTTGCCATACGGCTCTTGATCTGGCGGTGGACAACATTATGCTGATGTTTCAATCGATTGCTACAGAGGGACCGAAGAAGGACTCAAGGTCGTTGTCGTCCAATTCCAGGCTGCTTATGTAATATGCCTGAAGCACCGAAGCTTAATCTTTAATCGGGGAAAAGTCCGCCTTACAGCCGCGTAAATGCTTTTGCTTTTGACTTTCTTTCACCACCTCCGTGTTACTTGGACAGACTTTGTAGATCGTGGCAGGTCTATTGATCTACGACTAACATTCAACAGTATAATTTCATCTCACCAATTTTTCTACATCACCCTCTCAATTATTCTTCTAATTTTGATACTGTGAATGAGCAACAGTCTACAACATGTCGGCAAGTGCAGGGACCCCAACGAGTGCGCCAAAAGCTATGTCTTCCAGGCTTTTGACGATGAAATTCATGCAGCGTGCTGCTGCTTCATCACCTACAAATACTTCCCCTTCTTCAATAGATGAGCCATCACCGAAGCGACAAAAGACAGCACAAAACACTCCTACAAAGTTCAATGTCGACACTTTGGCCGACAATCGCGCGATTCAAGCCGCAATAGTGGAAGAAGAAGCCAAGAAGCAAGCCGCATTGGATCGAGCAGCCGTTGAAGCAGGAGATACACGATGGGTTTTAAGTTTTGAGGGAAGGAAACACCTCAATACTCCAACAAATACACTGCGTGTAGTTCAGACTGGTTTCGCAAATTTAGACCAACCTTCGCCGATAAAAGCAGAACGTGTTGATGATGACGACAACGATTTTGGGGAAGAGAAACCGTTCATGGTCGGCCGAAGGAGTTTTGGAAAATTCAATAAAGTTTTGGAGGTATGCCATGCATTTCGATGATCTGCGCTTTATCACATGCTAACGATTGGCAAATAGAAACAGCAAAATCCAGACAAAGAATTTACATCATCGTCAGAGGAGGAGAGTGATGAGGAGGAATCTGAAGATGAGGATAGTCAGGAAGATCCAACAGGCGCAAAGGAATTGATAAAGGCCTCAAAACAGGAAGCGATAAAACGTCTCAAAGAGGAACGTAAAGCTAAGAAGAAGGCAGAAAAGGCGGACTTGCTGGAGTTATCGAAAAAGAGAAAGAAGAAGCATGTCTCACTGAACGGGTTGACATCTTTGTCCGGCTCAGGAGGGGGCTCATTTGGCTCAGGAGGTGGAATCAAATCTGACATAAAATGTTATACGTGTGGAGGAAATCATATGGCGAGGGATTGTTCGAATCCAAAGAGGAAACATCAAGGAGATGGTGGCCCACCTAGAAAATCTCAAAGAACAAGATGAGGAGCGGTGGCAATGACAACATATGTTAGAAAACGTTGGAGATATTGGAGATATTGTAATCATGAGCTGGATTACGCCAATAAATTCACCAAAGGGTTTGAACAGCCACGACGGTCTGCGATCACAATGTTTTGGGATAAAACATCCTCGTGAACTTCATCACTCAGGATTATACCAGGTGCAAAGGTCGAATTTACTTTACCAACATAACCTTGAGAAATCTCGATTATCATAAAGTACAGATAAAAGTCGCATAATAAAGGGAAACAAATCCATAGTACGAGTATAATAAATATGTCCCAAACTTTCGATGATAAATTTGTTGTTCTGTTTCGTTTTGTCAATTTTGGCGTTTCTTTTCAGTCATTTCACTTTGCGGCTCTGGAGTGTAAACCTTCCTCAATTGAGGTATTGACAGAGCATGATTCGTTCTTGCCTTTCTTTGATACTCAAACACATACAATGGGGCTGTTAGTCCCCTCTTTCCCTCGCTCTTTCCCAATTGCATCATGATGAGGTTAGCACTAAAACGAAGAGAAGTAATTGGTACCTCCCCCAATCTTCTCGTTCTAGCCTCTAGTTGTTTCCATGTTTTCAGTTAAAACCCCTTGCACTTTATATTTCCTTCTTCTCATCGTCAACCCATTTCATTACAGAGGGCGCAGTTAGGAAATCATGTCGAACGATCTCAGTATCGCCGGTCCAGTGTTTGTCTCTTCTAAGAGGTGCTTACGATTATGATTGCTGATAGCTGACAGAAATACCCCAACTGTACCTCAACGCTCGGCAGCAATCGTTAATTTAGATGGGCATTGGGCAGTTTATCATGAGACAATATATTCTCCAGATGTTCCTGAAACATCATATTATTTGTTAGAACTCGAGACTGGTAGAACAACCAAGCTACCCAAGTCAGCAGAGGCCTTACTTCCAGGCTCAAAATTGACAAATTTCATCTGGACCGGCAGGAGGGTTCTTCTTTGTCAAGCGCAAATGAACCAGAAAACTTATTTCTTCACTCTCAAAGGTCCAGCCTTTACACTGTATGTAACTAGACTGTGATCAATACTTCACTAATAAAACTAACTCGGTGCAAGGTGCATTTTCAGCGCAGGCCATGTTAATACACTGATAACTGTCTTCAAGGCAGTAAGTGTCCTGGGAGCTAACGACAATCGGAAGATTTATGTGGTAATTGCAGTCTCAGGTATTGGTGATGGAACAACCTCAGCGCGCTCGAATGTTAGTGAAGACGATGTTCTAGGATACTCCTCGAGACCAGGTGGTCAAATATTACGGTGCCTTGTGTTCGGGAATCTAGAAGAATTTCCGTACATGGAATTTCAGTCCCTTAGTAATGATATTCTTGAGACAACTAACCTTAAATATGTTCCCTTTCCAACCCGGGTGTCAATGGGACCAAGAAATTTCGATTTAGATGATGCGGGACTAGCTTTTGTCGCTCAGACCGAAGAGCAGTCTCAAGCTCAACATGGTGGCATATCTGATGTCTACTATATTCCTTTTAATCAGTTACCAACACCGTACAACTCGAAAAATATTATTCCTATAAAGATGGAAACTGCCGGAACAACCGGTAGCGCCTCTGTACCAGTTTTCAGTCCTGGGGGCCTGTTCTGGCTCGCATTTTTGAAGCGCAATGATAAATCGACAGAAAGGGGCGAAACATTCATTTTTAAAGTTACTATCAGCAAGGACAATTACAAACCAATCGGCACACAGCTCGTATTAGGTCAAGACGAAGAGGTAAATTTTGTACTCAATCCAGTAAATTTAGCTTGGGCTCGTTCTGCTCCAGCACAGTCAAAGAGATTGTTCTGCTGGGCTGACAGCCAAATGTCCATTGTCGAAATTTCTATTCCCTCACGAGTTCTACACGACCCGATTTTTTGCGAACGGGTGCTCATTGATTGGGGTCATCGTGGCTCGATCTTGGGCATCGACTGTTTAAGCAAAGCAAAACAACGGCTCAACAACCCTCGATTACTCATTACCAGAGATTTTGCCTACGGAAGCACCGATTTCTTGATATATAACGTTGATACTAGGGAACAATCAATGGTTCATCGCACCTCTATTGGTGAAGTAATCACGGAGCAGAACCAAGACGATAGTAATGAGATTGGAGGTAACACTGGGGATCTTATTGAAGATGGGATTATTGAAAATAGAGAGGAGACTGTTGATCAGAGTAACAATATTGAAGATAGCATTATCGAGAATAGAGAGGAGACTGTTGATCAGAGTAACAATATTGAAGATAGCATTATCGAGAATAGAGAGGAGGTTGTTGATAAGAGTAATAACATTGAAGATAGGAATATCGAGGATGGGGTTATTGAGGATAGAGAGGAGATTGTTAATGAGAGCAATGGTATCGAGGACAGGGTTATCGAGAATAGAGAGGATGGCAATGGGAGTGATTATGGGGCTTTCGATCCTCCTTTTCCGGATCTGACGCACGACGGGCCGGAAGATTCGCCCCTTCAAAAGCATGTCACACATTGGGCGGTTGAATCCTGGCGGGAAGAGATAAGAAGGCGTAGACATTGAAACTTTCATCATGATCATTAGGGTTCCTCGTTAATCACTATTTTAATTATAGGCACTCAACATATCATTCTGTAAATGAGTGAAGATTAAGTTGAATACTTGGAGTGGCTTTGTGATATGTTTTCTGCGAGTGAGGTATTCAAGACTTTGAGTTGACTCTTCTCTATATTCACGTCTATGTCTTGATTCATTCGTTCTACTATGATAGGTATATAGATATACATGCAACTAAAAACATCAACACACCATCCCAATTCTTCAGACTCTTCCCTAAGTCAAACTTCTGATTTGAGGATCTATGAGTAAGTTTACATGATAGGCTAGGTAATAGGTGGTTCCTTGATTAACTTGATTGATACATATACGCGTACCTTATCTAGATACATTCCACGATATATATTCCACCCCCTAATGCTTAGCGAGCTCGGAGAAAGAAGTAGGTATTTATCATCCATATCCTGATCCAGATCCCGATCCCTATTCTCAATCTTTAATTGTTTCTTATCTTCAAGTTTATAGTTCGTTGAGTAATTACAATTGTAAGATTTTAGATATGCGCGAGCGGGCGAGCGAGTGAGTGAGTGTGTATCCGATGTAGATACTCTACTCTACTCGGAGATAGATAGATAGATAGATAGATAGATAGATAGATAGATAGATAGATAGATAGATAATGGATAGAGCAAGTAAGTAAGTAATTAACCAATTATCCAACATTGAACATATCCATACACCATATAGCCAAGCAATTCCAATTCCAACTCTAATTTTTCATTCTCATCATTTCATTCAGCTTTGCTCTGGATTTACATTTGCAAAAAAAAAAAAAAAAAAAAAATCGTACTCCAGCTCAAGCTTAGATTTGAACAGTATTGGTATTATATAAGCGAGCCCAAGAACTTATTCCCAGCACACAACTAAATGGTTTCCTTTCCTCATTTTTTGCAGTGCGGTACTCCTCGCTTGTTACGTTGTTTCTGTTTTGTGATGTTTTGGTGGTGGTAGTAGTTCGTCATTGTGGTGTGTTTGTTGCATATGCTTATGCTTGGACATGCTCGTTTGCATACTATCCATCTGTTCATCCGTCCGTTCATTCATCCTTCTGTCCATTATGACACGATTCCACTCAAATTTCATCTTGCATTCCCCTAGATAACTGCTCATACTTATTCATATAAATACGAATGATATATCATATCATATCATATTATATAGCGCAGTCAAATACAAATGAAGAGACGATGCAATACAATGCTATACAATACAATAAAATGTGATACAATTCCTTCAAGTAAGATCTTACATGTCCAGCTTAACTCCATTCCGCCTAATTCTTCATTCATTGAATCCCACTTTGACGTGGTCTCTTTCGAGAACTGCCAGGTGTACCGTGTGATGGATGCATCTTGTCGTTCTTTTCTCTCTTGAGTTTTTCGTCCAGTACACGTGCTATTATTTGTTAGTATGTATCTTGACAAACGCAAAGATGCAATTTCCCATGTCCTTCAGCCACCTCTCCATCCACAGTTAGGGCGTGGAAAAAGAAAGAAGCAAAAAGGTAACCAGGAGCGAGAATAACCAAAACAAAAGCTCCCCCAAAACTTACTCAAAACATCGTAACCAAACTGCGGAAACTCCAAACACATCTCTCTGAACTCCGTCTCCGCCTCACGTCTCAAAGTATGACTTCTCGTCGCCCAGAAATTCGCTACCGGCGCCCTAATCGTCTGATCATCCTTCTGCGTATGCGCATACACATATCGCGCATACGCAATCTCACCCTTAGCCGTGCTATTCACACAATGAATCTTGCTACTCGCCAGGCTCTTCAGGCTCGGCAGCTGCAGCATTTCTGCCAGCGTATACACACGAGCGTGTTTGAGCAATTGATCGCCCGTCTCATCCACATCCGGCATCGCGGGATCAGATTCCAGATCGCGCGACCCGGGGATCTTGCGCGGGAAGTAATCGTTCGTGTATAAGTATTCGAGAAAACAGCCGACGGCGTCGAGATCCTCGTCGATGAGATCGATGCGTCGCTCGCTGACGTCGTTGCTGAATTTCCCGCAGGCTCCGGCAAACCAGGGCGATTTGCAGAGGAGAGATTGATGCGCATGTAGGAGGGCTTGTTCATCGCCTTGGCCGACTAGTAATGCGATCATGGGACTTTTTAAGTAGTCGATATAGGTGATGCGCGCGGGAATATCTTCCATGGCTGTTTCCTGGAGATCAGGGCCCGAGGCTTCGTTGTCGCCTTCGTTGGAGATGTGGGTATTGGATCCTGTGCCGGCGGACGCGTCGATTTCGATTATGACGGCACTGGGATTGGGGTCGCCCATTTCGATGTCGTTGGGATTGGAGCCCGGGGCATTGCTATCTGGTGCGATGGGATAATCATCTGCGGAAGACATACTTGGATGTTGGAGGTGAGAATTGAGAGATTGTGAAGTGATGTGGATAGACGGAAGGGTGGGAAGATCACGCAGGTAGTATTGAAGTACTGAAGATATGTGACTTTATTGAATTGTATTAGAGTAGAACTTATATTATAATACGACACGACACGACACAGTACAAAAGTCAATTGAAGAAAGAATGGCGGAAAATATTGATAAAAAGGAACTGGGTATTTTAATTCATTAAATTAATGAATGTATACTCGTAGAATGATAAGACTAAATAAAAAGGATAGTGAAAGTCGAACGCGCTTCAATAAAATAATTATCGACGGAGACGTGTAGACGTACGTGCTTTTAAGCTTCCCCTCTCGATAAACCCTTGGAGAGGTGGAGAGCTCCTTATTGTAGCCTTGCGATTAAGGCATCAAAATATATCGAAGCCTTCAACTGGTCAATCAACAGGACTGTACTTATTAGCACTATATCCCGTTAATTGAACTCCAAGTACGGCATTCTTTCAATGTCATTCCTCTGTACCTGCTACCTATCTGGGCATCCAAAGAGATGTTTATGGCACAGATATTTCATGGTGGCTTATGAACAAATGCATGAGATGAAACTCTCCAAGCACTGGTTATATATCACCACGACATCGACATCATACAATCATACAGATTCAAGGCATTTCTTGTAATCAACTTTCCATTTCCCATGCGCCGTTACTTTAAGGGCTTTAAGCCATGCTGATATCCATCCAAAATACTCAATATGATGAGTGTAAAAACCGAAGATAAAATATATGTAAGTTAAGGGTGACACATACATGAATATGCTCGCTCAGAGAAATCCCCTTCTCCCCATCCCAGCCCATCCCAAAAATGCTAGAAAACGCCCATCCATCCCTCTCTTTATCTTTTCCATAGTCTCGACAACTTCATTTCAGAAGCTAGTAGAATGACACCATCCTTCTCTTTGAAAACTATTAGACTTAAGAGCGACTAGTCCTCCTCCTAAACCTATCTCCCGTCGTTGGAATAGGTTTCTCCAATCTCAAACACCAAAACAATAAATCCTCCACGGGTAATAAGATGAGGAATATCCTATTACACAAAAATGCCGCTATCGCCACGAAGAACGCCACAAACGCATCGAGATAATAATGATTTGCCGTCGCCACAATCGTGATCAGGATATAAAGCGGATAAGCGAGTCCCAGGAAAACATAAAAGAGCATCCAGAATTTATTCTTGCGTTTCTCGCCCGTTTCGAGATTGCGACGGAAGAGTCCAGAATGATAGATCAAGGTCACGCCGATACAGAATGAATATCCAAAATGCATGGATGGCATAGCAGCGAGCGAGTTGACGTAGTTTCCTTGCATCCAAACGGATTGTGCGTTATTGCGGCCGACGCTGTCGAGGAATCCATACTCAGGGGGAAGAAGACGTGGTGGCATACATGGGTAAAGGATAAAGATACAGAAGGCGAAAAGATTGGTGAGAGTCATGGTTCGACGGATGGTTGCAAAAGTCGTATGGGATGGTGCTACATAGTACCAGAACGCGATGAATCTATAAGAAGAAAGCATTAGTCAAAGATAAATTCTCCAAAACTACTAGACATCTTTGCCTAGTAAGTCATGATTTTTCAAACTTACCCAACAGTACCAGGAATATGAATCAAGGCATAAGAACGGTTCAAAACAGTTAAAAGGGTCCCATGACCATTCAAGAACCACTTCTGTACATCCTGTTCCCTCACCGGCCATAGAAAGCTCATCCACGAGAACTCCTCAAATTCCAAAATTGCCAATCCGTGATCCTGGGCCACATCCCAAATGCCCATTTTGGAAAACATTGCTTGCGAGAGGATCTTCGTACATCGATAAAAGGCATACGTAACAATCCAATAGAACATCTCAATCAGAAACGGAAATTTCTGTAATATTCGACTGTGGTAGTAGTCTCGAAATCTCGAGGTATTCGGCGTCAGGAGATTCGTGCCACAGCATCTTCTCTTCTTGGGAGGATATTTCGACGTCGACATCGAATCGACGTCAGAATCTCGTCTGCTGCCAATCATGTAGTCCCGAGCTAACAAATCATCGGATGAGCGTGCGGAATCGGGTTCCTCGTTCAATAATCCGTATGTGTTTCGCCTTCGATCGAATATCTTATACCCATGTCTTCTCGTAAGTACCATAGATCCAAATAAGATACTGGCCACCATCTGCGAGAGAATTGTTAGTTAATAAACTTGATTCTTTTCTTTTTGACCCAAAGTCTAGGAGGAAAACTAACAACTGGTTCCGCCCATCCCGGCAACCTGAATTGTGGTTTACTATTCCATTGCGGTTCGCCATCTGGAAGTGGTGTATTCGCCATATTTGGATTTTACAAATGTCGTCCGCCCAATCCAACTCAAACACCAAGACGACAAAACACGATGAGAAACCTCAATTGAAGGAAATATTTTATTCCTTCTTTTTCAAAAGAATAATCCGGCCAGGGATATATAAGTAAAGTATTGATACAGAATATCTATCGAAACCCCTGTATCCAAATGTTTTCCTTTGTATCGAAATAATATGCTCGTTATGTTTGCCGCAGGGATGACGTATGCTTCTGTTGCAGGAGATAAAGAGGGACGAAAGCCCTTGCACAGGAATTCAGTTGTTTGATATCAAAGCCCTTTGGAGAAGAAGAGAGACTAGATGTAATGATAAATGCGTATTAAAGTCGTCGGGTTGAAGTCAAAGTTATTGCAACTGTACAGATCAATGAGAGAAATCGAAATCGAAATCGAAATCGAAACCGGCCGTAGAAGTAGGAAAATGGATGTAGCTGGATGTTCGGGAAGTTGATATTCAGGGGTGATGCGATGCGGATCTGTCAGTGATAAAGAAACGAGAAGCACGAATGGAATGAAAGCAGAAGGCTTTCTCTCTTTTTCTTTACTTCCAAATTTGACTTATGAAGTATCACTGAAAGTCTCGAAAAATCGAGGTTCAGAAAGGAGGAAAGAGAATCAAGCAACAGAATGAAATAGAGTGATGGGGAGCTTTACTTATTTATTCAAGAGTTGATTGACAGGTTAAAAAATATGTACATAGGGCTATGTAATGTATGAATTTGATACCAAGTAGTGGCTAGCTAGGTCCTCACGACTAATTGTAATATACCAAAAACAATAAGCATTGATTCCGTCCATCCATCCATTGCTAGTCATGAAATCTAGAGCATATATGATATATCCCCTTCTCCTTTATCCTAAGAGGGTATGTTATCTAGTCCGTCCCATACTTCTTTCCCACTTCCCATTCTTACTCGTCGACGCAAACCTCCAACGAGATGAGATCTCCCGACGATCTAACAAAGTACCTGCTCTTCTGCTCAGACCCTGACCTGATCACCTCGAAGACTTGCAGAACCACGGTACATGTTCCGTGTATTCATCAGCCCGCCGCTCCAAGAAAAGTGTATGTACCTAATGGAGTAATTTTTCACATGCCAAGCATCTAATCACAGGTTATTTTTGCGTGAAGTCTGGATCAATTCGACTTCAAATAGCTGGGGCCAAGAAAAAGCCAATTCCTTCACATGTTCAAAAAGTTATCAACGAAGGTGTGGTGTTTGGGTAATTCGGTGCGGTGTAGATAGGTATCACGTCCCTGTCTTTCTGTGGTCTGCAAAGAAGAGACAGACAGTTATTGATAGACACTTGTGAGGAAAAAGAAAATAGGGATTAATTAAGATTAGACGGCTGTGAATAGCTTACGACGACTCCATGGAATTGAAGATAACTAATTCATAATGACACCCATATTTTAGATCATAGATAGATGGATAGATAGGTAAATAGAAAATTCTGACTTCGGACTCGGATTCAAATATATACACATATATATACATAAAGCATGGAAGATTCTTCTTTCATACATCATACTCTTGAAAAATATTCCTTTTTGATATATTTTACTAAATCACCCATTTATCCATTTTACCCCTTCATCGATCGTTAAATCCCCGGTTCTTTTCTTCCCCATTATTTCATGCATTCATCTCCACCCACGCCCACCGACTAATAATAACTTCCTCCAGAGTAGGTACATCACAATTGTGAAGCACTCACGCTTCCCCTTAACATATTATCTCAATACAAAAAGTGGAAATCGTTCGAACTTAACTCGACACACTTTCTCCAAAGCTTTTCACGCCTTCCTTCAACTCTATTCAACAGTTCGCAACGTAGAGAGAGAGAAGCACACGACACTTTTCCAGCCCAGAACCTCTTCGACTCGTGCTGCTTTGCCTCATTTTTGCCCATGTGTGCCAGCCAAAACGAGCCAAGAATCTCAAACTGCATAATATGAGGTGATGATCAGCAAGCCACACTGCCAATGCCAAGCAGAGTTTCTGATAGAAGCTTAAGCAATGGATGAAGGAACTGTTTGCTTGAAAGCGCTGTGTGCACTGTAAAATAAATATTGTGTAACCATTTGATAGATTTTACTAAATGCTTAAATATTAGAAGGCGAAGATAACACTCTTGCGACTGGAGAACTCATGCTACATTATTGCTGTCGCGTGTCGTGTCGTGTTGTGTCGTGTGTTTTGTATCTTCCTATGTAGTGTTCTATAGATGTGGAAATCCTGGCTAGAATATGTGTGCATTCAACTCGTATATATTCATTCGTAATCTCGCATTCGCATCCGCATACATGTATATACATACATACATACATACATACATACGCTCAACCAGAGTCTCACAACAGACAGCAAGATACCAAGACTTCCTTGTATTTCTCGCGCGTTTACATCTCGCATTTGACAAGTTAGCATAGTTTCTTGATCTATTTCTTTTTCTCGACGGTTACTAGCTGCTTTTCTTTCCATGTCATTTGCAAAGAGTATATAAAAAAACGGAAATACACAACATGTGAACACAAGTCCAATGTTATATTTTTCAACAAGCATACTCTTCTAGGTCGTATCCAAAACATGCGGGAAGACGTCACGGAGGGTTGCACAAAAGGATCGC
Source organism: Botrytis medusae (assembly GCA_019395255.1). Taxonomy (NCBI): domain Eukaryota; kingdom Fungi; phylum Ascomycota; class Leotiomycetes; order Helotiales; family Sclerotiniaceae; genus Botrytis; species Botrytis medusae. Next base: position 200,618 of record JAHXJL010000025.1, read on the forward strand.
GAGTGCAAGGACAGGGAGAAGTAAGCCGGATACAGTGCTCCGATGATTTCGGTGCCGAGATGAATGTGTTTCGGTCTCTGTTTGAGATTTGATGAGCCGCAAAGGATACCTAGGTAATCTTGAGTGAACTAAGTTGGTTGAATGATTGGATGTTTGTGTGTATAGAGGTCGTGAGGTTGTTTGGATTTGGATATTGATTTTTATATATGGAATCAACGACAATATTTGTAAAAACGCAAATATACAAATACCTATCTCAAGAGCTAGGTAGTTTCTAGTATAGATGTATCTATCTGGATGTTGGCGGAAGTCTCTTGATTTTCATTGAGGAATTCTTTGCGAGGGGTTTATTCAACTCATCTGAATGACAATGATCCATCTAATCCGAAAGACCTGATATACCCAATTGATTTAACTTGTCTAATACCCTCAGTTCTTCAGAAATACATGCGCACATCAAAACAGAAGTTTCATCTCTGCGCAAAACGTCCAGATGTCGTCCACTGCGAAATCTTGCTTCAGCGAAAGCAAAAGAATGGATCGTACACACCACGCGAACTTAAAACTCTTCGAATGACAAAGTTGTCCTTTTCAACGAGTAAACGGAGGACGGATGGAGTTATTAGATTTTCTTGGACTTGCTCTACCACTATTATTCATTGTTTGTTAGGTGCGGCAATCTCGATATGTTCTATTCTTTAGTAAAATTCTCACTAGAAATGTGTACATTCATTCTTTGTACAGCAATTTGTATATCTCAATCCTTCTATTCAGATCCCGATTATACTAGCGAGCCCCTTGAGAAACTTTCTAATGCCAATGTTTCTATAATTCTTCTTAACCTTTGATATACTTAAGAAACATAAAACAGAATTCTCGGAGTTCATCATCAAGAAGCCGAGTTGACATTCAGAAGAAGTAGAGTCTTTCATGAGAAGACGATGAGAGAGGAAATACTAAATTAACATCCGGATCAATGAAATCAAAAGATCGAATATCAAGTTGCTAACCAGACACTGGACACGAAAAAAGAAAGCATCGGGTACAGCGTACCAAATCGTAAGCATGCCATCTATTCAAGTAGAGATTTCCTCTCACAGAACTTCCATCTACTTTCAAACTACAAATAGAATCAACTAATTCATCCCCAAGATATCAGCTCACGCCTCTGGACTCCCACAACTAATCGAGCTACATTCTAGATAAATTTTCATCAGTTCCAAAATGCACCTTTTTGGTTCCGCTCAGCTATGTACCATATCTGAATAGTAAGCCAAGTTAGCAAGATATCAACACCAGTATTTTTTCTTGACGCGCAAGATTACATTCCAAATCATGCCCCCTTTATTTTTACGTTCGCTTGAGTTGGAGATGTAGGGACGAAGCATTTATCGGAATATATCAGTCTTGCTATGGAACTAGACAGTTTGTTGCGGTAAGTAGCCAAGGATAGAGGAAGATTCAAAGAAGCAGACAGCAGCGAGTCAAGCAGTATTGATTAAATCTACCTATCTTAATATATGGGATTCACATATCTTTACTGTAGACTCGTCTCGAGAGACCTTCGGTTTTCGGAAATATATATCTTTACCTCTTCACGAAGCAAAGAGACTCAAGTAAAAATTACAGTGCTTTCTCACTCCCAAAAAGTTGGAGCGGATCGGACTAACTGGCTACTTGATATGAGTTTTTGGGATTTATTACATGTGTGTTTCTTGCATAGAGATTGTACAGACTTCAAATGGATGGAATGTAATACAATGGATAAGCCTCAAGTCAAACCGTAAGTGTATAGTTCACAGCACCTTCATCACCCAATAAACAATAGCGAGAAAAGTAATCAAAAATCAAGCACATTGAAAAAGAGATAAAAAGATGACATCAAGAGGATATCAGAAACTGAATTCATTCGCATGTATCCAGCACGCAACGCAACACAATACTCTGAAGAATATATGAATCCTTCTCTTCTCTATAGTACACTAATTCAATCGCTCCATCCAGCTCTATAATACAAGCCATTCCTCATTGTCCGTTGATATTCCGTACGTAATTTCCGTTGAAAAACCTAATCCCAATCGCCAAACACCATACCACAACTATTATCCGCAGTAGTTTTAGTGGCCCATACCGCAAATTTTCAACTTCAATATAGAATACAAGAAAGAAACATGCGTGCTAAACCTCACGACCGTCCCTATTTTCCATCGTCGTCTATCATATCATAAACCTTTCTTTCTAACCTTCCTTCAAATATATTACAAAGTGAATCTATCTCTCCTACTCCGTTCACTCTTTCTCCCATATACTCTCAGTAGACCACCTGCTTTAAATGGTTTCTTTACCCCATTACTCTTAACAGATGCAACTGGAGTTACACTAGCTTCTTTCGTAACTTCTCTACTGCCAGTACTTCCGCGTCCGCTCTTCCTCCTGATGTCCTTTTCTTCGGAAGATTTAATAAAGCGATGAACAGTGCGATGATCTAGAACTCTTTCCTCCTCATCATGTTTACCCTCTTTGTCTGTTTTTGGCCACATGTATCCATACAGCTTACTATGGCGTTCGCATCTTGGACAAGATGATCTCGTAAAATATGCATCTTTCTGTACGAAAGGCTCTTCACAGATCTTGCAATTGATCCATGCTGATGCCGGCTCGGCAAGAAGTGCATAAGTCAATACATAGTCACCAGGAATTCGTACATTTGGCGCATGATCCTTATCATTAGTTGATGGTACAACTACTCCTTTGCGGCGTCGTCGAATTTTGGGTTGTGGAAGTTTCTTCGAGATCGTCATTGTTGAGTCGTCTATTTCCATGTCGGATCCAAGATCGGAAAGTGCAGATGAATCTGCATCGTCTTGTAAAGCTGGGTGTGACTTGCTGGTATTTGGACTGACGAGAACAGCTTCTGATGGCGCCTTCTTCGCCTTCTGAATTTCTGATGGCGTGGTAACTATGGTTTGATTCGCCCTCTCTTGCTTTTCTTTCTCCCATAATGGTCCTCTTCTTCGGCCTCCATGGTTTCCCCTCTTCACATATCCCTGTCGCTTAGGTTTAGAGTCGACAGAAACAGATTTCTCATCTACCACCACGATCGTCTCTTCCTCATCGACTGATGTTGCATCTGTCTCCCCTGTTCCCTCCCCCGAAGGAGAGGATGTGAAACTTGCTCGCCTGGATTCCGAAGCAGAACTTGGTAAGGTAGAATGGCCATTGTTTCCATAAAATGATGTAGGTGTAAACTCTTCAACTTTTACAGAAAATTGACCCTTCAATCGCTTTGTTGTGTCGGATGGCGAAGCTGTTGGTTCCTCAGAGTCTCTCTTTCGCTTAAGAGTGCTTGATCTCGATGGCCGAGATCTTCCAGGATCTATCATTGGTGAAGGCACTCCTGGAGTTACCGGGTCCTCCCATTCGACAAGAAGGGTTTGTTGAAGTAGATCTGATTCTGGGGAGCTAGGCATCTCGCTCCCGTTCACTCCATGTAAAACTCCTAAGGGGGAACGCTCATTCTTTTGTGATGATCTTCTTCTTTTCGGAGTGCTTGGTGAACAATCTTCTTCGCTAGGTATTCTTCCTCGCTTCGATGATCCTGTTGGTGATAGTAGGTCGTCTTCATGAACTTGGTCTACTTCAGATACAGGCTGGTTTGAGGCTAAAGATGGAGAATCCATGGCAGGAGTGCGTCCATTTTGAGCCGACGAAGCTGATCTACCTGACCTTGGTGGCATTTTTCGTACTTGTGGTCGTAAATTGACATCAGGTGTCATCGATTCAGAACGCGATTCAGATACCGTAGAAGTGAGTCGTCGTCTACGGCGGAGACTATAACCGGGTACCTCGGGGGGTGAAGGTTCCTGTTCAATTGATAATTTGGGAATAGACTCATTATTATCGTCATCGCCTTGGGCCCATCCATTTTCGCGATTATCTTCACAAGTCTTACATAAACATTCGCAATTATCCTCGCCGAAATAACTCTCGCCGTAAGTGACCGTAATCTCCTCCCCAATCTCAATGTCCCTAACTGCAATAATCTCCATTCCGGCAGTTCCGCTAGTCATCAAACGAGCATTTGCACCACAATCATGATTTGCGAATCGAGCTGGTCCGAGAAATAGTGATGCGGATTTGTTGCGACTTGACATGACAATGCTAAAATCTCTGCGCATGAGATTAATATGCTCTTCCTCTTCAGGTGTCATAACAACTTGAATTCCGGAAAGATATTTAACTACCTCTCCCTTTCTAATTTCCCTCCGCGCAACAACTGTCGCTTCATGTGTAACAACAGTATAACGATTCGTGCTCGAAACTTCGAATGGACAATCTGGTAGATAAATGTTGATATATTTTTTGAGATGACGCCTAAAGTCTTCCTTTTCTTTTTCCGAATTGAGACTTTGTTGAAATTTCTTGAGGCCTGGAAGAGCTAAAAGCTGTGCCTCTGCTTTTGCGGTGTTCTTCTCAATGATGACTGAATTTTGGAGGATTTTTGTCACGTCTTCCTCTCTAATTCCACGAGACGAATGGTATGCGATGCGATTTTTGCGAATATTGGTCCAATAGTAAACCTGTGGGCTAGTATTAGGAGAAGTCATTGGAGAGTATTACATGAAAAGACTCACCTGGTCAACAAGCGCATCTGTCAATATGTCATCGTATGACCATAATTGAGCCAGAGTAAGCCGTTCCTTCTTCGTTGTGTTTGATTTTGGAGGCATTTTGACGGTTCAAGTGACGTGTAAGTATGCAAGTGTATGGAAGTCAGGCTACAAACAAAGCCAGTCGTTATGCCGCAGAAAAGAGAATTGGATAGCGTTGTATGAAAGATGCGGAAAGGATTCGAATAAATTGTATATCCAAGTGAGTGTATGGATGTACGGCTTGCAATAAATCGAAATATCAGATTGAATGAGTGATTTAAGTGGCCCGTCTTCTACGAAAAACGTAGGTATCCGAGCTTAATTTTGTACCCCAAATACATTCACTTCTTCCAAATCAACGTCCTTCCTCTCTACTTTTGCTGGCCTCCTAGAATAAAAGAAAAGCAGATACTTATGTGCTGAACTCCGAAAATAACGTTATGCGGAATTGAAAATTGGGGAACGAGATCGCTGAAATGCTTCAAACGGGAAGAAAAAGAGAGACGAGAGTAAGTAAGCAGGAAAGAAATGGATAATCGTTTCCTTAAGATACATGATGACCTTCAATAGAAGATGAAGTCTATTTTTTCACCCCTATTAGCCATTCTCAACAAGATAGGACAATAGATAAAAGAGGCTGGAAATAGAACTTGGAATCTTGAGGCGTGGGTAAACATCGCCTATACCGAAAACAGACTAGTTTACTAATAATTTGACGATGACAATAGTGAGATAACCATACAGTGCAGAGAGAGCGAGATATAGAGAGAATCTTCAGCAATACGAAAGTGAACCCTTCTACCACGTATTGTCCATAAGATGATTCAACTAAAGGTATGAACTCTCCTCTTGCGTATACATAAAATACTCTCATTGATTTATACTCAATTGCTTTCCTTATGCTGTGCCTGGCGCATGTAAAATACTTTTATTGACATATCTGCTTTTGCGCTCATCACTTTCTATTGTGCTAACTATCGCAATGTAGACGATGCTTAATTGCATCGACAATTCTGGCGCCGCCGTGGTAGAATGCGCCAAAGTCTTAAAAATGAAGAGACATGCAAAAATTGGTTCGGACCCCTCTCAACCCTCTCTACATCACCCCTCCTACCATGTCCCCCCTCCCTCCACAACGCCCCCCACAACCTCGTTTTGTCGATTCCAATTCTGACGATGTACTTTAGGAGATCGCATTATCGTCGTCGTACAAAAGCAACGCAATTTCTCAGAGTCCGGTCCCGGTGCAAGTGTTTCTACATCCGCAGCAAACAAGGTCAGAAGAGGAGACATTAGACACGCAGTTGTGGTTAGGACGGTCAAAAAGTTACAGAGACCAGATGGAAGTGTTGTCAAATTCGACGATAATGCTTGTGTTTTAATCAACAAAGCTGGAGAACCCATTGGAACAAGACTGAACGGTTAGTAGTAACGACTATCCTCAATATGTTTTCTTTGTTAACATTCAACAGGTGTGGTTGGCACAGAATTAAGAAAGATGAAGTGGTCAAAAATTCTATCACTAGCACCTATGCATCTGTAGATATCACTGTATTAAGAAATTGATGTAGCATAGCAAATCCGGCGTTTTAAAGGACTTTTGGACAATGAAAAAATGTATTCTCCCCCCATATATTGACATGCCGTAGAAATTTGATAATTTTATTTTATGTATCCCAAACCCATGTGATAGACTCCATATGCCTGTTTCCCCAAAGAACAACGCCTTCTCTAAAAAATTCGAAACCCGGGGTATCACTGGAAAATATGACCGCACCCGCAGCATACGTAGAAGAGTTTCTAGGATCCCCCGTTAGCAAAGCCTGGCAGCATTTCGCAAATTCGTTAGCTTACCATTCCCGTTTCCGCAGATCTCTGTTGAGACTGGAAAAATACAGCATCTTCGTTCCTGCAAGCAGGGCAAGTCTTATTAGATCGTGGAAGCTAGAACCAAAGAAAATTGATATGTCAGCGGAGGGTTCCAAAGAGACCACAACAGCCACCATAACTTCCGCAAAAGTTCGTCCATAAAATCTTCCCCTTTCAAAGCTTCTCCAGGCCCAGCCTGCTTGGCATTTTCCCCTCACAAATGACCAGATGGCCGCATAAAAGACATAAAGGTAAACCCACAGTGGGATCAGATCCAACATCCTGAGTGACACCTGCAGTCTCACCGACAGCATTGTTAAGAACATTTCTGAAGACACAAGAGGATACAGCCTCTTCTGAATATTGACAGGTACGGCATGCGAATTGTAGGCGGTGGGTATCGGGGTCTTCTTTTGGATACAACATATTTGAACTAGATAATGGTTAGCAGATGCAAGAAAGCCTTTGAAAGAGACGATAAAAGCTTACCATTCGCTACAGAATCTGAAAGTGATTTGTTCTTCATTCTTCTTGGGCTCTTCGCCGATACTGGATGATGGAGATGCCATGATGATATTCTTTGAAAGATGTGTTCTAGGATTGGTTTTGTCGCAATAGATAAATCGCGATGATCTTCGTAGATAAATGACGTTGTTTAGCACCTAGGACCAGTTGAAGTCGATGTTTCTAATCGTAGAAGAAGGAAGGATAGCAATATCCTTTTCTGATGTGTGTTGTGTTGTAATGAGCTTCTCTTGTTGCGTCGCGTTGCTGAGAAATGTCGATGAATGATGGATTGTGATTATGGCTTGAGTGGATTTCGATGTGGATATTTTTGGCTGAACTAGAACTATTCTGTAATCCTTGTCAATGAAGGCCCTGGTGTTCTTATTATCTGGTTGTTGCGAGGTTGCTTGGTGGGTTACTAAACAAAAGAAACCCCGCCTGCCACTAAACTTAATTGGGTTCGCCCTGTGACCAAGATACAAGTACCTTCCAGTTAGATGCATCATCTCCTTCCACGCCTCTTCCTTTGGAAAAACACAATCAAAAATAAATAAGAAGAGGACAGTCACAAAAATCTGTATCAAAAGACTCATCAATCATATTCGTCACAAACTCGAATCATCTGTAGCACATTCAATCATATAAAAAACAAGTTAGACAATGGTAACGTTTTCCCTTGCACTTTGAATGTTTACTATACCTTCAATGGCTGAACTCTTTGGATTTGTAATGTAAATATCTTTCAAGCTTTACTAATCTCTTCATATAGACAGACGCAGGTCTACCAGCAGGATGGGAAGTCCGCACTTCGAAATCCAAAAACATTCCCTATTATTTCAACGAAGCTCAAACGATATCAAGCTGGGAGCCTCCTGCAAACACTGATACCGAAAAGCTGAAGGCATATATGGCCGAGCATTACAGCGCCTCGGAGATTGGAGATAATGCCAATGGCCAGGAAGATCAACAAGGAAAGATTAGAGCCAGTCATTTGTTGGTGAAGCATAAGGGCAGCAGGAGGCCGAGCAGTTGGCGCGAGGTTCGTATTTTCAATGGCCCAAATTCGAAATCCACAATCAATGATCGAGAGACCTCAATGTCTCATTGTGCGCGAGGGAATACGACTAATAAGATTATAGGCCGAAATTACACGCACAAAGGACGAGGCGATGAGCATTATCCTTCAACATGAAGCTCATATCCGTTCTGGAACCACATCATTGGGTGACCTTGCCGTTAGCGAATCCGATTGCAGCTCTGCCCGCAAGATGGGCGATCTTGGTTTCTTTGGACGTGGAGATATGCAGAAAGAGTTTGAGGAAGCAGCTTTTGCCTTAAAGCCAGGTGAAGTTAGTCATGTGGTTGAGACTGCTTCTGGTTTGCATTTGATTGAAAGGTTCGTTCTCAATTGCCATCACCCACGTTCTCTGCCGACTAATCTTTGTTAGACTTGCGTGATATGACTTCGAAACTACTTGGACAGGTGGAAAGAACGTTTAAAATCTAAATGATTCACAGGAGTTGTTGTTTAGCTAGGCAAACTGAAACCAATCAGAAATACCATTTGCGCTAGCATTTTCCATTTTCCAATCACGAATCAACAAATGAAAATACTAAAAATTCTACGGCGTCCTCAACACTTCGATACAGACTTCATTACCAGCTAACCTGAATGTTCTTCGTCAATTCAACATTCTAGTCCAGCCAACCGCAACCAACCCGCGTTCAGACTTCACAATACATTTAATATGTCACTTCAGGGTCCATTACTAAAGTCGGTTTGAAGAAAAAAATGAAAAGAAAGATGGGCCAACACATTATTTGTTTCAATCAGCGCTTGTAATTCTCGGTCACTCGCCTGTCCATGGTATAAAAAGCTACACATAAATGGACCATACACACGTAATACATTTGCAACTATAGAAAGGGGGATGATGCGATTGATTGCATCATTCTCAGAAATGGTGATTTGTATAATTTTCCCTGCGTCAATTTATTCGTAGTGTTGAAGATGAATTCAAGTTTTGATTATTCTCTCAGTTGCTGAAGAAGGGCTTTGTATAGATGATTATGATGATAATAATAATAATGTCATATTTTTATCCTTCAATTATCGGCACACAATAATACTTGGATGTTCCATTACCTACCCAGTACATCTCTCCCATGGCTCTCTCCATTCTAACCCTATACCTTTAAAAACAGCCATTTCCTTCTTCCTCAACTTCTCAATCATGTCTTTTTCCATTCTCCCTTCCCTATCGCCGCCCTCGTTCCCACCCCCCTCTGTATCTCGTTTCGCTGGCCCCTCCCCCTCCGCACCCCCTTCTAAATCAACCCATTCCCCCGTCCCCCGCTCCCTAATCCCACTACTATCAAACCTCCAATTTCTCTTCGCCTTACAATACTTCCTCAAATCCCTCTGAAACGTCGTTCCACCCGACCACCCAATAATCGCCGCGCCCGCCGTCTTCCACGGCGTAATAATAATATCTACTCTCCGATGCGGATTTGGATTTTTGCGTTTCTTCCTCTCTTTCCCCTCCTCTTCCTCTTCCTCAACCCGAAAATTAATATCCTGCCAAACCACCAACGCCTTATCCAAACTATCAAACCCTGCTCTCCGCGCATTGTCTTTCTTCCAACCCAGATCTACAGCCCACTGTCCGCGCTCGCTATTCTTCATCGACTCGAGCAGAACATTTGTGATCCATCCCTTGTCCTCCAATCTCCATGTTAATTCTGGGAGGAATCCTAACGTGCGATTCTCGTCCGGATGCGTGAGCATAATATCCACATCTCCGCTTTCCAGTTTCCCTCTCCGATATCCCCCTACGATCACCATTTGAAACCCGGAATCTATTCTCCGCGCCTCGGAAAGAATAATGGAACTAATGGCTTCGGTTTCGCAGCGGGGAATCGTAGAATTAAGCTCCTCGTAGTACTTGACTCCGATTTTCTGCACCGGCTTGAGATCGTTCCAACCTTCTACGACGATATCGTCGAGATCTTTCCACTTTCTTTGATCGTGAAATTCGCGCGCTGTGACGTCTGCTACGCCCCAGATGTTGTAGAAGGTTTTCAAGACTTGCATGCGGGGATTCTGTTCGAAGTCGAGGACTTCATCTAGGGTTCCTGTGTTGAGAAATTGTTGAAGGAGATTGGCGATTTTTTGATCGCACCCCGGGAGACGGATGACTTCGTTGGGTGAGCGGAGGGGGTATGGGTAGGCTGCTATGGAGGCGATAGAAGTGCTGTAGGCGCGAACACCGATGGGGTCGCCGTCTAGAAGACGTTGCAGCTTGATGGTCTTGAGTTGGTTGATGAAGAGATCGTTAGGAGAGGTTAAGGGGGTGGGTCTCTCGCATGAGTAAATTGTTTTGAGATATTCTGGTACAGGGGGGAAATGTGAAGGGTCGTCGTGTTCAGAGGTGGTTTCTGTGAGGAGGGTGGGTCGGGTAAGTGGTTTGCTTGATTGTTGCTGTCGGTTATGGGAAATGTATTTGGGCTTGGGAGAGCTCCCTGAGTCGGCTGCTGCGCGAATTAGGAGATCTGAAGGGAGAAACTTTGCTGGTTCAACTACCCGTCGTCCTTCGTATATTAGATATTTGTCTATTGGAAGCAACATCCCTTCTCTGATTGAATCGAAGTACCAATCAATTTTCAAAACCTTGAAAGTGTTTGAAACATTGACATTATCTAAAACATTGCCGATGTCCTGAACTTTGACAATACTTCGACCATAGTAGCTCCCAATAGGAGCAGGAGAACTTTTCCCATCAGCTGACTTCAACTTTTTCCTAGCCATTTTTTTCTCATCGTCGTCAGAACTAAGCTCGATAACTTCATTCCCTTTATCATTCAAGGTACTTCTTCGCACCTTTTTTTGACTTCCAGCTTTCCTCTTCCTCTCCATCTCCATCTCCTCCTTCACTCCAACATTCACTTCCTCTAATCTTTCTATCTCTTTCCCAATATTCGTGACATCGACCGTTACGAATTTCAATTTTCTCAACTCAAATTCCACTCTTGCCTTCGTAGGAATTCTCGCAAGTCCCACTTCAGCTTCTTGAATTGTATATCGTAAAGCACCAGATGCATCTAACCCATCTTCCAATTCTCTGATTTCCTTATCAGCAAGAAGAAATTTGAAAACATAGGTTGGAGGAAATTGGATTGCTGAGGACATTTTTGTGAATTGTGGTTCAAAAGCTTCGCGTATGTTTTGGGAATTCGACCCAGTCTTGACAATTTATAGTTTAATGCTGGTTCTCAAGTACGACCATCAAGTGAACAGTCAGAACAGCTTTGCATCAAGGTGTCTTTTAGGATGAGAATGAATTTAGTGAATGAGAGAACATGTATAAAAGGAGAAAGTGTTTCCATTGCGGATATATATGAGATAAATTGATTCAATTGAATTTTATTGTACAGTGAAATGACGTTACAAAGAATGCGAACTGCTAGCTTGAATGGTGAATCATGTAATGTGACCATAACGGCTAGAGCTTAGCTAAGCCCCTTATAATAAAATGGTCAAGACATCGCAAATTCGTTAGAATAACATTAAAATACTTATAAACTGAAGTTTCATCATCAAAATTGATGTGATGAGCTATTCACATGAAAGAGCTCATGAAGACAAGGTCCATGAGGGGTATTAGATGAATTTAAAAATGTGGAATGCGGAAAAAGCTTCATTCGCTTATAATCTGTTGGCAACCCACCTCCACCAAGCATCAACTGATCCACCATCAGATCCAATTACATTACCACCAGCTACTTCAACAGAGATATTGAACTCCTCCATTTGTGAAAATTTGAAGTCGGTAGAACCCATCTCTCCAAGCCATTCATCTTTATCTTCGTCCTCCTCTGTAGACATTCCCGAATCAAGTAGACCTTTCGATCGCGAGACTCTAACTTTGGTAATTTCTCTTTCCAGACTACTTTTGACTAATGCGGCTGGAAGAGCAGTGAATAGATCCATCTTGTTGGCAGCAATGAGTATTGGTAGTTCTTGAGGTGCCTTTGTGGTAGTTTTTCCGTCCATGAGCTTTTGCATGAGGAGGAGTAGATCGTGTAGATAATCGGCAGCTTCTCTTAGACCCTCATCTCCAGCTCCCAATGTAGTAGCATCGACTTGATATATTACACCTCGAAGATTTTGAGAAGTCGAGAGCTGTTCAAATGCATGGTGTCGCAGTTTTCCATGCCCGGGAGTGTCAATTAGAAGGAATTTCTTATGAACTTGATTGGTAGGATCATTAACTGAACGATATTTATTCGAGGCAGCTACTGCATCAACCGGTAGAGAACACTCGGCAGATGAAGTGGTTTGAGAAGTATGAGTAGTTGCAGGTTTGTTCTCTCGTTCGAACTATCATCAACTATTAGTGTTTGTGATGGCTACTCACATCATGCGACAAATGTCTCTTCTGTTGAATTACTTACAAGAGTAAGAAGTGCCGTTTTCCCGGCGCCACTTGGTCCAATTAACACAATAGAAGGCAAAGATGTGAAACCAGTTGCGCGAAAGACTACAGAGTGGAGGAATATTGGTATCGAAAGGACTAGGATAATTGTAATGATCAACCCCAACGGCGAGGGGTTCATAAGAGTATGAATCCAATCCTGTGAAGAAGACATGGCCAATGAGAACAGAACCTTAGTATCCAGAAACTTGAGGATCAAAGACTTTCATCCAGTACCGCAGACTCGAGGTACATATAAAAGAAAGTCTCCACGTTTGTGATGGGGTGATATTGCAAGTGGTCTTTTCCTTACGGTGGTGTTGTTCTTTCACAAGGCTATGGAAATTATTTTGTGGTGACGGATATGTGCAGCAATTAGGGGGCTCCACATGCTGAGCTGTGCTATAGAAAATTGACTTTACCCCTGTCACCGCTTCCGCAACAAGGCAAGCCAGATACTAAAATAAAGTACCAACGGATACTCAGCCTTGTATGTACTCTATTAGGTGGGAAAGGAACGGAAAGGAAAGGTTACCAGTCCATGTAAGCAGGAATACAATTTCAATTGAAAGCCACCGAGAATACCACTCGTCAGCTCTTCCAATTATAAAATTCCTTACTCGCTGTTTTTCTTCTTCATTGTTGACTTCTTTGCTTTACTATATCATATTATTATGTATATGTTGTCATAAAGTTTACGACTGATACTCTACATACCATAATCGATTGCATTCCCTCGACACCTCGAACACTCTCAATCTAGTTTCCTTGGTCCCGAGATGGCCCTTGGAGACTCGAAATCCGCCTCTGGAACGGAGCCTCCGAAGAAAAATGCTCCAATAATGCCAAGTGTAAAGTCAAATGCCGTGGCGCCAACTCTCAGTGATGACAATCATGTAGAGCTTGGTGACATGACACCTCCAGAACAACCCGCAGTGGATATAATGCAGCTCGCTCGGATAGGAGACATTCAAGCGGTAGAAAAGCTATTTGATGATGGTACCTTTGATGCTACCTATAGTGACGGCGAGGGCATAACGCCTTTACATGTGCGACTCGATTCCCATTGTGCAAGATTTCCCTGGCTAATATATTCACACAGTGGGCGGCTATTAATAATCAGTATGCCATGTGCCAATTTCTCCTGAAAGCGGGTGCAGATGTGAATAAGAAAGGAGGAGAGTCTGTAGCTACACCAGCAATGTGGGCTGCTCAGAGATGCCATTATTATATCGTTCACCTATTACTGGAAAATGGCGCTGATCCTCTGATCACGGATGTCCAAGGATACAATATTCTCCATCTGGCTACATTCGAGGGCAATATATTCCTGCTCGTTCTTCTTTTACATCAAAACATTAACGTCGACGTGCTTGATAGCCAGCGACATACTTGTTTAATGTGGGCGGCTTATAAGGGATTACCAAGTTGCGTAGATTTGTTCTTGAGATGGGGTGCTGATGTTCATGCAACGGATGAAACTGGATTCACCGCACTACATTGGGCGTTGGTCAAGGGATCTCAGGGATGCATACAAAAATTAATCGAATACGGAGCGGATAGATTTGCTGAAACCTCGACTGGCAAAACCCCAGCGATTACAGCTCAAGAGATGAAGACGGAGAGAATTTGGCATAAGGCTCTTATAGAGTGTGGGTACGACGAGGATGCTAAACCGGTTCTTATCAGCTTTCCCATGTCATCGTGGCTGTTGAAGGATAAACGCGCATTCATGAACAAATTCTTCTTTCTATGGCCGTTTCTAATTCTTTGGACGATGATTATGATCAGTAGTCAAATGGTAATATTTATTGGTGTGCCGATGGCATTGTTCTTTGGGTATTCATTACAATGGTTAGCCCAGCAGGTATTAGAGTATGCGCCTTCAGATATGAAGCATTTACATAAAACGGTATGTCTAAAAAGACTTTCCATATCAGTTTTAAGAATCACACTGATAGATATTGAAATTCTAGCCCTGGCTTGCGGGAATCTTCGCTGCTACACTATTTTGGGTTGGTGTAAGATGGTTGACAACCCTATTACCAGGTTTGTAACCGAGAATCTTTTTTATTATGAGAATCTATACTGACAATGTTAGCTACCTATGGGATATGTCCGCTCTCTAACCTGTTGTTTTTCACCTTTTACAGTCTTACTGGATATTTCTACTTTTGTTCAATGGTCTACGAGCCAGGTCATGTTCCCAAGCTGGGTGGTTTGACCCAGCAAAAGGCTGTAATTGATGAATTGTTGAGTGTATGGAAGTTCGACGAGCAAAACTTCTGTGTTCATTGCATGGTTCGCCAACCCCTAAGAAGCAAGCATTGCAGGAGGTGCAACCGATGCGTAGCGAAGCATGACCAGTAAGCTCATTCTATACTTATTTTTATTGAACAGGTGTACTGACATGGTGACCTAGTCACTGTCCTTGGATCAACAACTGTGTTGGTGTCAATAATCATAGACATTTCTTCCTTTATCTCGTGTGCTTGGAACTCGGAATTATCTTCTTGGTCAGAGTTGCTATCGGATGTAAGTGTCAATCTGATTTCTTTTTTTTTAATATCAATGCTAATTGAGATCAAGACTTTGAAGGCTTCGTTGGAAAGGGTGAACAGGAGTGCAACTTTCTATCACCTACACTATGTGGGATTGTCAATTCGGATTCTTACACTTTAGTGTTGGTATTATGGGCAATCTTGCAACTGACATGGGTTACTATGTTACTGTTTGTCCAATTGATCCAGATCTCAAGAGCCATGACCACTTGGGAAAACATGCGCGGTACACACGCCGGAGGTAAAACTTCCCAGGCTATTACCAATGCTCTCACCACTGGCGCTACATCAAGATCAGGTGGTCAAGTCGGAAACGCTGGGCTTGGTCCTGATCCCGCTTTACCACCAACCCACGCACCAGGCGGTCACGGCCATCATCACGCTCACAAAGCCGGCTGTTTTGCGCAATGGAAGAAAATCCTTGGTGTGGATACATTTGTTGAAACCGCCTTCCATGGCTACGAAGGAAGCAAAAACCGACGCCGGGCACCTCAAAATCCATTCTCCCGCGGTTGCATCGGAAATTGTAAAGATTTCTGGTGTGATCCAGCGCCGGTCTTTGGGAAGAGAGAAAATGGCGCGGCGATGTTGGGAGGACAGGTGGTTAATTATACGAAAATGTATGAGACACCTTCGAGAATGGAGATGAGGAGGGGTGGAGATGATGGCGGAGCTTATGAGAGTGTGGCAGCCGATGAGGCGGTTTAGTTGAGATTATAAGATTTTGGGTTTTAGATGGGGGATACTACTGTTTCTTGGGAGGAAGAACAGTTTATGATTCATGAATATATCTTTATTGGTTGC
Source organism: Botrytis medusae (assembly GCA_019395255.1). NCBI lineage: Eukaryota > Fungi > Ascomycota > Leotiomycetes > Helotiales > Sclerotiniaceae > Botrytis > Botrytis medusae. The sequence goes on from JAHXJL010000025.1 coordinate 216,485, forward strand.
TGGATCGTTTATTGAGTTTTTTTCTGTGTGAGAATTCTTTTTTGATGATTAAATTTTATCAAAGTGCAGACTTCAGAAAGGAGCATTGGTGCTGGGATAATTGAACCTGTCTATCTGATCGTATCCGTAATAGATTTACAGACTCGCTAGAAGTCTTGACACAAGAATGTAGAATGTATAGCACTTTCTGCTCCATTGGAGCAGCTCCAATGTTCTTCAATAAATAGTAGCAATATTATGTATATTCATGTTAAACGTTAAATTCATCTCGATAAGCATTTCTAACGCATACTTATTATGTGTTCAAGCCCCTTAATTAGCGAATATCCACTTCACCAGCCGAATATTCACGGTCATGATTCATAAGGTTTGTGATTAGATTCGATATACTGAAATTCATTATTCGAGACGTGAATAAATACCAATTAGTCATCTATCTCATATTCTAATCTCCAATCAATCAACCATTAATTAGAGATACATACAAGTTGTGAGCTTGTTAATCTATATCCTTAGCAAAGTCCTTAAAATTATAATTTATTAGACGACTGTTTCTGAGATTTATTGAGATGTTCGTGTATTGATTAAATTTTCCGATGTTATATAAAGTTCAAATGCAGAAATGAACTTTTGCATCTCTTCGTATATAGTTTTGGAATGCACGGGGTTGGAGATGTCGATGCCCTTCAACTTGGATTACCGTGATTAGAATTCATTGTATTGGCTATGTACTTGGAGGAACGAATGCAATGAAACGTTTGCTTGTAAATAGCATGTTCATCAAGCGAGATGACACAAGAGACAATTCTTCGACTACAAATAAATCAACCCACCCCTCAATTCTCTCCTGTAAACATAAACATTGACTGTACCAACAATCTCCCGAGATTTAAATTACTTACATTCTCCGCTGTCTTAAAGCTTTTACACACTCATGTTTTCTCTTATAAATCTTCCTCCAGGTCCAGTGCCTCACTCTCCCATTTCGTCGCTTCCCTCTAACTGTCCTAATCCTCCTAAATTTGCCATTTGTTTTAATCGTTCTTCATTCCTATCATGTTTCTGCTGCTCGAAAATAGCCATCTGTGCTTGGGCTTTTTATATTGCGTTTATTTATTCTGCGAAATACTCAGCCGGGCTAATATTTTTAGCTGCAACCGAATTTGCCCCAAGACCGCGTTTGACGCGACTACTAGTCTTCTCTCAATAAATTGGTCTAGATTTTTCCTTCCTAGTCTCCCAAGTTTTGCTATCTCCTACATAGGGCTTCAATACTCGTAGCAAATTTTCGCCAAGAAACCATGGCTTTATCATCGTAAGCTCTGCTAGCGAATGTATTTATACAATATCAGATGACGGAGTTTGGTTGTTGTATTAAGGACAGACTGCCCAGCAGTGGGAGGGAAAAGGCATTGGCCGAGACAATGTAGTCGTAGAATTATCGCCACCCAAAATGCCTAAAGGACACTGAGACATGTGTTGCCCAGCGCAGATGGTTGAGGAAACTATCCCAACATTGCTCCTCCAGCCTCTCCTGAAATTCCTCTGGATTCTCGGTCATTTCATAACCGCCCACTAGTCGCGATGGAACGCAAAGCTGCCCCTGCGTGAATTGCCGTCCAGTATCCACCTAGGAGTTTTAGGAATGCAAAAACTAGCCAGTGTGAAGAAGAGTCAAAGACACTCCTTGAAGTTCCATCGGAAAGACCCCAGAATGCAGAACCCTGGGTATTACCACTTGCAGAAGCAAAGAGAAAACACATGAGAAATATAACTATACGCTCTTGTAGAGCTAAAAGGGATAAGAGCTTTAAAAGCCAGACTACAGCAAGTGTCTTAGCAATTTCTGCACGAAACTCTTCGTAAACTTTAAATTTGTATCTACTTATCTTTATTAGCTCTCACTACATTCGGACATCCCAGTCGATTTGAATTATTCAATCCGTTTGAATTTTGCAAGTCATTTCAATTTCTCAATTCACCTGAATATATCCACTGAATTCAATCTTTCAATTCAGTGGAAACCTCAAACGATTAAAGTATTCGAGTTGATTTGAATCTCCCAATCCATGGGAAAGACTCGACCCAAAGGGCATTCATTCAGTTCATTTGATTGAACATTTTGATTGAAAAGCTCTGCCTGAACATCCCGAATATGTTGCTATACCGAACACACTATGGCAAGATGAGCCGCACAATAGTATGAAAATCACACAGCCCCTAATCTTACTAGATCTAACCCAAATAGCTTTTAGTTGTTAAGCCTGAATTGGGACATTGAAAAGCGTTTCTGAGAATCTGAAGCTTACGACAATTCAGGTATCCGATAATACGATTGATATAATGGCAACTTATACTCAAGGACGCTCCTATGATAAGATTGAGCCTGCGAGATCATTTGATTGTAAAATCTGAATTAGAAAATTGAACGGTATCTGGGTACTACCTAGAGAATTGTATGTCGAATATGTCTGTTCTGTGTCGCGTGCAGTAGATTAGCAAAGCGGTGAGATTCTGCCACACTAACAGGCGATCGATGTCGGTTATTTTTTAAGTCCACCTCCCTCCTTGCACCCCACTACCCCAAGCTGTTGACACCATCTCCGTACTGCATGGCTACAGTATTGCCCTAGATTCAACAACTCCAATACAAACAATGGCCAGCCATACCGCAACCCTCAGCGCCCTCCTTCGCGATTCCTCAATTACGGACCATAATGAAATACTCAAAGCTACAAATGACGTATTAAAGAGTTCTAAACTCGACCCCAATGCCTTACATACCCGCGCCGTTGCCCTCCTTAAACTCGACCGATACGAGGACGCACTAAAAGCGCTCGATGACGGTGGAGATAAACTAGCATCTCAATGTATTTTGGAGCGCGCTTATGCTCTGTATAAGACGGGCAAACTAGCAGATGCAGCGAAAGTTTGTGAAGGAGGTGATAGTAGGGGCTTGAAACATATTGCTGCGCAAGTTGCATATCGTGCCGAGAGATTTGCGGATGCGGAGGAGCTTTACAAGCAGCTAGCAGAAAGTGCGGGAGCTGAAGATGAGTTTATGGATCTGAGGATCAATGGGCTGGCTGTGGATGTGCAATTAGCATGGCAGGGCGAGAAAAGTGAATTGAAGGGCAAAAACGAAGATTTCGAGGCATTCGAGACGGCGTATAATGTTGCGTGCGGGTATATCGCGAAGGGAGATTATAACAAGGGAAATTTCCTGTTGAAGCGGGCAAGGGATCTGTGCGAGGCTCTGGACGAATTGAGTGATGAAGAAAAGAGAGCAGAAGTCTTGCCTATTATGGTACAACAGGCATTTGTGCTGACGAAATTGGGTAAAACTGAAGAGGCCAAGTCATTGACCAAGATGATCAATCTCGCTGAGTATGTATGCCGAACATGTTTACTGAGCACGAAGCTGACCCCTACAGTGTACCAGAACCTCAAACCAAAATAATCGCACAAAATAACGTATTAGCTACATCGACGGAAATTGATAACCCGTACCTTTTGAAACGAGTATTCGACTCAGTACCCAACTTATCGCACCGAGAGAAGCATTTTGAGCACCAAGCGAGCATTCTGGAACGAAACCACTACACAGTCGAACTACAAGCATTGAAATACGGGGGCGTAGCGAAATCTACATTTAAAAAGATCTCGGCCTCATCATCACCAACTATCTCGCCATCAACTAACGGCCTTTCAGTTCTCAACGCTGCAGCTCATGCCGAAGATAAAACCGGAAAAGCTGCTTTAAAGCAAACTTTATCACTTCTTGAGAAACGACCAAATGACGTTGGATTGATTCTTACCATTGTCCAACTTTATGTATCGATGGACAATCCTGCTCCTGCAATCTCCCTTCTGGAAGCATTTTTCAAACGCCTCGAAGAATCTACCAGCTCCTCAGATCAGGATGTACGATTCGCACCAGGACTAGTAGCCCTTCTCATCTCCCTCTATCGATCAACCGGCCGCAGAGCCCCTATAAGACCCGAGCTCGAAAAAGCAGCTTCATACTGGCGACAGAAATCAAAACCTTCCCCATCTCTCTTCCACGCAGCAGGTATCTCTCTCCTCGAATCTTCCAACCCCGAAGATGCCAAAGCAGCAGGTGACATCTTCTCTTCACTCCGCTCTCAAGATCCCAAAGACCGCGTCGCAATCGCCGGATGCGTCGCTTCGTACGCCTCGTCTGATTTCTCCAAAATCTCCTCAGACATCGACACTCTCACCCCAATTCCCCAACTCATCTCCGGCATCAACGCCGAAGATCTCGAAACCTCGGGTATCCCAACCTGGACATCCAAAACCACACCCACAACATCCGCAGAATCATCCAAGAAACGCGCTCTAGACGACAAAGAAAAAGAAAACGAAGACCCGACGAAGAAGCAAAAGACGATAGGAACGCGCAAATCGAAATTACCGAAGGATTTCGAGGAGGGAAAGAAAATGGATCCAGAGAGGTGGTTACCGCTCAAGGATCGCAGCTCCTACAGACCGAAAGGAAAGAAGGGGAAGAAGAAGGCGTTGGATGCGACCCAGGGAGGCGTCGTGAGAGAAGATGCTCTAGAAGGTGTTGAGGCCCCGGGTAGTAAGGTTGTAACGGGTGCTGGTGGGGGCGGAGGCGCGAAGGGGAAGAAGAAGAAGGGGAAGAGGTAGAGAGAGGAGGATGTTCGGAGATTGGAGATTGGAGATTGGAGATTGGACGTGTAGACGTGTAGACGTGTAGACGTGCTGGTGGGAGAATGTGGATATTGCAGGATGGAATTGAATTAAATGCATATACATCCATGTACTATAATGTAATGTACTCTCTGCCAACCCTGCAAGCCCTGCAATTCCTCCAAAAGCACAGCGCGATGAGAGTGATTAAGTGAGTATGTGATATGATAGATATACGCCGTGCAGATGAAAAATTATAAAAAGTAATCTTGAAATCTATAATGATGGGATCACATATTATCCATTATCATCATCATCATTGCCATCACTAGATATACATGAAGCTACACACGAATACATACACGTCCTCACAATCTTCATTTCTCTCTTCTCGCAACCTCTACGTGGAAAAGGCCGAAAGTAAAATCAATCAATGAGTCGATACAATTCACAAGTGTCAAATCAATCAATCACAATCAACACTTCACATGAAAGATCACATTATGAATCTTCATTGTTATTTGTGTCTCCTATCTCCTATCTTCTTTCTCTTCCTACTGCCGTCACTCCACTCCGATATTAATTCAACTCGATACGATTCCATTCCCTTCATTGCATCCCCTCCCATCTGATCATATTCGACCATCATCCTCCTCACTCTCCCATTTCCTGCCACCGGGTATCGACCCATCCATATTTTGACTTTCCACAAAAAGCTATTCCACTCCTGATTTCTCCCCTCTCCCCTCTCCCCTCGTCATCTCGAATCATCCCATTCCTCAGACCTCCCAATTCTCGCCTACCATCACATCCACCCCTTTCTATAAAAAAAAAAGCGAACACATCCCCATTCCAAAAACGCCAATCCGGCCCCATAACCTCAGCAGCCAAAACCATGTGCCGTACCATAAGACAACCCCTTCACATGGAAATATATGGATCCTAACCCGATACATCTTACAGTCCGTACTTTCCTTCCCTTCCCAATCACCCTATCCACCATCCCTACCCATGCCAACCGCTAGTATACATACGCACTAAAAATGCTTTCAAAAGTATGTGTCCCAAATAACCACTACAACAAGTGTAAACTTCAGTAAAAGGAAAACAAAAAACCAAGTCAAAACTAAAAAGGTACTCCTGGAAAAATGAACTATCAAATACTTTTAATTCTTGCGAAAAAAAATCCCCCCCTTCTCGCTTCCCGAAAATATCAATCATCCCAGGTATTGTAAAAGAGCCCGCCGCAAGTCAAGAAATGGATATATAAAGGATTGTCGTTAGAATAGTTGCATGCACGCTATGCTTTAATTTCGCCGAAATAAATGAAGAGACAAGAACAATAATATGAAAATGTTGTGTGGATGTGTGGAAAGGGTGTGTTGGTAGTTTACCATTTTAAAACATGGTGGGTCGATCAAGCACCGACTGTTTGAAGAGTAGGACTTGGTAGCCGCTCATTCGAATCGATGTGTTCAATTTCGTACTGTTGGTTCGGTTCAACTAGCGAATGCTCATCAAACTCAGCTCCACGAGGTGAGGGGTCTGGTGTGTAGAATTTTGTTCTGTCGTTACTACTTGAATCTTCGTCTTCGTTTTCGTCTTCGACTGGGGGCAATGGGCTTCGTCGGCCATCAGACATACTTACTGCCGCTTCGTCGTCGTCATCCACAGTGACAGCGAGGTTTGGCGGTCTGTCTGAGTGCTGCGAGGAATATTTTCTATGCAATTCACGAAAACTCATTGCAGTTGCTGTACTCGTGCTTGCAGCTGAATTATGGCGCTGGCGAAATTCAATTGGTTCAGCAAGTATGGAGTGAAAGTCGTCATCGATAGTGGCAGGAGATGTTGCTTCAGAGTCATCTTTGTGAGGCTGCTTACGAAGACGTAAGCGTTCTTCTTGTGACATGCTTTGAAGTTCCGTTCCGAATGTTATGACTGAAGCCTTTTTGCCATGTACAACGAAGCTTCCAGAACCACGAGAGAGTATGTCATCTGTAGTGCCTTCATCTGACATACCAGCACTAGAATTCGAGTCCTTGCCTCTTCTACTACGGTGATGCGCTGGAACATGCGCCTCGCGTAAGGTTTGATGTATGCTGCGACGAATTTTGCCTTTGCCAAACTTGTCCTTGTCAGTTGACTGCTCTTTATTCTCTTCGCTCGCCATGTCTGAATCGACCAATCCAGCTTGTTCAAGAACAGATTGCTCCGCAGCATCGAGATTTGGATCTGAAGGTTTGGAGCTCAAGGTTGGAGCTTGATTCAAACTAGAACGAGATGGCATCGTGGCAAGACTGGGACTTGGCGGTGCGACACTGGAAACTGAAGGCTTACGTGTAGCCTGTTCGTTGGGAACCAAAGGTGGGAGTTCCCAAGATGCTTGAGCTTTGTGCATTGAGTTTGGTGCTGCTTGAAATATGTCATCCGCCGTGTGTTCCCTCTCCGTTGACGGTAAAAGCGATGGACCAGACGTAGAAGGCCGAGTAATGGAATCCAGTGTGGGCGATTTTGGCGTGCCTTGCGGTGCTAAGCTACTTGCTTTAGATTGCAAACGGTTCAAAGCAGATCGTGCGGACATTGGTGTGTCTCCGTTTGAATCTGTCTTTTGCACAAAATCTCCTTCCATGTTTTTCTCTTCATCCAAGTCCAGAATCAAAATATCCCTGTGACACTTCAAACGCCAAATTTCCATTCTACCCCACTTCAATTGGGCAGCCATGCGAGCTGCAGCTGACAAAACTTGCTCTCTAGTCTTTGGTTGGACTGGAGCTAGAATTTGTAAATGGCGAGCATTTCGAAGCTGGGAATCCAACTGTTTCACCGCAACGGTAAGCTTTTCTTCGGCTTCAACCACTTTTTGTAGCATAATTTGGCGACGTGCGGCCAAAATATCGTCCTGCATTTTGTTGTCAATCTTTCCACTGACTATAGAAACTTCACCAGAAGGTGTTTGAATGAACTTGGTGGATTCGTTTGCACTATCTAGTCGGCGAATACCTCGATTACGTTGCCCTTCGTAGTTGCCGCCTACCACACCACGCATACGAACTCCAGCAGTCCGAAATGCTGCGGCATAGTTGAGCTTGGCCAGCCAATCATTCATCTCATCTTCATTATCGGCTAAGAAAGTTTCCTCGAATCCTCCATGGCGCACAAAGACGAAAGCGTGTTTGTGCTTCTTGTAGGTAGAATCTACCAAAGCGACTGCATCGTCAGTTGACATCAATGCGTCGGGTTTGAATTGTTCTAGCGGCGGCTTGAAAATGACAGGCGTCCCATCGTGACCTTGTTTAATATGCGTCTCGTGCTGATGCATCAAGCTCTTGATCCAGGCAGTATTGCGAAAAAAGTACAATTGAGCACCAGTCAGTATAGCCCCCCACTCCTGCCACGGAGAGCGAGTCTTCTTCTTCTTGGCATCTTTTCGCCATAACAAACCAACCTTGGTGATTTTGATGTCCACTATACCGGCTTGTGCTTCCTCAGGATTTGTAACAGTTTTTTCCGACATAAAGGCATCTGGTCGGGATCTGGCGGAAACAATCTGTAAAACCCCTGTCTTGAAGAATGTCTTTTGTAGATTCTGTAGATTCAGACACGGCGCAGTGCCAAGATAACTGTAATGTTCGTCAAGATGCATGACGTCCTTCAAGTTGGGGCGCAAAGTATCAAGTTTGCTATCAAGAATCAAGGTGTAAGGGTCAACTGGTTCTTTCGAGGGACGTTTGTTAGGATCGCCACCTCCCCGAAGAATCTTCGACTTCTTTTTCATTTTGTGGGGTATTATTCTTTCGCCATTGATATCTAGGTCATCCTCCACGTGGATAAAGGGTGTATATGAGATGTTGTCATAGAAGCATTCCAGGATTTCGTCAAAGATTCCTTCGCCGTGAGTATTCTTGATGTAGTCCGCCTTTGTCATCTTATGCTTGTTATTTTTGTTGAATACATCTGTATGTAAAATAAGAAGTGAAAAGGCGATAAAGTAGGCTTGGTCAGGAGATGCATAAATGCCAGGATTGCACTCATGATACCTGTTAGCAAAACCTTGCAAGCACCTGTCGATTTGTTGAGTCTCCTTTGGAAGCTCAACTTCCATAAGCAACTTTCGAATGGCCATGTCCATGGGATCTCCAAAGAAACCGAACCCTCTCATGTAGCTACGAAGGACAGCCTGTGAGAAAGAGTCTGTCCCTTTTGACAATACACTGGCTACAACACCTCGACTAACTGCTTCTTCAAGCCTGACTAAGTAATTAGCTGGTGTATCGTCATCGAATCGTTCCGGCAGAATGATAGCCTCTTCTCGGTTCAGTTGCATAGAATTGTTTTTCGAAGTATTTGAAGCAGGAGTGGTAGGTCCTGAATTATTCGCGAGTTCAGGATTCTGGCGCAATCGAGCTGTAATATTAAACAAATCGCCAAAACTTTTCCTACCAGTGGATGTAGAAGTCCTGGTTGATGGCAATGTGGGTGTCGGTAGAGAATCTTCATTTGGTGCGTTTCTCAAAGAGCTCAGAGTGGATGAACGCCCGCGCAGTGTTAATCTGGAACGGGTAGGTGACGATCTCGAAGATGACGCAGTGGAACCTTGCCGTAATAAGGGGGTGCCCGGCCGGCCTACACCCGACGATGTCTTCATCAAAGCAGTGGGAGATGAAGGGGTGTGAGACGGAGACGGTGGGAATGGAGAATGCGAACCTTGTGGCGTCAGGTCGTCCGATGATTTGGGGGTTATGGCCCGAACCGAGTCAGATGAAGGAGCAGTGGGGTACCTCGTGACAGAAAGCGAATTTGAAGCATCGTTTTGCGCGGACTTTTGTGGAAGATGGCTGAGATCGAATAATGGAGCGGGCTTCTTTCGGCGAGGAAGACGAAAGAAGGTGGTTGTTGTTTGGACAGTATGCGTGGTGGTGGTGGTCGTTGCATACACACCATGTTCGCCCGAGCTTGCATCTGATCTTGAAGATTCCGAAAGTCTATTTACTGGTAGAGCCAATGCCGATGATGCTTCGTCTCCATATGCAGGAGGAGAGCCACCATTGCCGTGGGTCATTGGGCGATTTGGTTCGTCAAAAGTAACACGGGATTTATTGCTCGGTCCCGACTCTGACATTGTTTTCCTTCGTTCTTTCTTCGAGAGCATTTCGATATCCGACGTATCTTCTGGTTGTGATGGCGGTTGCTCTGGTTGCTTCGCTCGATTGTTATTCACAACAATCGATTTGGTACGGCCAGGAAGTCTAACCCGCGACTTTTTCTTAATTGGGCGACCTCCATTGAAATCCATGGTTGGAGCAGTAGTGATAATCTCTGGGGCTGGTATGTTGTCAGCACTATGCCAAGAAGGTAGACCAAGCAAGCAAGCAATTCTTTCGTCAAATTAAATTATTGAACAAATAAAATGCCCCTAAATGCGGAGGAAGAACATCAAAAGGAAAATACTTGCGCTGAGGGATTGGAGGAGCATCTTCAGCTATTGCACTCTGAGCCTGTAATCGCGACCTGGTGGACAATTGTGAATCGGAAGCATGTCGAAACCTTAACATAGAGAAGCGACGATGTTTCGAAGTCTCCTCCTGTATCGGTGGTGACCCCGATCGCTGAAGCGCAGTAGGATAATCTGTGGCAGGTCTATGTAACATGGGTAACGCAGTCATTGTTCCTGGTTCTGCGGTGTTTGATTGAAAATCTCCAGGCGAAGGACGTCGTGGCATTTGTTCACTCGCTCTGCCATCTGGAAGTTCGGTATCGAGAATTGGGTTTAAAGTATTTGAATCGACCGGCAAGAAGCTATGTCGTCGCATTTCAGCATCGCTGGCAGCAGCACGACGACGTAGTAATGGCATTTTGGAGAAACGTCGAACAACATTGATCCTACCCCGAGGGATAATTAGGAAGCAAGGTGATTATTCTTGTTTCAGCTGAAGAAAAAAAATTACATTTGCGAATAGAGTGTAGGATTGAATTGGCGATGCGTGTTTGAAGACTTGTATCCCTTCGTATGAGGCTGAAGTGGTCGGAGAGATATCCTTGGGAAAGTAGGAGAGTCGTAACAAGTGGATAAGAGGGAAAGGACCAAACGGGGTTCTGAGGTTCTGGACTGGGGGGGGGGTAGTTGGTGGTCGGTGGATAATGGGCAATGGGCAATGGGCATGCCTCTTGAAAAAAGCAAGTGTGGCAGGGAGAGAGAGAAAGAGAAGAGAGAGAGAGAGAGGGAGAGGAAGAGGGAGAGGGATACAAAACAAAACAGATCAGATCAGATCAGATCAGATCAGATCAATTTTAACAATTCATATAAAATTCAAAATGCAGAACTCGGATGAAAACATCAATGAAGCGCAATAAAAGTTTGGAAGGGGTGAGAGAAAGGTAGGCACGGAGAGACGAAGGTATGGAATTAATAATTTGCAAATTCTATTTATGTGTAAGTTTTGATTTATCGAGTATCTAGTATCGAGTATCTAGCATCTGTATCTAGTACGTACCGTCCGTATGCAGACAGGTATTTCGTGCACCAGTAACCAGTAGTTATCGACTGGGTAATGTAATCATCCTCATAAGTGCGAAGTACGAGGTCCGAAGTAGATACCACCATACCATGCCTACCTAGTCTTCGGTGGACTGAAAATCCCACCCAAACCTTTTAGTCATTTTTTTCTTTCCCCTGAGGTGAATGACGCAAACTTGGTTGGGTTGGGTAAAGAGAATGATGAATCAAGAGGATCATGAGAATCAAGAGAGTCAAGCAGAGTCAAGCAGAGTCAATCATATGAGAGGAGGCCATTCAATTGTTGCCGTATTATCACTATTGAGTGAAGACTTTTCAAGATTTGGAAGACAGGATAGGACTGTATGGTTGGTATGTAATTAGGTACTAGATAGATAGGTACTAGATAGATAGGTACTAGATAGGTACAATACACACTGCACTATCTATTTCCTGGTATTTATTGCATCCCATCGTTATTAAATTTGATGAGATATTCAATTCCATCCATTCACCGATCGATAACTTATATAAAACACAAATCACATCAAATATCAAATATCAAATACCAAATACCAAATACCAAATACCAAACTTCCAAATCATGTTGATTCCCAGAGCTCGTGTTTACAAATAACCTTATTATTGTTACATCCCTAGTACTTCCTGCCATTCGCGTGGGAAGCTTCTTTAGTAAAAGGTTAAAACCCATCCAAGCATCCACCATCCATCATCCATCATCCGCCATCTGCTGAAGATGTTAAGGCTGTCTGTGTGCTATTCATTAGAGAGAGAGAGAGAGAGAATGTTAAGACTGTCTGTGTGCTATTAGAGAGAGAGGGATAGAGGGAAAAACTGGCACATCTCCCAGAAATCCTTCACTGTGATCATTTCCCCCTTTCGACCAAAAAAGATTTACACTTTGGAGAATACTGTGAAACATATAAACCTAACTTTTGCAATACCCCATATGATCATATTAAAGTAAAGATTGCCATATGGTCCAAGTGGTTTGTTATATGGATCAATAAAATTTGATGCTTCCACAATGCAATTTCCTGAACATGGGCAAAACCCCGATAGCGATACCTTATAAGGTAGTCGGGCAGTCAGTCAATCCACCCCGTCGTCTGGATGCCAGTGCAAGTGCATGGGATGGGGCCAACCGTCTTTCTTTCTAGAAGAATCAAGCAGTCGGCGTTATTTTTAGGTCATCCTGCGTTAGGCTTGAGCTGTCCTGGAGCTTCTTTTTTGGATGGTGGAATGTTCTAAAGCGTTGAATGATCTGCATGGTGGGAGGAAGAAGAAAACAAAAACCTAATGAACCGTTAGAATTGGAATATCTCGTGGGAAAAGTGACGCTCATACATTTTGTTGTATGTTGTCAGAGGCACATCTGAGGGACATCCGAGGGACATCTGAGGGCCACCTGCGAAGAACCCATCTTTTCGTCATCATTCACTACATTTTTCTCACATCAGCCCAGCCATTCTTTCGCGATAAGCTGCTTACCCCTCTCTGCTCTGTCGTATGAGATGAGAAACACAAGACGAGAGGAGCAAGCACCAAACAAGATATTCGTACACTCTGCATATGGTATATCCCTATGCAGAGGAATTACCATCCAATTGGCCACATCGATGATCCAACCGTCCAGCCACCATCAAGAATTCTTCTCCAAGACCTCAATACTAGCCTTTCCCAACCGACAATGCATTTATTTCTTGGCCCTCCATAAAATATTGACGACCAGAATTTCCTTCAATGCCGTAACCCTTCCTCCAGCCAGTCAATCTTGCCAACGTATACAGCTGAATGTCTGATCCACGTAAGTAGAAGAATCATTATACGTATATTACCACGATACCAGATGAATGACAATAGCTCACAATCAATTCATTGGCGGATGATTCACTGACAATGAATCCGATTGAAGATGAGAAGAGAATCCAGAGTGAATCCTAAACCAATTAACTGAGACAATGTACTCGAAAGAAAAGCAATTATTGGTATGAAGTAATGAAGTGTCCAGTCTATCATCTCTCGATGTTTCAAATCTATTCTTGTAGAGTTCAGTCAAATGCCAAATGAGCAATATCTTCATTCACAACAGCTCCATAGTATCCTCTAAGATAAGGACCGTTGTTTGTGATAAGGTGCCACTTCCAGGATGTAAATCAACTCCCGGTGAGCTGGTTCGCAGCTTCACCTCGAGCGTTGCACTGGACTTTGTAGAGAGAAATCTAGACAATTCGATGAACGACAAATACCACGCGTCACTTCACCACTAATTCACACTACTAGCACACTCCATACTCCATACAATGGCTTCACTGGACAAAGCGCAAAGCCTAGATGAAACCACGGATCGGAAGGCGTCTCCAGACATCACCTCAAACATTCGATCTACAGATTCATGGGTGGTGTACCCAGTAGACGGTTATCCTACAGATGGAACCCATCCTCTCCAACAACTCCTCGAATCTTTGGGATCTCAATCAGTAACGAAGTTACATAGAGAAAGTTCGACGGTTATTGGGATCATGTTTTGGACGCTGCTTCTCACGCCGTCGGAAGTGAAGATGCTAGAAGAAAGCTCGATGGTAGGCATTCAATGGCTGTTTGATTGGAGTTTGTCTATGACTATACTGATATGATATGTGTTTACAGGTCATTTCTGTATCGCCGCAGATAGGCTGTAAGATCTTTGAGTAGGTGATGAGATGAGATGGGATTGAGACAGCAGAGGTTGAAAGTATACTAGGTAGGATTTGATGTGTGAGAATGGCTGCCAGATAATATAGCAGCTGTGGAAATCATACAATAAACACGACATATCAAATTGTTACATTGTTACTGTACTGTCTGATGTTTTGGTCCATCAACAAAATTACAATCTTTCTGAAATTCCTCTCACCAATTACTCGAGTAGTCCTGGCTATCAGGCACAGGTAAACCTTCTAGGCCTTAATGACAATTAGTACCATCTCTCCACCTACCAAAATCTTTATTTCATCTCTCCCACGAATCATCTCAAATACAATTCCAATCACGACCCACAACCTCACAACGTTCATTGTTTGCTGACCTTTCCGACAATCTCTAAATGCGAATTTAATTATGTCGCAATCTCACTCGACATTATCATCGTTTATTCTTCTGGTATCAATTCTCCTGTGTATCCCGTATGTCGTCGCAGCACCTTGGGCCACGGACGGTCATGCTCACTTGTCACCTGTAACCCCGCGATATCCTCCACAGGAAGAGTCAGGCATTAAATACCGCAATGTACTCCCCAAATTAAACTGGCTGCGTGATACTGCGATAGAAAAGATCTTCCGTCTTCCCCCAAAGGTCGCAAAGAACCCCCATGTACCAGGGAGCGTGTCGCGAACGACCAATATCCAACTCCCATCGACTTTACTTGCAAAATATGGCGGCGATAAGGTACTTCGATTCAATCTCACTACGCCAGCGGAGGAACAAGCATTGGCAGAAGCTGCAGATACACTTTTCCTAGATGTTTGGGAATTCACAAGTAATTGGGCGGATATTCATTTGAGAGAAGATGATGTACGTACAATGACATTTACGGTTATGGAAGTGCTAACTGATGAAAAAGATTCCCTCCTTACTTGGCCTTTTGCCGAAATCTTTACAAACTGCATACTCTTATCTCATGCCTGATTTGGCAAAGAGTATCTATCAATCGTATCCTTCGACGGCATATGCTGATGTAGCTTTTCCCTCGAAACATGTTGAAAAAGCATTCACCCCGGCTTTGAGAACTAGTACCGTCGACGGGGCAGACAATGTATTTTTTCAAAACTATCAACCACTATCCGTCATTATACCATGGATGCGCCTTATGTCTTCCATGTTCTCAACACACGTTCGAATGATTAGCATTGGAACTTCTTACGAAGGTCGCGATATCCCAGCTTTAAGGATTGGCGTATCTCCAAATCTTCCTTCGAAGAATCTCAAGCCACGGCAAACCATTATCTTATCCGGCGGAGTTCATGCTCGAGAGTGGATATCCGTGAGCTCCGTTACATATGCTGCGTGGTCTTTGATTACTTCTTATGGGAAATCGCCTGCTATCACGAAGCTTCTACAAGAATTCGACTTTGTCCTCATTCCTACTATTAATGTGGATGGATATGTGTATACTTGGGAGAACGATCGTTTATGGCGCAAGAATAGACAACAAACTAATCTTCGATTTTGTCGAGGTGTTGATCTAGACCGTGGATTCGGCTTTGAATGGGGTGCATCGACTCAAAGCAATCCTTGTTCCGAAAGTTACCCAGGAGACGCACCTTTCCAGGCCGTTGAATCCCATCGATTTGCAGAATGGGCTAAGAATGAGACCGAGAACAATAATGTACATTTTGTCGGATTCTTGGACTTGCATTCGTATTCTCAGCAAGTTTTATATCCTTATTCTTATTCTTGCTTGGCCGATCCACCTAGTTTGGAAAATTTGGAAGAACTCGGGATGGGACTCGCAAAGGCTATTAGAATCTCTAGTGGCGAACAATATACTGTTGCTTCAGCTTGTGAAGGTGCCGTTTCTTCAAAGACACCGGGCCACTCATCGACAAGCAGAATGGAAACTGGAGGTGGTTCCGCTATCGATTGGTTTTATCACGAATTACGAGTCCGATATAGTTATCAGATTAAGCTAAGAGATACAGGAAGTTATGGATTCTTGCTTCCAAAAGAAAATATTATTCCAACTGGAGAAGAGGTATTTAATGTTATCAAATACTTTGGTGACTTCCTTCTTGGAGATAAAGGGATTGAGAAATCAATGTCTTCAGAGGAGGCCTTGGTTACGGAACCAGTTAAGCCTAAATTACCCCTAGGGGTTATGGAAGAAGATTCGGTCATCCCGGATGAATTAGCAGATGAATATGAAGATATCAACTGGGAGTTGAAGCGAAAGAGGAAGTAGATGAGATAAATTGACATTGACATTGATGTTTGTAGGCGTAATGATAACTCGGTAATACCTTATGAATGAGGCGCTTGTGGGTCCAAGGCGTTACACTTTGCACTTGCTCAATGGATGCATACAATAGTAGCTAGTTACTTTGGTACTTTTATAATCATAAAAATTATAATTTTATTCTGGCTCATGTTTACTATTCAAATAACGATGAGAGAGATCTTATATGCTAATACGAGGGAGGATATTCTGGCCTCTTGCTATCGGGGGAGAGAGTATGTCTTGGATCTGGAGCATGTCATATTCGGATTGTAACGGTGTAATGCGGACTCCGGAGGGGGTGGTGGAGAGGGGCGGGTGGGTAGGTAGGTATTTGTGTATATGTGTGTATGTGTTAGGGGGACGGGGGAATGATGGGAAGGGGTATTGTTTCTTTTCATCAGTATGGGATTTATTAATTGATTTAAGTATCGGATTATGAAGGTAGTCGATTATGTATACTCTAAATGGAGGGGAAAGCGAAAAGGAAGAATTGATGTAGATTATTAAGAGAAAAATGTCATTTTAAAATATGTATATATTTGTATATATTTGATATATATATTTTTTTTATAAATAAAAGATTATCAATTAAAAATATAAATATAATAAGGTTATGCCTCGGAGAGGTATAACTATGATAGATTGGCGCTAGTAGCGCCAATGCTACGGCTACTGACTACTTTCAACAATCCTAATATCTACTATTAATCTCATAAACCATTTCTTAATTCCTATTCCTATTCCTATTCCTATAATTCATCCACCTTTTCTTCTCGTATGATTATAAGCCCCAGTATTACAAGCCCCAGTCTTATCGTACGTTCTAATCTGTAGATCCCTAGATTTAAAGTTTTTGTTCACTAATCCTCTTTCTAATTTCTGATTCTCCGTTTCTGCCCACCATGTGTATGTGTTGTTTCTTTCAATGGGTGTGGAACTCCATAACTGGATACAAACTTACAAACATTACTACATTACAAAGCCGATAATTATAGATGCCGTGATTACTATCTATCATCACGTTACAAAGCCGATCTACGGCAATTGCTCTTCGTCTTGGATTAATGCGGGGTAGCGTTGCACTGCAGCTCGTGCGAGCTCTTATATATATCGGACTGCTAGATGTGGTTTGGAGATTGTTTCTTCGCTTTCTTTCTCATCCTTTTCCTGCTCTTCTGTGTTTAACAGCAACTTGATTATCTGGCATTGCATGGATTGATTGACCTTGTGTTACGTATCGAAGAGTTTACCTTTATTTCTGCAGCTTTGGGGTTTCGTGCTTGGAACTTGAAAGCGTCCGTTGATTGTTGATTGATATTCCGTTATAGGATCATCTTTTGTGTTTCTTGGTATATTTATATATACTTTCATCACTACACCCCTCACACCACCTCACATCACCTCATCATGTCTCCAAAACCATTCCAAATCTCCATTCCCCAGGATAAAATTGATATCCTCAAAGCCAAGCTCTCGCACGCGGAATTCCCGGACGAACTCGCTGATGCAGAATGGGATTTGGGCGCTCCGTTGTCCGATGTGAAGCGGCTGGCGAAAGCGTGGGAAGAGTGGGATTGGAGAGTTAAGGAGGAGGATTTGAATCAGAAATTGAAGGGTGCGCAGTTTACGACGGGCGTGCAGGTTGATGGATTCGGGGAGTTGGATGTGCATTTCGTGTGGCAAAAGAGTGAGGTTGTGGGGGCGGTGCCGTTGCTTTTTGTGCATGGGTGTAGGTGGTTTTTTCTTCTTCTTTTCTTTTGGGATGGGAATTAGTGAGGGACGTTTTGGAAAGGATGGGGAGTGAATGAATGAATGAAGGCTAATTTAGATGAATAACTAGGGCCAGGATCATTCTTGGAAGTTCTCCATCTTCTTCCACTTCTTCAAAAACCAGGAGGTCCAGCATTCCATATTGTCGCCCCTTCACTTCCTAACTATGGATTTAGCGAAGGAGTCAAGAAACGTGGTTTTGCGTTAGCTCAGTATGCGGAAACTTGTCATAAATTGATGCTGCAATTGGGTTATGATGAATATGTTACGCAGGGTGGAGATTGGGGTTCGTTTATCACGAGAGGTATTGGGAAATTATACCCTAAACATGTGAGTTTTCCGTCTTAGATTCTGAGTATGCTCATCATGTCTATATGGGTATTAACATCATCGTACAGTGCAAAGCAAGCCATATAAACATGGTCTTGGGAAAAGCACCCGCTTTTACCAAGAATCCTATCCTAGCTCTGCAACACGCATCCAGTCCCTACTCACAAAATGAGCGCGAGGGACTCGCTCGAACCCAGTGGTTCGAAAAGGAAGGCCGAGGATACTTTGCGGAACAAGCAACCAAGCCGCAAACGCTAGCTTACGCACTACATGATTCCCCCGTCGCATTACTAGCATGGATTTACGAAAAACTCCACGATTGGACTGATTCATACCCATGGACCGACGATGAAATCTTCACCTGGGTATCTATCTATCAATTTTCCCGCGCGGGACCAGGGGCCGCGCATAGGATTTACTATGAATTTGCGCATACCCAGCCTGGAGAGGGGAAATTGACGGGAGATTATTTGCAGAGTTATAATGGGGACGTGAAATTGGGATTGACTTTTAATCCGAAGGAGTTGGTGGTGTTACCGAAGACGTGGGGGAGAACGTTGGGGTACGTAGTTTTTGAGAGTGATAACATTGAGGAGGGAGGAGGACATTTCTATGCGTATGAGAAGCCGGAGTTGTTAGCGAGAGATTTGAGGACGATGTTTGGGAAAGGGGGTGGGGCGTTTGGGGTTGTGAAGGGGAAGAGTGGGTATGATGAGGGGGAGACGGCGAGGTTGTGAGGGAGTGAGGGAGGTTTGAGGGGGAGCGAATTGAGAGATGCAAATGATAAGGAGATGTTTGATGGGTATATATATCATATAGCCCTGGGATAGTAATTACTACAGTACAGAGCGACGCTTCGATATGACATCCAAATAAATTGCTATTCGTATCGTATTATATACGTACTCTCTGGAAGTCAAAGTGTTGATCAGTGTCCTGGTAAAAGTGTAATTACCTTCTTGTTCTTTACTCGGCGATAGATGTGAACTCTTCTTATTGAATCATGGAATCTTTATCTTCGATACCTCACACTGCAAATCAAAAATGTAATCGATCACATATCTCCCCGCCTTCCAGCAATTTTCAGATCTTAAGCAGATGGATGGATGAATGAATGAATGAATGAATGGATGAGGATTAGAGGATATATACTTTCTGCATTTTCAATTTTTAATTCTTTTGATAAGGGGAGGAGGGTGAGAGAGTGAATTGAATGGGATAAAAGAATGGAGTATAATATTTTGCAGTGCAGTGTAGTGTAGTGTATTAGGATTATATGATGAATTGCAGGTTTGGGGGCGGGAAGGGAGGGGAGAGAAGAGAAGCGAAAGAAAGGGGAGGGAAGGGGGATAGTTCATATGTGTGGATATGTAATATGTGATAGTATGTGTGATATATATGTACTGTATCTATTAATAATTAATTGAGCTGGTTGTTAGGATTTTGAATTTGTATCTGGGGTTGAGATCTGAGAGTGAATGTTGGGTGGATTGGGAGTGAATTTAGGAGTGAATATTATGATTATTACTATTTCATCTTTGACATGATAATATTATGGAATTTGATATTGTCATGTATAGAGATGATATTATAAAGTATAGGGCATGTTTGAAAAGAGGTTGGAATACTAGAGTAGATGAATGGGTAGGTAGATGGTAGGGGATGGTGTTTGGGAGACGGGAGAGGGATGGAACTGAGCGAGAAGTATATATCTTGGAGGATTTTGGATTGAATGGGGAGACGTTGAGTTGAGATATTGATAATTAGAAGGTAAGGTTATAGGTGTGCATGATGAATTGGTTGGATTGATATCGATGTTGATATCAACTTGATAAACAACCTTTTTGTGTGCTGTTTTGAAATCAGGGGGAAGGGTTGATACCCGAGGTTTTGGTTCAGTATAGAGTAGGTAAGCATAATATATGTATGAGATTCGCCATTCTGAGTTGCCGGTACATATATTCCCAACAACGGAATACTAATTCCATGCTGACGGGTCAAATCAACTTCAATGATATGATATTGAACGTACATGGCGTGCTCATACATCATTCCCTTGATTGATCATTAATCAATCAAGTTACCTACTTTTCTACTAGACACGCTAATCTAGTACCTATCAAACTATATATTATTATTAATACAGGAATGAGATGAGACGAGTATAAATTCGCGCATTTCCTTCCTTTCTTCTTATCTTATTTCATTCTCAGTTACCACTCCGTCCCCGTCTCCGTGCCAGAGGAAGAATGTCCGAGCCTGGTAGGATATGGTGGATTTGTGAGCAAAGTGAGAAGTGATGTCTCGCCGATCAATGGCTTTCGGACTATGAAGATGTTTATTTCTCGTGTCTTACTTACCAGCAAGCATGCATGTTTACGAGAACAGAGAGGTAGGTGAGACCCATATCGTACAGCGGATGAACGGGGAAATCTCACATTCACATATATACATACATACCTATGCATGTGGATGTAGCCATGTGTGTAAATTCATGAGACACAGGTAGGTCCGACCGACGACACGGAGGAAGGAAGACATAGTGAGTCGGGTCGCGGAGGGAATTGATGTCCGAGGTCTACGATTTTCCTTCTCCACATTCATGGTCTGGAGCTTAGAAGGTCTGTGTTTCGATGGAGATGGGGACTTTTTGGTGCGATTTCTTGATTTCTAATACGCTTGCGTGGATGGATGGATGTGGGTGCGGTGTGGGTTGAGTGGAGTTTTTAGGATTTGGGTATGTTTATATTGTGAGGGGAATTGCTGTTTTTTCGTTGAGGAAAGCACACTTATCAATTCGTTCGATTTGCAATTTTCGGATCTACATCCAGCTCGATATATCTAATTCGATACATATTCCGCACGAAACAACACATCCCTCAAGAAAACAAACAACAAATCAAGCAAAAATGGTTACCATCACTCTCGATCCTGATTACGGGTATGTACATACATTTCCACCCTTCCTTTCTGCACCTCCCACGTCCATTCTCCCATCCCACTAATACCCCTCCTCCAGCTATGTAATCCTCGCCGCAACCTCCACTTTCATCCTCAATTTCTGGCACGGCATCAACACCGGTTCCTACCGCAAAGCCGCGAAAATCGACTATCCGGCCGCTTACGCTCCTTCTTCCCGCACCGACACCGCAGCACACCAATTCAACTGCGCGCAGCGCGCACATGCGAACTTTACAGAGAATCACTCGATAGCAGTGACGGCGATGTTGGTTGCTGGATTGGAGTTTCCACGGTCGGCGGCGGTGTTGGGAGCTGCGTGGACAGTTAGTAGGTGGGTTTATATGAGGGGTTATAGTCAGGGTGGTGTAGGCGGAAAGGGAAGATATAAGGGCATTTGGTTTTGGTTGTTCCAGATGGGGTTGATGGGGTTGTGTGGATTTATGGGAGGAAGGATGGTGCTTGAGGGCAGAGTTTAGGAGGTGAGGGTTAGAGTGAGAGGCGTATAGATGAATTGTTTGTAGCGGATTCGAGAGGAAGAGAAATAAGGAGGTCTGGACTCGAACGTTCCTGCATTGCGCAGTCAATTTGATACAGAAGCTTCTTTTTCGAAATTACTGGAGCAATTCATTTCTCACAGTAGAGAATCGCATAACAGCTGATGCTCTCGATACCTACCTACCTACCTACCTCTACTGAATACAAATTCTGTGACGTCACATATATAACTCAGACAAATGCTACCCGGTATCTAGTGATCCGCAATATCGAATACTCATACTTCCACACAAGTCCACTTTCATAACACGTCTACTCTAGATGATCTTGAGATATGTCAATCTTTCATCAAAGTTGATTTTACACATGATGAGTCGACATGACACAGAAATGTACTTTTATTCACACGTACATGGGTAGTCGATGTGAAAGTACTGCATTTCGTTCACATACATATACATATTGATTCAGCTATGATTTTCAGAGATTAGATTATAATACTATCAAGCCCGACGAATTCACAATCTTTGAGTATCCCCTACCCCCCCCCCCCCCTCGTGGTATTAGAGTGAGAATGGCGTGTGTTTCTTGTAGTCTTGAACATATGAATGGGGTATTTCTTGGTGTTATTTTGTATTATACATTCACTGGGAGAGTTAGAGATGGAGTTAATGGGTGTATTCTGGATGTATGCTCATGATTTGTGCGGATGCTGAATGGAGAACAGAGAATGGAGAATTAGAAGGATAGGTAGGTTGATGATTGGAGGGTTGTAGTTGAAAGTTAATATGCGATTGTTGAGAGAGATGTGAGAAGTGCGATGCATGATTATGAGATGAGGTGGTGGTGTAGGTGTGGTGTGGGGACTAAAGATTGGGGACTGGAGATTGATGATTGGGGGTTGGAGATTTGAAACTGAATCCCCAAGAGAATGTATTTGATCTTGCTTGGCAGAGTTTCTTGGAGGAAGAGACGGAGAAGTGAAGGGAATATAGTGTTAAGTGAACTAAAGCGCGGAAGAGAAGACTAGGAGGAGATTCGGAGGGAATGATATTAAGTGTATTTGTTCATACTCAGTCTATCTCATAATGACATTATTCAAGAATTCTTTTTTTCTCGCGTCTAAACCGTACTTCATCTTTCTTTTCTGACCTTTGTGATATCAAAAATTATGTATCTTCCCTTTCATCTTGATTCAAGATTCCTACAACCCGACCAACCCCCTAATAATATCTACTACTGGCGGCACAGACGTCAACGCCAAAGTTACAATCCCAAAAAGACTCATACTTAAACTACTTAACGCTGCAGCTCTCGGATCACTGACTAATAACAATGCAGTGGCAATTGCGCTGGCATTTCCACCCATGGCAACTCCGATGGTTATGTAATCATCAGGGCGGATTTTGAGGAAAGTAAGAAGACGTTGACCGATGAGAACACCGAGAATACCGGACATGATAGCAAGGGCGGCGGCTGCATTAATGTTCCCGCCACTTGAGTGAGGGGAAAAGGTTAGTTTGTTGGGTGGATTTGGAAGGTGGAGAAAGAATGTAGTGAACTTACAGGTTGGTAGCGGCAGGGGTAGCGAGGGCGAGAGTTAGAGAACGTACGGAGAATGAAAGAGAAATTGGAGGAGATATGCCGAGAGAGTGACAAAGAGGTGGATAACCGAACAGTGAAGCGATAGCAAGGACAACACTAGGGATTGTGATGGGAATGAAGTGTGATTTTAATTCGTGGCGGTATTGAAACATGGGGAGAGCGAGGGAGACGATGGAGGCGTCGAGGACACTATTACTATAGTGATGAGGGTGGTTAGCTGAGAACCCGAAATTCTTGGGAATCATAGTAGTTTTGCGAGATGGGAGTACTCACAAGATGTCACCAGCACCGGGTAGAGGGAGATTACTTTCTCCATCCCAGTAGGCGATATATTTGGTGTTGGTTTTGTAAGCTCCTAAAATTTCATCTAGATTGTTGCCTTTAACAAGTCCCAAGATCCATATACCGAGGATAGTGATGCCAGATGATAATAAAACAGGGTGCAAAAATTGCTTCCAACGGACTGGAAGGGATTGTGCTGCAAAGAAAGCTAGTACGTTAAAAGTAAGTTGTACTGGCATTGCATAACCGGTAGTATAGTAAACTGGAATACCGATAAAGAGGAAAATGGCGCTATATGTGAGTAAATCTAAGTTCCTGTTAATAAATGCCGCCCATATTTGTGCTCGTGTGAGTGGTAATGGCTCTTGTTGGACCTGGATGGTACTAGCAATAGTTTCTGGTGGTGGGCTTTCAGTTTCCGGAGACTCTCGTGGTTCTCTAGCATCTCTAATCACAGCCAGCTCTTGTTCTTGTATGGGACTGACTGTATCGGTTGATATAAAGTTGGTATTACTCGATACTGCGAGAGGAATAGCATCATTTTCGGCGCCCATTTCCTCAGCTCTTTCAGT
The DNA here is from genome assembly GCA_019395255.1 of Botrytis medusae. Classification (NCBI taxonomy): domain Eukaryota; kingdom Fungi; phylum Ascomycota; class Leotiomycetes; order Helotiales; family Sclerotiniaceae; genus Botrytis; species Botrytis medusae. The sequence goes on from JAHXJL010000025.1 coordinate 240,663, forward strand.
GATAGCACGCTTGGTCGAACCTAATAAAATTTGCAGACCGCGAACTAACCAGGCTGTGACGGCGAACATAACCAAGAACCCAACGACTTCGAACAATCAGTGATGGAATGTTCAAAATGGCGTTGTTGTACTCACGGAATACTCCTATGATTTTACCTACTTCTGTAGCAGTGATACTATCACTCAAGGGCAATAGAACGAAACTACCAAACTTTAGCATCTGATTTCGTTTATGTAAAGATAATGACTCACGAAGGCGTGAAAAAAAGATTGATATATCGAAGAGCCCATCCAGCTGGAATATCAATAATTGAGACCAAAGCTCTTGTTCTTTGGTGACCAATAACCAAATCAATAAGATTCAAAATAAGAAATAGCAAAATCAAGCATGCAACAGATGCAGGAAATGAGACTGAACTAAGTCCTATGAGAGCATTGACACCGAAGCATGCTAGGAGAATCAAAACAATGCCAAAGGGAACTTGAATCCAAGCTTTCACATTGCGTCTCCATGATAGTCGAGCTACCTAGGTTATATTATGTCAATAGAATATCTTCTAAAAGTATGGGAATATCAAAACTCACCAATTTGAGAGCCTCAAATCCATCCGAGATAAATTCCGGGGCATTCAGGGCCATTGTGACGGCCTTCAGATGGCTCTTCAACTTGTATCAATGGAGCTGAGTCTTCTCATTGCCTATACAGAGGAAGTGTATAAGAAGCAAAAGTCAGACATTCAAAAGAGAACGAAAATTCTTAGGACATAGATATGTCTTCAACACGACAGTCATAGCCGAGTGGGAACCCGGAGCTCAATCAAAGCTTATCTCTCACAATCATGACCTATATCGGAGGAAAGTGTATCTTCATGCCTGCCTACCTAGTATCTTTTGAGAGATTGTGAGGAATACGATTTTTTGCTGAATTCTTTTAATATTTTGACACCTCAATCAAGAAAGGTGCAAAGATATCAAAACATTGAATCCTTAGGTGAATCTAGGTTATTCTAATGGGACAAATCAGAAAGCAGGTTGTTGTCCGACATCAAATTTGTGGGGTAAATATAAATCTCCAGCATTCACTGGCGATACAATGTAAACAAACGAATACCGTAAATTCAGCACAGAATTGACAATACGCCCCGAGCTCGTATTCTATACCTTCTCTTTCAAACCTTCCGGGACAATGCTTTCTAAGATCTTGAAATCGCCATCTGTTTGAATCTGCAACAACATCTTTATATTCTCCCAGATTCCCTAGCTAAATCTAGCTTCAGACGTGCATCAAAACTTTCGAAAGGTTGTGGTATCACGAACTTCAACCATTATGGAAGGCGGCAACCTTGAACTTCTTCTACAGATCCTAGAAGATTATGGCATACCTTTTGATCGTAATGCAATCAAATCTGATTATGCTCGCAGTCCAGCTGCGGTTGAAGCTTGGATCTCAAAATACCTTGGTCCAGAAACACTGTTGACCAAGGATGAAGTCGCACTGTGAGTTAGCGTCGATATCTTCTGCGAATGATGCTAATCAAAGATAGATACGGGGTACTGTCACAATCAGGGGATGCGGATAAAGTAGCGAATTTACAGAATTCATCGAGTATATCCGATTTGAGTGATGAGCAACTCCATACCGCTATCGAGGAATTACAACGATCTACTACCGCGATTGAAAAACAAAGTGAAGCACTACGATCACAACAAAATGCCCTGGCTTTAATTGTCAAGAACAATAAGAAGGTGGGAGTAGCCCGAACAGAATCGGATACAAAACAATTAGGGAAATGGGAGGTAGAAAATGGTCAGGTCTCCTCAGCAGTGGAGGAACTGTCTCAAAATTTGATGTATCAGCTCTCGGACTTGGAGCAACAAAATAAAATATCACAATCTGATGCCAAACAAACGGTGGACGAGATCTTCAAGGAGGATGATAAATTATTAACGAGCTTGCAAAAGCTTGCAGGAGAGCTTGATCCTGGATCTTCAGAAGATCATGATACTATTTCAAGAATACGGGATCTTTGTGCCAGGTATATTAAACATACTGTGGATGGAGTTAGGACAAAGCTTGATCGAATATATCTCGAAGCTCTTAATGGTACTTCCGGTGCAGATTCCCAAGATGGAAACAAGCAGGAAGTCACCGAATTACAAGAAGAGCTCGAATCATTATATTCCGAGATATTACCTGTGGCTCAAATGTCTGCCGAACAGCAATATCTGGAACCTGCATTGCGGGAAATCGCTACCAAAGGGGATTCTGGACAAGACCGAGCTTACCAAGCTTTGAAATACGTAGGTTTCTATAAATTAGCAGATAGACATAGACCTCTAACCAATCCATTAGATGCAAGAATGCCTTAGTTTTCTCGTCCAGCGCACAGAGATTTATGCAGAACGTATCGAAGAATATCAGTGTCACCAGATGGCCACTAAGTTTGCAATAGACACTGGAAAGAAAGAGCTTCAACATCAAGCAGCTTCGCAGTCTAGCAAATCCATTACACGCCAACGACAAAATTCTCAGGTACAAGCACAATCCCGTAGTAATCGCCGACGTTCTTCAATGTTTGAAGAGATGGACGCCGAACAACAATTACTTCGCAATTTGGGCATCACACTTCCGAATGAAAGCGATACTGGTGACGCGCGGACTGAATTTTTGGAGAAATCCCTTCAAGAAAGGACAGAGAAACTTAAGAATCACATGGCCAATCTTGAGTTAACAACTGAAACCACCATATCTTCACATGTGCATAATGCCGATGTCACAATGAAACTTCTTTACAATGTCCTTCAAGCTGATTCAGTATACGGGGAGGTTCAACTACTTGATCCAGATATTGTATCGTCATTTAATACATTTGAGGAGGAAATCAAGAATTTACAGGAAAATCTCGAAGCGGTCAATCTACAAAGGTTACAACTAAAGAATGTTCATAAAGAGCAGCTGATAAAACGCTGGTCAAGGTGACCATTTGTCTGAGCGAAAAAGAGGGGAACGATAGATGGTGTTCCCTTGCAAAGCGGATTCAAGGTCGATATTCAAGAGGATATTCTTCATTATATCAACCACAATTGAAGACTTCTTAAAGACATTACTCTTAGGTTTCAGATGATAGTGGCAGATGTCACCGTCATCACGTGTTTAGATATTGGAGGGGCGATCTTACGATTCAAGCTTGTGGTGGCCATGCAAAAAGTTCATCCCGAAATGCAAGGGCAAGCACCACACGTGGCTTACTATAGGCTTCTTACATGCATGCATGAGGGAGGCTCATTCCAAAATAATGTTTCCTTACTGAAAAAAATTATCATCTTGGCCACTCAGGTCTATCTAAGACACAAATTGAGTCATATATCCGCAGTCATGCACGAGACCTAACATCATATTGTATCCGAGATATCCAAGTATTCATAGCCTTTCAATGATCAAGGGTACCTGCGTGACACTACCACTAAGAAACAAACAATATGCATGCAATCCTTCATCCTTAACCATCTTGTTGGAATTTTCTTTCCCCTGGCGGCTGTGGTGTTGGAGCGAGATTGTACGACAACCAAGCTTTCCACCCTTATCGCTAGGATTGTGCAACATAACATATTGGTTAATAGTTAGATATATCATGTTGAGAGGGGAATTAACGAGGAATTATGATATTTGAATTTGACTTTGACTTTGACTTTGTTATTCATATTGTTATGTTGGCGTATCAAATAAATGACCCACCAAACCCGCACTTAAAATGCATAATATGATGTGATTAACCACTATATTACCATGTAATATAAAAAATATTGTAAGGCTTAGTTATTTATTAGTCCAACTTACTTGAGTCTCGTGTCTTGGATCCTGGAGGAGGAAGAGGAAATGAATGAACTGGGGAGCGCTAAATTGGTGAGGGTGAGGGTGAGGGTGAGGGTGAGGGTGATGATTATGATTATGAAGTAGTTTTTTAGATGGAGATTTTTATTTTTATTTTTATTTTTGCTTTTGTTGTTGTTTTGGGTATTATTTTTGGTATTGTTATTATTCTGAAGGGGGTTGTAGTATGGATGGATGGATATATGTATGTATGATCTTACCCAGTCTATCTATCTATGTATCCAAGGAAATAAATCGATCGACTTGTCATGGTGTAATGAGGTAATGATGTACTGTAACACAGCAGCGATGGTGATAGATAGTGATCTGAGCGAGGCACGTGTGAGATGTGATCTTTGGAGTAAATGCTTAGTTGCTGTTTTATAGATGTATCAGTGGATGGATGGGTGGGTGGGTGGGTGGGTGAATGGATGGATGGATGGATGTAATATGAACTAGGTATGTGATATGTATGTATATTGTCGTCATTTCAGTTGGAGGTGGATGGATGGGTGAGTGAGTGAATGAGTGAGTGAGTGAGTAGACAGATGCATGTATGGGAATGCGATGTGATGATTTATTGTGGCTGTGGGCTGTGGTTGTGGCTGTGGCTGTGTGGGTTAGATAGATAGATAGATGGATGGATGGATATATCAATCAGATATAGCAATAATTTCTAGTGAGAATGAGGTCATATTCGATATTGATATTATTAATATTGAAATACGAACGATTATCTTGTTTCTTGTGAGGGGAGGAGTGTAGGTGTATGTATATGATCGGCGTAGTAGTAGTTACTCACTAGGCACGTGCTAGCTAGGTAGGTATATGTATAGTATAGTATAGATAGATTGAATTGGTTATGAATTTGGTATTGCTATTATTACTATTACTACTATAAATGTATACCCACCTATATACACACCCAATAACTTACTCATATCTTTCACAGAGTCCAGTCAGAGTTCAGTCAGAGACCAACCTAGACACCTCGATTCCCGTACTAAGGAACTCTTACTTTGTAACTTATTTACTACTAAGGATATCATATCACTTGATCAATCAATAATCGCCTCGAGAGAGAGTCGGCCAGGTCAGTGCACACATGGGATACAGGAAGGATATGTTGGTGCTAGATTGATTTGACTGATTGATTGATTGATAGTCGAGGTCTGGGTCTGGTTTATCTGGTGGGTTTGTGGTGAAAAGCAGTATAAAATAGGTGGATCCTATCGTTAATCCTATCGTCTGCGTTGTTCGTAGTGTTAGCTCTTAATAAAGCGCTTACAAGCACGGTGGGAGACTGACTATGCGCAGAATTATCTTGACCATATCATGAAACGCGGTACAAACATCTGGGGGAATGCTGTTGCTCAATCTGTTTACTCTTATATTCTCTCGCTCTTTTATTCCTCCATCCTGTAATCCTTTCATTGATCTTCTTTCCAAGGTTCTTCGATAGATCAATAGATAAACAAATACATAATAAGGATCTTCCTCGATGTGTTGTAAGCGTGACCTTCAAAAGAGACCTAGTGAAATCTCTCCATAAAAATTGGTACCAAATTAAGAAGTCACCTTGCCCAAAGCAGTGGATGACAGGGAATCGAGGAGAAACAATTGGCCATCCGACCTCTTCATGAACATCATCAACATCAACTCCAGCTTTTCCCTTCTCATCTCATTACATCTATCATCCCTTCATTGGATTCCACACCTCGAGAATTGGCCAATCTTCAAATCGTCGTTGGGGTCTGAATATTGGTCGTTCTGTTCTGAAACGCTTTCTCCTCTTGGGAATTCATTGTTCATTGTTACAGGATAGAATAAGAGCTCACCTAACCTCCTCTAACCCACTCTAACCCACTCGAACCCACTCGAACCTACTTTCAACACGCGCGTTTGTGGTCTGAAGATTTGAGGGCCGTCCCGCGACAATTTCCACGTTTACGACAGATGCGACCTCGACAACCTCGACAACCTTTAGACTCGGCTTACTCTTGACCTTCTTCTGCTTGGGATTCGTTTCCATCTGATCGGGATTCTATTTTCGGATCCTTACGCTCTCTGATCCCTTTCCCTCTTGCATCTACTTTCATATGATTCAGTGATGTGTTCCTCGAGTACACATACTCCTCTCCTACATTTTCACAATCGCATACATAGCAACGGTCACATTCCAATCATTTGGATGTCATGACATTCATCACAAACTTGCGTCTTTACTCCTGCATTTTGATCTCTTGTCCGTCATCCATCACTTTTAACTTTTACGGTTGCATTTTTTTAAGCCTCGATTCCTGAATGGGTACTACTTTGGAAGTTGGTTGACCATCTGGGCTCGATTTGGGTCTTACTCAGCCCTTCAAGTGGCTGAGGCGCCTTTTTCATTCGCCGCTTTCTTACTGAGAAAGGGAACTTTCTTGACATTTTCTCAACTTTCTCGACTTTCTCGACTTTATTTATTTATAACACTTTCGTAATAACCCCCCTACCTTTCCTCCTTTCTTCCTACCCACATACTCGTACAGATAACTCGACATCTTCATTTTACACTAAAAGCTTGGGGGAAAAGTCTATCTTCTAAATCTCCCATTCCCCGGTGATACTTTCGACTATCGAATTATACTTGCAGATTCCAGAACCTTGTTCCAAAATAGCAAAAAAAGTGTAATCCGAAGTGGTTGACTTTATTTATCTATTTCTTTCTTTCTTATTATCTCCAATACCCACCCACCCACACCCACACCTTTTCTGCTGAAATAAAAGTTTGGAACCAACTCACGCTAAAATACACAGTCACCGGCCACAAGTATTGACCTAAAGGATACTATAAGACCTTTTTATTAGGCAGTCACACTCCTGGTACAGTCAAATCTGCTCAAGTGTCAAGAGAGAGATACTTAATTCCTCTCTACCCTCCATCCCATTCGCACGTTTCTCTCCACATTCTCTCTTTTGTTAAACTGATCACTACTCAAGTTTAACCTGATACAACATCTTTCACATTCCTGTCGCTTTGACATACTCCACTCAACCTTTATACAATCACACTTATTGTATCTTACCACACACATCTCTCTATATACTCACTCTTCTCTTCAATTATATAATATACGAAACAGCTTTCATACATACCCGCACTCACACACACATCCATACACTCACACACTCTCACACACACATACATCCATACATCCATACATCAATATTACCTTGAGCGAATACATCTTACTCTTCGTCTCAGAGAAGTCCTAGACCCAGTGGGAAACTTCTTATCGTTTTGTTATCAACTCGATAACACAAGTCGAATTCAGGTCTTGGAGGACAAGTTCTACCGCCGCACATCCAAGCCAAAGTCCCAAAGTTCACTGTCACAATGTGCGTGACGCATATCTATACCGATTGCTATCCCAAGCGAACAGTCGAGTTTCATCAAACAATAGTCTGCCCTAATGCCAAAGATGGAATCTTTTGTCCTGCTCAAGTCACCAACAAACATCCTCCTCGCACTCTCAAATCCAACGATGACCTTTCTAGCAAAGGATACATCGACCAAGGACTCAAAGTACCTTCTGCCATCAAGCCTTCGCCTCATCAATCTACAACAACAAGTACATATCGTTACTCTCCAGGTGACAAGAAAGACAAATCTCCAGGTCGAGAACCTCGTCTTCGTCTTGTAAGAAAGAATAGTGCTTTAGTCTCAGCTCTCACACCTCGTCGCAAACATCCTAGAGAACGTATCGTTATTGTCGATGCACCAGATAGCCCAGAGGGTTTCAAGACTCTCTCAAAATATGCTCCAGATTCACCCGCCACGGAAGAGTTCTACTCAAAGAATCTCTCAGTGGATGATCGCTCAGCTCCAAGACATAGTCCTAATGGCAGTCTCAATCCCGTTCGTACGGTCATTGTAGAAAACAATTGGGATACGAGAGATCGTAGCAAGGAAAGAGAGAGATCTTTGACAGAACTTCCAATCATTTTAGCTCCTGAACCTCCCTCGCGCTCACCCAGTCGTGAAAGGGCATTGGTGGATATGCGTATTCATCGTGAGCAAGAGGAGAGGGAAAAGGAAAGACAGAGAGAATATGAGAGAGATCAAGTGAGGATCTATGAGTCAGGTCATGAAGCAAGGATGAAACTTGATAGGGAAAGAGGGGAAAAGATAAAAATGGCAGAGGAACATGAGAAGGAGAGAATTAGAAAGATGATGATCGAGGATGAGAGGAGGAGGGAGGTCGAATATCAGGAATTCGTGAGGGATCGAGAACTAGAGCAAGAAAGAGAAAGAGAAAGAGCTCGATCTTCCGATCGCGAAAGGGAAACGTTAGCCAGAGAAAGGGAAAGAAGAAGAAGAGATGATGAGCTTCGTGGAGCAGATGAGCATGAGCAAAAGAGAAGAGAAGATAAACATAGACGTGAGAGAGAAAGAGAGGAGCTAGACGATAAAGAGAGGGAAGATAGAATGAGAAAGGCAGAAATGTCGGAACGAAAAGCAGCGGACGATGCGAGGAGATTGGCGGAACAGGTAAAGGCGTTTGCGATGGAGGATGAGGCGATTAGGAGAAGACCGGCTGTGCCTAGCAGGGGAAAGGAGGTAGAGAGAGGAATCGACAGGAGAGACGATGCAGCGAGGTGGAAGAAGGAGGATGATGATATGTATGCGAGGTTGAGGGAGAGACAGGCCAGGAATGAGGGGTTTGCATCGGGGTTAGGGAGGGGAGAGAGTTTTTCAGGGAGGGGTGATGGGGATAGAGAGGTTTTGGATAGGTTAAAGGAAAGACAGAAGGGACCTGAGGAGGGTTACATGCCGAAGAGAAGGACTACTATTGGTGGAGGCAATGGAAGGAGGAGAGGAGACGAAAGAATTATTTGGGATGATGAAGAAGGAAGGAGGGGAGGGAGATGGTGAGGAATGAGAGGGAAATATTTTCTTTTGTTTGTTTAATGATTAATGCTCATGATGATATGGATATGGGATAGGGTGCGACCAGGATGGATAGGATAGGACGATACCTGTTTGGACATGCACTGGATACTTATGCATATGGATGCGACGGATAATGAAATGCTGGATTTTTTTTTCTACGGTTATGTAATGATGGATACTTAGGTACCTTCAGATTTTTGGGATACGATTATGATACCCGAGTAGCTAGCTACTTAGTTAAATGAGTCTCTTTTGTTCTTTGGTAATTAATATGAATTTGAATTATTTGAATAACTCATTATGAGAATGTAATGCTGTGTGATTTATCGTGTGGAGATTGAGATTGAGATTGATATAATGCTGATTTGTTAATTTGTTCATGATTTCTTGTCATTACGGATGTTGCTCTATTTGTCATTTTCTGAATATTTCATTGCGAGTTGGAAAAAAGGGTGTTGGTTACAAGTAACCATAGACGAGGACAACAAGCACAGCAAATCATGCGCTTCACGCATTATCCTCGTTATATACTCTAGTTAATTATAAATTCACAAAATAAATATCCAAAGAATTCCTAACTAATCAACTAACTTACTTAATACCTATAACTGAAAATTTGAAAAAATAAACCCGTAAATAAATATATAAAAACTCAAACTTGAACTTCCTCCACTCTACACCACACTCGCCAAAACCCCCCGAATATCTTCTACTTCCCTCACTATCCTCTCTACAAACTTCTTTATCTCCGCTTCATCCATCAATACCCGATCTACCTTCACTCCAAAATCTATACTGTCGTCTTCGCCCTCGCCGACATCTACAAATACATTTCGCGGCGCTAGATATGTGGTGTTGAGGTTTTGGACGGGGGTTTCGCCGGAGATTTTGTGAGGTGGGGAAAAGTCGGTGGGGACCCCGATGGGGAGGGGGGTGAGGAGGGGCTTGGGAGGGTCTGGGGGTGGAGAATCTTCCCCGGGTTTATGGAATAGTAGGTTCAAACTCGCGTTGAATAATGGTTGCGGTTGCGGTTGCGACGATTCGAGCGTCTCGGTACCGAGACCCTGTGCCCACCTCACTACATCTCCCAAGCGACTTTGTTCCCACGCAACCCGTTGACTCATATCTTTCTGGATCTGCAGCAGGGTGTCCGCCACTACGCCTCCAGAAATGGCAACGGAAACGGGGAGCAAATTAACGGTTGGAGCGAGCACGGTTGCGACGCCGTCGAAGTCGCTCGAGCGTCCGACTTGGAAAAATCCAAAGGTGGGGTGTGTGGTGTGGGTGAGGCGCGCAAGGGCCCGCGCAAATGCAAGCATGAGGATTGTGTTGATGCTGGTGGCGTGGGCGCGGGCGAGGGTGTGGAGGGTGCTGAGGTGCGGGATGGCATTTTTGAGCCAGAGGAATGTCTGGGTCATGTCTTGGGCTTGGGCTTGTTCGGTTGCGGGGCTTTGGGTGCCGGGCATGAGAATTGTGGGTTGAGCGGAGCCAAGAGCGGACTTCCAGTAGGATTTTTGCGCGGCGAGTGCAGATGGGGAAGACAGGGATGAGTGGGTGTATCTGACGAAGGAGATGAAGTCGGGGGTGGCGGGTAAGAGGGATGAGGGCTGGGTGTAGAGAGTGCAGACTTCTTTGATGAGTGCCGTCATGCTCCATGCGTCGTATAGCGAATGATGGATTCGGAATAATACGGCATCTGCTTTTGCGGTTTGCACGACACAGAGATTGATGGGGGGAGTGAAAAGTGTAGAGGGTCGTTGTGCCCAGTAGTGCACTTGACGCTTGACAGCTGAGATTAAATCTTCGTCTGCTGAGCGAGTTGGGATCACGGTGAAATTTCCTTCGTTGATGATCTCTGGTTTGAGTATGATTTGATAGGAAGACTCGGGTGTCGGGGCTGTGAAAAGGGTTCTCAAAATCGGATGTCTTGATTGGAGATCTCTCCACACCGTTTTCAAACGAGCTATATCAATCTTCTCGTGAGCTTGGAAAGCCCACGTGGGCTCGTAGAATGTTCTTCCAGATTTGAGCCAACTAGCCAGATGGTATTCTTGACCTGCCATCGCAGGCAGAATTTCCTCCACGGTATCCTTGGGATATTTGAGTAGTGAAAGCACGCTTGCTTTGGATTCGGGGGAGAGGAGTCCTGTTGTCGCATTTTGCTGTTGAGTATTGGTTTTCGATTTTGCGACGAGAATCCGGATAATTCCACCGAGAGAATTTCCTTGCAGGATATCGGCAACGCTTATTGCTACATCGCGTCTGCGACAGATAGATGCTACACGAATAGCTGCAATCGAATCGACACCCAAGGAAAAGATGCTCGTGTGCAACGTCACGGAATCCGTCGGTAAATCCGCCACCTCCGCCAGAGAGGCACGAACAACCTCCAGCATCGGCGCATCTGCAATATCGCTATGATCCTCTGCATTTTCAATCTTGCTCTTGGGCGTGCTCTCGAGAGGCAAATCTTGCAACTGCTCCGGATAAGCAACAACGCTTCTTTGCGAGTTTTCGAGAATATCTCTCAGGGCTTGATCAAACGTTTTGCAAATCGAATTGAGATCTTCAGTGTTGATACGTCCAGCAGGAGACCCGGCACTAATGATCACCTCATCGGTACCCTGCTCAATCTCAACATTCAACCCATACTCCGTCGCATCACGATTCTCGTCCGTTTCCATCACAGACCAGAGTTTTTCATTCTTTGCCCCATCTACCCCGCCAACTTTTTGGAACACAAACAGCGCATCCAGCAACGTATCACCTGTAAAAACATTTTTCTGACGCCAAAACTTCTGGATCGTAGACAGAGACGCATGTTGATTTTCCTGCCCCTCAACCACCACATCTTGAATCTGCCTCGCGTAATCCTGGTTTGCCAATACCGGATTATCCAGCACAACACGGAACGGAACCGTATTGAAAAGCGGGCCGAGAATTTGTTCTACCTCTGGAAGCGGCAATGAACGACCCGAAACAACATGTCCGAACACGATATCACGACGCTTGACGAAACAAAACAGAGTTTTGGCATATGCGAGCAGAGCGGCAGATTGCAGATTAATATTCATTTCCTTGCAGCGATGAAGGATTTCCGCAACGGGCATTTGTATGGTTGTTCGTGCTAGCGAGGTAGTTCCGGCAGGGATGCTAGAAGAGGGGAGGGAAATGCTTTGATAATTATCTAGTTTGTTGAGCCAGAACTCGACGCTTTTTCCCTGACGCTCGGTAATGAGTTTTGCGGCTTCGGAAAACGGAGTCGGGGGGTTCGAAATACCGCGCGAGTAAGCTGAAGATAGGGAATCGAAAATGAGAGGGAGAGAAAATCCATCGTAGAGACTGTGATGAATGGACAGGACGAGGACTTTCATGAACGACGAATGGAGAATTGTGATTTTGAGAGGCGTATGCGAGAAGGAATCGGGAGTGGGGAAACTAGTCGACTCGATTATCTTTTCGATGCTTTTGTCGATCCATCCGGAGGCTTGCTCTTCGACCCATTGAATGACGGGTTTTGCGTGCACGGCGGCTACCCATGGATGAGTTGCTCCTTCAAAGTAGTGGAATGTGGTGCGCAAGATATCGTGCGCTTCGATCACCGAAATCCACGCGTTTTTCAGACGCGCAATGTCGATGTTTGCAGACAGCTTGACGGCGGGATGATGCAGATAGAGGCTTCCACCCGTGGCAAGTGTTTGGGTCAAGATACCCGTTTGTAGAGGCGTCGAAGCATAGATATCTGTAATTTTATCATCTTCTGCCAACAGAGGGATGCTCGCTCTATGTTGATCGAACAAATTTGGCAGCTTGACAGCAGGAGACTTAGCAACAGCGTGAGTTTTGCTCTTGCTCGAAACAGCGCGCGCTAGAGCTACAATGCTGGGATATCGTCCGATGTCCGAAGACGATACTTGGAGTCCGACGCGGCGGAGTTCCTTGGCGAAACGAATGGCGATGACGGAATCGATGCCGAGACGGAAAAATGTACTGGTGCGAGAAACGTCTGCGGATGCAAAATCGCCGAGTCCAAGTAAGACGGTCTTGATGGTTTGTTCTTCAGGCCATTCTTCGCCATCGTCAAGGATTTCGGTAGATGATGAGACGCTGTGGTTGGATTGGATACCAAGACTTTTGATAGAGATATTATCGTTTTTCGAAATTGTATCGAGGATTACCTCGATCATTTCGAGGAGATTGTCGACTTTCGACGCAGAGCCAAATTCGGAGGTGTATCCCGCGCGAATCACGAGATCGTTCGATGCATGTCTCGCTTCGAATTCCACCGCGAAGGAATAATCAGGGGGCATATAACTATCGAGTAATTTCCAAAGTCCATTATCCGCATCTTCTTCTCCCGTCTTCATGAAGGAAAAGAGACAATTGAAAAGCGGACGATCGGCTTCCACCCACTTGTGAATAGATCTCAACGAGCTATGCTGGAATCGCAACATCTGACCTGAAGATTTCTGAAGCGCGGTCAGGACATCTAGAATCGTGGCATCATTTTTGCGGAGATCAATGCGTTGCGGAACCGTCGTAATAGTCGGAGCAAGAAGTTTCTCGATATTAGGAACGGGAACTGTACGTCCGGACAACACGAGACCAAACACAAAATCATTAATCGAAAGCACTTTCGCCATCGCAAGACCAAAAATCGCTTGTGTTAACGAAGGAAGCGTGACGTGCAATCGGGACGCAAAAGCTTCGAGCGCGCTCAAATTGGATTTCAAAATTCGTGTGGAGATTTGGGATTCGCTTTGCTCTTCTTCTTCTTCTTCGGTGGCGTCGTTGTTGCTAGGGGTTGGGTAGCTATAATCTCCCAATTTTTTAACCCAGAAATTCTTTGCTGCAAGTTCGTCTCGCGAAGCGACGTATTCGACAAGTGCGCCGGCGGAAGGTCGCTCGGGGGTTGGGATTCCTTGGTAGCGCATGAGGATATCTTGCATTAGTACGGTCAAAGATTCGGCATCGTAGAGCGCGTGATGCATGGAGATCAAGAGGACAGATTTCGAGCTTACTTCTGTGAAGATGTTGAGTCGGATTGGTGGTGTGTTTTCAATATTTTGCATAATGTCGAGGGAAATTGCATCTTGCATCTTGTTGGCAGTGCAATGTTTGCTGGATTTGGAGTAGATGTGTTCTGCCCATGGCAGATCAAAGGAGTCATTCTTGAGCACAACTTGCAAGATATCATCGTTGATTTGGCAGAAGCAAGTTCTCAAGATTTCGTTGGCAGTTGCGCAGGATCTCCAAGTCTGGGAGAGTTTTGAAATATCGATGTTAGAAGATAACTCGAAAGTGATGTGATTCACATATAGAGCTCCGGCTTCCTTGTTTAATGATCGAGCTACAATGGCTTCTTGAACGGGTAAACAGGGTCGGACGGTTTCAACGTTCATCCCGGACTTTTTACCCAAGGGACTTTCTCGGAATGCAGCTTCGGCGCGAGCAATTTTCTTCAGAGCATTTTCCTTGTTCTTAGCGGCCTGCTCGGGTGTAGTATCTGCACGTGGTAGCAGTGCCAATTCTTCTACCGTGCTGATGCTAAGAACATCGGCAACACTGCATGTGTACCCACTCTTTCTCATCAAGGTCGACAGACTGATAGCCACCAAACTATCTACACCAACTTCGAAGATATTGATCGATGGAGTGAAATCTGTAGAGGTGGCTGGAACAACACTCTTGAGTATTTCAACCACGGCAATTTCTTGCTCGTCTAATTCACGGACAGCAACAGTCTTGTTACCCGTTGATTGTCCTCTCTCGGCAGATAACAAGTGGCTCAATGGTATGGAAGCAAAGAGAGCTTTGAGTTGCTTCACATCTGCTTTCCCAGACATGGCCGCGAGAGGCAAGAAATTGATTGGGATAACCACATCCGGAACCATGTAGCCCGGAAGTCTTTCTCTACAGCCTGCACGAATACTGACGTTGATTTGCTCGAAAGTATCTAACATCTCGACTTTCTCATCAATTCCAGCAGCTTTAGCATTGCTCGCGACGAATGAAATCAATTGCATTCTGGAAAGCTCCGGATGTTTCGTGATGAGAGAAGATACATTACCTCCAGCTGGCAACAAAGCGCGTACAGCTTCGGAAACCTCACCTAATTCAAGACGCTGACCACGAATTTTCGTCTGATCGTCCGAGCGACCAAAAATCTCAATCGTGTCGTCGGGCATCAATCTGACCAGATCTCCTGTGCGATACATTCTGCCGCCGTGGAAATTCTCGACAAAAGCACCAGTATCTCGGTTGTGATAACCAATGCCGACAAGACTTCCTGTCAGACAAAGTTCGCCCTCTACTCCTCGCTTGGCGTAAGTGAGCGTGCCTGGAATGAGTACATGAGCAACAGTGTCTCCTAGAGGACGTCCCACATTTCTCATATTGACCTTTGAATTCACAATTGGAGACGAGGCACAACCGATTGTGGCTTCGGTAGGTCCGTACGCATTAATTAATGTAACGCTCTCCGAATCACCCCATGTTTCAAGTGTTCGTTGAGAAATCTTCTCACCACCCACACCCAAATATCTCAACAAAGGAACATCACTCGGGATCAAACCACACTGATCCAACAGCGACGGTACAAAACCGGCATGTGTAATATTCAACTCTTGCAACGCCATGGGTAAATCATCCAACAACATAGATTTAACTCCAGTGATACACGACATACCGTGTCGCCAGGCCAAGAACATTTCAGCAACATGCACGTCGAATGCTCTACTCGCTAGTCCGAGGAATCTCCCAACGCCGCCGAGTACCCGAGTCGCAGGGACGTACTCGCAGATGAATTCAGATTGGGCTTCGCAGAAAGAAGTAAGATTGCCGCAGCTGATCAAGACTCCCTTAGGGTTACCTGTCGATCCGGAAGTGTAGAGAAGATAAGCGACCGAGTCTTTGCTTTTTTCGAATTTCAGAGCGACATCGCTGTCGGATTGATATTGATCGCGATTGACATTTACAGAGAGACATCCTTCAGGGACGAAATCGACTGTTTCCTCAGAGAATAATATAGCGGAATCACTATCTTTCAACAAGAACGCCTTTCGCTCAATCGGCAACGATTCATCGATCGGCAGATACGTATTTCCAGACTTGTAGATTCCGACTGTGACGGCAAACGCTGTGAGTGTGCGGCCTAGACACATACCGATCATACGATTGTGAATACCATGCGATGCGATAAATGCCGCTACGCGATTCGCCTCGTGATTCAACCGCGCGTAGCTCCATGTGTGGATGATGCTTGAATTCTGGCCTATCGATTCTGCGATCTCGGCGGCGGCCCAGTCGGGATGGGTTTTGGCCCAGTGCTCGAACCAGCAGAGAGGATTGTTCAGGTCGACGACTGGATCGAGTTTCATCTCGCGGTACTTGGAAATTGCGATTAATTCTGTGGGGAAATAGTTGGTGAGTTCTTGAATGGGAGTATCGGGATGGGAAATCATGGCGGTGACTAAGGCATCCAATTGCTTGGTCAGAACTTGCACGCCGGAGATATCCAATACTCCTGCTTCAACTGAGACGACGAGATCGAAGCTGCCGTGTGCGTTTTCCTCGACATTGAGTGTGAGATCGTGTTCGACGTTCAGGCCTAGGAAATCTTCGATTTCGTTCCAGAGCGCATGTTTATGCTCGCTTTCGGTGTTGCGGGGATGGAAAACAAAGACGGCGGGGTAGAGCGGCTGGGATTTGGGTCTTCTGATGAGCTTGCGAAGCATGCCTGGATTGGCATCGCGGTGGTTGTAGGCGGCGCTATTCATGGAGTCGTGTTTGCTGACTATTTCTCTCGCGGTGCCGGATGTGAAGATGGGGACAGGAGTCAAAGATACGAGAGGACCGATCATATCTTCGAGGGAAGAAGAAGCCAGACGTTCGGACAATACTTCACCAATGACGATTTTCTGGTCTGTTTCGAGGAAATCGGATACCATGCATGCCCAGGCGGCGCGAAGGATGGAATTTGCAGACGAGCAGTGGAATTCTTGCGCTGTGGTTTGGAGCTTGGAGATTGGAACTGAGAGGGGAATGGATACGGTATTGTAGGTTCGAGTTTGGTTTTCTGGAGCCATTTTTTCCACGCTGTCGTCTGCTTCGCTGACGAAGTCTTTGAGCGTGTTTTTCCAGAAAGCCATGTCTTCTTGTGGAGTAGTTCTTCGCATGAAGGAAATTGCGATGGCTTCTCGGATTTGGTGGCGTGGGTTGAGGAGGCTGTCCTGAGAGATATACGCAGCGTGAAGGTCGTCGATGATGAAGTTTAGGGAAGGTCCATCGTGGATGGAGTGATGAATGGAAAGCATCATTGTTCTAACATTATCACGCTCAAATATGACGACAGCCCATGGAGAATTGATAAATGCACTACTTTGATGCTTACGAGCGATTAGTTGTGCGTGAGTTTTTGCGCTTTTTGCGAAATCCTCGTTCGTAACTTTCACAAAAGACCAGTCTACAGATGGCTTCTCATAAATCAATTGAAGGAACGTCGATACACCAAATCCGGAATTTGCCTTTCCAGACACCGACGCCGTTGGCAAGAACCCAATACGAAGAGCTTCATTGTTCCGAGCCACCTTGAACCAAGCAGCTTTCAGAAGCTCGAGATCGATGTTATCAGAGAGATCGAAGAAGTGGTTACTCCAATAGTACTCGTAGTTGCGGAAAGTTTCACTGAGAAGGTTTTCCTGGAGTGGCAAGGTCTGACAGACGACAAATGCTTTATCGCTAATTGCAGATGATTCTGCAACCTTGGGGAACCATTCGCGGTGGAATACATCGAGTAGCGTGGAGGAGGAATCAAGACAAGTGGAATTGGAAGCGGGTTTGTTGAAGAGATTACAGAGATCCGCGATGGTTTGACAGTGCAGCATGTGTGCAGCTGAGACCTTGTAACCGGCAGTCTTTAATCTAGCTGTGAAACGCACTGCAGCGATTGAATCGAAACCTAGGGTTGCGAGTCGACTATTTGACCGGAAGGTCTTGCTCTCGGTTCCTAAAAAGGTTGCGAAATGTTCGAGAAGTCGTTCTTCCTCACCTGTCCAGGCTGTATCCTGGGTGGATGTGAAATTGTTTTCCCATGATTCGAGGTCTAGAGCTTCATAAGCACCGGCTAGTGCTTTGCGATCGATCTTCGCGGATGCGGTCACTGGAATGCGACTTAGCACCACGAGAACACTAGGGATCATATGCTCTGGAAGATTTGCTTTCGATACCACCATGGCGGATTTGGCAACCTCGACCGCACGATCATTAGTGATTAGTAAGTCTTGGGCAGGAATACTTGGGGTTGACAAGAACGTCACCAAAACTTTTGTCGGACGATCTGGTCGGGCCATGAGCATGGTAACAGCTTGTTCCGTATCCGGATGGCAATGGCTGAGCGCAAAACTGATCTCGCTCAGCTCTACTCGCATTCCGTTGATCTTCACCAAATCATCACGGCGTCCGACGAACTCCAGACTGCCATCGTGAAGTTGACGGACGATGTCTCCAGTCATGTATATGTGAGATCCACAACTCTCGTTCCAATGGAACTTTTCTTCTGTCTTGGCTAGGTCTTTCCAATAGCCTCGAGCTACCTGTGTGCCTGATAGAGCTAGTTCTCCAACACCATGTCGCATCACGACTCGCTCGTCGTTGAGCACAAAGATGCCTACGGAGGGCAATGGTAATCCGACATTTGCGCTCTTAAACGGATTTTCGAAGCCGCCAAATTGTTTGACTGTTGACACAACACTCACTTCAGCAGGACCATAAGTGTTATAAGCAAGCATGTTCTGCGACCAATCATCGGCGACAGGCTGAGGTAGGGCTTCTCCAATCATAGTCACGACCTCGAGGGTTTTACAATACACGCGAGATACGATTGTTGCGAAAGCAGGAGTGAGATGGGCATGTGTAGCGTTGGTTATATTGGCGAGATCTGGGAAAGAACCAAGCATTACATCTTTGGGTGCTGCAATGACAGTTCCGCGCAGACCCCAGGTGTAGAAAAGATCTTGCACGAAAACGTCGAATGTTGGTTGCGAGAATTGAAGACAGCGGACTGCCCCGGAACGGCTTACAGGTATGCTTTCTTTCAAAGATTGCATAGCTGTGGCCGCAGCACTATGGTGCACTTGGACCCCTTTAGGCAGACCTGTTGTTCCACTAGTCCAGATCAAGTATGCCATCGAGTTACTCCTTATGATGGGCAAACTTGACGGCTTAGTTTCGTCAAGGCCGAAGGTGGAATTTGTGGCGTTCTTCTCTGATATATCGATCAAGACAACACCTTGTGGAATGGCTTGAGCGTCTTGACTCACAGTATCGTTTGCCACCAAGAGCATATTGGCGTCTGTTCTGACAATCAAGTCGTGTCGGCGGGATGCGGGGAATGTGGGATCAATTGGACACCAAGCACCACCAGCTTTCAAAATACCAAGAATAGCCACGTAGAGTTCCGGTGATTTGTACATGGAGAAGGGAACAACTTTGTCCTCCAAGGGACCGTATCTTTGAACGAGATAAGACGCAAGTCGGTTGGCCTTGCGATCAAGCTCAGCGTATGTCCATTTAACATTTGCTGCTGGATCTTGAGCCGTGAAATCATTCATAAAGATCAGTGCGATATCCTCGGGGTTTATCTTTGTGTTTCGCTCAAATTCGGTATGCAAAAGAGCGCTGGCCCCAGTCAATTCAGTTGATATGACTTGAGGGTATATCGATGGAGCAGTAGCAAATCGACCATCCATATAAGAATTCTCAGGATTGCGCATGACAAAGCTGATGAGATCACTGAACTGTTGCAACATCAGGGTAGCAGATTCATCGTTCAGAAACTCATCTGTATATGTTGCTCGTAGACGAAGCGATCCGTCTACCTCAGGCCAGATCTCAATCATGACAGCAAAATCGTTGGCCATTGCAGGGTAGTCAACCTTTGACCACAATTCTGAATGGTTTGTACCTGTGGAAAAGTCCTGGAATGCAAGGAGAGTATCGTAGTATAAGCCCCCATTTGGTGCCACAATCGAGTTCAATGGGATCTGGAGATGAGCTAAAGATTCTGCATTAATCTTGGCTATGGCGTGTAATATCAAAGAGACGCTAGTTTCTTTTGCCTCAAGTAAGTGAGCGGGAATGTTGATTGGAACTGTAGTAAAAGTAGGACCCATGCAAACTTTCGAGTCTTCGTCCAATCGGCCAGATATAACACTACCAAAAGTTGAGCTATGGATAGAATCCTTATAAGTAGCTAGAATCAATGCCCAAGCCGCCTGGAGAATGCTCAATGGTGAGGTGGAGCAATTCATGGCACCATCACGCAAGTCATTTATACCAATTGATGCTTTGATTGAGCAGGTTAATGGCAGCTTTGCCATTGTTTCTGGTTTCAAGCCGGTGAGTGGTGGGAAAGGAACAGGATCACAATCTTTCAATTGGGAGGACCAGAACTCGATTGTTTGAGCAGGATCTGAACTATAGTGCATATTTACCGCGGTAGAGATCTCGGTTCTTCTGGGAATATCTGATCCACGATATGCGAGGTCAACTTCATCGAACAAAAGCTGTAGAGAAGCACCATCAAAAATGCCGTGGAAAACGCTAAAAGTAAAAAAGGTTTTGGTAGGTGATTGGATAAGAGTCATCTGATAAGGTGGTCTATCCAACACTATTTCGTTCTCGGCTTCACGTAGTGTTGATTGTATGCACTCATCCACAGTCTGGGGGTCGTCGGATTTGCAAGTTGCTTCCTTCCAGTTTGGTATATTCAAGGCGGATGATTCTTTCAGAACACATTGTCCAAATGGCGATAGAGCATCATCAATAGCAACAAAAACCATCCTGTATGAGTCATGGCGTTGGACAGTGGTTATCCAGGAGTTCTTGAGTCGGGAAATGTCAACCGATGAGTTGATATGATGAACAGAGTTGTGTATATAATGCTTGTTATCCTTTGAACTTCTCAAGAAACTTGCCAGCATTCCGGACTGTGTAGCAGTAGTTGGCAGGATCTTAGCGATATCTCCCGGCGATATTCCGAGAGTTTCGCTGCAGATAGTCCGATGCTTCGCTTCGAATTCATCGAATGATATAGGAGTGCCTACAACTGCATGAGTAGGCGCCTCCCCAGTAGCTTTCTTGCGGCGCTCCACTATGATATTTCTCAACTTTAGAGGAGTTGCACCTCCAAGCACGTCAGCAATATTGAGCTCAGTGATACCTACATCTCTGGCCAATTGTAAAAAGCGAATAGCTTTCAAGCTGTCAATACCAAGAGAGAACAGGTTAGTCTTCGAAGTCAAGTTCGCAGTGAATCCCACTAGCTCCGACAGTAGGTTGAAAATCAGTCTTGTAATTTCATCTTGCCCTTCGGCATTGCTTGAGCTGGCGTCTTCACCATTTTGAAGCGAGTTGGAAGGCTTTGAGTTTTCCTCATTCCAAAGTTTTTCTGCCATTGCAGAGAGAGTTTTTCTGTCAATCTTGCCAGCCAAAGATCTTGGCATCTGAGATAAAACAAAATATTTTGAGGGACACATGTATGGTGGTAGAATTCGGGCTGCGTTCTCACGACATCTAGCTTCCACGTCTTCCTTGGTGGTATCTGCATCAAGAATGATGAAACAAACAGCCTCCTCGCTTCCAGCCTGATTAGCGAATCGCTTATAAGAGACTGTTACCGCCTCTTTGACTCCTATGCAACTCGCCACGACTGTATCGATTTCGCCAAGATCAACCCTTCTGCCGCTAAGCTTGACCTGAGAAGTATCCATACGTCCAAGGAACTCCACAACATGTTGACCACAACGATCAGTAACGATCCGAGCTTTGTCTCCAGTAAGATACAGTCTTCCGAATTTAGGACTAACGACAAAGGCTTTGGCGTTTTGTTCTGGCCGGTTCAAATAGCCAATGCTAACTTGAGGCCCTCCAATCGCAAGCTCGCCGGTAAATCCTCTGGGCACGAGTTTGACAGAGCCCGAGCTTGTATCCACAACAAGTAGCGAGCATGTTGGTAGAGCTGGCCCAATGATAGACCCTCTATCTTCAGGATGGAAACTAGGAATTAATGTGCAATTAATAGCTGCTTCTGTAGGACCATATGCATTGCAAAGTTCAGATGACTGATCTGGACTAGGTAATCGCGCGAAGTCTTCGATATTCTTTCGCAGAACAGTCTCACCCATGGTCCACAAGCTTTTGAGCGTAGTAAGTTTGGAACGACGAAAGAGAGCTGCCATACTGGGTGTAGCCATCATAACTGTTGCCTGTAGTTCAGATACAACTGCCTCAAAATCTGTCAAGGTAAGGTCACGTGAAGCAGAACAAAGTGTTGCTCCCGTTGATAATGTCACAAAGATTTCCATTAGCGAAGGGTCGAAAGTTGGGGCCGCAAATTGGAACCATCGCGGTATTCCTTCTGGTGATGGTGGCAATTTCGAAGTGATAGCATGTGATGCAATGGAGCAAGCTGCTGCGAGATGTGTTATCTGTACACCCTTTGGCTTACCCGTCGAACCAGAAGTATACATGATATATGCGACATCGTTTTCCTCGGGGCTTGCTACCACACGGAATGATGGAGGATTTTGGGTGGCGATACCGTCACGGGTTCTCATGTGAATGAAAGATTCAATATCGATCCACTTCATAGAGTCTGATGAAATGAAAGAAAGTTTGTGACGATACTGCTCCGAACCCAGAATGATTTGAGGGATCAAGTCTTCATGGATATCCTTCAATCTCTGAGGAGGTGCCTCAATAGGAAGAGGACAAAACGCCAAACCTGCTTTCAAAATTGCTAAATAGGCGATATAAAGTTCGGCGGAAGTCGAAAGCAGTACAGGCACAAACTTAGAGCTACCACTTTCTTGTTCGCCTCGGGATAATAATATATACTCAGCCAGACTCGTGGTGATTTCATTCAACTCTGAGTATGTGAAAGTTCTTCGCACGAGGGATTGCGATTCTGAATTCTGAGATTGCAGGAAATCCAACGCAACTCGGTTCGGATGTTGAGCGACCCGTCGCTCAAAAGCCGAATGCAACAAAACTTTCTCGTTTTGAAGATCCGATCCTCTTTCATTCTCAATGAACGAGGGTGGCCTAATTAGTGGTGGGAAGTTTAGAATCGATTCGTTTGCTACGGTTTCCGCATCACTTGATGGGGAACGTCGTAAATAAGAAACAGCTGCGTCGAATATATGTGGGGCATCTGAATCAGATAGTAAAGATGGCTCATATGATAGAGTAGATTTGATGATGGATGCATCCTCCACAGTGATGATGATTGTGAAAGGTATCTGTGAGTGTTAGTGATAGTTTTGAATCTCATTCTAAAATACTTACTATATCGGATAATAATTTCATATCACAAGACTTAGTAACATGTAAAGCGAAATTGAGAGATTTCATCAATTGGGGAATATCTTGAATGAATTCCCATGATATCGATGGGTGACTTTTTTGGTTATTTTTAGACTCTTCTGTCAAGCGAGCATGGATGATGCCACATTCTTGCGAATTATCTGCAGTTGAGGAGTTTGAGGATATATCAGAGGAAGTGTAGAACGCAATCTCATCATGCCCTGTGAAGGCAGTGACGAATTGGGCATAAGACTCTTGAATAATGGAGCAATCGAAATTCCATTCTCCAGATGAGAAAATCTTGCTAATTGTCTTCAGGTGTGGTTCTGAATCATTTCCTGACCAGTTTCTGTTCAATTCTCCTTCAGACACTTGCGAATCTGTGATATTTCGATAAGCAGTGTCTAAGGATGGAAAAGTGGTATTGGGTATTATGGAATCCATGATGATTTGAAATGTTGATGGTTGATGGTGAAATTTTTGATACTAGGGATAGTTGTTCATGAAAAAAGTATCAGAGAACTGAAGATTGATAAGCTTGGGACATAAATGAATCATTATTAGGATGGATGTCGAAGGGTAGCTCAAATCACTTGATCAAAAATTTCTCACTGTCGAGGTATGCATTGCCCGATGCCAAGGTATATTGTGGAATCTCCATGTTGCAAAATATATACCCCGATCACGGCAAGAGTAGTAGTTCATTGGGGCTTCGGATCATTGGGGACCTTGATGCTGGGGTCTAATCACAAAAATATCGACATCTGAGATCGTCTTGACACACTTGACTCGGTTCCGAGTTCTAGATGATCCACTTCAAAGACTCACCAGTCAATGACGGTGATATAGCTGGGCGAAGACAACAGGAATGGGCATCTGCATCATCGCGCATGGCTATACGAGATGAGGGGCATGGAAAGTGACAGGTATAGTACGGGTTACAACGGCTATCCACGAAAGTACTAAACTACAAGAAATCGTCAACATTGAAAGGCAACGCTAATTTGTAAAACATCCTTACTATAATCTAAGCTTGATTTTTATCTGATCTTATCTGATAATCTCTCAGTGTTAGATCCATCGAATGTGTCGAGTAGCTTGAAATAACACCGGTATGGTACTTGAGTTTGTACTGCCGTATATACGCTAAGCCCTATTAATCTTTTTTCCGGTTTGGGAGATTTATTCAAGAAACGCTTTCCGTTGAAAGGTTCACACAATTGGCTTGAAACCGTTGAAAACGGAAGGAAATTTTTAACTCAAAGTGGAGGAAAGGTCCGTTATAATTTTGAAGGCTATATATGGATTCAATACTGGTATGTGTTCATCATCTTGTTAGTAAGTTTATATGGATGTGTGCACTCTTCGCTACCAAACCTAGAAGTATGGTATAGAATATCTGTGAGGGATAGACCCTCAATATTAAGATTGCTCTTGAACTAAATTGCAACATCAGCCCCGAATCAACAACTTGACGCTTGATTGAAGTATATTGGGATCTGTCTCAAAGCTGTCCTTATACCTATCGACAGGTAGTCAAGAAGAACTTTTGCTATTCGTGATCCTACAAAGTGGATGTCGTGATTAACTTTTTCATCGGGTGGGTAAACTACTTTATGCATATACCTGTTTAACATGTGCCATTGAAAGCTAACAGAAGTTTATTCATTACTGCCGGGGATTGTTTTGAACCATACTCTTTTTGGATAGGAGCCCGCTTTTAGTGGCCTGGGCTTTACTATAATCTTATCAGATCATCTCGTCTAACCCATCAAATGCAACCACCGATGTCGGTTTCCAGTTTTAATTACCTGTTGAAAGTTTTCATTACTTAACATACTTTCCTTGGTATTAATCATAATGCCACTTGCTACATCAATCTTATCAGATCATCTAATCAGATCAAATACATGACTCTGAACGGTGATGTGATTTTTGTTCTTGTCTTCCAAAGCCGTTAGAGGGGCAACTAATATACGAACTCTGTGGAGTCATGAGCTCTAACCCATGTTTTAGACGACATCATTCGTTCCATGGTACGGAGAAAACCGCTTCTAGATAGGGGTCGAATTGAACGATAGTCGTGTTACATAACTTCCTTTTTTTCAAAACGTACATGCCAATGTTTTGCACTCCGATTTTCGTGCCCAATTTTGTGAACGAGTTTTTGTTATGTAAGTTCCAAGAACCCTTCTCCATCACCAGGGTACCACTCTCGGGCGGATTATAGACTGAAAATTCATCGCTTGTCAGAGCAGAGACTTTTTTGTTGATTCAAGTGCATGGCGTTGTATCTTCGACATTCGAGTTCTGCAACAATCTTTCATCTTGATTGCAGTCATGTCGAAACTGTCGGCACTGAAAGATCGAATCTTCGGCCTGCCCTCCAAGGTTGAGGGTGCCGAAAAGCAAAGCGGACAATACTTACGTCTATTACTCTCAAGTGATCCAGAAACGCTCGATTATGTTCTTCTTGTAGTTGGATTCATCACCTCGGTCGCTTCTGGGGTTCCATTCCCGCTACTGGGTATCTTATTCGGCCAACTGGTAGACGACCTCAATTCAACATCTTGTAGTACCTCCTCGACTAGTTCAGCGTCACTTACAGATGGCGTTGTGACAAAAGTATTAGATGTCATTTACGTGACAATCGCGAATTTCTGTTTAATTTATATTCATACTGGATGTTGGAGTCTTCTTGGGGAGCGCCTCGTTAGACGCCTGCGAATGAGATATCTGGATGTCCTTCTACGTCAAGAAGTCGCATTTTTTGATACGTTGCCATCCGGTGAAGTAGCTTCCCGCCTCGATGTCGATCTTCAAACCATCCAAACAGGAACTTCTGAGAAGGTTGGGATCTTTATTGCCAGTATCTCCTACTTCGTCGCCTCATATGTCGTCTCTTTCATCAAGAGTGCAAGACTGGCGGGTATGCTCATCTCTTTGGTACCAGCCTATCTTTTGATGGCATTGGTGGGAGGACACTTTACTCAAAAGTATGCAAGTCGAATGTCAGACCATGTAGCAGCAGCAACAGCTATTGCTTCAGCAGGGCTGTCAAATATGTCTTTGGTTCAAGCTATGGGTGCCAGTTCCCGCTTGGAAGCTGTGTACGCTCGTCACATTGGTGCGGCACAAAGAGAGGGAATCATGAAAGCTATTGTCGCATCCGTGCAACTTGGTTGTTTGTACTTCATTGCTTACTCCGCCAATGCTCTTGCTTTTTGGCAAGGAAGTAGAGAAATTGCTGCCTCTGTTGACACCGGATCTGGAACCACAGTAGGAGCTGTGTACACCGTCATCTTCCTCCTTGTTGACTGTAAGTCATTCAAACTATTGTTTAGACTCGTACTAATCATATGCAGCATCTTTCATTGTCAGTCAAATCGCCCCTTTCATGCAAATCTTTGCTGCAGCTAGTAGTGCGTTCACCAAGCTGGTCGTGACAATCAATAAGCCCTCCTTGATCGATGGAACAACTACAACCGAAGGTCAGACCTTCACTACAATCCCGGGAGATCTAGAATTCAAGGATGTGGAGTTTGCATACCCATCGCGACCTGAAGTGGTGGTTCTTAAGTCATTCAGCTTGAGAATCCCAACCAACAAACACACCGCACTCGTCGGTCTCTCTGGTAGCGGAAAATCCACTGTCGCAGCTTTAATCCAACGTCTTTACGACCCTGTTCGCGGTGATGTTTTCATTGGTGAACATAACATGAAAACCATCAATGTCAAGTGTGCGAGAAGTTTCATTGGAACAGTCGCTCAAAATTCGACACTTCTTGATCGATCAATTCTTGAAAACATCGCCTATGGTTTAGTCAATTCACCCCTTCCAGAACATATTGAGCTCAGAGAGACATTATTGGATTCAAGCTTACCAGATCTTGCTCACGCCATCCGTGAAGGTGCCAATCCTGAAGACGCCCTCGCCGCTAGCTCAGCCAACGTTCAAACAATTGTTAGACTTGTGCGAGACGCAGCGACAGAAGCTGATGCTCTCGGCTTCATTGATCGATTGCAGTATGGTATGTCTACGGAAGCTGGTCCCGGAGGTAATCGACTTAGTGGTGGTCAAAAACAACGTGTTGCATTAGCCCGTGCTATTGTTCGTCGCCCATCTATTTTGCTCCTCGATGAAGCTACTGCATCTCTAGATTCAGCCAGTGAGCATTTAATCCAAATGGCTTTGGAACGAGTTAGTGAAGGAAGAACCACCATCTCAATTGCCCACAGACTGTCAACAATCAAGAACGCCGATAACATTGTGGTCATGAGCCAGGGTGAGATCCTTGAGCAAGGCACATATACTGATTTAATTGCTCGAGATGGTGCTTTTGCAAACCTAGTCCGACTCCAGACACTTGCCTCTTCTGATGAACCGATATCTGAGATTCAAACCGAGGATGCCAATGAAGACGAAGAATATTTACAAGAAAAGATTGATAATACTGTAAGTAACTCGTGTAAATTTTGATAAATCAAACTAATCGACATAGGAATTCGCAAAGGTCAGATCATTGGACAATACCGGAAAATCTACTCCAGTTGCGGAAAACAGCGATTCTGGTGAAACACTCGCTCCAAAGAATGATAAGACTGCAACTAAAGGCCGATCATTCCTCTCTACGTTCTTTGGTATTATGTCGATGGCTAGACCTCATTTGTTCTTTGTTTTCTTGGGTATCGCCGGTGCTGTTGTAGTAGGTGGCTCATATTCCGGAGAAGCTGTTATTTTCGGCCATACAGTCAGCAGTTTAAGTCCCTGTCTCAGCCCGGCTAGCATCCGTAGTAACGGAAGCTTGTACGGATTGTTGTTTTTCATTTTGGCTTTGATTGAATTCTTCGCCAACGTCATCAGCGCATCTTCTTTCGGCCGTGTTTCCGAGAAGCTACTCTATCGTGTCCGTGTCTTGGCACTAAAGTCTCTTTTCGCACAAGACATTCAATGGCATGAATCAGAGAACAGAAGTCCTGGTACTCTCATTTCGTATATCAGCGCTGATGCAAACGCATTGAGTGGTATTACTGGAACTCTTCTCGGAGTTATGCTATCGATTATCGTATCCATGGTCTCTGGAATCACCCTCGCACACGCCGTCGCGTGGAGAATCGCCGTCGTATTGCTTGCCACCATCCCCGTTCTACTTTCATCTGGTTTCTTGAGATTAAAAATCCTCGCAAGGTTCCACGAAAGACACGCAAAGGCTTTCTCTAACTCCGTCTCTATTGCTACTGAGGCTGTTTCGGCCATCAAGACGGTTGCAATCTTTTCACTTGAAGGAGAAACTGTCCAGGTTTTCAATAGATCGCTGAAAGCTCCTTATACTGCAACACTAAAGACAATTGCATACGGGAATTTCTGGCTCGCCATGGCTTACAGTATGAGTAACTTAGTTTACGCACTAGCATATTGGTGGGGGGCTCGAAATGTCGCAGAAGGACGTTACAACCAACAACAGTTCTTCACAGTCCTACCTGCCCTTTTGTTCAGTGCCCAGCTATGTGGACAAATGTTCTCTCTAGCTCCTGATATCTCTAAAGCCGGAGTATCCGCTGCACGAGTTCTTGATTTGATAGATATCGGTCCTGAAAATCTCCTCGAATCTAAGAACAGCCGAGCAACAAATGACCCAGAAGCATCTCAAGGAATGATCGAGAAACAACCCATCAGATCAGGTGGTCTCGCCGTACGCTTCAACAACGTTCGTTTCTCCTACCCTGCTCGTCCAGATATCGAGGTTCTCAAAGGTCTCACCATCAACATTACTCCCGGTACATTCTGCGCGCTTGTTGGTCGTTCTGGAGCCGGAAAATCAACCATCATTGCCCTCCTTGAACGATTCTACTCTCCAGCATCCGGTAGTGTCGAAATCGATGGTCAAGACATTTCCAAAATTGACGGCGTTGCGTTCCGCGATGATATTGCACTCGTTCCCCAAGAAAGCGTCCTATTTGACGGCACCGTTCGCTTCAATCTCGAACTTGGCGCCCGTGTCGGACATACTCCAAGCATGGAAGAGATCGAATCTGCATGCAAATTGGCAAACATTCACGATACCATTGTCTCTCTTCCCGAAGGATATGAAACCCCCTGTGGTTCCAATGGTGGACAATTTTCAGGTGGACAACTACAACGTCTGTCCATTGCTCGTGCATTACTCAGAAAGCCACGCTTACTGCTTCTTGATGAGTCAACTTCAGCTCTTGATGCTGAGTCTGAGAAGCTGTTTGAAGAGGCTCTAGAGAAGACAGCAAAGGGTGTTACTGTTATCGCTATTGCCCATAGATTGAGAACCATCAAGAGGGCGTCGACAATTTTCGCAATTGACGGCGGTATTTGCGTGGATCAAGGAAGTCACGACGAATTGGTGGCTCGGAATGAGGAATATAGAGCCAATGCTGCCTTTCAGACATTGTGAGTTGATATAGTGGTGGTGGGGAAAACTAAGTACAATTGAAGGGGAAAATCCGATAGAATGAGCACCGTTTGGCGCATTCATGGTGATTTTGCTTTCGAAAACCCCCACACAAAAATCGGATTTTTTGTACTCTATCTGCAACGATTAGACTTCGACCATGTTTTGTAATGAAAAGAAGATTTCCTATATATCCATAGACCTTAGCATACTGTAAATACATTTAATTATAAATTTTAGACAAGATTTACTTTACTTCAGTTCGTTCCAAATACAAACCTCTCAACTCTCAATTCTCTACTTAGTAGCTCCTCACCCGTGGTTTTGAGCTCGTGATATATATCATTCTTTGTTCTCAATCATCCTTACTCAAATCTTGAATTCAAGCTGATATATCTTTTATCATACCTGCGTACTCGTTATAGCGTGGTTCATCATCGTGTACAGGTAAAGAGTCAACGCATCTCTGTAACACTTGGGAGAAGCACAGTGTCCTGGGATCCTAGATCACGTGGCAGAGCCCGTAGATCCGAATTCTTGAAAATTGAGATCCAAGGGCTCCAGCGCGGTCCAGAGAATTCAAAGGGATCCAACGGCGTTGGTCTTCCACTCTGAAGCTCAAAATACTTCGTTCGTTCAACCAGCTGGAAGGATGTATGACTTATTCTCGGATAATACGAGGGCGTGTCTTGGATGAGTGCCGGGTCCGTGCACTCGCACATTTCCTCACCAAAATAAACACAAACTCACCTACTAAATAATATTTAGAAGCATCAAAATTGATATATATATTTTGTAAAATGCAATTGTTTATATTCATAAAGTTATATTGACAATTAAAGTCCTATAATAATTCATATAGTAAGTTTGGTGAGTTCGATTATATTGCCCGGCACTCTTCAAAGACACGCCCTCGTATGCAAAATTACGTTTCACCCTCACAAGGTCTTGGCGCTCTTGTTAGCAATCTACTTTAGATAAAACATTTCCCGGCCTCCGTTTACTTCATTCAACCTCCATTTTGTTGTAATCATGCCTCAATCCCCACCCCCAATCAACCACGATACAACAACCAGAAAAACGTCGCGTACGCATCCTTATTTTGACAAGACACCTTGTGAAAAATGGGATGTTGTAGATTTCTGTGATAAAATATACAAGGAGTTGGGCTACGTGAAGTACAATATATCCAATGTCCACAACAGCTGGCGGACGTCCATCCAACACCTACAGAATAGCGAGGATCCCAAAATTGCTGGGACGGCTAGTAAACTGCGGGCGGCATGGGTTCTTTCAGTAAGTTGATTCTCCGAGCTACAAAACTAATATCTACGCATCATCTGTATCGCAGGATGCCTTCGTGGCGTCCTGGTCAACGGTACACCGAGGTGCATATCGCAGGATGCCTTCGTGGCGTCCTGGTCAACGATACACCGAGGCGCATATCGCAGGATGCCTTCGCGGCGTCCTGGTCAACGATACACCGAGGCGCATATCGCGGCCTGCCTTCGCGGCCGACTGAGAAACGATTGTGTACTCTGTGAGGGGGTGTGGCTTCTTCGCGAAGACCCCTCGCTCCTGGGTTGCTGTTGACCTTCGTGGCCATCAGATTTACTAGCCCAGTCGAGCTTGATGTTTGTTAATAGGCATTCTTTTGGCAGAGCCCAAAAAACGACCAGCAAAGGGCCAAGAATTTCATCAAATCAATAACGAGAAAGCGTGGACGACGTAAAGTCGCCAATCCTGGGCCTGCTACTATCGCTATCAACCAAAGTAGTATTATGTTGAATTCGTCGCCGACAGGAAACACTGTTGTGTTAGTGTTCCTTACAAGGATAGTGGAATAACAACCATCGTTAACAATTATATACGTATAGTGGAGCTTCTGTCTATCAAGATGAACCAGGCACAATTTGTGCCGATCCAGAAGCTGGTAATGATCCCAATAGTCGGAACGCGACTGTTGACTCCAGTCTCGACAAGCAAGACTCACTGGCGATGGAAGTCTCCGACACGAAGAGGCTTCAAGAAATCCTTGGTTGCTTGGAGGATTCTCGCATGACCCTTACAGATGACAAGAAAATGTTACTCACCCATGGCAATGTTTACCTCCAAGATATCATGCTAGATTATGCCCGACGTACTGGTGAAGTTAAGCCAATTCACTTTAGTATCCTAGATACCGAATCCATCACGGCACTAGATCTCGTGCGAGAAGACTGTAAGCAGATAACAGACTGTGTTGAAGAATCACCGCTCCCTAGGTTTCCTCTGGAATTGCTTCAGGCCCTCGAGAAGTATGAGAAGGTCAGTCATTGCTTTGCCTTTAGATTTTCAGAGGACTGATGACTGATGATTGATGAATTTGATAGGCAAATTCCTATGAGCACTCATGCCTAATCGAACGCACAATGTCTCACAAGGGTGATATCAAATGGATCGGTGATGTTTCGTGCCACATGTAAATTACATGCCCTCTTCGCCCTATATTATAGGCTGATTTCAGAGCAGTGTCCGGCTTTTAGAGAACTCTGGAATGATCTTCGATGAAGACCTGAGTGAAGGAGTTTGGGATTGTTTGGTTTATCCTCGCTTCCTGGACGAAGTTTTTTGCGAGATTCCAGAGCTTGTCCTTCAACGGTAAACACTTATCCCAATTCTCTGCTCTTTTATTTGTATGCTTTGGCTAACAATCAATATCGTTGCAGCAAAGAAATTTCTCTCTCGGCAACTCGCTACCAACCGTACTCCTACTTCATTAACGAACCTCGTTATGATGCGATCGCACGCCGTCGTAAGCTATCTGCTGACGGCAGCTCTCAATCTTGTTATGAACTGCTTGTCTTGGAGACAATTCGCAAATGGGAAGGGGAACTTGCTGCGAAATGGCTCAACGATTTTGATAAGCTTGTGGGTGGCTTGAGAGCGATGCTGTGCCATATTGGCGAGTTGGTAGAGAACGACCCTACAGTTATGAAGAAGATAAAGGTGGTTGGCATACTACAAGCTGGTTAGGATATTGTCTGTTGATTAATACTTCTATACTAATCATGCTAGGTCGTCGACATCAACTTCTTATTATGTCTTGTATTGGCAAGGACGTATTTTACTTGAAGTGTGGTCATGTTCATGAGCTTCCGGGGGAGCTTAAAGATATGAAGAAGCTACAATACATCTTCGCGTCATACTGGAAAGCACGGGTATGTACCTTGGTTCCCTCATTTTCTTCAAAATCTCATGCTCTTTGTAGGAAATTGTTCGATGTGGTGTTCGACTTCTGGAAGAATTTTTGCAACGAAGTTTAGAGCAGGATCAAAAGGCTGTAAATATTTTGTCTCCAAACTTTCTTTAAATTTTCATTGGTTGATAATCACAATATAAGTGAAACACATAATGAAAACTATGTCTACAACTATGTTATGAATCATAGTACTCGAGGACCTCAGGCCCAATTGTCAGCAGACATTAGTAGAACCTCGGGGACGGAACGATAGCACGTGACAGAGCTTCGGCGCCAACTCAAATAGATCTCAATCATTACTTAGTTACTTCTCGATTGGAAACAATTGATCAATCCCCTGCTTGGCTGCTTCAATACATAAACCCTTCTACCACAACCACGTGACTAGAGAATTGACGACATAACACTCATCCTGAATTCTATACTGGACAGAGCTTCTAACTCTTGTTCCTTAAAGCTCAATCACTTCTTTTTATACACCAAGATATCCATCTCTCTGATCCTTATTCGATCTCATTCTCGCTTCAATTGAAACTGTGTGATCCACCAGTGATCCAACCTATTGATTCCAAGCCAAGGAGCCAAAGTACCCTGAAACTACCCCGCAAACACGAAATTGTGCCATGTGGTAACCTTATGAAGAGCGGAACGAGACAAGAAATAAATAGCGGGATAAGTTCAAGTCATGGCATGAATGGAAGGAATAATACAACTATTATTTATGATATTGAGAATGACTTTTGGGATTGATTGACTGTTGTTCCTAGAGTTCGGTCTATCTAATTGACATTCTCAGACTACAAGACACGTATATATAGAACAGAATTGAATGAAGTGAATTACATAAGACTATCTGGCTATCTATATAATTGACTAATTCAAAGAAACCATAGATTTGACTATTTACAAATAAGGAAGGTTGACGCTATGAAGTACCCCGGATCTAACTGTTTTGGTAAGCCGAAACTACCCCTCTCTCATAACCTAACCTCCCGAGCTTCTCTAGCTTTATTACCATACATCCCGCATATCTGTTTGTACTTCCATACTTGTCAAGAAAACAAGTACACAAAACTCTTTTTTCTGATCTTACAACACCAAGAATATCAAGATATTAAACATGGTTACTGCTTCGTACGCCTTCTTTGAGGCTCTTGTTGAGGTAACAAACCCAACCTTATCTTATCATCTCCAAACGTCACATGTAAATAGATAATCTAACAATGTACTCTATTAGGCGGGAGTTACTCATTGCTTCGTTAACTTAGGATCGGATCATCCTTCCATTTTAGAAGCTTTAATTACGCTTAAGCGGGAGAATAAGGGGCCAGAAGTTATAGTAAGTCTTCAGATATATCAATTGATCAATATATTGATTGCATTTGCACGACCATGAACTAATGACACTTTCCAGACATGTCCAAACGAAGTATGCAAACAGATTTCCTCCCCGCCTTTGAAATATACTCATAATTTCCATAGATGGTAGCCCTTTCCATGGCCGATGGATATGCCCGTCTAACTGGCAAACCTCAATGTGTAATCGTACACGTCGACGTAGGAACACAAGGATTAGGAGCAGCTGTTCACAATGCCTCATGCGGACGAGCACCTGTTCTTATATTTGCCGGTCTATCCCCCTATACAATTGAAGGAGAAATGCGCGGATCACGAACGGAATACATTCATTGGATACAAGATGTACCCAACCAAGCTGAGATTGTCAGACAGTACTGTCGATATTCAATGGAGATTAAGACGGGGAAAAACATTAAACAAATGGTTAATAGGGCCCTTCAATGGGCTACTAGTGCTCCTGCTGGACCAGTTTATTTGTATTCAGCGAGAGAGGTCATGGAAGAAGAAATTGATGACTATGAACTGGTCCAGGAACATTGGAATGCAGTGGAGCCAGCTGCGCTTTCCGAGAGTTCAGTTGCTACGATTTCTGAAGCATTGGTCAATGCAAAAGAGCCTTTGATTGTTACTGGCTATAGTGGTCGGAATCATAAGTCAGTAGGAGCTCTAGTTGAGTTGGCGGATACAGTTAAAGGTCTCCGTGTTTT
The DNA here is from genome assembly GCA_019395255.1 of Botrytis medusae. Lineage (NCBI taxonomy): Eukaryota > Fungi > Ascomycota > Leotiomycetes > Helotiales > Sclerotiniaceae > Botrytis > Botrytis medusae. Next base: position 275,563 of record JAHXJL010000025.1, read on the forward strand.
GGATACTGGTGGAAGTGATATGTGCTTTCCAGCTGATCACCGTGCTTGGTTGGGATTGAGATATGGCAGTGACAAGGCTATTGAAACTGCCGACGTCATTGTTGTCATTGATTGCGGTACATGCTTAAACTTCCCACAACGATATATGGTGACTAATATAATTTCTTGCAGATGTACCCTGGGTCAACACTTTGTGTCACCCTTCAAAATCGGCCAAGATATTCCATATCGATGTTGATCCACTCAAACAACAAATGCCAGTAAGTTCTCTTCAGTTTCGTTATACACGAAACTTTCCATGATGATTCTTACTAAATAATTTCAGGTATTTTATCTTGCCGCAGTTTCTCGCTATAGAGCAGATAGTTACACATCCATCAGTCAACTTACAAAATACATAAAAAATGCTAGTGACTTCGCCAATACCCTCTCCTCCTCACCATACACCGAGCGCTGGGAAGCTCTGGCTACAGATCACACCAAACGTCTCGAATCTATTAGCGCCGCTTCATCAAAAGTCTTTGAAGATGACTCTTTCGGCACCGGTTACCTCTGTCAACAACTACGTAAGATCGTACCTGCTGACACAATCTTCGCCATCGAAGCCGTAACCAATACCGTATTCGTAGCAGACAATATCCAAGCTACTCTTCCAGGTTCTTGGATCAACTGTGGAGGGGGAGGATTGGGATGGTCTGGTGGCGGAGCCTTAGGTATTAAATTAGCTTCTGAGATCGAGAACGGGAAAGGAAAGGGAAAATTCGTCGTGCAGATTGTTGGAGATGGAACATATCTATTCTCGGTTCCAGGAAGTGTTTATTGGATCTGTCAGAGATATGGTATCCCGGTTCTGACTATTGTTTTGAATAACAAGGGTATGTTTTTATTAAAGGAGAATTATGAAATTCTGATTACAGCTACTAACGATAGAACAGGTTGGCACGCACCAAAACGATCTCTCATGTTAGTTCATCCAGATGGTATGTTTTTCTTCTTCTTCTACTTCTTATATCCTTCCTTCCAACTCTCGTTTGTGACATATTTCTAACGAAATCCCAGGTATCGGATCCAAAGCCACAAACGAAGAATTGAACATTTCATTCGCACCACAAGTCCCAGATTACGCTGGAATAGCTAGGGCCGCATCTGGAAACAGCGTGATGGCCGAAAAGATCTCGAAAGCTAGTGAGATTGAGAAGGTTTTGTTGAAGGCGGTGGAATGTGTTAAGGGGGGTACGACAGCGGTTATCGATGCGGTTGTTGTGCCTGGTTGTTAGGAGATTGCATAGCAGGTGATTGAATATGGATATGGCGATTGGGAGGAGGGAAATTTTGATGGGTTACAGGCTTATATGGGGTTCTGCTGTAGTAGGTTAGATATGCGTGCATGATAGTAAGGGGGTTTATTGATGAAATTATGATACTTGCTAAATTATTGAAGCGATGTTGTACTGTAGTGAATATGCTTTTAAAAGAAACGAGATCAGGCGAAATTAAGTGAGTTGGCAATAAATGAATGAATGAATGAATGAATGTGTTTGAAATACTCGAATGGAAATTAATCTTAAGTTTCAAAATGGTAGTGGTGATTATAGTAAATGGATTCATATTCATATAGGTAAAGTCAAGATTGGGATGTATTACGGTGAGATGGGATGGGATGTGGTGAGAAAAGAGTTAATAAGAGGAGAGGAGAGGAAAGTAAGATTGCCCGACGGAGAGACTAAAGAAAGAGAGGTAGGTATGAGTTATTTATACTCGAGTATATTATCTGAGTTAAATAGATTAGATAGATAGATAGATAGGTAGGTAGAAAGGTAGAAAATCGAGAGTTTTAGTATCGAGATATAGAAGAATTTGAGAATGGCTCTTGATCAAGTTTCTATTTATTCGATGATTTAAAGATTCAACGAATCATCCAGATATCATAGTATGATATAGCAAGAATCATGCACATTCTCAATTCAACACATCCACGACATTTTTCACATTTCTCACATTTCCTCAAGATACTCAAAATCTGAACCTCACACATCCAGAGTCTCTCCCCCTTTCAGACGAATCTTCAACTAAGACTCATTAATAATCTTTTCCATCTCCTCCACATCCTTAACCACCGTCGTCAAATTATCATAACCATCTTTCGTGATCAGAATGTTATCTTCGATTCTTACACCTTTTTACATTCGTTAGTTTTTCTACACTAAAAAGCGGAAGAGATAAAGAAGAAAAGCATACCTCCAACTTCCCAGTATTTTTCCAAGATATCCGAGTTGATGTATTGAGCATGTGCTGGATCTTTAAGATATGGTTCAATGATGAAACGACAGAAGTAGATCTATCATACTGCTATCAGTCACGAGTCATAGAAGAACAGACGAGGAGAAGGGGGGCGAGAGAAAAAGAATAAGAATAAAACATACACCCGGTTCAACAGTGACCACACTTCCTTCTGGCAAATTTCCTCTGACTCTCAAATACCTAAACAATCTATCCTTATCCTCATAATTTGGATGTCCACCAGTATCATGAGTATCCATTCCGAGGTAATGTCCCAATCCATGCGGGAAGAACGCTACACTTGTTCTTGCTTTCAAAATCTCCTCTTTATCGCCTTTCAGAATTCCTAGAGAGAGAAGTCCTTCGATTGCCACTTTGTGCGCAAGGAGGTGCACTTCGTCCCAGGAAACGCCAGCTTTGAGCATGGAGATACATTGAGATTGCATGGAGAGTACTATATCGTAGATGGAGCGAGATTCGGGTGTGAAATGGCCGTTTATTGGAAAGGTTCTTGTCTGTCAGGACGGTTAGTATATCTCTCGAAATTCTATGAGAAATTTCCGTCCAGATTGTAGAGGAAAACCTTACAATATCCGAAGCATAACATTGATACTCTCCTCCAGCATCCAAAAGCAAATTCAATTTTCCCTCCAACTCCTCTGAATTCTTCATATAATGCAATGTAGCCGCCGCTGTCCCACTAGCCACAATACTGTGGTAAGCTTGTTCTCTCGCACCATTCGCAATGCTCTCTTTAATAAAAAGCGCCTCCAACTCTCTTTCATTCTTTGCATTTTTGACTGCTTTCAAAACCGCCGTGTGTCCCACTTTTGAAATCTCATTCGCCTTCCTCATCAAGGCAACTTCGTATTCTGACTTGCGTACACGAGCTTCCTCGATAGCTTCCTTGAGGAGCGTGAAATCTTTCTGAGGAAATTCGAGGAATGTTATGTGAGTCGAGATTTGGGGCGCAATAGCCCAGACCTTGGTCTGGTTTGGGAGCGCCAATTGCGTGTTGATGGTATCGGTCGTAAGGACTTCGTCGACGTCATAAAGAGCGAGTGCTTCTTCAGGGGAGAGGGGAAGACCAGTCCAGATGACTGATTCCGGGTCGATTGGGGGAATGAAGAGTGTGCTTTTGTCAGTCGCGATGTCATAGGTAAAGTAAGCGTCAGGGAGATCGCAGCCGGTGAGATAGTAGAAGAAGCGTCGTTGTCTAAAACAGAATTATTAGTTTGAGCTATACATGAATTGAGGAGGTCTTTAATATATGCCGTATTCAATACTTAGCATTTCTCTCAACAACATACCTGAAAGGAGCAGCCTCATCATTATCCTCAATCATAATCGTCTTCTGCGCCTCCAGATACAAGACTCCCTCCGCCCCCGGCTCCTTACTCTTAATATACTCCACGACCTTCCTCACATGTTCTTTTGCCGGGTATTTCCCCTTCAAAATCGTATCCGTAGATGAAGCCATATTGCGATGAATAATTCTCGAACCAATTCTTATCTGAGGTGTGTCGCCGGTAATTCGAGCTCTATCCAAACCGTATTTTCTCCAGCCTCGAGATATAATTCTCGGTTGAATTGATATGGAGGGTGTCGTTTGAAATGTACTGGCTCTGAAAGAATAAAATTGTACCTGTGCTACACACGCTATTATTTGACACCTACTATTATTTAAAGAACGTGTTGTGAATCGCGGGGTATTTGACAAGCGGAACATGGCCATGGCCGTGAATAAGCGTTGCTGATGAAATTCGCCAACTTGCCTCGGTGAGGGGCTAACGGTTGGGCTAAATTTTAGAAAGTTGACCACCTGGTGGACCTTTGTTACTAGCTATCAATTTCAAGCTTGGCAATTTTATTCTATCTTCTCACAAATCGATACTAGTGAAGAGTTTACGCATGTGGAATTCTCAAGAGACTGCATGTGAGTGCAAGTAAAAGTTGAATTAGACTATTGTATGTATTCCGGATATCATTAAATTCTGGATCTCCAATCATCCAATTACAGTATTTCAAACACATTGACAGTGTACCTGCTGCTAGAAATGAAACTACACTATCAAACTATCGAACAATCCTATTGCCAATTCACACGACTTGGAACAATGTATACCATCCAACGATCGTGATCCAAGCCGCATCCATTGTCAAGCGCTTCCAATGGCACCTCTCATATCCATGTTGTAGCGCCTAATTATCTCAAACGTGCTCCATAAAGTGACGAGGCCAAATCGTTTATGCAATCTGCTTCAGTTCCTTCATCCGTGACCTGTTCCATGCCATGACTTGCGCATCTCTCATATTTAGGAGCCGTGTACGTCTTAACCCGGCCACTTTCTTACTTTCCAATGTCGCCTGCAGCATATCTAGGCTATGCCCAACGTACGTCTATGCGTCCGCTGTTACTTCTAACACTGTTTCTTGGGCAGCCATATTCGGTCTACCTTTATTTAAGAGCGACATTTTCGGAACGAAATTCACTCCTCCCTGCAAAGACGATAATTCCTTTAGACTTATCGCGTGCTGTAAAAGAGCTTCTTTACTCGTCTTAAATTCGAAATTGGTAAGGAAGCAAAAATTGATTTCCAATCTCGAAAGCTCTTGTTCACTAACTCCTCCGACCTTTGAGAAGCGTGCATGAGCATAGCTTTGGTCTTCGAGTGCTTTCATAGCCACACGTAACCCAGCTAATATGAGTCGATGCGAGTTTCGCCTTGTTACAGGTATGACTCGTTCATCGACTGCCACCCTGTGTATGTAGGAACTTGTTGCAAGATAGACAGCTGTTGACATTGGACAAAATCTGTGTATACGCATCAGATAGTCTTCCAAAGATATCGGAGGAGGTTTCTTCGAATAGAATTTTCGTGTGATAGCACTGTGTTGAACATTCAAAGGCTCAGCATTCTCTCCCACGATGATGTATGGTTCTGCAGGCACAATGTGCTGGATTTCCAGAGGTTTCGGACGAAGGTTTACTCCATCTATAGCATCTGATCCAGCTCGTTGTCGAAAATCTGCTAGGTTCGTCCATGATCCAGACCGTCGTATATTTTCTTTCTCTGCCTGCATTCCCCTCATATTGGGCATGGTCGTTTCGGTCGATTCTGGCATGGGAGGAATATCTCCTGTAAATTGAACTAGAGCTTCGATGCCAGCACATAACAATTTGAGTGCTGTTATCGGCGAAAGAGTAAATATATCGATGCTACTTGGAGATGGTGGTGAAACTCCACGATCGTTTTCATTGTGGTTGACCGTAAGACCTGCATCAGATGAAGGATTTGGTGGTGGTGGTAGTTCGTGGTCAGTATGGTCATCTGGACCATGATTCGAATTTACGAAAGCCGTCGAGTCGGATCCATCTGTAGGTAAAGGAGACATAGTTCTGGATTTATTGTCTGTGAACTAAATCTCTGTATCCGGCAGTAAAAAGACTAAACTTTTCGATTTTTGTTATCTCTCTCTCTCTCCGCCAAATATCCAAATGAACGTGGATGATGAGATGAGATCAAGAATTAAGAAGACGCCGGGGCCAGGGAGGCTTAATGGATGCTTGGAAGAGCTCCAAGAAGCGCATGTTCTCGGTGACAGACGATATGCAAAATTTGTTGTTGGAAGGCGAGATTGGGTTGTGTGTGGAGGAATTGATGGTCTTATATTTGAGTGGAGTGAGAGTGGATGCAGTTTATGGTTTTAGTTTATAGGGTCTTTTGGGAATTTGGGAATTTCCCTGGGCGCTAATAAGAGAAATGAACAGAGGTGCAAAACGTATTAATTAGCACAGCAGAGGAATGGGAGTAGGCTGGTATAGAAAGTGACAAGGAAGGTTACACAGGGCATGTGCATTGTGCGAACAACATCAACTGATCGATGCCCTGGTCTTCTTTCCTTGGACTGTCTCTGAATATAATTAAAATGAGTGGCATGGGATGATGCATCCGGAACATGAGCAGTATTCAGCCTGATTGTGATACATACGGAGATGGAGAGTGCTGTATCCAACGCCTAAGAGCAGAGTGCCCGAAGAGAAAATGTGCGCCTCTCAGAGTCTCAACAAGTACATCGTACATCGTACATCGTACATCCGTCCACCAACCCTTGAGCTAGTAGATATCAACAAAGTAGAACTAATTGCAATAAGCCGACGCTTAGAGACCTTGGACGTGCTTAGCATCAAGCGGCCACTCCACTACCCACTGATAAGAACCAAGAGGCCGGACGGGCGAAGAAGAAAAGGAAAAAAATTTACAAGGAGCACGTGGATCAACACCAGGGTAAAAGAACCTCGGGGAAGACCAAATCACCTAGCAACGGGGCTTATACATTGCACGCACGCCGTGAGTTCGGTGAAGATACCTAAGCAGTTAATTCATCTGCAGAATCAGATGAATTCAAAGTACACACGGAGCCTAATCAATTCCCGATCAATCACTTCCGACTTCCAACTTCCAGGTCTGGTCCAACCAATAATCGCATCAATACATCTCAGCATCTTGAATCAATACTACCGTGTCGTGGAGATGGTCAGATAGCTACCTAGCAAATTGTTATATAAGGGGTTTACGAGGCTAGAGCGAGCCACGATAATGGCTCGATACGAATCCCTAACCATCCTTACTAAATCTGGATGAATCGAAGACCACGAGACTCTCAAAATTTGACATTGGGAGATTGTTCAGTTACAGAATGACAAATAGAGTAAAGAACAATATCAGGATAACGGTTTAAGCGTACCCGTCAGGTAATAATAGTAATAGTAGGAAGGAGGCTTAGGATTAGATTAACTTCTTAATTTGTGAATTAGATACCTAGATAGTATCTAGTAGATACCCAGATTCACTTTTTAATTCACTTAACCTGTTTCTGGCTGACTCTGGCTCATATTAGCCATGTTGCATCTGGGACATATAGCATTCTATGGATGATGTATCCGACTAAGTAAACATTGGCAAGCATTTCCCCGCATCTAGACATTCTCATTAGACCCTCCGCGCTGGGATTATTATCGGAATCACCTCTCCGCTATCCCCTGAGACTATACCAATATGCAGATATCTTGCAGATGGTGCTTAACGACCCTGGCGCACAGTACCAAGTAATGGCTTGACTGGGTAAATTCTTGATTCGTTGGGTATACACGGTATTCATTTAAACTAAAATCTCGAATGCCAATTCGAATGTACGCCAAACTCCTTTTCACATGTTCATTTGATGCCCTATTTATACATCCTTCATCGCCATTCTGACGATTCAATCTTTCCATCTAGCCAAGAATTTTGCCATATCATCTGTAGGCATCGATGCCGCAGCAGCCTGTTATGTGTTAGTCGTTTCGAGTTTAGATTTTGGGTGTGGGTATTGAAACTTACCGTGTTAGCATGACTTGTAAAGGAAGCCGTTTGAGCTTGAGTCAAAGTTGTGTCAATGGTTGCCGAGCTCAAATACGTGGTGGCTAGAGAAACAGTCGATTTTGGGTATTGAGGTGCTGTGTTCGTGGCCGTTATTGTGGTGCCAGGCATCAAACCCATTGGAGCATATCTTGTAAGGCCAGTTTGTGATTGAAATGGGGTTCCATAAACGCCATCGTCCGTAGTACCTGATGATGATGCGACCGCCGTGTCTGCCACATTATTGACAGTTGCTGGTCCAGCGGTGCCAGTAATCGTGTACGTGGCTCCAAAGCTCCCTGTCATGCCACTAATTGAAAATCTATTTGAGTAAACTGTAACAGTCCCCGACGCTGTGGTTGCTATCATTCTCATAAAGCTGCATCATCATCAGCATCAAGTCTTCTTGGACTGTGGCTTCATGAAACTTACTAGGCATTGGTCACCGATGACCCACTGGCCGCTGGTACAGTGACACTAGTCGTAAGAGTCGACCCCAAGGTAGCGGAAGCAGTTACTTGGTATATCACTTTGAGATCCTTACCCGTACTAGATCCCGCGCAGACATCTAGTTGATAGGTAGTAATATCAGCTATCGCCGGAGCATCTCCATTATCTGCCCACGAAACAGTGAATGGAGTTGCAGCTGTTTCTACCGCTGCGGCTGCGGGTGCTGAGAATGTTGGATATGCAATTGCGAAAGGAGCAAATGCCACAAGGACGAAAGCCTGGGAGAGGCGCATGATGGATATTGTCCGCGCTCGCAGAATGGATATCGGTATGTATTGTTAATCTTCGTATGATTTGCGTTTGGCAAAGCGAGTTGCTTGATTTTTTATCGAGTCGTAGGTGGTTAAAATTGATTGATAGATATTTAAACTTCCAGATATCTTCAAGATTCCAAACACAGAAAGAGAAGGCGGAAATGGAACTCTGAACTTTTGGCCTTAGGCGGTGAAGGGGGCTGCATCTCAACGTTCACGGTGTTTGAAGTTCTATAATTAGCATGTGAAAGTTTCTACGATGTACAGACTCTCTACGTGTACTATTGGACAAAGATTTTGATATGCGATGCAATTGGAAGGAACTGAAATCAGATAAATGCCATTTCAATGAGCTCCTTCCTAGCTAACATTAAACATAATGCTCCTATACAATATCTTCAAAATCATATCAGATAATCGTGATAAATGTATCGTTTTGTAACTTCGAGTATCAAACAACCAAATGTCCGTTTTAAGGTTTTATAAGGCAAAGGTTATACTTCGGTCTCCACGGCTACTTGCGGTCAAATTTTGCCACGAATTTTACCTTATCGCTTATCCAGACCAAAGACCCCTCCCCTTCACTAGCACTCGAAGGGTAACTCAATGAAGAATTTCATTGTCAAGCTTTTAATCAGATATTTTATAGCAAATTCTCCTTCCACATTGCGACATTAATTACCAATACTAAAGAAGATAGTAATTTGCTTCTTCTCTTTCATCACCATCGTTCCCTCTTTTTCATTCATCCTCTTCCCTTTGGAAAGCATCTTCAAATCGTCGAGTTTCAGCTCAAACATCTAGAACTGTCATCAACATGGCATCCATTACCAGTCCTGCGCGGGCTCCAGTCCTTGCAATGAGTGCTTCTGAGTTGATTGGAAACACTCCTTTGGTACGATTAAACAAGATCCCACAGAGTCTGGGTATCGAAGCCGAAGTTTATGCCAAGGTCGAACTCTTCAATGCTGGCGGAAGTATCAAGGATCGTATTGCCCTTCGTATGATCGAAGAGGCGGAAAAGTCTGGAAGAATAAAGCCTGGAGATACTCTCATTGAGCCAACCAGTGGAAACACGTAAGTTGTTCCAAACCACTTTGGCATATATTCTAATCATTCTCTAGTGGTATTGGTCTTGCTCTTGTTGGGGCTATCAAAGGTTACAAGACAATCATCACTCTTCCCGAAAAGATGTCACCCGAAAAGGTTGCTGTTCTTCGAGCACTTGGAGCCACCATTATTCGTACCCCAACCCAAGCAGCTTGGGATGCACCCGAGTCCCACATCGGAGTAGCAAGACGATTGTTGAAAGAGATTCCAAACTCTCACATCCTCGATCAATACGCCAACGAGAACAACCCCAACGCACATGAATTTGGAACTGCAGAAGAAATATGGGAGCAAACTGGTGGCAAGATCACTGCTGTTGTCGCAGGAGCTGGTACAGGTGGAACCATTACTGGATTATCTAAAGGCTTAAAGAAGCACAACAAAGATGTTAAAATCATTGCAGCAGATCCCCACGGATCCATACTTGCAGTTCCAGAAAGTCTGAATCAAGAACACGCCAACGAATCATACAAGGTTGAGGGAATTGGTTATGATTTCATTCCTGATGTTTTGGATAGAGATTCTGTCGATGTGTGGTACAAGACAGATGATCGTGAATCATTCGCCTACGCACGTAGATTGATTGCCGAAGAAGGACTTTTGGTAGGAGGTAGCAGTGGCAGTGCTATTGCAGCTATGGTAAAGGGAGTCCGTGATTTGGGGCTTGGTAAAGGCGATACTGTGGTAGTCATCTTGCCAGATAGTATTAGAAGTTATCTCAGCAAATTTGCCGATGACGACTGGTTGGCTGCTAACGACCTCCTTCCTCCTACCCCAGAGTCCTCCTTGCCAGCATCCCCAGTCGTCGAAGCTCAATCCAAGAAAGATCCATACTCTGGAGCAACTCTTCGATCCCTTCGCCTCAAACCAGTCACATCCGTCCTCGCCAACTCCCCTTGTTCTGAAGCTGTCGAAACCATGCGTGAAAAGGGCTTCGATCAACTTCCCGTCCTCGCTCCAAAGGGTGATAGACTCGTCGGTCTTGTTACCCTTGGAAATCTACTCAGTTGGATTAGTCGCGGTCGCGCTACCGGAAAAAGTCCAGTTTCGGATGTCATGTTCGATTTCTCCCACATCCCTGAAGTTATCACCGATCCCAAGGATATTAGTCATCTTTCTTCGCCTCCTAAGAGCAATGGTATCGAAACTACAAAGGATGGCAAGAAGCAAACCACCCCAAAGCGCAAATTCGTAGAGATCACACTCGATACCCCCATCTCCGCCTTGAGTAAATTTTTCGAATGGAACAGTGCCGCCATTGTCACTGAGAAGGGAAGTGAGACCGATGGATTGTCGAAACCAGTAGCAGTTGTCACAAAGGTTGACTTGTTGAGCTGGATGGTTAAGCAAACGAAAGTTTAAGGGACCAAGTGCATCATATCGGGGTTGGAAATGGCGTTTTGGAGCAGTGTTGCATGCACTGTGATAGTGTTTTTGGGTTTCAACACCTTGGGGTGGTACCGAGCTCCTGCATTTACGGTGGTTCATTGGAGAAATGAGCATTAAAAATAAAAGACATAGATATAGTAGTCAGTAGATGTAGAGCTTCTTAAGAAAAGATACCCGCTTCATCAGCAAACATGTACTCTCCATACCATGCAGCCGTGAAATGATCATCATTCACATGTGACAGCGATTGAGAAGCTTTTGAAAGGTTATTGTTTATTCAATCATACAATTTACAATTCGTCCATGTCTCTGATAGCTCTAAAGGCTGGGCACACGCAAACGAACGAACTTATCTATAAGCTTAAAAAGCCAAACGACTTTTGACCAAACCTTGTAAGTATTATGGTTGGTCTGGTTTGGTCTGAAGATATCCCATAGTAGATGAAAATTGATCTCCGCCTACCCTGAACATGAATCATTTTTGAAAAACGAGAAGCGTGTAAGCAATTACCCTCAACGCCATGCATCCATCCAATCTACCACCCCAGATTGAATAATTAAAATGGCTCAAATACCCACCCCTATTGCATGCCTGTCTATTCTTGGTCCGTTGATCCAATCATGTATGTAGGCATTGCAATGTAATGTAAGAATCCATTCCCCTTCCCATTCCCTTCCATACCCCTTTTTTCCAGAATCTACGCGATCAAACATCTTCAAACTCCATATCCTCTTCACTCTCCTCTTCATCCTTTATAACTGGTGCTTCTGGAGCAGGCTCTTCAATTCTAACTTTCTTCGTCGGTCTATCCTCATTCGGTGTATTAGGTCCTGTTACCGGACTTCCTCCACCTGTACTCGTTCCACTTGCTGAAACACTTTCATTTCTTGAATGTTTTAGAACACCGCTGAGGCCACTACCACTCGTTACACTGGGCTTGGTTTCTGTGCCTCCGACCGAGCTAGCTGGAGTGGCGGCACCAGATGTGGTGCCATTTGGAATGACGTCTTCGAAACCCTCTTCTTCTTCATCATCGGTTTCGTATTCTTCGTCTGCCTCTTGTTCAAGTTCTTTAGCTTGCGCAGCCTTTAGTTGCGCGAAATAATCATCAATTTCAGTCCCTTCACCACTACCTTCGGTATCAGGTTTCATATCCTTCTTATTGTTGTCAACTGCAGGGCCAACAGAGGCCGTAGGTTGGTTGCCAAACTTGACCTGCTCTCCAGTGATAGTACTGTGAGTGAAATGCTGAGGTAGCGCGTTCTGAGCAGCCGTCTTCTCTTTGCGAGCTTGTTCAGCAGCGATATCTGCAGCCGTAGGTCCTTCTCCTTTCGTCAACGTAACTGAGATGGACGTTGGTCCAGTATTATCCAGACCACGAACAGCAGTTGGTCGCTCGGAGGAGAGAGCGACGGGCGCAGTTTCACTGCCGGGATTAGCTTCATCTCGAACTACTTTACGAGCTGTTGAGAGAGCTTGTTCGAATGTGTTCGCAGGGATGACCACCTGATCGATTTTTGGGAGTAAGTCGGTGATGAATTTGAACTGTGCATTAAGTTTTGATGACTGTTCGTGTCCACCACGGTTGTTGTCAGGATCGTGTACCAGAAGATAGTCGCATTTGTGACATAAAAAGCCTTCATAATTTCTTTTGTCCAAAACCTCGAACATGGTCCATTCTGATTTGCATCGAGGGCAAAAATATTCCTTTCTCTCATCATCTGGCACAGTGTTTCCTTGAACAGCCTTGTCTATCTGGAAGACTCTCCATTTAATCGCATCGATTGTTGCACGATAATCAATAAAATAGTAGGTTCGATTAATTGGTCGTTGTTGGCCTTCTTTGATCTCTGGGCGGGAATGCCTACACAATCCACTTAGCAAAAGCCAAAACGCAGAATAGACTATCTGCCATACACTGCAAGAAATCGATCCTCCTTCAATTTTCCACAGAGTTTATGAAGCTCCTTTGTGTTTATGCTCATCAGATATGCTAAATCATCATCGCGCAACCTATAAAATGTCAACTTTCCTTTCCCAAACTCCCAAGATTGCTTATAGAAATACATACGCGGAGTGAATGACAAGCGCATCAATCACAAGGATATGTTTTGTGTCATAGAACGAGCGCATACAAGAGCGCACCAACATCTGGGCGAGATCCATATCGCCGAATGGATAATCAAAAACTTGGGAATGGAAGATAAAATTTAGGTCTGGTGTCGGGGCAAGAGCGGACTCAGGACTTTGAGTGTCTTTATATGTCCTGAACTGCGGTAGAATATGTATTTGAAAGATGGACTTTGCAAAGTTGCTAGGGAGAGAATCGAAAAAAGACAAAGAGATATTTTAATAAATGGTGTCCAGGATGCCCATGATCGTTCTGTATCCTCAAGACAATAAAGTCGAAGACATAAACAAGATGAGTTGATTCCTTTTGTATCTCTTGTTAAGAGTGTGTGGTATGGTGGCTGTATTGCTCACAATGGCGGGGAGTTGATTGAATAAAAATTTGATACGATTGTTAATTGCAGGAGATAAAGTGAATGAACATTGGTTGCTTCAATTGGCAAGGCTGAATGAGATGAGGTATAGGTGCAGTAGTGCACTTTTTTAATTATGTAAGCCACCACTAAACCACATCAAGTGGCAGGGTTGATTGTTTGAGAGTGGACAATTATTGGACGAAGCTCGGACCAACACACTAAAAATTATCGGGAGAAATATTCGTGGGCCATATCGAATTTGTAGTTTATCAGGTTGTTTTATTTTTCAACTTCACATACGCGATCTATGCGCATTTTTCAATTATTGAAAAATTCATTCGTATATATCTCCGAAGTTCGAATAACCACGTCAATTATGGAGGCGAATGCACAATCCGGAGGTCAACGAGGTGGAGGTGGACGAGGGCGGGGGCGGGGAGGTTTTGGCAGAGGCGGCAGAGGAAACTCTAGAGGTGGTTCCAGAGGTGGTAGAAAGCCAGAGATGGGACGCAAGGAATATAAGTTAGTCGAGATTTTAAACCTCTCAATTCATCTTGTCTAACAGTATTTAGTCGACAAGGACCAAAGAGAGATCGAAATGACGACGACCAAGCATCGAAACGCAGAAAGACGGTACACAATGGAGAATCAGAGCCAACAGCATTTAGTACGGAATTCACCAAGGAGGAAATCGAAAGCGAAGTTCGAAAGCCAAAACATAAAGTCGCCGTCATGATTGGCTATGCAGGAACAGGATACAAAGGCTTGCAAATTAATACCAAGGAGAAAACGATTGAGGGTGACATGTTCAAGGCTTTTGTTGCCGCCGGTGCGATTTCGAAAGCTAATGCAAATGATCCCAAAAAGTCGGCCTTGATTCGATGCGCGCGAACTGATAAGGGCGTTCACGCAGCTGGCAACGTTCTCTCCTTAAAACTCATCATCGAAGATCCAAAAGTGGTTGAGAACATCAATTCACATTTACCAGAGCAAATTCGAGTCTGGGGTATTGAAAGAACTACTGGATCTTTTAATTGCTACCAAATGTGCGACTCGAGATGGTACGAATACTTAATCCCAACCTACTCATTCATCCCACCTCATCCTAAGAGTTTCCTTGGAAAGGAGTTGCTTCAGGCCGCTGAAAAAGAAGGTGTTTTGGAGAATTATAATAAACTTCAAGAAGATGCTGTATCGTTTTGGGCCGATGCCGAGAAGGAATTTGTACAACCCATTCTCGATAATTTGGACCCCCAATTAGCAGCGGATGTTATGGAAGCTATTCATGCTGCTGAGGAGTCCAATGAGCCAATCGGAAAAAACATCAAGAAGAATAAAGCAGAAGCTAAGGAAGGCTCTGAAATCAAAGAAGACGTCAACGAACAGGCTCAAGAAGAATCTACAACAAAGGCTGAAGGGGAAGCTGGTGAAGGATCCTTACTTGAACCTACAGCAGTCGAACTTGCAGCAGAGGTGAAGACGGATTCGGAAGCTATGCAAGGTGTCGAAGCTACCGAAGAACCAGAAGCAAAGGATGAAACTAATCAAGACGAAGAAGTTAAGCTAGAAACGGATGGTGCTCAAGAAATTTCAAAATCGATTCTTACACCTCTGGAGAAGGCTGTCAAAGAAGTAAAAGCAGCCTACATCAAGGCTAAGAAGGCATATCGCATACATGAATCTCGTAGAGAACGAGTACAAGAAGCTCTCAACCAATATGTCGGCACCTATAATTTTCACAACTATACCATCCTCAAAAGCTTTAAAGATGCCTCTTCCAAACGACACATCAAATCTTTCAAGATTGGAGCCAAACCTATTATCATTCATGACACAGAATGGCTTTCACTGAAAGTTCATGGTCAATCATTCATGATGCATCAAATCCGAAAAATGGTAGCCATGGCAGCATTAGTGGTACGATGCGCTTCGCCAATGGAGCTCATCAAGGAAACTTATACTGCTGCTAAAATTAGTATACCAAAAGCCCCAAGTTTGGGTTTACTACTAGAAGCCCCAGTTTTCCATAATTATAATGAGAAAATTGCGAAGGATTTCGACAGAGAGAAAATAGACTTTGAGAAGTATAGAGAGAAAATGGATGAGTTCAAGCAGAGAGAGATCTATGATAGAATTTTCAGAGTGGAGAATGCTGAAAACCAGTAAGTCTATCATCCTTCAAAATGTGAAGAGCAAACTAACAAAGTGATAGATTTCATACATTCTTCCACCATTTAGATCATCATCGAAGCGATTACTTCTTATGGCTAACAGCGTCAGGCATTTCTGCTGGAAGACAGCGTGGTGCAGGGAAGGATGTTCTAGATGCCAGTGATGATGAAGCTGATGTCAATGGTGAGGAAGGTTGATTGCTATCTGGGTTTTGGGAAAGACAGGTAAAAAATTGCAGAGGGGACCTCTTAAAATAAAAACCACAGGCATTGGGCGCAGATCTCAATATAGGCCGCGTGATGCAGGTTGTACAACAGGAAGACAGAACAAAAGAATTCTAGCTAGCATGCAGAATCTGGAATTGTCCATAGATCACAACACAATACAAAAAGCAAACTTGACTTGCTCTTACACATAAGGACTCTAAGTTCCACTCGTTTCATTTCATCTCCTTTCTTAATTCATGTAATTACATCATCCTTTTCTTCATTCATTATTCTGTTCTGAACCATGTGTCTTCCCTCTCAAAACCGCTCCAACAACCTAGCTCTCAATCATTATGATTTGACATACATTGCCAAATCTATCTGGCAACCGGCCTTCGTCATACATTCAGAACCAGTCGCTTCATACTGCCCCTTTTACTTTGTAATATCAGGTGTTGTACTACCATCTCACCCATTTTATATCGAAACACAAAGAACGAAATCCTGTTTTGATCTCCGTTATGACTTGCAGTTTGTCTTGCCAGATCAGCCTGGGATTTCCATACATCATATCCTATTATCTCCTCTCATACGTATCTATATCGGCCGATGGTCTCAAGTCCTTCTGATAAACAACTGCTCAAATTTATCCTGGCACTAAATCATTGAGACCCGATATCAGCATTCCTCTATTTCCAAGCGCACACCCCTATACTCATCGATTCTCCTCTCAAAGACAAATGATCTCAAAAAGAATCGAAAAAGAAGAAAAGCAAGTAGAACTTACATTTCTCCCACACCAAACTTTCCTCGGTAACTTCACAACCCGTCTCATCACCACATATTCTCCCTCTCTATCCTCTTTCCTTTCCTCATCCATCTCTGAAACCTGTTTTTCCTTCACAACTTCAATTTCCATCCCATCCACATCCATGTTCGCATTTGCAAACCGACTCGTCGATCTTCGTTTCGTCGGATAGTCCCTGATTTTCGGCTGTGGATTTAAAATCTTACTCGCTTTCGTGCGCAACTTATGAGGAATTTCTTTATTATCTCTCGAGGAGGAAGTCGATGAAGAGATAGAAGAGAGAGGCGAAATTTGCGCATCTTTTCTCGTTTCCTTGCGCACCGGATCGTACACCAGGAAGTGCACGATGATTTTCCGTACCCCGCGCGGAATCACCATGATTTGCATTCTGGTTCCTGAGAGGAGAGGAGGATTGTTCTCGGTCGTTTCGATAAAGCCTTTGCGAAGAATTTGAGGGGGGAGTAGCGTGCTGCGGGGAAGGTAGTGGAAGGCTGGGGGGGAGAGGGTGTATAAGACTTCAAGAGGGTCGTTGGGATTGTTTTTGTAGGTTTAGGTGGAGGGTGGAAGACGGTGGGTGGATAGACGGTTAGGGGTTGGGGGGAGTTGTTGAATCGGGTTGTAGGAGGGATTTAGAGATGGAGAGGTGAGATGGAGGGAGAGGGAAATTTTGATGAGAAGGGCGTGGAGGTTCGCATGTAGTGTTACGAGATCGGAATGGGCGGAGGCGTTGGCTGCCATTTCTGTAGTTGGAGTTCCGTTGAGTGTATCTGCGGTGTGGCTGTGATATTTCTGGAGTTTGTAAGGTCTTGGATAGATCGTTGGGTCTGGTCCGTTTGATGTGAAAACTTGCTATCAGTGCCACTTGCTTTGCGACATTGATGCTGAAAATAAAGTAAGTAGGTGGATGCGTTTGCGTTGTTCGTTGTTTGTGCAGCACGAATGTCTTGGAATACTGGAGATAGATTTCCTTGGAGGTATTTGATGAAGGCTTCTGTGTGTGTAGGTAGGACTGTTTCTAAAATCAAGCTCTACCCAATTTATATTGATAGTGAAAGAAACCCCGAGAGAAATTACCAGCAGGAGGTTTTCGAAAGGTGAATGGAATCACAAGCTAAAGAATCGGAAAATTGTCGCCGTAGTATTCTGAAAACCTCGAGATGATTTCTTCATCTAGAAAATTTGTTTATTTGTCGTATCTGATTTCCTACAACAACGGCAACCTTTAAGGTTGAGTCATAATGGATTATGCTAAATCCATATGTACCGATCTATTCACTCCACTTCGGTTGTGCTTTGTACACCAGTATTCAACACGCATGTTATTTCTCATTTACTCTTCTCTCCACATCTTCATCTAATGGTCCTCCCATAACTCCAAATGTTCAAACCTACTTTCGAGCCCTTTTCCACCGGTAGACCAGCGTGCCATGTTTCATCGTATCCCCTCCCGTCCTTGTCAGTATTTTCCCAGAATACGGCATTTCCCTTGATAGGTTTGAATGTCACCCCTTCTACTGTTACATTTTTTCCAGTTCTTGGATCTAATGCTTCGGTAGTATCCAGAAATTCCTCCCATCTGCCTCCTTTTGGTCCCACGATACGTGGGAATTCCGTTCCTCCACCTTCGATATCAGAGGATACGTCGACATACACCATGAAAGTACTGAATCGGTCTATGCCACGTTTGCCTCCGCTCCAATCGCTAATTCCTAGACATTAGCCCTCGTATTCATGATGTTTCTTTGCAAAAATGCGAGCTGATAGAAGATAAACAAAAGACTTCGTCACTCCCCCAAAACTTACAAATGCATCCCATAATGTCCTCCAACCCCATA
The DNA here is from genome assembly GCA_019395255.1 of Botrytis medusae. NCBI lineage: Eukaryota > Fungi > Ascomycota > Leotiomycetes > Helotiales > Sclerotiniaceae > Botrytis > Botrytis medusae. Next base: position 294,016 of record JAHXJL010000025.1, read on the forward strand.
CTTCTGCGTCCTCAACTTCTCAATCCCCATCTCACCCATCCACCCCTGAAACGCCCTCGCTCTATGCTCAATACACCTGACCACCTCATCCCTCTCTAAAACCGCTACTTCAGAATGTCGAACCGAAGTATCAATGGTAACTTCCTGTCCATGAGAAACAGTAGACGGCTCATAAAGCGGTTCACTATCCCATCAGTTTATCTTCTTCATTTCATCAGAATATTTAACATACCTAACATCAACCAAATGTTTACTTTCATTCGCTTTTAAGAATCCTTCAATATATATCATGAGTGGTTCTCGACTAATGATATACGTCTTATAACTATCTTCTGGACAAAATAGGGGTTCGTCACTTGCAATTAATGAAGAGTTCAAATTAAGAGGTTCGTGAAGAGCAGATTGACGACCGTAGATTACTTGAGAGAGAGGCACCCATACTAGTACGTAAAGGGGTATCAAAGCAAAAGCATAGATAAGCATGTTGATGAAATGTGATGTTTGGATACATGTCGGGTTTGCGAGGAGAAAGAAAAGGAGGTGAGGTTTGGGAGAAATTTGTGGAGAATCACGTGCAGGGTACGTAATATTTGGGAGCTGAGGTTGAACGACCGTCGCCATTCATTGGTATTTTTGTTGCAGATGGATATTGATTTTTTGGTGTTGTTGAATTTGAATTATTGGTTGTCAAGTAGAATCAAAGGATCATAAACAAGTAACCTCAAGAAAGTTCTTGAGGCTGTCCATCATATAGGACCCAGAACAATTCAAGGTCTGAACAACACAACGAGATTGTTTTGATTTGTGGAAGAAGCTCGAAAATATTCTAGAAAGAATCTATTCCATCAAACAACGGATCATCCTGAGGAGCGAGGCTCTTTCAAAGTCTAAAAGTTAGATTGGTCTGCTGGTCCTAATTCTTAGACGCCATCTCTGTCATGTATAGGTTCCGAATTTCAGCTCCAGTTCTAGTTCAGAACGAACTTCGAACCTGTGAGATGAAGATATCTTTTGATTCGAAGCTTATTTTTCATTCTGTGTTCTTCAAGTGGCACACATTTTGGGGTTCATAGGCACTGCGCTATTACTGTCATTTTGTGTATATACAACGTAATCGTCGCTGGAGTATTAGTTAGAAAATCTTCATCTCAGTTCGTCTCATTGTAGGGATCATTCTTAGACTTGTAGGCGTGGAGGGGAAGGGGTGTAGAATTGTTGATGCTATGGATTGGATCTAGATTATATAGCTATCCACTATAATAGCACATTCCATATCCATCCCTTACATTATCTCATCCCATCCCATCTCATCCCATCGCATCCCCTTCCCCAAAATCCATACTTCATTCGCTAAAACATTACATCATCACTGTCAAAAATCCCTTTCGGGGGCTATACACAAACACCTTCGTGAACAATAACACTAGCACTCACCACACCACATCACAAAAGAGAACAATCTAAACTTACTTACTTATCCAGTGATCTACAAATACTCAATCCACAGACCAGATTTATTAATAAGAGAATCATCACACACACAACGAACCAAAAATACCCGAATAGATTCTGTCAAGAAATAAAACCAGAGAGAACCCAAAAAATCTTCTTAAAAGGGGAAGAAGAAGAAAGCGGCGAAAATTGGAATTATTTGTGCCGGAGGGGCGGGGGCAAGAACAGAAAAACGAAAAGAAAAAAAACGATAGAAGTGATTAGTAAAGAGAAACCCAGAGAGAGAATCGTAGCGTTAGAACCAAAACAGCAACTCTAATTTACTCTCCTCCTTCCAAGAAACTACTCCATACCATCCATACCATCCATACAACAAAAGCACTAGAACAATCAGCGGAGAGCACAACGGCGATAGCGATATTAAACCAAGAACAAAAGACGCGGTGCGCGAGTAAGAAGCAAGAAGATAGAAAGAGCGTCCTCGACAGCAGAGCTCTTCATTCCGCCGCATCGTTTTCTCCCAACAATATAAGCTCATTCATTAATAGCTATATCTCATCTCATCCATCTTCCCAAGATCTTTCCTCCAAACACCCTCGAGAAAAGTTTCATTGTTTCAAGATCAGATGGATATCAACACCCAAGTTACTAAATCAAATCATCCACTTCGAAGATATGTTACATATATATAACTCTTCTCTTCCCTTCTCTTTTCTTCAGCTTCTTTATCTTCCCCTGCGAGTTTGTGATATACTAATTAATCTTTGAAGAGTTGGGGAAGTAGTAGATCTTAGTCTATCGATCTCGATTTTGTTAAGACAAGACCAGAGAACTCCATTCAAAAATGGATTTTATTTAAGTGAGGATGGATGAAGTGATATGACATGAACAATAGATACGCATTAAAACCCCTCCATCTCCATCTTGCCATCAGCAAACATTCCATCCAAAAAATGAATAGATTACTCGAATTCCCCCTTCTCCCCCTCCTCATCCAACCCCCCACAAAAGAGAAAAAAAAACATACAACAGTGGGGATTCGCTGGTGGTCACCCACCCAACTACTAATCCACCGATCTGAAGCTTGTGTATGGCAGAGCGGACGGGATGCCCAATTATCTTCAGTCTATGGTCGTATGTGGAAGAGTACTGGTTTTTAAAAATTATGTTTGTTAGAAAGTGGGGATGTGAGGGTTTGTGTTGGGTTGGTGGGGATTTTTGGGATGGTATGATTAAATGTGTTGTTGGTGATATTATTAATGTTATGGAGAGAAAGAAAAGGAAAAAAAGAAAGAAAGGGAGAAAGGCTTACCTAGTATTTAGTTGACTGTCGACTTGAAAAGCGAGACGCTCAATTATAGAAATTGCCCATAGCATCAAATTGTCCCTCCCAAACATCGAATTGGATTTCCTGATCGAACATCATTCGAATACTGCAAATTCTTGAGACAATGCAGGACCAAATATATGATTTCTATTCGTGCTACCTGCTCTATCCATTTTGCTATGCTCGTTCGTAACTTTCTGATTCATCCTCAATTCTCTCCTAAGAATGTCAATACTAAGTTGTTAAACTTCTCTGGGTCCTCCCAATAACACCAATGACCACCCCAATCAACTACTACACCCCGTGCCTTCCCTTCCTTGCTCTCTGCACCAGCTTCTACCCCATCATTTATAAATTCCACAATCTTCATTACTCCCTCTGCAGGAAAACACCCACTCCTACTACTGCCCACCACTAAAACATCCGTCTCACTCCCACTCTCCGGTCCAAAACACGCACGAATACTATCTCTCCAATCCTTCGACGTATGATCCTCCATAAGTTTTCCCAGCCATCTTCCATCCCCCTTAAGTGCCTCTCCTAAGAAGAAAGCCTCATCATCATCCATGTCCTTCTGCGTCCTGAGTCCTCCCTCCGCTTCAAGAGGTGCATATCGGTATCCCAAACAAGCCGCAATAGTTCCACGATGTGCCATTTCCGGCGCCAACTCCAGCGTCTTCTGAAGTGAAGCAATCGCCCACGGATTATTCATACCGCGGTTACAAAATCGGCTATCCCAGCCATCCAACGTAGAATTTTGAAGAGGGCTCTGATCCACAAAGATCATTTTCCTAAACAAGCTCGTTCCAAAAAGCTCAGCATAACTCCATAAGATAGCACATCCGAGACTGCCACCGATAGCAAGGAACTTCTTGTCTACTCGAGTGCCCTTTTGGCTGGGAGCCGATGAAGTGATGATATGCTGTGTGAGTTCATGCAAATCCATCGCAAGACGACTAACATGATATCCATGTTTTGGTTTCTGGCTGTCTCCATGACCTCTCAGATCCGGTATGATAACACGGTATGATTTCCGTAAGGCAATTATATTCTTTTGCCAAACATCTTTCGAACCAGTAAATCCATGCAACTGTGTGATTTGTTAGTGACATGAGTGATTCCCAGCGAGAGTCTGTGATTGAAAATCTTTCGGTGATCAGAAATCACTCACAAGAATCAAGTATTCCAATCCTTTCTCATTCTGAGAATCTGTATCGGTATATGCAATAGACACTCCATCGTTCGTTATAAATTCAGACGTCATCTTTCCACCTCTTCCCTTGTCAATCTCAATCTCAATTCCTTTTTTTTAATTAAAAAAACCAGCCTCTCAAAGTATCCAACACACTTCTATAAATCGCAACACAGACCTAACACAACACCACATTTAGTTATGTTCTCGTTGAATATGCGTCGTCGATTTAAAACTCCAAATTCGAGACGAAACTTGTCGAGATATGGACCCCACTACCACTATCTCGGTTACACATCGGGGCTATTCGCTCGTTTCTGCACGTGCTGGTTTCGCAAAAATGTGATGGATGAGAGGAGGGAATTTGATAGAGAACTTTTCATACCCGAATGAATGAGTGAATGAATTATTGGTTGTATGGGATGAACAGCCTGAAGAGCCATAAAACTGTATGAGATTCGACATTCGACATTCGAAAGATGAGATGCCATACAATTCGCCAAAGTTCAAATTGAATATCAAGTCCCAATAAATCATAATCGCATTGTTTCATTTCACGAGATCCAAGTCATAGTCAGACATTAAAATAATTTGTTAGAGGTGTGTATATAATTTTTTAACTAAAGCGATGTAGAGCTATTGCAGACTCTAATCTAATCCCAAGTATTTACCCATTCCATTCCATTTCATACCATTCCATCCTTTTTTCATACCCATAATACATTATGCATGTAGATTGTCCCACCCATTTTTAGATACCATGATTAACTCCTTCACAATTTCCTTGCTAGCTATCTATGATGCTCGCGCGCGTATGCCAAATACCCATTCCAATTCCAATGTTCCTGTTTGATCATAATCCTATATCTACAACGATAATGTAATGCTCGCAATGCTTGGAGACTCAAATATCTATAACAAACTCAAATAAAGCATAATATGTGCTCCTTTCGACCGTTGCTTCTTTTTCTCTCATCTCAGTTTAAACACCAGGTGTGAATGGTGTAACCAGATCAATACTTTTAGGTCGATGTCCATAGCCACCTGGACCGCTTCGAGGCGGTAAAGGACGATCCATACCCATACCACCGGTGTTGGTGAATGTTTGACCAGCCCCGAAAGAATATAAATCTTCTCGGCTTCGACGGGCGGAATAACTGGTGCCGCTGTTGGAGTATGAGTTGCCGGGCGTGACGAGGGGTGTAGGTGTTGTGGTTTTGGTTGTGAATGGCATGTAGTTCCAGACTTGAGAAGAAGTCCTCGAGAGTGTAGTAGTTGGTGGAGATTCTGGCTCGTGTGGTTGATGTGTTCGGGGAAGCGCTGTGGCTAACTCTCTTAAGCTCTCTAAGGCACTCGATGAATGAGTATCGGCTTGGGATGAAGTGTAGAAGTGGGATGCTGGAAGGGATGAGGAGGGTACGTGGTATGAGACGGAGTAATCGGTTGGGTATGGTGATGAGTTGAAGTATGATCGAGGTCTAGATTGTGTAGGGGAGAGTCGCGGTACGATATCTCGAGGTTCTTCCGGAGAGTATAAAGTTGCACTTGACAAGAACGGGGTCAATGGTGGAGAGTTTGGTGCAGTTGCATATGGGTTCGATCGAGAAGTGTATGTTGGTGCTTGATCATGAACACGACATCTATCAAACATGTTAGTGACTTGTTCTGTGTAAAATGTGTACATTAGATGATACTCACTGTTCAGAACAATAGAGAAAGGTGTTGTTTGCAGGTGTAAATTGCTTTTCGCAGGTCATACTGTGATAATTTGTCAGTCTCGGTTCAGCCACCATTATGCACCCCGCCTTTTCCCAATCCTAGGCGTCGTCATCATCTGACGATTGAGTTGAACTTACCAGAACTGTGGAAAGCTCTCCCCGTTATCTTTCTCCACGTATTGACTTTCTCTCTCTTTGCTTCTGGCAGCCTTGGTAATAACTTGGGGTGTAGTCCTTCGGTGCAAAGTTGTAGGTCGGCTAGTTCTCTTTTCCGCTACGACCGCAAATTCCTTTCCTGACTTTCTTCGTACGTGATTAGATTTCTTCTCGGTGTTTTTTTCGGAGCTCGTTCGTGGAGATAGAGCAAGTGAAGGAGCAGTGTGCGTTCGGGAAGCGGATGGTCTTGTTGAGTGTGCCATTTTGGCAGGTAGGAAGATGGGTTCTTCCTTTGGATGTATCGAGACAGTCCTTGAGATTTATAGGATATCAGAGAGAAGGAAATCGTAGACGATGTTCGATATGAATTGTTGCTTGTGTGTGAATGTAAGATATGTCTTGGTATCTTATGTCGTATGTCGTAGACAAGTTCTCGGGATGGGTTCTTCCCTGGTTGACCTGGTTGACCTGGGTCTTGTGAATGTTTCTCGTGATGGTGAATTAGAACGGTCCAGGTGAGGAAGATCAAATCGATGAGATCAATGATGATGCGATAAAATGATCAGAAGCAAAATCAAAGCAAATCAAATCAAGGATTGGATTTCTTTTTATTTAATCTCGATTGGCGATTAAAAAGATGCTTGAGTTGTGACTCTACGAATGATCTTTTTATTGTAATAGTGGGTTGGAATAGGTAGAGAGATAGATGCTAGGTAGATAGTGCTAGTAGTCTATATTTTGAATCCGTGCTGATAAGAGATTAATATTTCTACCGATATGACTCCCGAGGGAAATTAATTGGCGAAATCGGAAGAGTGGGATGGATGGATAGATGGATGGATAGATGGATGGATGGATGGGAGTGAGAAAGTCGATGTGCTGGGCAAAATGAATTGACCAATATCTTGACAATGTAGTGTGTTTGTTGTGCGGGATCAATTCTGGTGGGGGGAATGGGGATTGATATATATGATGTATCAATTCGTTGCTTTCCGACAATGGAGTTTAAATGTTCGTTCGGAATCCGGATTTATGACGACGAAAGATAGAGTGAAAGACCTTTGTGAAATTGAAGACGGAGACGGGGGGTATTGTATATAAGAATCCGAGGGAAAATATATAACGTTATACAATGTACATAATGGAGGATTATCGTGGAAAAAGATATTGCGTGCTTCGTTCTAATAGTATCTTTGGCTGATACCCTCCGCTCCCCTCCCTCGTAAACGCTGGCCACCCAATAGGATTGTTGGTCTGCCTAGTGTGAAAGGCTTTCTGGAGACCCTTGAAAGGATTATATTGGCTGGTCTGTTGGGAAAAAAGAGGGAAGATCTTATCGATTAACTGAAGCGGGAAGTATTATTTGAATGTGGCACTGTGGGTGAGATCTATTTGCGGAGTGGATGTAGCAAGAGGTACAACCTGGAAAGTCTTGGATGATCTTTGCGATCGCTTTGTTGGACCTTGGGAACTGGTCTCGGTAGTCAAAGAAAAAGGAAAAAAAGGGGAATTGGGGGTGGAAGCGGGAGCGGAAGTGTCAAGACTATTGAATGAGGAGAAAAGGAAGAATCAGAAGACGAGGTTATATTATCCTTCCGCCTTCGTGAGTAGGCAGTTAAGGTTGCACGGGAACTTTTTTCACTAGGAGATATATTCTTGATTGTCTAGCAATAGTACGGGATTGCTATGCACAGTATGGTTTGGGTTGCAACATGATATGGTCCCGTCAAAGTATGATATTTGTTGAGATGGCATAGATGGTATGGTATGGCATGGATGGGATGGATGGTATGGTCCGGTCTGGTCTGGTCTGGCAATCGGTGATGACTTGATATGTCGAACTGGATCCTATTGAAACTGTGTTGTTGGCTTGCTTGACGCTTGATGCTTTGTACATAGGACTACTCTAGCTTCCCATGCCCCTTTGAATCTCTATCCACAATACGTACGCACAAACGTTTTGTCTTGAATCCCACTGCCTTTTAGAGTTTTGTAGGGGTACGATGGATGCCCTCCTCTTCGAAAGGACTCCGTAGACAAGTCTGGCTCTTCTTGACCGCTCAAGTGTAATGAGATGGCGTGGACCGTGGTTACTCTAGTCTCCCTTCCGGAAGAACCGCTTAAGGTTGTCAACTTGGAAGTGTGGGATTCCGAGATTCTCGTGTTTGAGAATATGTACGATAGCTGAGTATGTACCTGTGTGTATGTGTAGTGGATGTAGGTCGATGTTGTAACTTTTTATGCAAATGGTCTTTTCCAACGGCGAAATGATACCATTTAGCTGCTGGATGGTGTGGTATTAGAAATTAGATGATGGGTATTTTGTATCGAGTACCTGGGTATCCATCTGGATTAGTCGACCGGGTCTTCCTTCTATCAAGTATGTATCTTTATTACATTGCATGGCATTATATCAACTCTTCCCTGAATTGCATCATCAGGGTTCCCTTTCGTCAGCACAGAGTAAGTACTCTTCCTTATATTTCAAAGCCTCAACTCAACCCAGCCCACAAGATCAATCAGTCATCTTGGCATCGTCGGGGTCGTCACCAGCTAGTAAACACATTCATTCTATCCGTTCTGGCCCTTTTTGGTTCTTTGACCATCTTGTACATCATTACAACACATCACATCGGAGCTATAATAAGAATAATAGTATTCGTATACCAAGATGCACATGCGAAAAGCCTGCGACGCTTTTCTTCACAACTGAATTTTCGCTTTTCTATTTGTGAGTAATCTTTTTTTCTAATGTTCCATTGTTCCATAAATGTGTCCGTTCACTAAGATCTGACTGGATAGTCTTGTAGATTTGAAGCCCGATTCTAGAATATCTCGTACCCGCTTCATGATCCATCAAGACAAGTGACCCCCACTTGATGGAACTCTCGGATTTCCTAAATCGAATTTGCGGATTATCCAAGAAGGTCCAAGACTTCAAGGAGAGATAATCAATCGCTCCACTCAAAATGAAGGGACGGGGGTAGTTCCCCACTCCCTCAAGTCCGTCAAGTCCCCTCGTCCCTTCACAACACCAAGGCAGACCCAACCAAATGTTTTCAATCTGTCGGCCTCGACCATTTGAACTCTTCCTATCCAATGCTTTCTCGATTTTTTGATACCAATCGAGTCAAAGAATGTATTCCCTCGTAGGGTCTTTCGTAACCGGAAGCGTGTCATACGCACAGGTTTCTACGATGTACGATGTACGAAGCACCGATGTGAATCAAATGGTGATGTAAACAGGAAACCTACTTCGTAAACTAGCTCTCTCTCTCTCTCTCTCTCTCTATCTCTTTCTGTATGCTCGTGAACCGAGACACCCTGAGAGTTCCATTGTTTACCGCCACTGCATATGCAACACTGTCTTGATTGCATGTGAGACCATACCATGATACCATCATCTTGTCTCAAACATACCCACTTCCATACTTTTAACTTTTGACATGCCTCTTCCGGTCACTTTATCCAAAGAAATTGACCTAGATTTGATCCGCCTCTCTCCCCCCCTACGCCCAAGGTTCCCCTCAATCTGTTCCACCCACATTCATTCATGAATCAGACCAAGCAAAAGTCAAAGGTTAAACAGCATGCAGGCACAACGATATGGCAAGCTGCAGCCACTTCCGTCATCCTTGGCCGATGCTTACAGAACCGTTGTACGCGGTGTTGTCGAACCCTTTTGCTTCATTTTGGTCCTTCCAATTTGGTACCAAGATTGTCATAGCCGACTCATTACCTTTGCATCCATCGTAGAACTCCCCCCTCCCCCCGTCAAAAAGGTATCCAAAATCTGTTATCGGACATCACGAATCTTACAGCTTGCATTTGCATTTACATCTACATTTACATCTGCATTTGCAGCTACGAGCATTCTTTCTCCCGTACATGGATTCTCTTTCTTCACCAAATTCCTTCTATTGAGCCGTACCTATCTCCGCATCAAATGTGTATCCATAAATCTCCCACGTTCCACGATATGGTCAAGGCATCGACGGTTACTTTCTCCATCTCCAACATTTTATGTCTCCATAATCTACAGATCAAAGGCTAGGCATAATTCCAATTCTAATTCTAATTCTAATTCTGTTTCTGTTTCCGTTTCTGTTTTTAATTCCAATTCTAGGCACAACTACTTATCATTTAGTCAAAAGATTTACGTGGGGGGTGTCATCCAGACACGCACTTACTCATGCCTTCCTTCCTCTTCTCAAACTAAATGACCGCAATCTATCCGGATAATGCGTACAGAGTATGAAGTATCCAATTCCATCCATCCATCTATCTATCCATCCATCCTCGAGCCATCCTTTTTTGTCTGACCGATTAGAAAAAAAAATCTCTCACAGCAAATCAAAATATTGCTGGATGATCGCACATGTGTTTTGAAGTGTGCTACTCCAATTGGTCGTTATATCCTTGTTTCAGAACTTATATCGTGTCACTAATTGATCAAAGTTTCTGCTTTCAAATGAATTTATGGAGTTTTGATATTTAGAATGGAGATTGTTCTGCCGATACTACACAATTCTGGACATTCTAGATCTTCACATCCTGACTAGGTCTTCACGCAAATTCTTTTTTGGAGAAGAATTTCGTCTTACGAGTTACAACTTACGACAGACTTCCGTGGGCCGAAAGAGTGGGCGAAAATAACCTTGTATTCATTACATTTACACGATCTTCATTTTCCCCAACGAATGCTAAACTTCATCTCTCTTTCGATCTTCAAAGTTGAAGCTCTAATTGTGCAACATAGTCCCTGGTGAAACATACTACTCACCTGCATAAATGCACTCATCTTCGGAATCAAAGTATGCACTCAAAATTGTGGTTCAATTATCTGGGGCAGGCGTGAACAAGTGATCCCGCCATGATCTTCGTAATACATGCGTGTACAATACGGTAGTTACCACATTGTGGAGAAAGCGGGAAGAAAAAAAGGAAAGGAAGAAAATCTGAATCTGATGTGCACAACGTTAAAGGTTGGCTGTTTTGGCTTCTCGGTTCACTTCGAACGAATTGTGGGGGTTGGATTGATCGATCCATAGGGCTGGATGAACAACTCAGCTCGTGAGTTTGTCTTACGTTACACAGATGGCTGAGAAGTTTATTTGGCATTTGCTTGGCCAGTATTCAACTCCAATTGCCAAGTGAAAGAACAGATGAAGAAGAAAAGAGTTGTCCCGATTTATGTGGATGGGTGTTTGCTCAACAGGTGAAATTATTCTCAAATATGATGAGTTCTATTTGATAAGTGACGATGAGTTGGTAGTTCGGGTACGCGGGGATATTGTTCACAGCATATGCGGATGAGTTGGTATCCCCATACCACGATGCACGACATTTGGCAATGGCTCGCACAAGGATGGTGCAATTTCGAATATCAAATGGAAGGATAGCCCTTCTGCAGCTTTAGTCAACCTGCTATTACTATTGACTTTTATCATATTACTCACAAAGCTCCACACCCTTCGAATTATGAAATTTGAGAAGTTTGATTACTAGGACTTGCTTCTCGGAGACACTGTTCAGATATTATTCATAATGACGGAGCTTTCAGATCCCGCCACCTCAGATTCGTTTTAGATCCACCACAGTTCAACAGCCAAACGCAATAACACATGCGTTGCGAAATACGGAGTGCATAATTTTCCGAATGGCAAAATTCTATATATACCGGTAACCCACATCGAGACCCTCAACGATTCATCTGAACAATGACGAAACCAAGACAGTCTAGACCTCAAGATACCCCACAAGGCTGAGTCCCATTCGTCCATCTATCGAGATTCTAGGTTTCGGTAGTATTTGGGAATTGGAGGTTGCAATCATCACGTGCTTTAGTATATAGACTAGACAACTGGCCATTGTGGCAGTGCAATTCGAGATATATTAGAGGGTATATCCTGGGAGAAGAGGAGAAATACGAGGGATTATCGTGGGCGGAAACGAGAATACGATGACTGAGTATCGTGCTGATGATGAGACAATGATCTGGGTGTTGGTGTTTGATGAACGGATAGGCACGGTGCTTCGATGGCCAGAACGTTGTTGTAGGGTTTGGGTGGGTGAATTTTCAGTATCAAGCTTGTTTCTTGTCGAAAGGCTGGGATGCTTGAAGTGGGAAGTTGCTTGACTCATAGAAAATATTTGGAGTTGGTTGTAGACTTTCTAGGCGGCAGATTTTGGAAAGAGCAGGAATGTGAGAAAACGAAAGTAGGTAGATGTAGATGGATTCGAGTGGTTCATTGAGCATTTCAAATCTATATGATAATATCTCTTTTCTTATTTACCCGAGAAAGATAGTTAGCGAGTGTCCTTGTTCAACTTGCACTCCTATTCTTCTCGTCATATTCTTCTCATATCATTCATGTCATTCATATCATATGCTTGGATTCTTGGTCGTAGAATCAACTCTCGTTGAACATTTTTCATGGCGTACTCTTCAGGTGTATCAATGTTGTTCGCAGCTTAGATGTTGTACTATTGTGTTATATTACTTAGATCTATCTATCAACTCAATCATTCGATGTATTAGATTTGAATTAGATATAGAATTGTGGTATTCGCTTTTGATATATAGGAAATATATAATCCGGTTATCTCAATATGCTTCGCTGACTGTTGGTTAGATACTGTACTATTCTTTGATACTCTTTAGATCCATTTATCTATCTATCTATCTATCTGTTCATTCATTCATTCATCCATTTATTTGATATACCGGCATTAGATTTGAAATTGAAGCCGAAACTGAAATCATCATATTCATTCCCTTCCCTTCTAATATCAGTGCGAGTGTAATCACTAGGAAGGAGTATGTGTACAGTATACATATATGTAACCTCACCTTCTTTCTTCATTCGGTTGGGAATATATAACATATGATGTTTTGATCTGAAGTGAATGCTTGTTTTTATGTGTAGAGTGTGTTGGGTGTTGTGTGGTTGTTGTGTGTATGAATGTACGTGGGTATACGTAGATGGGTTTAAATTGGAATCGGAAGGATTGGGAGGGACTTGTGGGTAGTGTGTTTTTATGAGTGTGATGATGATGATGATGATGATATGTATCTATGAATTGGTTAAAAGTCAAGAGTTGAGAGTTAAAAGGCAATCATCCTTTTCTATATCGAAGAGTATTATTCACTGTTGAGTTTTTGGAGAGCGAGAGAGAGTAATCAGTGAGGGGTTGTGAATGTAGATGCAGATGTAGATGTAGATATTTTGGTATGATTTGTTTGTTATCTTTATTTGATTTAATCCAATCCTATTCAACATATTCAATCTTCATATATCTTGTGTTTTATTTCTACGTCATGCTATTTCACTTTATAATATTCTAAACTGGAATATTTTATTGCCTTTTGTTATCTTTTGTTATGCTGGGTGGATTTCTGATTTCTGATTCATGTACCAGTTACTAGTTACTTGATATCAGGCATTAGGTTTAGGGTTTTACCCGAGTAGTAGGTGGAGGGATGGGTGAGGGGACAGGGGATTACTTGTTTTTTATATATGAGAAAGCTATTCTTTTGTGGCGAGAAGTGTGAGGAGGGTGAAGATATGAGTTGGGATTTAGTTTGAATGCTTTACTTGTCTTTCTTGGTTGGTTTGGTTGGTTGGTTACTTGATAAGAATAGAGATTTTTTCTGTGGTTTGGTTTGATTGTTATGTGTACGTGAGCGGAAGTGGGAAGTGGGAATTAGGGGTGAGGAATGAGGAGATTGTTGGTGAGTTTGAGAGTCTGAGAGAGGATGGGGATAGGGGATGAATGTGGGTAGTTGGTGGGTGGTATGGTATGATATGATATGATATAATGGGTGGGTGAGTGGACGGGTTGAGCGAGGATTATTGTGATGTGTGAGATATACATAAGAAAATCATTGGGTATTGGATGCGTGATTCTTAGAGAGAGATAGGGGGGTGGAAGAGAGTATGATGGTGTGGTGGTAGAGATGATGTGGCTGTTTGGTGATAAAAATATGAGAATGTGACAATGCGATGTGATGTAATGTGATACCAAAGGAGGAAGGTCTCGGATTTATTGCAACATACTATAAAATATGGTAATGATGCATCCGAAACAAGCCTCTAACTATATTTCTTGATATTGAATAGCAAGAAAGTGAGTGTACGAAAGAACACCGAGTTATATAAAGCGAGAAATAAAAGAATTAACCGAAGCGACAAAATGAACTAGTGAGACTCGAGAAAACTCTGGGTGAAATATTTGTGCTCTAGATTTTCCGGGTGTTTATAGAGAATGTGCGTATGTAAATAGATATAGGTATAGATATAGAGAGAGTATCTAATTTGTGCAATATGAGTTTGCACTCCAAGCTTTCGTAGTTCAACCTGTTGATCTGTGTGTTGATTCACGTATACACTTTTGCATTTTAGTGATTTGCGGCTTCTTGAATGGCATGGTATATTTTTTGAACTTCGGGGAGGGGGGAGGGGGGGTAAGTATTGGTGTTGATATTATATTATGTATAACAGTGACAAACATACACATAAACAGTCTCGAATAAGAATCAGTGAAAAAAATGATATGAGAAGATCATGATTCGTGAGAAAAGGTTTATGGAAATTTTCGGTTGGGTTTACTAGTTTTGAAGAGAGTAATAATGATGATTGAGTTAGGAGTATGTAGTATAAAATGACGAGATTCTAAAAGCTTGATATGGAATATATGTAATAGTTTGTTCGATTAAAAGGAGTGATTGATGCCTGGGGTTCTGGGCACATTTAGATGATTCAAGCAGTTTGGACGGAGAGTCTGACATGCTAGATGATTTTAATTTGCATGCTTGAATGGTGCTGGGTAACGAGAAGACATGTAAAATAATCTGACATGTTCATTTCCGGGCTTGTTAGTCGAGAGTACTGGATAATGTAGTGGTTTCTAGACGATTGATCTGATATTTTGTGAACCTAGTGAATGACTTCAATTCAATGGCCATTATATTATAATCCTAAGAGAAAGTGAAAGAGGCTGACCATTTCAGTAGCCCTTATTTAAAGCCTACCATTTTCTGTATACAGCTAGCTCTTTAGATAGAATACAATATTGACATTTAGGACCTACTATCGTAGATGCTATGTCATCCGTATCCTTCTCGTACAAATTGTATCTCTTCAAGATACGCAGTATATATGTTCGTAACTATTGCATGTCTCTCAATTGACGAGAAAATGAAATAGACTTATTGGATACATCTATGCTATACAATTAGCTAGTCCAACCAAAGATGAAATCTCCAAATAAAATTTAACCAAAAAATAGATCTTGAAGTCGGTCGTAGCTCACGCTTCTCAAGATTACCAACCCATTCCTTTTATCTTAAAATGGTCTCAGGGGTTCTTTGACATGCATTGCTTGTCTGTTTAGGAAACAAAGACACTACCTCTCGATCTGAAGTTAAAGATCGAGAAGCTATGAATCACGTCACCCATGCTCGCTTACTAGTTTAGTCCAACTTTAGTGATTTCAAGGGGTTGATCACATATGTTGCGTGTCTTGACACAAGATAAGGATATTTATTTAGCTTTAAGTTCAAATCAAGTATCTAGAATCGACAATTACATACAGTGAAAATAGAAAAGGTAGTAGATTCTCAATTCTAAAATTATTGTTCACCCTATTGAGAACTAAATTTATCACATACCACAGATCTGAATTTAGTTGTTTCAGAAAACCAAGACTCACGTTAAACTGTATAATTCAATTGTGAAATCCATGAGTTTAAGGGAAAGCCAATACATTGGTAATTGTCTGTGAAGGTTGTGAAATGAGGATGACTTTCGGGCTTCAGTGGAATTCTCGATCCCCGAATCCTACTCTACTGAGAGCGCAGACTAAATGTGTCTGGATAATACCAATTCTTACTAGACAGTATTGCATACTTTAAACGGTATTAGTAGATCATCTGAGATGACGTATTCACATCAAAAGCTGAGCCTGTACTTTTCCATCGATTCCGTCTTATACAACCAAGTGATTTGAAACATATTTACTTGAAAATAGTGAAGATTTTGAGAAAAATTTACCAATTGAATGGAGAAATTGGTGCGTTAGAATCAACGCAATGTTGATAAGAGTAAGATTTGAAGTGTATGTACTTATTCAAATTACTACACTATTAGCCTGATCTTAAAGCATATATCGTCAATGATGTATCACCAAACCAAAGTTTTATCCCAAAACGCCTAAGAACCTGAACACCACCCATCGCCAAAAATGTCCCCATCTATTCATAACGGCGTAATTCATAATGAATCCGCTAACCAAGCAGCAAAAATACTCCCCAAACATCCCAATCTAATGACCCAGCCCATTGCTTCTGTCCCCACAACCCCAACCTCTCCTAACGCCCAAAATACTAGACTCCCCTGTAAGGCAGCAATAATCTGCGGCAAAGAAATTGCCATGTTGTAGAGACCCATTACTGTGCCTGCTTGTAACGGCTCCCGGCTTCTATTTCTCTTGTGGGTTGGAAAGGCAGGTGAAGCGATCACGGAAAGGGGAATAGAAGGAGTGGAGGTACTGGAATGGCGGCGGGATTGGGATTGAGATTGCGAGATTTCGGTAGAAATGAGGGCGAGAGGAATCCAAGCAGTAATGGCCCATGAGATACCAAGAAAGATGATAAGGATTGAGGTGGAGACAAAAGTCGATGCCAATAAGGTAGATATAGTGAGAAAGGTGGTGAGGATATGAGATAGTGTCCAGACGCGGGGAAGGGTGAGAAATTTGATGTGGAAGTAGGAGATGATAGTGGGCTTCCGATTTTTAGAATTGACGGAGGACGGGATCAACAAAGGAAGTGTCAGATTCGAGATGAGTGCAACGAGGGCGAAGAGAATCATGATGAATGTTGCATGGCGAATGGAATGAGGTGTTGTAGTAAGAGGTGATGTTGTAGGAAACGTGAGAGGAGGGGTTGCCTTTTTAGATATAGGCGTATATTCTGCTTCATCTAGATTTAGTTAGTTTCGCTTTGATCAACGTTGGAAATCGTGAGTAACGTACAAAGACCGCCTAAGTATCTAAATCAATCTATTAGTATCAACTCCAAGAGTCACGAGATGATTGAAAGTAGGACTTACGAGGTGATATAAAATAAAAATGGAAACCAGCCTATCCAAGCAAAAAACTGAACCATGCAAACCTTCCTAATTTCTCTCGGACAAGTTTTCATGCTGCTAAATATTCGACGGAAATTCTCCGCGAAACTCTGTTTTTTCGAACTTGCATCCAAATCAACAAAACGTTGTTCTTTCACCGTGAAGCAGGTCACTGCAACAGTTGAACCTAATGCCACGGAAGCAATTAGGCAGAGCCCTTTTAATTGAGTATCGCCAAGCCATGGTAAATATTTCGGCAGAGAAACATAGCCGGCAGTATACCCTAAAATTGAACCAATTCCCGCAGCAGAACTCGCATAGCCGCAAGCTCTTACTTGTTGTTTTGGTGGAACACAGTCCACGATGATTGCCCTGAGTCCCCCTTGCACGGGTTGAATTGCAATGTTCAAAGCCCATATCCAAATAGCTGCTGTAAGACCTTTACATATCATTGCGCCGCGACCAACGGGGGAGTATCCAAATAAGGCAAAAAGGTATGATATCAGGTCTGTCGTCCAAGGAAGTGCGAGGATACAGACAATGGTTGCGATGCTACCAATGATAATAAACGGTCTACGACGGCCAAAAGGGTGTTGAGAGCGATCAGATAGAATACCGATGTATGGTTGAACGATTGCACCAGAGAGGGGACCAGCAAGCCAAACTAGGGATATGAGGTAGCTGGGAACCGAGAGCGAGACCAAGTAAGGCTTGAAGAATTAGTTATGCACATGATTGAGGACATAGGAAATAGCAAATATATTCTTACAGAGCCTTGAGACATAATGGCCGTCCATATTACCTGAAGGCTACCAAACGTTAGCAACGAATGGCAAAATCGATACCAAGGCGGGGTAATTACCCCCCAGTGCTGATGGCCAGACATATTAAATATAAATCTCCAACTTCTATCGCATCATTCTCTTTCGGATCTGACTCTCGAAGTAAAGAAGTCTCGCTGTCTTCAAGAAATTCTTCGTCTATGTAATCCAATTCATCCAATCTATCCTCAGTTCGTAACTCATCCTCTTCTACATCCGCTCGTAACATCTTGTCGCGAAATACGCTGTACACTGCGCAGGGCAACCAAAAAAAAGACGAATATTAGGAATATAGACTGCCAACGCCGTACTATATTTCTTCAACACAAAATCACATTTGAAAGTTCAACACGAAAAACCAACAAAGGTTGAAATATTATACAAACAGAAGATGGGGCGAGGAAGGATTGTCGTGCTGACCTTCGCCCCAGTTGGTTGGTTGTACATGCAATTGCGCATGCATGTAGACTCACTCGTATGTACTATTGGTGTGTACCAAATCCTATCTGCGAACTTGTGGATCGCTGAAAGCTGTTGTGCTCCATGATGTGGACTATTCAATGGCAAGCTGTCTGCCTGAAGGAACAATTAATATTCCTATGACCTTCCTAATTGAACATGGTCTATGTGCTTGTTTGCAGTAATGTTATGAGGTCACCCTTATAAATGAAGATATAAATTTCAGAATATAAAATTTCAACGGCAGGCTGATTTCGTGAGCATTCTGATCAAACTTTTGTGAAATAGTCCCGAATATATGCTGACCACGGAGCATAAACAATTTATTGTCGCGTGTTGAGGAAAGACTTTGGTGGTCCAGCAGCATGATCTCTGCGCCAGCAGATAGAGAAACCTCTCAAGTCGACGGAAACAACAACCACGACTCGAACAATCAAATTGTTCTCATTCATGAGTCAAGACTCATACGCTACTATTCATTCAAAAGCTGAATACTTTCGACTCATCGCATTGAAGCATCTCTTCCGACAACAACCATCTTATCCGACCTGAATGTTGGACTTCAATATCACGTGATGTTGCGATAATAAACCTCGGCTGAAAAGAAAAGCCCCTTCATCTTCCGCCTCCGGTATTGACCGACCCCCGCGTTATCACAAGCTTATCTGAGTAACTTGACGCATTATCTCAAAATAAATTATCCTGTCTTGAAGGAAGCTCGGTACTACAAGTCAATGGAGAGTAAGACGTCAGATGCTCGAATAAAATGCTTGGAGTTTGAAGCCAAGAAGAACAGAGCATTTGCGACAATGGAAGAAACACAACCGCATTCATTCTTTGTCTCAATTGCATTTGGCATGTTGAACAATGAAATCAATTTCTCAACCACTCCAAGTCGTCTCAATCGTAAGTCCGACGATAGTAAGTTTGCATCTAGTTTTATATCAAGATTCGGCACTTACCCCTCCATACTAAACCAAGCGTTCCGACGCTTCACTCGTCCCTAGGTGCACATCCCCTAAAATCTATATCCGTTGAACCGAGCTACTAACCGGCACGTCGAAGACCAAGCACAAGCTTAGCATTTCTTAGCTACCATCCGAGTCCGGGGCTCCACAACTTTCAATTGGAAGGCCATTTCCCTTCTCTCTTCATGCAAGGCTGTGGAAGTATTACATGACTTGGCTTGGGAGAAGTGATGGGCCGCGGGACAAGATAGCTCGGCCCAGCTGGACGAACGCAAACGGAAAGGATGCAGACTCATATATACACTCGAGCAATCGAAGTTAAGGGTTTATTTACTTTTGTTATTCTCTCGTTTCTCTGAAGTCAAAGCAAGCTGCTTTTTGACTCATTTTTATCTTATTACTTCTAGACGTCTCGTGGATTCGCAAACATCAATATATAAGTGCGCCTTCACATGCCAGATAAATAGAGAATCCATTACACATAGTTGTTGTATCAATCTACCTACCAATATTGAAATACATTGGCCTCGACCAGAGCTTTTCATTGATCAAACTTCTACAATTACACAAATCCTCTGCGAAGAGGTAATATATACCCAACATGTCAGCGAAAAGTGTCAAAGGCACAGATGGCAAGAAACCAGCTTCAGCGGCCACAAATCTTGTTGGTGAGTCACTAACTCTACGATCATAAACTTCAATTGAGTGTTGTCTAACAACACATAGCTGGTGGAGCCGCAGGAATGATGGAGGCCCTTGTATGCCATCCTTTAGGTGAGTTTCAAGTGCCCATTCATCTCACACTCATTCAAAGAATCCCTCGAATTCTAACCAATTCTCATCCAATAGACACAATAAAAGTCCGTATGCAACTTTCTCGCCGGGCCCGCGCCCCCGGTGCTCCCAAACGAGGGTTCATCACCACGGGTGCCGAGATTATGAAGCGCGAAACCCCCCTCGGTCTCTACAAAGGACTTGGTGCTGTTATAACTGGTATTGTACCGAAGATGGCTATACGATTTACAAGTTTCGAGGCATACAAGAAGTGGCTAGCGGATAAAGAAACGGGAGTTGTTAGTGGAAGGGCTACATTTTTGGGTATGGCCACCCTTATCATTTCTGAGTATATGAGAGGCTTTCAGAAAGAAAACATATAGGAGGTTCACAGAGAAAATTGACAAATTGCTAACACACCCCCAGCCGGTCTAGCAGCAGGTGTAACCGAAGCCGTCGCCGTTGTAACGCCCATGGAAGTAATAAAGATTCGTCTTCAAGCCCAACACCACAGTATGGCTGATCCTCTTGACATACCAAAATACCGTAATGCCGCCCATGCGTTATATACCGTTGTAAAAGAAGAAGGATTTGGTGCTTTATATCGTGGAATATCCTTGACTGCTTTACGGCAAGGTACGTTTTCTCTCTTGTCATCAATTATTTCCTATTTCACTATCCCCGCATTTCCCCACCGCATCCCCTATACCATGCACAATTTTAGTGGTTTCCAATTCAATTTCCATACTAACCCTCCCCCAGGTTCAAACCAAGCTGTAAACTTCACCGCCTATACCGAGTTCAAAGAATTGCTCCAGAAATGGCAACCCCAATACTCTGACTCCCCTATTCCTTCCTACCAAACTACACTAATCGGCTTGGTATCCGGAGCTATGGGTCCTCTATCGAACGCACCTATCGATACCATCAAAACACGTTTACAGAAAACCCCAGGTGTGCCTGGAGAAACTGCACTAAGTCGGATAAAAACTATCGCAGGAGACATGTTTAGACAGGAAGGATTTCATGCGTTTTATAAGGGAATCACACCGCGGATAATGCGAGTTGCGCCGGGTCAGGCCGTCACATTTACGGTTTATGAATTTTTAAAGGAAAAGTTGGAGCATAGCGATGTGCCATTGTTTGGAGGGAAGTATGAAGAGTAAATGTATGTATGCGTAGATCAAGGAGATAACGAGAATTTTTGAGTATGTTTCAAGAACTCACGAGACATGCGAATAGAATGTGGGGAGATGTAATGTCGTTGTGTAATATGGTATTATAAGAATGATCAATTCGCATAAATATCGTTCCATATATGACAGAGCACCCATGAACTTTTTAACCAAAGCTATCTTTCTTTTCCGCTTGTTAATGTGTCAGGAGTCGAAATTTATCCTAAATATCTATGCTCTTCCAGGTCTCTTAGGTCTGGCAAATGTTTTCTTCACCTCTGTCTTAGGATGTAAATCAGAATCGATGCTTTCTTGAGAAATATCCTCGGGAGATCCAGCTTCGAGTCTTTTCTCAATGGTGAGTCCTGCCTCCGACTCAGCTAATTGTTGAGCGGATCGAGACGATGATGCATAGATCATTCGTTCTTTAATCTTGGAACCTGAAGGGCAAGTGTAAATGAACAATATTGGAGAGGAAGTTGAGCCGTTATGGTCGTGAGTGTAACGATAGAAAGAAAATCGAGGCTCGGTGGCAGATATGGTGCTGCTGAGTTCTGAGATAGATGTTTGTGTCTTTGAAGCAAGTTCCATGGTTTCTTGCGCAATGTTCATTTTCTAGAGCTTGTTAGCCATTAGATATCAATTCAAGGAACGACGAAACTTACGATCTGAACCAGGTTATGTGCACCTTCCTGATTGAGTCCCTTTAAGGCTTCTAATGCATCTGGCGTAGCTGGCATACTAATGCCGCTACTTACATGACTCTTCCTCTCATTCATACCTCTACCTTCTTCTGCCTCTTTCCTCTTTACCTCGCCCAGACTTTGTTCCTCTTCAGTTAACGGCGCAGCCAATTTGACATGCTTATCATGCTTAGCAAAGCCCTCTTTTGTCAACTCTTCCTTCATAGTCGCGAATATTGTTTCTCTGAATCGTTCAATTCCCAATTCCCGAACCAAGGTAAGACGTGTGGAAGCGAATAGCATCTTTTGACGCACAGGCGCGGAGTCGGGAACATAGGTTATCGCAACGAAAGGGGCGGGATCATTAGAGGGATAGCGACGAAGTATTATGTATAAAGCAGCCTTGTCTTGGAGATGAGGTGCGAGGAGGTCAAGATCATTGTCGAAGGACGAAGTTGAGGGTTCAAGGATAGCGGAAGGGGTGAGAGTTTCCCCAGTAATGGTACAGAGAAGACCTCTTTGCGATTCTGTAGATACGAATGTTTTGAACGCCGTGTGAAGCTCTTGGGAAGCTGTGATGATAAAAGTGGTTAGCTCTACTCAAACCAACATTGTGATGCTGATATACCTGTTATTCCAGACTGCATTTTGAAGGACTTGTTGGTGACACTGCAAAATTTGATTGAAGAGAAGAATGTATGTATTCGATTATATGTATTTAATAATCCAAAAATTCGGAACTTTTGACACGACAACAAGTACAACAATGATGACTGCGGGGCGCGAATCAAATAGATTGGCAAGGGGGCCTGAGTCGAGGGGAAGTTGAGAACGAACGGTGAATCTTGAGTGGGGCACACTAAAAGAGGGGCACCTTGCATAAGAGAGCTTCGAGCTTTCCTTTCTTAACTTCACATTCAATCTATCTTTCTAGACTTCACTTCACTCCCACATTGCATCGCGTCGCATAATTGCAAACCGTACTTATATATTTTTAATCAAGATGGAAGGCACGCAGCAGACTACAGCTGCTCTAATTGGTAAGTTGTTACTATTTATTTACAACTCTCATGATTTCACCACAATCAATTTTCGACTTCATCAATCAATACAATCACGACCTCGACAGCGACCAGGACGAAATCGATAATACAGCAAACGCGGCTCGAAATCAACATGTCTGGTGATCGCGATCTTTGGAATTCTTCTCGCAGTGAAACTATAGGAACGGTCTCAGGAAATTCAGTTGGAACTAGTGATTCCACCAGAATCAATGAAGACAATGTCATCGATTCCTTAGCCCCTTCTCGCCTCGGACTTATGTCTAGAGCGATTTCCAGTGATTTCGTAAGGATAGATGAAGCCAATGCCGCCAACGTCCTGGTTCCTCCTGGCAGTGTGCACATGTCTGAAGCGCCGGCTAGACATCCTACAAGTCATCTCACCAGAATCAATGACTCCAGCGTCAGCGATTCATTAAATTCTGCTGTCCATGAACAAAATTTTGGGGTATCATCCAGAGATTTCGTCATAAACCTTTGGCCAGTCTCCGACCCATCTATGGTTCGATCTATCGACGCCGTAGCGACTGAACCTATCTCGTCGATACCTGGTCCAGAGGCTGTCGTACCCTACTCTGGTGGCCATCAACTAGGTATTATGCCTCTTCAACCAATTGGCGCTCTAACTTACGGGATTGACTTGCCTCCCCAACCCATTGAGTCTACTGGCGGAAATACATCAAACACTAGATTGCCCTACTATGGAGTTGGCATGCATCCGCTATTCGTTGATTCCACTGGCGGAAATACATCAGCTTCTAGATTGCTCCACGACGGAGTCGATATTCATCTACAACCTCCCATTGAGTTTACTGGCGAAATTATCACAAATCCTAGCTTGCTCAATGAAGATGCAGCAAACGAGGTCCCAGGATTCGTTGAACCAGTCTTCAACAATAACATACTGAATCAAGGGGATGCAAGTCTCGGTTTGCCCACGGAAGTCACAGCAGCAAATGGACTAGTTTTCGATAATGCAACGTTGCACCAAGAGGATTCTCCTGCACAAATGATCCAAAATGATCTGCACATGGAAGTTTCCCTAGATTTCGAAAATGTATCTATACCAGGCTTGCTCAACGAAGTCACAGCAACCACGGAACCAATTTCCAATAGCGGAACGTTGGGCCAAGACGATCCTTATGCACAAGTGGTTCAAAATGATGTATCTTTAGAAAATATTCTAGGCGATGGGAATGAATCAAGGCTTTCCTTACTCGACGCATTCGCAGCAAACCAATTCCCAGAATTCCCAGATCTAGTCTTTGACAATGGCATGTTGCACCAAGATGACCCACGCCTCAACTTCTCCCATGAAGTCACAGCGATTACTGAGCCAGTTCCTAACAAGAAAGCCGCGTCAATCACGGGACCAATCGCCAACAATGAAGTCACAGCAGTCACCGAACCAGTTGCGGAAGATGAAAGACCGAGTCAAGATGATCCAGTCAACAAACACGAACCTGCTTATAATGATGTCCTAGCTGATAACCTAGCCGTACTACGCGCATCCAAAGCTGACAAACTTACAGACCGCCAGGAACGTGCTATCGCTGCTCTCCTCATCCGTTTCCAGAATCTTGTTAAGCTTGCTGCATTACCTACTGAAGATGCATTTACAAAGGAGACTGCAGCTGCAGAGGGATTGAGAATGGAGGTTGAGAGTAATGCCTTGGTACGTTTATTCTTGTTTTGTTTACCCAGCTTCTGTAGTATTCGGGTTTAATCTGAACGAGTATCACTGATGATTGTATGAGTAGACAAGCGCAGCAGAAGACCTCTTAAAGTTGACTAGAGAATTGAAGGAGTTTTGGATTTTTGGATCATTAAGAGGAATCGGCGAAGGAGAAGGCGATGGAGAAATGGAGACCGATTCAAAGAAGGTCGCGGAATTGATTGAGAAGCAATTGGAGAAAAAGCATGAGCAAGAGAAAAACAAGGCATAATCAAGATCTAACCCTGAATATTTGGCGTTCAAGATGGGGAACGGGAGCTATACTGGATTGGCTGTCTGTCTTACAATTTATTTCCGTGGAGTATGGGAACAGGTGGTAGATACCAGGCGTTTTGGTAAGGCCCTGGATCAAAATGCTTCTCTAAAGAAGATAAATCTGAGGATATTAGAAATGTCTATTCACAGTATTCATGTATGTAAAATTCTTTGATTTGCACTCACGGTACCTAATAATAATACAGTATAAAAGAAGGCAACAACAAATCTTAAGCCAAGGAATTAAATAAACTCTTTGTAAAGTCTGAGATTCATTGGCTGAGATCAAATGTAAAGAACAAGGCTGGAGCACGGCTGATGTTAGCCTTATTCACTGATTAGGAAATTTTCCAACAAAGAAATTGTGATAACCATCTCAAAAAAGTTCAGGGTCTCCCAATGCTTTCTCTTTACAAAACCATCAACCACAATCGCCTTGGACTTCTACGTTCCATTACAATTGCAATGTCATCCCCACCAAATCCTAGAGCTAGAAAGCAACCTCGTAGAGGTCGCTATTCTTCTCAATTAGCAAGCACTAGAGGAAATGGCAGAAATGCCAGAGGTGGTAGCAATGTTCAAAATGCATCACCCATCCAAAATGCAGCATTTTCTACTTCTGCGTCCTTTGCAGAGGAAATGGCTGCAGTTGCCACTCCTCCACTCACTACTGCAGTCCCTCTCGACACTCCACGATTCGCGGATCTCGGTGTTGAAAATCTCCTCAATCCAATTCTTCTCCAGACCATTACTGAAGACTTGAAATTCGACCATATGATGCCGGTTCAAGCTGCAACTCTTCGTCCTTTACTTTCAGAACGCGCAGATTGTTTGGCACAGGCTAAGACTGGAACTGGAAAAACTATTGCTTTTCTTATTCCTGCGATTCAGACACTTATTAACAAACAGAGACGTCCCCAAGATGGAATTTCTCTGTTAGTCATGACACCAACGAGAGAACTTGCACAACAAATAGCAAAGGAAGCAAGTCAATTACTACAACGTCTTCCTAATTATAAGGTTGGATTTGCCATCGGTGGTACCAATAAAACTACAGAGGAGAAGAATATTTTGAAGGGCTGTAATATTCTCATTGCTACTCCAGGTCGATTATTTGACCATCTTAACGATGAAAGAGTTATCGATGCTTTCCGCAATCTCGATACTATCGTTCTTGACGAGGCAGATAGATTACTTGATATGGGATTTATGAACGCCATTAAAGATATTATCAGATGTCTCCCAGACAAGGCCAAAACCAATAGACAAGGAATGCTTTTCTCCGCCACTATTGCTCCTCACGTTGAAAAGGTCGCTCACTTAGTTCTCTCGAAAGATTACAAGTTCATTTCCACCATTCCTAAGGGAGAGGTCAATACCCATGAACGTGTTCCTCAACATCTCATTACCGTTCCAAATTTCTCTGATGTGGCCCCAGCAATGGTAGGTTCTATTCGCGAAGAAATGAAATTGGAAGGTAAGGATAGCTTCAAAGCTATTGTCTTTGCTCCTACCGCTGCCCTTGTAGATTTCTACGCCGATATTCTCTCTCAACTATCGGATCTCCCACCTATCACCGCGTTACATTCTCGTGTATCTCAAAGTAAGAGAACAAAGGTCACAAATGATTATCGCGAAGCCAAAAATGGTATCCTTGTAGCTACAGATGTAGTTGCTCGTGGAATGGATTTCCCGGGCGTCACTAACGTCTTCCAAGTCGGTATTCCCGCCGATAAAGAATCTTACATTCATCGTCTAGGTCGTACAGCCAGAGCAGGCAAAGAAGGTCGCGGTGTATTCATCGTCACCGATGCCGAAGGCGCATTTCCAAAATGGACATTGAAAGAGATTCAATTCTTACCAACACCCGCAGATCTGAGCTCTGCAGATACTGTTTTGAGGGTAGCATCGAGGATGGATAATCACTCAAAAACATATCAAGCTTGGTTAGGATACTATAAAAATCATCTCAAACTTTTGAAGTGGGACAATGCGGAGTTGGTTCGTCAAGGCAATGTTTATGCGAAGGAGGGACTAGGTGCACCAGAGACGCCAACGCTTTACAGAGGCATTGTAGGAAAGATGGGACTTAAGGGCACTCCAGGCTTGACTATTATTCCAGATCCTCCTAGAGTTCCACATGGAGGAGGAAGAGGAGGAGGAGGTGGTGGTGGTGGTGAGGGAAGAAGTGCGGGGAGTGGAGGAAGAGGTGGTAGGGGAGGTAGAGGCGGTGGTAGAGGTGGCAGAAACTGATAACCTTTGTGGTATATGTGGATATGGGTATGAATTTGGAAAATGATGTAGCATTGCCACTTTCATATACTTTCCGTCATATTTCACAAGTATGTATCTTCACGCCACGACGACTCAAAACACAAACACGAAGCGTCTATGAATTTCATTGGCTTATTGATGGATAGATTTGATGTATATATAGATAGAAGGAAGGATAGAAGGCTAGATACCTATAAAATGGCATGGACGGCGCGTCGTGGCGTAGTAGGCGTTTCATTTCGTTTTCAGCGGATAACATGGAGAATTGGGAATCACAACTACGTACATTCATATGTCTACCGACCTAGCTGATTTACCTAGGTAGATACTACAAAAGTTCTCTAGATTTCTCGTTACATACTTAGGTACATTAGTTAGATTCAAGTATGTTTGTTATACTTCATCAAAATGGAAATTGATCAATTGTCTTGTACTGTGTGTAGGTATCATATTGTGATGGTATTTCCATTCTCTTCGTTTCTATACTACCTCCCGTTTTTTTTTTTTTTTTTTTTTTGAGTGTGATTGATTGGTTGGTTGGATGGACTAGGAGTGGGAGTAGGTGGGATGGGTGAATTCTTTCTTTTTCTGGTTTGTTATTATGTACCTAGGTATCAATGTTTCAAGATGTGTGATGGTGGATAGTGATGGGAATTTGTGTTGGGGGGTGGGGGGAGTTGAAGATGAAGATGGAGGTGAAGGTTTATCGATTTCTTTTTATTGATACATTCTCCTCTTCTCTCCTCTTCTCATCTCTATTATATATGTGTACTCATCTCATCACTATTTACGTAAGTTTAGGATGGGAACTAAGAGTAGCTTTTGTTACAGCTACTGGATGATGGATCTCAGTCATATGAATCTTTCAATTGAGCTAAGAATGGAGATTTTTCCTGAAATGTTAAAACATGAATTACTATCACTTGAAGCTGACTGAATCACATATAATCATAGTGCATTCACTCAAAGGAAGAATGTTCTCGAGAAAAAAATTGCTTTTCATTTCAATCGAATATCGCTAAAATATCAGCCATCATTTTTTTGTGGCAAACTCCAGAACCCAGCCATTCCTTTCATCCCAGTCATGTCATGAAAAATAGATATAATACATTTATCTGCAGCAGTAACCACCGTCAATGACGATGTCAGCTCCAGTGGTGTAGGTGGAAGCATCAGATACCAAGTAGACATAGGCACCCTTCAACTCCTTGGCTTCACCGTCACGACCCATAGGGATCATCGACTTCCACAAAGCTTGAGTCTTTTGGTCGACAAAGTCGGAAAGACCGGTGTCAATGTAACCTGGGGAGATGGAGTTGACACGGGCGAAGTCGCGCCATTCGTTGGCGAGGGAGCGTGCCATGTGGATGCATCCTGCCTTGGCAACGTTGTATGAGGTTTGTTCTTGTGGGAAGTTGGCGATGTGACCGGACATCGAAGCGGTGATGACGAAGGAACCGGTTCCACGCTCCTTGAAGTGGTGTCCAACAGCCTTTGCGCAGTGGAAGGTTCCGTTAAGATCGGTTTGGATGACCTCGTTCCCTGAAGATAGTCATTAGTGATGGTTCATTGCAAACGAAAAGTGGCGTTGGGGAAATAACTTACAAGCCTCAACAGTTCCATCGAGGATACCACTGTCAGCGGTTCTACCAGCGTTGGCAATGAAAGCATCGACCTTTCCAAACTCCTTGACAACGTCGGCAACCAACTTCTCGACGCTGGCATAATCACCAATGTCCAACTTGTAGGCCTTAGCCTTAACACCATATGTCTCGGCCAATTCCTTGGCGTTCTTCTCACCTCCCTCAGGACGGGAAGAGTATGTGATGGCGACATCAGCTCCCATCTCGGCACATCCTCGTGCGGCTTCAATACCCATTCCCTTGGGTCCGGAAGCACCGGTGACGATGACAACCTTTCCCTTTAGGGAGAAGAGGTCCTTGAGGGAATCAGCTTTTGGGATGGAGATAGGCATGATGGTTGAGTATGGTGTATGTATGTGTTTGAGTATAATAAAAGAGGAAGAGTTAGAATTGAGAGATTGTTCTTGAAGTTTTGAAAAAAGAACAGTTTGTATTGTATGTATGAAGAATAAAAAAAAGAAGAGGAAGAGGGGAAGATGACTTGTATTTATTCTTTTTCCTCAGTCTTACTGGGTAGTCAAAGTCTCGAACAAAAGAAGGCACTAGATTGTGAGAGTACGTGCAAGGTAGGTACGTATCTAGTACCGTATCTCTCACCTTACCTAGTAGATACTGCAGACGCTTGCGGTTTTTTCTCACAGCGTACTACGATACAAGTGCGAAGTATCTGGAGGGAACTAAATGCGGGGCGGGACCTCAAAGTACGAATGAAGCAATGACGTTCCTGAGAACCCCACCTGCTTGCGGTTGATCGTATACCGGTCCTCCCTCCTCACCAGGTAGATTGATTATGGAATCATGATGCATCGAGATGACGATGAGAAAGATATGGGTACCTTGATAGTTTGACGATACCGGTACATGTGTACGAATGCATATTGTGTTAGATTATCTCATATGATCCAGTCGAGTTGAGATGTATGAAGACCTTAGCACGTCTTTTACTTATTTGTCTATTTATTTGCTTACTCTTATGGTTATATGGTTATATATTTACATATTTATAGGTTTATATATTTACGTGTATTTATATGTATACGTACATGTATATGTTTTGTCTCTCTCTCTTCATTCTTCATTCTTCACTCTTCACTCTTCACTCTGACATTCCCTCCCCAGGAAAGAATGACATCATCGCTATCAATCATTATCTAAGAAATACCAAATGCCATGCCCCGCACTGAAAGTTCTCGATACCAGTCAGTGTCCACCGTCCACCGATAAGTGAAGAAAGAAAATAAAACAGACCACACCAAAACCCCCTGACAACCAACAATTGAATGGAAGAATCCATCTAGACATCTGGCGGCACGTTCGGAATGGGTTGCATGGGAGCAGTGCACAGGGGCTCGTACACGATGGAAGCAGTGGATCAACTTTAAAGCTTTTAATGGATTGATATTCCACACTTTCTTCGGCTTGAAACTTGATGAGAGAACAAGCAGACTGTTATTCGGCCCGGAAAGGGATATTTGTGGTTACTTATGATGCTACTTATGATGTTACCATTTCCATAATTACATTCATGCGAGTGAAGTGTACTGTGTGCGTACCAAGTATAGATAAATACTGACATAGGTACTGTCACTAGCCACGATTTATTAATAATTCCAGAATCCATTCTCTCAACAGCCAAAAGTCGGACTAATTAGTGATATCATATTTTTGGATCTTAATGGGTATCTGCTAGTAGGGAGGTTTGAAATTCGCATTGTTGAATCGAAGGAGGTAATGCTCCATGTTCGTGTGTCTTGGTTAGTCAGTGCTACAATGCAGATTATTCACACCCACACTCACACTCACTCTCGCTCTCACTCTCACATTCTTCTTCATCAAGACATGTTGCACCTCTCAAGGTTGTTCTTGGCCAACTTCCACTGAAGTCACATTGGAACAAATGTTTGGCTATGGGTTAGGTTACTTATTCAGCACCTTGCATCTCATCACAACCTTCTGTTGTCTTTCAAGATCTTACATTGGTTCTCGCATTTACCATTGACGAGTCTTACCCTTACAGGATTGAGATCATGAAGCTGGTTGGGATTAAAGCTTCCTGCCATTTCCCTAAATGCTTGGTGACTCAACTCTATCAATTGAACTGGAATGCCGTTCTTGGCTTCATCGAGCAAACACTTAACTACCTTACATGCCCTGTTCACGGAAGAGAATCTTTCGAATTGATTCTGAATTCGACACAAACTACCCTCAACTTCGATGTTGAGCATTTTACTCTCATGCCAAGTCTTTCTCATTGAAGCACACTCGATCAGAATAGGTAATGAAGTTTCATTATCTTATCAATGTCCAGTCGGCGGTCCCCGATTAAGATCGATACGTTGACCTTGATAGACCAAATATTGCAACGCTGGCGGCAATGGTGGGGTATTCGACTTCTATGTTTTTTTCTGCAAAATTTCATCTCTTATTTTGTACAATCACAATTGTTCCACTTGATGTTTGAGTTGGGAAGTATCTTCTTTGCGTCTCATTTTCCTCTAAAATGTCTCCTAGACCACCAACATGTCTTCATCCCTTGATTGCTCGTTTACCCCCTCAAGTTCGCCTCCTGCCCTACCCCGCAGTTAGGATCATATCCATTTTGGTTTTTATCAATATCATTATTTGGGTGGCCGTAGCTATTGTCCTACGTTCTCATCCACTTCTATCTTCATCTGCTGTACTTTCATACACATTCGGTTTAAGACATGCTCTGTAAGTTCGATCTCTGATTCTTCAAAAACCACTTTTTACCTTGTGATCATGTGATTTTCTACTCTCAAACTTTGACTCATCAAATCCAGCGATGCCGATCACATATCCGCAATCGACCTTATGACCCGTCGTCTCATCGCTTCCGGTTCTCCTCATACATCCCAGCCAGTGACAGTTGGTACTTGGTTCTCGTTAGGCCACTCTACTATCGTAATCATAACCTGTATCGTCGTTGCAGCCACCTCTGGCGCTCTTGAGTCACGCTTCGACTCTTTCAGTAACATAGGCGGAATTATCGGTACAGGTGTCTCTGCTTGTGTACTCATTATACTTGGAATCGGAAATGCGTGGATTTTGTGGAAATTAGTGGTTAAATTACGATCAGTTCTGAGGGAAGAAGTCGATGGAGATGGAGCTGAAATGGGACTGGGATTTGAAGGTGGAGGAATCATGATGAGAGTCCTTCGAAGAGTTTTCAAAGTCATTGATCGCCCATGGAAAATGTACCCTCTGGGTGTACTTTTTGGACTGGGTTTCGATACCAGTAGTGAGATTGCGGTTCTAGGAATTGCATCTGTAGAAGGTGCTAAAGGAACTAACATCTGGTTAATTTTGATTTTCCCTCTTTTATTCACTGGTATGATTGTCTTCTTCTTTTTCGTCATCTAAATAATTTTATAGTATAGGATATTCTGAGGTGCCTTATACTAACAAATTTAACAGCCGGCATGTGTCTAATCGACACCACTGACGGCGCACTAATGATGACTCTCTACACATCCACATCCCTCGCCCGCGACACAATAGCTATTCTCTACTACTCAATTGTCCTGACTGGCATTACAGTCCTCGTGGCAATCTGCATTGGAGTCATTCAATTACTTTCCTTGATAGCGAATTTCTCAACAGGATCATTCTGGGATGGAGTTAATACTGCAAGTGATCACTTCGATGTTATTGGTGCGGGTATCTGTGGAGCATTTGTAGTCTTTGGAAGCGCCAGTGTATTACTCTACGGTCCTTGGAGAAGATGGGTTGAGAAAGGAAGAGTTGGAAGAAGAGGTGTAGGAAACAGAGAGGTAGAGGTGGAATTGGGAGATTTGAGTAAGGGGGTTGAATCGAAAGATGAAGATGAGAAGGATGTTGCGAGAGTTAGAGATAAAGCTCTTGACATGTAGTAGACATATTGATCAAAACATAGGTCAGATCCTTAGATGTGATATATGCTGAAGTACACCTTCTTCTTCACCTGGGCATCTGGCTAAGTTGGGGTAGGTGAGGGTAGGTATAGAGATGGGGGGTTGACTAAGCATTTCAACTTGCCTTTTTGAACTTTTCGACAACCGTAGAATTACAACTCTCTTTGTCACATGTCTCAATTGATCCAGCTCATGTTTCCGTTTGAAAACTCATCTCATGCGAAAATGTTTGATAGAAATGATACAACAGATCTTCGATCGTAATGATATATAAAGTGTGGTACCTTTTAAAATCAAAGCTCTAATGTTTTGCATGAAATAAGCTGCAGCTATCGTTGGCGGAATGAAGGTCCGAGAGGTGAGCTTAGGTGGAGAAACAACGTCATTGAAACGACGTTCTGAATGAGGGGCAAAGAGCTCTTTGATGTTGAGGTAAAGAAAGCATTTCTTGTTTGTAAAATATGAGAAGTTTCTACACAACTACCCTACCACGGCATTAAGGTAGAGTAAGATTAAATATGGCCGAACAAGATACACATGCTTCTCATTTTGGAGGCCATCCTATTCCTACCGAGAAAGTAACAGAGAGGGTCTCGAAATGGAATTTGGCAAGTCTAGGTAAGCTTTCCTGTTTGTTGGTCAATTCAACAAATAATATTTCAACTGACGGCCGATGATAGGCAAGGCATCAACAAATAATACTTCCAACTCTGCCGTCTCAGAACAAGATCGCTTTGGATCCAACTCCTCTATTATCCCACCATGGAATCCGCAGGTTAATGCTACAGCAATTGGTCTACTCCAACGTAGCTTTCTCCCCGCTTTAACCACCAACACAACTCTCTCACTCATCTCATACACCATTGCTCGTCTCACAAACCGACTCGATCTCAAAGATATCCTCTGGCCACTCGGCCCCCTCATCACTTCCTGGACCCTCGCACTCGAACGCCACAACTTCGATATATCGCAAACATGGACCCATCTCGCATATCCCCAAAAACTCATCATGGCAGGCCTAACAGCCTGGTCTCTCCGTCTCTTCTACCGCATCACATCTCGAGCTATCTATCGCGGTGAAGACGACGCGCGCTATACTTCTTTACCGAAAACGAGAGACTTTTGGAACAAAACACTCGTTTCGACGTTTTTGCCAGAGGCTCTCGTGCAATCTATTATCGCGCTTCCATTTGCGATGAGTTTGGCAGCACCCGAGGTGCTTATTGGGAATCAACCACTTCCTGGTAATCCGGGTTGGCAATTGGCTAATGCGGCTGGGGTGTTTCTTTTCACGACGGGATTTGCTTTGGAAGCGGGTGCGGATTGGCAGTTGGAGAATCATAAGAATGAACGAACAGTAGGGTTACTGAGAGATGGTGTTTGGAGTATTGTTAGACATCCTAAGTATGTATTTTTCTGCTCTCTCTTCAATCATTCTATCGTTACTTGATTACTGGGTACATAACTAATATGAACCTCGCTTCATAGCTATCTGGGAGATGCACTTATCCATGCTTCTTTCCCACTTATTCTCTACGGAGCCGGAATCTTCCATCCTCTCATGCTTCTGGCACCTCTTGCGAACTACGCGTTTTTGAGATATGTAGGAGGAGATGGAGAGAATGAGAAGAGTCAGGAAGAGAGGTATGAGGAGAGAGATTTGAAAAAAGCAAAGGATTTGAAGAGATACAAGATGGAGAAGAATAGTTTCTGGCCAAGTGTAGAGGAGATGAAGAATGAATGGACTTGGATTGTCGTGGTGACGGGAGTGGCAGGTGTGCTTGGTGAGTGGGGAGTGAGAAAGTTTTTGTAGGTGGTGATGGGGTGGATGGATGTTTCAAGTGTGATTGTGTTGGGTGAGGAATCACAATGGGATGTGATGTATCTGTAGGATTATCTATGAAGTTACAAGTATGTACTTCATTGGCCTTTTTTAACTTTTTAATTTAATAAATGTATAAATTTACAAATGGATTAATTTATTATGTATCAAAGGAACACTTACACATACAAATATACTGAATATGAGGACTTGCACGTCTCGACAGCAGAAGACGGAACGCTGTAAAGCATTTTCACTGCGAAAGTTTTTAATTTCGCTCTCTCCCACTCTCTCTTTCGATATCGCTTGCTCATCATATGAATGTAATTCGAGGAAGTATATAGATATATATATACCTTTACCTATACCTGTACTGATCAAACGCTCATATATATCATATCTCTAGATATATACATAAAGTTTCAAGAAAGATAGGCGAGGCGCGATGAATTCGGCAGGTTTGTAGCTGGACGTATGTAGAAGAAAGACTGTGTGTCTCTGATATGATCCTCCCTGTCTTTCTGCATGGTACCTCGGGACGATTGATAGGAAGATGTTCTTTGTTTGCTGGCTAGCTGCATAGCTAAATGGGTATGGGTGGGTGTATGGAGATCTGTATTCGCATTTGTGTCTTGCGGAAAGGTATATGCTGTTTTTGTATATGTATGTATGTATGTATGTATGTATGTATACGCATAGATACATGTATATATATGTGTGTGTGTGTGTGTGTGCATATTTTCTTTCTTGAGTAAAACCTTTTCTTTGAGGAATGAGAACCTAGTAGGTGAGTAGGTAACTATGATAGGTGAAAGTAAATTTCTCTCTCCTCTCTAACTTCTCTAAGTTTCTCTGATTGCGAACTGAGCTTCACTTCACTTGGTCCACTTCACTTTACTTCACCTTTTCCCTCGCCAAAATAAATGCCAAACGGACGGAGGAGAATTACTTTCCTAGTACTAATCTTTGACCTCCATACCAATCAAAATCAACACGAAATAAATTCAACACGTGGGAACTTCTCATTCTATCGATTCTGTAACACGCGTCACTCGCTGAGAGGGGAAATCTTGTGTGCGGGCTTGGGTTTTGGATTTACAACTTCAGGATCAAAATCGAAATCGAAATCGAAATCAAAGCAAACATCAATATTCCCTGGATATCGAAAAATTCCTCTACCACAAGAAAAAAGTAAAGATAGATAGAAGAAACGCGCCAAAAAGGAAATTCTCACTACTCTCCAGATCTAAATTTGGATTCAAATCTAAACTCAAACTCAACGCTGCATAGGCGCGAGAATCGAAGAAGAAGAAGCAAAGGAAATCCTCGTCAACGCGCGTCTTTATTGAGAAGGAAAGGCTCATAGATTGTGCTTTTGGAGAGAGAATACTTACAGGTTGAAAATCGCACAAAGCTCACTTTTTCACATTTGAAATCTTTTTTTCTTTCTTCCTTTTTCGAGAGCAGCTTTAGAGAAGGGAAAGGGAAAGAAAAAGAAGATTCATGGATGCAACGGAAGAAGAGGTTACTAGACAATTGTGGAAGGAACAATTTGCGCAGGGTGAGAGGATTGGGAGAGAGAGATTAGGAGGTACGGATATGCAAGAAAGGGAGATGGGAAGCGCGAGTGTGGGTGAGGATGCGGGGGGTAGAGGGATTGATGGGTTGAATTTGGGTGGGGTGGATGGGAGGGAAAAGGAGAAGGAGAGGGAAATGGGGAGAGTGGGAGGTGTGAGGAATGGAGGGGAGGGTGGTGGTGAGGATGGGTTCGCGGGATGTGTAAATGCTGGGTTGGGGAATGGGAGTGGTAGTGCTTTTGGGGGAAGAGAATCGGGACTCGAGGAGAATGAAGTGGTTTTAGAGGGACCGTTATTGGCGTTGAGAGAGTGAGTTTTCTTATGGATTTTCTCTGACCTGTTGATCTGTTTGGTGTTTGAAAATTGAATGAAGAGCAAAACGGGGAGCAAAGACAAACAGTTTCACAGAATTGAAGCTAACACGGATTGATAGAGCTCTACTCGAAGGACGATTCTCAGACTTGACGATCTTCCATGGTGTACGAGTATGGAATGCGCATAAAGTGGTGGTATTTTCCCAATCGCCGGTCTTGGAGAGTATGATTGATAATACTGGAGTTTGCAATATGGTAAGTTCACTATTTCACTTCATTTTCATCTCCCCAAACACCAAATGACCAACCCCCCCTTCCTAGTTCGGTACACCCACCAAACCCAGCATCCTCAACCTCTCCTCCTTCCCCCTCGACTCCATCATCGCATTACTAGAATACCTCTACACATCCGCCTACTCGATTCCCTCTCCCCCACCCAACACCTCACCCTCTTCATCCACCTACCTCTGCGGCCCCACCTACTCTCTCCCTCTCCACGAACAAATCTTCTACCTCGCTTCACACCTCCAAATCCCCGCGCTGGAAACCCTCGCCGCAGTATCCTTCCGTCACACGCTGCATACGCAAATCTCAGATCTGGATATCTATTTCGATTGTGTCAAGCGAATCTATGGGAAAACGACAGCAAAGAATCCGGGGTTGAGAGATGCATTGGTGGAAGCTGCAGTGCAGGAACTAGAGGGGTTTTTAGAGAATGAAGAGGTAAAGGGGAGACTATGGCGGGTGATGAGTGAGAATGGTGAGTTTTGGGAAGACGTAATTAGGGCGTTGGGAAGCAGGACGGAAGTTAGGGTTAGAGAGGTAATTAGAGAAGTGAGGGTTCCGATCGAGGTGGAAAAAATTGTGGAGAGGGTTGTTGAGCGGGAAATCCCGGCAGAAACGAAGGAAGAGGGCGAGGCGGACAAAGAGTGGACTCTATGTCCGGATTGTGGACCTAGAGATGAAGGGGAAGAATATGAGTTGAGGTGTACTTGTAGAGTATGTGGGGTTGAGAGGATATTGAGCTTTTCTTAGATGCGCACGCAGATATTTGCATGTTGCAGGGACATAAAGGATGATGGATGTAATTTTGGGGGCAGAGGGAGCAGAGGGAGCAGAAGGCATATGAATGAGTACACTAGCACTAGCAAGATTCCCGAATGTATGAGATAGTAATGAATAAAATAATGATTGAGCTGATGAATGAGAAGATCTGAATTCCGAAGATCTAAAGGTGGTTAACTTCGGATTTGAGTCCAAAATAAAATAATGTCTATTACAGTCAGCAGTCAATGCATACTCTGAATGGAAATGATAAAACCGAATGTCCTAAAGAAGGCAATAATAGGTTTAGAATCTCGACTTGATACATCTCTCTCCCTATCCGATCTATCAATTTCTCGAAACCAATATCTAACATCTTCGCAAACGAGAATTCAGACGAGATGAGATCATTGAGATGTACGAATATCATCCAGAAGACCAGAAACTCATAAATACTCAAGCCAGGTGCTACTCAAAAATATGATCATTTAAATATCATTGAATAAACACATACAAACTCTCTATCGCAATGCCTTGATTACCATACCATTCATATTCAACATGTTTCGTTTCATATCACTACATACATACCCTCAAAAGAGAGAAACCCAAAACCCCAGAAATAAGACAAGAAATGCAGTTTCGAAACCCGAAGACAGCAAAAGCAAAAGCAAGCAGTTGGAGAATTATTCGCGGGTGTGAATAGGTGCTGTGGATGGATAGATGGATGGGGATGCAGAGATGCGGAGATGCAATACCCAACCGAATATATGAATAGATTAAGAGAAACGCAGCGACAGAATTTTCTTTAAGATTATGGCTGTGGATATGGAGGTGGTATTGAAATCCAAGATCACTCGATGGTTTTGTAATCACTAATACAAATTCAAGCTTTGAAGCACGGAATTTTTTGTTCAATACAATAACTTAGGCCACCTGACTGCAGTCCCATCCTTTCTCCATGAGCACCTTGGCCTGGCGAAGTTCAATGGACCGAATCATAAGATAATTTATTCATAGCCGTGTTCTAAATTAAGCAACTAATTTAGTAGTATAGATCTTGTACCTCACGAATCGTCTTTCGTCGCTCTCATGATCGGTTCCATTCCACTGTCTGCGGCGTCTTCTCTTTCCTGAGAAGAACAAATCGAGATGTCTCGTTTAAATCCTTCCCGCTTGAGATAGATTTTGTGCGTGTTTGCTCGTGGGATAGACATGTAGAACAGAACAGAAGGAAGCAGAGAAAAAAGGCAGATGAGTGTATAGAATTAGTCTTTGGTGATTTTTGAGAGTGTTGATTGCTAGATTGCTTGCTTCACACGTCAAGGAAAAGAGAAGTGAAAAGAAACGGGTTTGGTCCGCAAGTTCAGGCGTTATTTGAGCGAGATCTCAAGGGGTAAAGGGCATCCAGAATTATCGAATGTTTGATTGTACCAAAGCTTGAAAGTTGAGGTATTTTTATGTAATTTTGAGCTTGTCAGGGGTGGAAAAGACTGATAAAATGTATCTGGTGGCTCTGAGTTGTTCGACTCGATTTACGGTGATCGAATTGTCGAAGTATGTTCTGACTCTATCGTCTGCCAAATATTACCCGTCTCGAAGCAATGGTTCAGCCCCTGTGTCTATTTTTCTCTCTTTATGATTCCTGAATCTTTTCCCACATCTCGAAGACATATTTCACACCTCCTTCCTCCTTCACACCCTCTACCGCGTCCCCTTCCCCAGTCCATTCTCTAAGTGCTTGAGTATCCGTCCTTCTCCATCCGTTACCCGTTCCATCCTCATTCAGTTGAATCGGGAAGTAGGTATCGCATTCAAAATCATCCATTATCCTGGTCAACAGTATTCTCTTCGCTTCCTGCATTTCCAATGACGCTTTATATATTTGCCCTCCACCAATTATGAAAACTCTATCGATCTCCTTTTCATCGTCATTATTCGAATCTTTTGCTTGACTCCTCGATCCTAATTTCTCGAGCGCATTCGTCAAACTTGTTGCTGCATGTGCATCAGGTCCGAGGTCAGCGTCTGAGGGATCAGAGCTTTGTGTTCGACTGATCATATAATTTGCCCGATTCGCGAGAGGCCGAAATTTAGGAGGAATTGATTCCCAGGTTTTGCGCCCCATCACTACTGCATTTGTTTTCTGTTCAAAGATTGCCCTTGGTTAGTTTAACCCGTGTTTCGCAAATTGTCAAACTGTTCCAACCATACTCACCTACTCCGAAGAGAATATTCAGAATAGGACATCTTGACCACCCTTTCTACCTCGCTCTCTATTGGAGAATATTGAGGGGTATGAAGTTGAGTGGAACTGGCTCCAGTTCTCCATCTGCAAATAATGCAAAGCTATACAGAGAAGTTTAAATTGTAGCATATATTGCTACGCAGGCAGGAAGAATGGTACAGCAAATCATCAATAAAATCAAGCAATACATACCCCAGGACCAGCCCTCTTGGTAACCCTCGCAAAATAAGCCATTTCCTTTCTCAACCCTGTCCATGGAAGCCCGCCTCCTTTACCCACTCCCATCTTGTTTGTCGCAGCGACGATGAGGGTGAACTCTTTAATAGGAGCCATAGCTGATATGTTGGAATTGGTGGACATATTGGGATCAAGAAACAGTGATAGGAATTATAGAGGGGTTGGAGGGGTAAAATTGCGAAGTCTGGGGAAATGTGTGCACGGACTAAGAAATGCTGGTAGTAATTTCTTACTAAGCTCACATTGTGACGACCTCAGCTCGCTCATCAGACTACAGGTTCACTCACGATTCTCCTCCAGTACCTAGACATTTGAAGAAAGAATTAATGATACGATCACAAGTCTATTTTCTCTAAACTTCTCCTCTTTCAATTTTTCCTTGCATGGTTTTGAAATATGTGCATCATGTCAACTGTCTTCAAATAGCTATGGCTTCTCATCTCTTGCGTCGGGCTTTCTTGGATGCTTTCCTCTCGTTCTTTTCTTCTTCGTTAACCTTTTCGCTATTTGATTCCACGGGAGATTCTTTAGATATTATATTGTGAGGCTGAAGAAGGCACTATCATCGCTTAGTATCTGCCGGCTTCAGTCTGTCGTTTCAAAATATAAGAAAATGAACTTACACTCGGTGTATCCGCGCAAAATCTACATCTTGATTTTTTGAGAAGAGTTCCACCAGAAATCTTCTCCTCAAGATGGGTTGCTGCATGGTACCCTATGTTCACATGCCGCGGCATTCTCTATCGCTATTTAGCATCTTTCTAGGTGGGCTAGCTCTACCCAGAATCATGGTCTCACTCTTTTCTTCACCACAGCCGTGATTAGCTGTGATTAGTTAGTCTATTCCCTGTAGAATATATACTGATGATGGACTTGCCTTTTCACGCTCTTTACGTCTCCCAATTTTAAAACGCGTACACGAGCACACCAGATCTTCTTTCTTCAGCTTTCAGTTATTAGCATTTTCTCGCCGGTCAATATCTGATTATAATCCGTAAAAATCCAACATACTTCTAACATATTTTGAATGAACTCTGTCCTTGCCGTGTTCTTCAAAGAAGAATCAATTTGTTTGTCTCCATATTCTTGGAGGTCATGCATCGTTTTCCTCTTAGCTGATATTGGTTGTTTGTCATCTTCCCTAGATCTCTTGAAGTTCTTGCTTTTTGTAACTTCCTTTGCCATGATTGAATTCAGAGTCAAGCTTATTCATGCCAATGTGTTCGATAATATAAGGAGTGAATTTGAAGTGATAAAGGCATAAAAATTGACCCTAGGTCACATGAATCACACAATGTTTGAAACGATTGAAAGACAGAAGAAAGATGTTATCGTCAAATAACCTGTATATTATTTTGAATTAAAACTAACTTTGAGCCATCAAAACTGCCTTATCTAGCATAGTGCAGTGTTCCTTCCTTTCACAGTTATATATGGCCACATGTCATCCTACCTTTTTCATCAAGTTCTTATTATATCGTCAAACTGAAGACAGCCCGATACAATCTAACTTTCGCAACACCATAGAATGACAAGTGTCGACCTTCAATGTATATGTTAAAAAGCCGAAAAAACGCACACAAGATCTTAGGGTTTAATACCTCAACCAACCGACTATCAATTCATCAGTAGTGATTCACATCATTCATGATAAGAGCTGAGCCCCCTCGTACCTTCGATAAATGGTGCACAAATAAGCGAGCCACCCTTCACGGTAGGTAAGCAAAGGTCTCAGGATATTATGAGACGTCGTCACCATTGATGTTCTGGGCTTTCTCTTGTAAGATATGGCAGCGATCTTTCATAATCATCTTTATCATATGTTAAAACTTTTCCACTTTCAACGCTCTAAGGTATTTAGACGTTCTCATTTCTTTAGAATCCTGACAAGTTACACTTGTAGCCACACCAAATAACCTACTTCAGTAGCCTGGCTTAGTCGAGAAATATATCACCAATCTGTGTATATTATTATAGCGACTCTTGTCTCAACCTTGCATCTACATGCATAAGGATAGAGTTGAGGCTCTTTCTTTATA
Source organism: Botrytis medusae (assembly GCA_019395255.1). Lineage (NCBI taxonomy): Eukaryota > Fungi > Ascomycota > Leotiomycetes > Helotiales > Sclerotiniaceae > Botrytis > Botrytis medusae. Next base: position 336,033 of record JAHXJL010000025.1, read on the forward strand.
ATACACACTTAAAATGTCACTTGGTGATCTATTCGAGATGAAAACTTCGTGATCGATTTTTATGATTTGTGTAAAGAGCTTACAAAATGATACACGGCCAACCAGTGGATCGCGGCTGATCAAAATCGACGAAATACTTGCGTTTATCGGTGTTGATAAGTAAAGAACTGCAAGGTGTTGGAAGAGGTGACTATACTTAGCCAATTCAGCGCTATATATTGAGATGAGATTGTGCTTATTAACTGGATTGTAATTATCTCTCTGGAGATCTCTCTTCAAATTAATATGATGAGAATTTTATCATGTACATATGGCACAGTAGATGATAAAGCTCAGATGAAAGCGTGATGATGAGAGGAAATCTCACTACAAAGTCCACCGCACACATCCTCGTGTGTTTTCACCTAATCGAAGTAAATATCTTGAGATTGATGATGATCAATGGTCTGAGAATGATCTGTTGCTTGCAAATATTAATGATTCAGATGACGGTCCTAAAATGTGCATTGGGTATCATATCTTTCCACCAATTGACAGAAAGTAGCCCCTTAGAGACCTCACCCACGTTGCTTTACCAAACCAGTACTCCAAGAAACTAACACCCAGATCCACACTTGCTGCATCTCACATAACTTCCTATGTTGGATTCTATCCCTTCCCATCACGACTTTCCTCTCAATTCGTCTCCACCCATTCCCTCCTTCTAACATTCAAAACTCCAAACTCACACTCTTCTCTTTCCTCTTACACCCACCAATTTTTCCACAATCCCCAGAGCAAGCGGACCCTGCAGATCCTTCTAAACCTGAGGATAATTCCTCCTCACTAGCATTGGCAGTTTCATCGTCCTGGGCACCCAGTGGTGTGACAAGCCGACTTCGTAATTTAGATGAGCAGACTTTGGAAGGGAGCTTTTTGCTAGTGTATCTAGTCGGATCGTTCTTGTTTCTGGGTATGTTAGCAGGAACATAGAAGAGTGTTGCTGTCTTGATGTATTGGGGTGGAGAAGGGTGGATTACTGTTGGGGCATCATGAGATATATGACGGATCGTATATAAGTTGTAGATAAGGTCGATGAATTTTGTCTGAATAGATTGTTAGTTTATGAACATTATAGGAAATTTAGATATGAAATGCCTTTTGTATGGCAATACTTACAGTGTGTATATTGATGGTGAATTCTCTTCTAGAAAGTCGACGTTCAATATATTAACATGAAATATCGGGATAAAGTAAAATCGTTACAACTAGGATAGAGAACATCCGTCCTTTTTAGTTGACAATTCAAAATCTACTTGCCGCTGGCAGGGAGCAATCGGAAGGACCCAAGATCATATCGATCGACAAATGTGTCAAAGTGGCGTGATTTATTCGTAATGTGGCATGTTTATCGTCGGATGTGTTTACAACGGCAACAAATGTAGTACGAGATAGAATGAGATAGGTATTAGATCATGTGTTGTATTTTGGAGTGCTTAGACATGGGTTTTATTTTTGGAATGGGGTGGGGATCCAAGCTGGGGAAAGGGGAGACGGTGGATGCAGTGCAACATCACTCACTAAAAGTATATTGTCGATATTTTTAGGAAATATGTTGTAATTAAAAATTAGACATTAATTGTCGGCTCCCAGTGGACCAGTAGCCTCGTTCCGAATTATTTATGGTTGAAAAGAGCGTTGCCATCTCCATCTATTTGACAGTGATAGACAAGAGTACGTGATTGCCTTTCATCAAGCAATGCATTATGTCCAACCGACCAATATTACACACACTCTTGTTTGTTTCTATCCAAGTATCTCGGTTGTATGATTGATCCGTTGGTAAACGCCTATCGAATTGTTAGTATTCCTCATCCATAACGTCCGAAACTCAGAATCTACCAAGCTGTGAAGGATGACATAGAATTTCTATTCAGAATCGAAATCAGGACTATCAAGTGAGTCATGTCGGGGCGCGTAGAAGTCGTTATCGTCTATAATCCATTGCTCGTACAATTTGAGGAGCGGTCCCCACTGCGTGCTTTCTCTCAAATTCATAATTTGTTCCTTCATATTATCGATCCACTTATCAGTCGTTGTATCTTCTTGTGGTTTGGTGAATACAGGTGGTGTTAGACGAATCCAACGCTCGAGAAATTCGAGAGAAGCCAAAAGAGAGTCACCGATTGGTAGTTTTCTGCGGATGAAATCACGAGCGCTGAGCAATCTTGTGTAGTCTTGAAGAGATATCTTAAAGTCTACTACGTAGGGAATAATACCTGAAGCAGCGTGGGCCTCTAGAATGTTCTCAAATTTGTCCGAACTCTCTCTGTATGTTTTCATTTCTTCCTTTCTCAATCCATACCCATTTGTTGGAGCATTCGCTTTACGGTGGCTCCATGCTAGATCTTGGCGTTTTCGCTTCCTGTAAAAGTATTGTTAGCCAGATTGATTTTATGGTATAGTTTTGACAATCCATATACTTACTTCGCGTTCCAGACCTCAGCAGGAGGGATGTTGTCAAAGTTGATATTGCGACTGCTAGCAATATATGTTAGTCGAATTGACTGTGTTTTGCGAGGCTCCAAATTTGAGATACACATACAAATCTAAGTTCTCCCCTGACTCTGGAGAATCTCTCGCACTGGAATCATCCATGTAATGAGCCGCCGGCACCTGGTTGCCCTCATTGGTTTCACTGCTATTAGGCGGTGTCAAAAACACACTTGGCGCCATCCTCAATATTGTTGATATATAGACGAGAAAAGTATTAAATGATGGAATAGATCAATAAAGTGTGATATGCTGTTGTAACTTAGGCAAATTGTGGCTTCAGATATGTAAAATGTGTTATGAGAGATTGAATCCTGCCGACAAGGAATGATTGTTGGGACATGCTCAACTTGTTGAAGTTGAATGAAGTTAATTTGATGTCGATCTAGTTCCTCTTTTTTTTTTTGGCAAGATATTGTTGTGAAGTTTAGGGTGATAGAGCGGAGATTGTAGAGATGGAGGAAGAGAGAAAATGCTTTGGAGTACCTTTTGTGTATGGATATTTTTTGGGGATAAAGAGGGTTAACCAGCAGCGCAAGCGATTGATCTTCAAACTTATATTCTCTTGGAAAGAGAGTCACTGTCTTTTATGCTGTTGGTAGCGATTGGAGTAACAATTCCTTTTCCAGAAAGAAAGTCGGAGCGGATGTGTTCGTAAAGAAAATCGATATATGTTGTTGAAAATTGAAAATGTAGATCTGTGTCTTTGTTAGACAGTACTATGCATATATTTTCTTACGAAGTATCATCTATGTTTGTCAATGCCTACCATACCTATATGACTAATACAACCAGATAGGTTAAGAAGCTAATCATCATGAATGTAACATTCAAATTTTGACTCAACTTGAGGAATTTTAGCCGAAAATACTGAGGTTGTGCGGATCAGAGAAGTAGATCGAATTGAGCTGAATACAAATATAATTCTTTCGGCAGATAGAATAGTATTGTGGGGTAAAGTAAGGCTTCATTTATTAAAACGTTCTTGTCGAGAGAAATTTGCACCTGGATGATACTCTGTGATGATTTATACTACGTTTTACCGTCAGGTAAGAACTAGAGATGAATATAGTAATAGCATCTGGAAATCGTTCTCCTTTGACCGTCCACACGGGCCAATGTTATACTGTGTCATGTGTGTCAAGATCAAATTTTCAGTAACTTCGCACTTTCAGTGGGATACAATCTTGATATTGAAGTTAATTAACGTATAAGGGTATGTTTCTGAGGATAATTCTCATGCTGTGATGGGATGTTTGCCTTCAGATAGTATGGATCAATTTTTTAGGAGTATATGTCCCCCAGATCTTGACAGCACCACGAGATCGGTGAGTAACGGACTAAGACTTTCGACTGGGTCAATAAACTTTGAGTTGGACTGATTGATTGGACAGAATGAGGTACGATCATCGTAAATGTAGAATCTCAGCCCAAATATGGCCAATGAAAACCAGTGGAAAGGATTAAAGACGAGGCTTAAGAATACATCTAAGGCTGTGGAAATTTGCAACTCTCTGGAAAGAAGGGAGGCTTCTGAGCAATGTGTTTGTGGAAGGCAAAACATACGAGTTTTGCTAGAGGATCCTCACTATTTTGATTCCAATGAAGATTCTGAACATGATGTTCTTGGTAGGTTTATCTCTGTAGATACCTACTTCATGATTTACTCATCACTCGTGTGATTACATTTATGTTGGACCATTGTAACGGTCCATTAGAGATATGCCCAGGGGCTTCGACGATCTATGTATTATCTGTGGGCTTTATCCGGGGTTGGAGCCTTTCTTTTCGCGGGTCGACAAAATTCTGGCGGTTCTGACTTTGTGGGCCTCTATAAGGCGATGACAAGGTAATGCCGTGGCCAGCTTGTTAATCTGATTTGCCTCTAAAATTTTCAATTATATCTATAGATCATGAGCGAGCTATCATTACTTATGATGGGTAACAGTACCCTGACACTTGTCTATATTATTTGCCTAGGGTAGCCAACCACTTGACCTTGACTATTCTATTTAGCATTTTAAATTTTCAAATCTGTGAACACAGATACAAGGCGATGATCGCAGGTAAAATCTCAGGGAGGCAGTATGAAGCCATCATGAGAATGGCTGGAACGAAAGGGGCGCTGCAGATCTTTCTATTGGTTGGGCTACTAATCAAGGGCCAATCGTCATATTATGGGTATGCCAGGATCATTGATCAAAAATTACGGAATGCTGCATAGGGGTAGAAGACCTAACAAGTGAGTTACGACAGTGTCATATATTTGGTGTTGAAATGTGGGTGGGGCATTATCATTCAAGGCAAGAGCATCTTAATCTTTAATCGGCAAGATAGAACAGGAGAATACTAAAAATGCCATCAAATATCATAATAGAATTTCATCTTATGATATTGCCTCGAGAGGTATTATGGTGATGCCTACCATTTGAACATTCAAGCGTTACAACATGGTGGGTGATTATGTCATATCCTCGGTTATTCTTAAATACGTGCGTTTCTATTCCAACACCAGCGAAAGATTATAAGAAAGTCTTTATCTGAACGTGAATCATGTTTTAATCCACCATTCAATTGATAGTATCCACAACGTTTTTCCTTAACCTTCAGCAACAGGCTTTTTCTTGAAAAGCTTCATGTAATCATATACTACATGACCGCTAGAGGAGTCTAGGCGTACGCTAAGCCTCTCTAGTTTCCCGACCATCAAGTCGGCTCCTTCCACTCTGTGGACCATATCAACGGAAGCGTAGGAAAAAAGCTGAGAAATAAAAGAAGCCTTCAATTTACAGCCGGAGTAAAGTGTTCCATTTTCTTCCGTTGATTGAAATCTAGCGTCTGAGCAGTTCGTACGATTTTATGTTTTTAACACGATAACCATACCAATATTGACTGGTCAAACTATCTAAGAATTACCAAAATAAAATCAGCCAAAACTTCTAGGGGCTTGCTTGTACCACTTTATACTGTGGTCAAAAATCGCGGTGAGCAAAAGGAAAGGGCTGAATCCCACCGGGGCTAGAAGGATCATAGAATCGTGACAACTTGCTAATTCAAGACCCACAAATATTAGATATGCAACAAACACTTTATAGCATTATGACTGGAGTATCAATCTCTCTACCAGTAGTTAGGAAATGTCTAGTCCCGGTGCCAAAATGCTTAAAATGAGCAGATTCAACTAATAACTTCACTAAGAATTCGAAATATGGAGAAGAAGATACTTTGAAATCCAGGAATAGCTTGTGCACCGTTATTGACATATCTCTAATCCGCTAGATTGGGAGAAGTGTGGGAGTGGCGTGAGCCTAGTTCGATGGAGCGAAATGACTCGTGTGTATATTTCCACATACTGACGCTAGTATCGTAAGGGATGTAGTGTAGTGAAGTTCATGCAGAAGTTCAATGCAAATACTTTTGTATCTTCTTTTAATACACTATGAAAACGTCAAATTCTCACAAAACTACATTTTAATTTTCTGATATGCCATGAAAAATGTTGAACGTGTGATATTGCAAAAGGACAATTGATATCAGGGAGTTGCAACTAGACAACTGAGAATATTTACTCCCGCTTTCGAATACTACTATATTGATTGATAGCGAGACAAACTAGGTGTATTTTTTTCTATGCCAATTTCTCTCTTTCTCTTACTCATCTCAAGAATTCGTTAAAAACTTCGCTAACCCTTCTTCTTCAAATAAGCAGGAGCATGAAACTCATTTCCAAAAGAGCTAACAACACAATAATAAACTATCGATCATATCTTCTTCATCCATTCTGTACGAATGACGCCCTGTCAGCCGCCAAGTGCTCTCACGTATTTCTCCCTAATGCAAAGAAAAATGGAAGAAAAAACGAATTTGCACAAGTCGGCTAGGATACACGCTTCCCGATGATCTCAAGGGACTCACTACCAGCCCTTTTACCTCTACATCATTATAATTACAAGCCTAACGTTCGAAAAATCTGCTCACCTTACGCATCATATAGAACGCTCTCGCAAGGTTAGCGTATGATCTTTCTAAAAGTTGTGGCTAGGTTATGGTACACAAGACTGAACAACCAAACGCAAACAAATTCAAACAAAGCCCATAAAATATTCATAAGGGCAAGAGCAAGTATCTTCTTTTCCTTGCTTTCAGCAAATTGTGCTTTTAATCTTGTGTTCTATATCATTTTGATGTTCTGCTTCTTATGTTGCTACGAAATGGATGTTCTTTTGTGAAATTGGGGTTCCTGGGAGCGAACTGGATACCTAGTAGCGCTAGTGCAAATGACTCCTATTTCAACATCGAGCTGGAAGGAATAATAACTTCAAAGCTGGACTTTGCTACCGAATAGGTAAATGCAAAAGAAAAACCGCTGTAGAAAGACCAGAATATCTTCCTTGCCCTACGTGGTATGAGAACCAAATTTACCTTTCATATCTCCTACTGAAATTCATTCCGATCATGTCCAACATCCATTTATGTTGGAAAGTAACGATTCAAAGAATGTTTGAATTTATTTTCATTGTGGGATTGGATCTAGAGTACAAATAACTACTGCTACTGCTAGATACTATACTGGAGGAGCGAGAATATCAACATCACTCTACACCCGTGGAAACAGTACTTGCCGCCCCCTAAAGTACGAAGCGTCTGGTTGCTTATTATTGGCAACTATATAGTAGCTATATAGGCGTTCGCCGTAAGTACATTTGGTTCCATTTCTAATGTTTTCTATTCCAATACATTCCATCTCTATGGTCTTCGAAGTCAGTTCATCATGTTGTGATGGCAAGTTGTAATGCCATTTTTGATAGTGGCTGATTTCATTAATAATACATAACCTTAAAGTACAGTTGAGCGAGCTGCTCTAGAGTGGATTGCGTAATCATGATTATATCTCCTTTTTCATATTGGATCTATAGAGGCTTTCCCGGGGCCTGATTGAGTGGCAGGTCCATCATCTTGCTCTTGATACCAACAAGACTCGCTTCTCCAGCAGGATCACCGAAAGTCAGCTGTCCACTCATGATGTCTTGATCTGATAATTTTTCCAACTCCTGCATGGTATGTCTCATATAGCTGACGATTGTCGCGAGTCCTTTAATATCAACATCCTCATTTGCCTTGAAGACATTTCTCCAGACTGCCGCTGCCAATACAGCATCGCCCTTGGCCAAACCCTCATCATATGCCGCTAGAAGACCTCGCCACTGAACAAACATATCCTTGAGATATTTATTACGAGTACCACGAGCATGCATATTATGATTAATAATCATTTTATTCTCGGCATCATAAAAGAAGTGGTCGAGAAGATGTTGTTGCCAAGGCTGCGACTCGGAACCTGGGAAACATCGAAGACGAACTGAAAGAAGATATAAATGAAGCATTGTTACCTGTGACCAAGTGCTGAAGGTAGGTTTCAATGCTAGCTCTGAAAGAAAACAGAATCATTAGCTTAGGACTGAATCATCCAAGAGGAACAAGAATGACGTACGATCATGCCACCAGCCTTTACCAACACCCAAGTCTTCACCCTCTTCTGTCTTCGGCATTTCTGCATCTGGATCTGACGCCTGTGGTATGGAGTAGTCTGCTTGTGCACCGCAGGTTTTATAAAGCTCTTCTGTAGCACCATATGCGGTATATGTTTCGGTTATGGCTTTGCCCGAAACCTTTTTGAATTCTCTGGCAAGACTTGGTGAGGTATGTGCAGAGTGTTTTGTCTTATCTCCAGCACGCGGTGGTGCGACAGGAGGGATTGATGACCCATGATTCTGATTGATCTCTGCGAGATTGGCATATTTATCATTAGCTGTTGCGAAAGCTCGCGAGGTGGCGGGGTTCAATTTCGCAATGCTGTTCTGAAGAAAGTTAGTGATGGGTATTTGCTTCTCGAAACCATTGAGGGGCTATTTACCCTGGCAGTACGTCCGGATTGAAGTCTCAGCGCTCGCAGACATGAAGTACAAGTTTTTGAAGCCATTTTCAAATGATATGAAGTCGACAATGGAGACAGGTAACGTTCAAAAGAGATTGAACTAAATTATGTCATAGATTTCTATTATAAATGAACGAGCGCTAGATTGAACGATCACCAAATATTTTTCGCGTGTGGTTTATTTTGTTTTCAGCATCAATTCACCAAAAGATTTACCGAAAATCACCCGTGGAATGCAACATTTCTTAATTGAGCATCAGTCTTTAATTTGATATCAAGACTGACTATTAAATGTATACTCCTTTTCTTCAAGAGAAAGATTATACTGATCGACTGATAAACTTGAGACGAATCTTGGACTTACTAAAGGCTTTCGATTCGCCACACATATGTCCATAGTCTAGTCGTCATCGGACAACTGCTGAGCTAAAATGCGGTACAGAATCAATTTTCAGACTTCAGTATTCTTATCCGTAGGACTTCAGGGTTTACCCCACATGATGTGTCTTGGATTGTGTAAATCATGATTGGTCTGCACCAACGACCTGGACTACACCTGGGGTAGACATAACATCAAACATATCTGAGTCCACATCAGTCACTTATTTATATCATACCCTCGTCTTGAAACTAAGGATTAAAATCAAAGTCGATATTGTAACGGACCATCTATTACATATCGTCATGTTGTATTTTCGCCTAGTTGGTCTCCACAAGTTTTCCTGATCTAAAAACGGATGTTTAGTATCTTCGTCGACGAAATCGCTTTTCTCACATTCTCATGATCTCAGATACTTCCACTGCTCCGTATCATCATTTATCTTTTAGCTCATAGCAATCTTCGTCTTACATTTCAAACGCGATCGGTCATTCCAAGTGGCTTTCTTTATGAAAGGTGTCCTCAATTTAAGTTCTCCCATCTGTCCCCTCACAACCAATCCATATCGCCAAATTTCAAACCATGAACAAATATCTCTGAATGAGTCCGTGTGGTGAAAATTTGGAAAGTAGAATTTTGACCTGAATCGAAGCTAGAATATCTTGAAAACCTTCTAGTTGCCTTGGTGCAGATGTCGATCTCAAGATAACCGATCTGACCCCCCTTTTCAACCAACCGAATTGGATTTTCATGTGCTTTTTCTGTCAGACTCAACTCATTCCTCTAAGAAGTATAGAACTTCGATTAATTCATTGATCGACGTCGAAAGGAAACATTCGATATCCAGCCTCATTTCTTTTCAATCTGTTATGCGCTTAGCAAGAGGGAGTGGTATTCTGGTCCGGACAAACCCCATTCGAAATTTCAAGACCTAGATTTATAAAATCTAATTCCTGCGAGCCAAAATAAATAGAGGTAATCTCGGTGGCTAGTAAGACTTCTATTCATTAGTATTGGATCCAATCTATCTAAGCCCTAACTTTACTCTCATGAACCTTCACAGTTTCATCATTCGAACATAGGAAGTGGAAGTATATGCTGTTTGAGAACGAGAATTATTGAAGATTATCAGGATATTCGAGTTCAAAACCCTCCTAATGTCTGATTTTCGTATCATAAATCTCACACATAATTTCCCGAAACTCGAAACTCGATACTTAGATTTGACATCTAATTTCTGACAAGCGGATTTGAGTATGTGAGAAATGGGATCTTCTTTATTGAGTATACGATGTCGACCGGATGCGCCAGAGGAGATTCATAGCAATGACGGATTTGATGAGGAGGAATTCGTAGCTGAATGCGATGTAGGGGGTGGGGAGCGGTCATTGTTGAGACGAGGTGGCGGTGGTGGGTGATGTTTAGGGTGTTTTGAGGAAGAGTGAGATACTGAATGGTTTGAGGATTGAGAGGGGTAGAATGTGTGATGGTAAGTCGTGCTTTTGGCTTGTCGTAGATGTCAAGTACCTTGGCTTTGGTTAAATGGATGCAATGAGAAGGTTTATCTCTGATTGGTATAATTTTGAAATGGTAGAAACTTGTCCCGTGAATCACAGGAGGCATCCACATACATCTCAACCACGAATTATTTTCATTTTTGAATCACTAGAATAGGGCCATCAAAGTAGAAAGGGAGGTGAAGAAACACAATCACATTCGGGTCAACCATTATCATCTTGATTTTTGGAGCCTCAGAATCACCTGAAGTAAATCCTGATCCGAGAAAGACGTATGTATATAAATATAAAATCCTACAACCAGAAGAATTTAACACATCTGCCAAACTTACAGAGATACCACAGGAATACCATTACGAAAATATTGCAACAAACCACCATGCAAGACTATAAACGTCGAGATAATGCGCCCTTCGATGCAGTGGAAGTTGTTTACAACGTGAACTCTAACTCATTCACATGCAAACGACGCTCAGAGCTCATTGTCAACGGACGTCTTGGTATTTCTTCCTTGCATTCCTGACCTCTAAGCACAAAGCTCACGTGAATTGTAGGAGAGGATATGAAATCCATATTCATTCCGCGATTCGATAGGAAAGTCAAGATTGATGTGACTTGGAGACAAATTCCAGATTGGGACATCTCGACGACCTTCAGAAATTATCAACAGTGGAATTGCCCCTAGGAATTTGGTTTAGAAGAAATGTATGGGGTCTCCACAAAGACTTATACATTTGTAGATAGTTAATTTTAGGGCCAATGGTCCGCCTTTCTAGATCTAAACGAGGAGTTCCGTTTCGTAACTACTTGTATTATTCGCCAAGCACTATGTCGTGAAATTGGGTTTCTGCCTGTTGGCATATCGATTATCGCGCGTTTGATGTATATTCAAAATCGCAATCTAATGTGTGTAAATAGTGTTCAGGCATGTGCTCCAGTGAGTGGGAATGCATGTTCCGCAATCGGTATAATCCTATGTTCTCCGCTGCCTCAGTTTAAGTATCCGTCCAAACAATGAAGTTGTAATGCTTCCTGCCAATATATAATCACCAAGTAAATCGCGAGCCATCCTTTGCTCGTCGTAGAGATCCTAAAAATACTCCGGGCGCCATCTCCATATATTTAATTCTAGTAATTACCCCCAGCTTTCACTTGCGCCGTTCCTCACTTTAAATTGAATTTTTGTCCAGCGACAACTGGAGCTGAAGACGCTTTTGCATTCGACTTTCCACACATTGCGCAAGCTATTTTGTGTTAGAATTTCACAGCACATTGAGGACCAAATCTGGTACATACCGTTGGCTTTGTATGAGCACTTCAGACAATACTTTCTGCCCTGGTCAACCTTCGTGCTGCATTCTTTGCCGGTGCAAGTTGTCGAGTATGTAGCATAAGGATTTCTAGCAGCTTTCGACAACAATTTACTCTGCCATCACAATATTAACAATGGTGAAATCGCTCGCGAAAGAATTGGATCTTACCTTGCCTATACCATTATTCCCCAAGGTGGCGGAGGTCTTCGTACCAGCCTTAGATGATGATGATGATCCAGCTGGCGAACCAAGATACATGTCATTCTTCTTCTTGACCTCTGGAGTTGCCAAAGAGGTAGTAGACAATTTCTTTTGACACTTTGCGCAAACCATTTCGAGAGAATTTGATGAGTATTGTAATAGTTGGAATTATGACCGACTTTTATGTGATGTGATGTCAGTTATCAATTGCGGGAAAGTGAGAATGCGGGTGAGGCGGGACCTGGCCTGGCTGGTGGCCTTGCGTAGAAGGCTGAAGCGAACTAGAGCTCTCCCTGTAACTTATTATTATAACCATCTTTATTATTGTGGATGTCAATCCTAATTTAGCAACCAAGACAAGAATCCAAGACTTAATACGAATTTCAAAAAGACTCCCGAATTGACCCTGAGATTATTACGCATATAACGAATACGAAGACCAAACAATACATTGAAGTACGCGGTCTACGACGCACGAAAGAATTGGTTGCCATTGACGAACTTAAGCGGCACTCACATTACAGCCGCCATCCCTAAATCTCTCAAAGAGGCTATGCAACTATAATAAGTGAAGAGGACAACGAATTCTGAATTTGCAAAACATCACGACCATTTTGGACAATCAGGAATCGCATGATTACAATCTGATCTCCGCATTGAGTGCGACGACCTCGAGCTGTTTTCCAGCATGGCTGGACAGCCTTCAAACAATCGAGACGACTTACTTCTCGATTTACATGATGAACAGCCCATTTACCACACCGGGCAGCGCGCCCCTATGAATGATGACGACCTTTTGCGCGCCTACAATGCAGACCATGATGAGTCGAATCCCAGACCTTCGATTTCTTACGACAATTTCGTTGGCGCACCATCTCCTTCTACGCCCTCTACCACCAACAACCTTCCCGGAGGGCCTGGCTATCAAACAAGTGGAGCACAACCGCCATACATTCATGCAAACTCAGCATCATACAGTCAAACTTCAGGATTGAATAATTACCAACGATATGCAGATGATTTGGACGATTTTCCAGATGATGGGCATTCTTCGGAGTATTATCACCATGGTACAGCCGTTCCTGGTGACGGGGCAGAAATGAGGGGCCATGGTCGAAATCGCAATAGCATAATGAGCTTGGGAGGTGGGATTATGGACAAGGCGAAGAGTATGTTTGGAATGGGAGCTGAGTATTCGGAAATGGATCTACCCTTGACTGAAGCCGGGGCGAGGAATCGAGCAGATACACATGAACCTGAAACGCCTGTACAGTCTGAAAATAAGCTGGGGAAATTTAAATTTGGATTTGGTAGAGGAAAGCCAGATCCTTCAACTCTTGGCCCCAGAATTATACATCTCAACAATCCTCCTGCTAACAGCGCAAGCAAATACGTGGATAATCATATATCTACAGCCAAGTACAACGTTGCAACGTTTCTACCGAAATTCTTGTTCGAGCAGTTTTCTAAATTTGCCAATTTGTTCTTCTTGTTTACTGCAGCATTGCAACAGATACCCGATATTTCTCCAACGAACCAATACACCACCATCGGACCTTTAATCTTAGTCCTCTTGGTATCTGCCGGTAAAGAATTAGTTGAGGATTACAGGAGAAAAACATCTGATACTTCGCTGAACAACTCAAAGGCTCGCGTTTTACGCGGGTCTTCATTCACGGATACTAAATGGATCAATGTTTCTGTTGGCGACATCGTTCGTGTAGAATCTGAAGAGTCATTTCCTGCAGATATTATTTTACTAGCCAGTTCGGAACCGGAGGGACTATGCTACATTGAAACTGCCAATCTAGACGGTGAGACTAATCTCAAAATTAAGCAGGCCATTCCGGAAACATGTGTGATGGTCAGTTCCAACGAACTTAGTAGATTGGGCGGAAAGTTACGATCGGAACAACCGAATAGCAGTCTATATACCTATGAGGGTACACTTACCGTGGCTGCTGGCGGTGGAGAGAAGGAGCTTCCTTTACAACCAGATCAACTTTTGCTTAGAGGTGCAACACTACGTAACACTCCTTGGATTCATGGAGTTGTTGTATTTACTGGTCACGAAACCAAACTTATGCGGAATGCGACGGCAACGCCAATAAAGAGAACTGCTGTGGAGCGCCAACTTAATATACTGGTTCTAATGCTTGTAGCTATCTTGATCGCTTTGAGTGTTATAAGTTCATTGGGTGATGTTATAGTTAGATCGGTCAAGGGAGCAGAATTAAGCTATCTCGGCTATTCTGCTTCAATCACTACGGCGAAGAAAGTTTCCCAATTTTGGTCTGATATTGCCACTTATTGGGTTCTGTATTCTGCTCTGGTTCCAATCTCTCTTTTCGTCACCGTCGAAATGGTCAAATACTGGCATGCAATTTTGATCAATGACGATCTCGACATGTATCATGACAAGACTGATACTCCGGCTGTCTGTCGAACATCGAGTTTAGTCGAAGAACTTGGTATGGTGGAATATATTTTCTCAGACAAGACTGGAACATTAACATGTAATCAAATGGAATTCAAACAATGCTCTATCGGTGGAATCCAATACGCGGAGGATGTACCAGAAGATCGCCGAGCTACCAATATCGACGGCCAGGAGGTCGGGGTTCATGACTTCCATCGACTTAAGGAAAACCTCAAAACACACGAGTCGGCTTTAGCTATTCATCACTTTCTTGCCCTTTTATCTACTTGCCATACCGTTATTCCTGAACGATCTGATGAGAAGGGCGGGGCCATCAAATATCAAGCAGCATCTCCCGACGAAGGTGCTCTGGTCGAAGGAGCTGTTTTGATGGGTTATCAGTTTAGTGCACGCAAACCAAGATCTGTACAGATTACCGTAGGAGGAGAGATTTATGAGTATGAACTTCTTGCTGTTTGTGAATTTAACTCAACGAGAAAGCGAATGTCGGCAATTTTTCGATGTCCAGACGGACAAATCAGATGCTACTGCAAAGGGGCCGATACTGTTATCTTGGAACGGCTTGGTCCAGACAACCCACATGTTGAAGCCACACTTCAGCATTTGGAAGAATATGCTTCAGAGGGTCTAAGAACACTTTGTCTGGCAATGCGAGAAATTCCTGAAAATGAGTACCAAGAGTGGTCGTCAGTCTTTGACAAAGCACAAACTACCGTCAGTGGAAATCGTGCTGAGGAACTGGACAAAGCTGCTGAAATTCTGGAGCGGGATTTTACATTACTTGGAGCCACCGCGATTGAAGATCGTCTACAAGATGGTGTTCCCGAGACGATCCATACTTTACAAGAGGCGGGCATCAAGGTCTGGGTATTGACCGGAGATCGTCAAGAAACAGCCATCAACATTGGAATGAGTTGTAAGTTGATCAGTGAAGATATGACTCTTCTCATCGTCAACGAAGAAACAGCAATGGATACTAGGAACAATATACAAAAGAAGCTCGATGCCATACGAACGCAAGGTGATGGCACTATTGCTATGGAGACTCTTGCTTTGGTTATTGATGGGAAGTCCCTGACATATGCTCTCGAAAAAGATTTGGAGAAAGATTTCCTCGATCTTGCTGTTATGTGTAAAGCTGTCATATGTTGTCGTGTGTCTCCACTTCAGAAGGCTTTGGTCGTCAAGCTCGTCAAACGCAACAGAAAAGCTATCCTTTTGGCTATTGGTGATGGAGCAAACGATGTCTCAATGATTCAAGCAGCCCATATTGGTGTTGGTATCAGTGGTATGGAAGGTCTACAAGCCGCCAGAAGTGCTGATGTTGCGATCGGACAATTCAGATATCTGCGTAAACTCCTCCTAGTTCATGGTGCATGGAGTTACCAACGAGTTAGCAAGGTTATTCTCTATTCTTTTTACAAAAACATCACGCTATACATGACACAATTTTGGGTATGTCTGTCACGTTTCTTTAAGTTGATCTACTATTAACAGTCTATAGTATTCATTTCAAAATGTTTTCTCTGGAGAAGTCATCTACGAATCGTGGACCCTATCATTTTACAATGTCTTCTTTACGGTTCTTCCTCCACTTGCAATGGGTATCTTTGATCAGTTTATATCTGCTCGACTTCTCGATAGATATCCGCAACTTTATCAACTGGGTCAAAAGAATACCTTTTTCAGACAGCATTCATTCTGGGCTTGGATTGGTAACGGGTTCTATCATTCCCTGATTCTATATATCGCTTCGGAACTTATCTGGTGGCGTGATTTACCACAGGGCGACGGCAAAACAGCAGGCCATTGGGTATGGGGTACAGCACTCTATACTGCCGTCTTGGCAACTGTTCTTGGAAAAGCAGCTCTAGTGGTAAATGTTTGGACAAAATATCACGTTATCGCCATACCTGGTAGTATGCTCATCTGGATCATTTTCATCGCTGTGTATGCTACAGTGGCGCCTAAGCTAGGCTTCTCTATGGAATATGAGGGTGTTATTCCTCGATTGTTTGGAAGTCCGGTCTTCTGGATTCAAGGTTTGGCATTGCCTATGTTATGCTTGTTGAGAGATTTTTCATGGAAATAGTAAGGTCATAAGTAGTGTTATCTTTCCGGAGATGCTAATCTATGCTCATAGTGCCAAACGGATGTATTACCCACAATCCTACCACCATATCCAAGAGATCCAGAAATACAACATTCAAGATTACAGACCAAGGTACATTCCAGTTTCCATCCTTCTCTTATAATGCACTTTTCTAACCACTCGTATTATAGAATGGAGCAATTCCAGAAAGCCATTCGCAAGGTTCGGCAAGTTCAACGTATGCGTAAACAGCGTGGTTATGCCTTCTCTCAGGCGGATGAATCGCAAACCAGAGTACTTCAAGCATATGACACGACGAAGGAGAGAGGAAGGTACGGAGAGATGGCAAGTTCTAAAAGGAATCGTTGATGAAGTTTTCCCGGGTTGTCAGTATTCGAGCTAAGATGAAGCGGGTGACCATAAGAACGTTAGACCCTGGCCTGGTCTGACGAGTATGATAGGTATTCAGGCTGGAAACAAGCTGGAATGAATGACTCGAAAAATTATGTTCTATGTATGATGATAACTGGAAGCTAAATCTTTTTTGGGCTAGGCCTGGTGGGCTGTTTTTTTCATGAATGATTGCGATGCGCTTTTTCTTCTTTCTCTGATTTTACTTGGCTTATATGAATAGCGTACCTATGTATATCATTATTCTTCTCAAATTTGGTGACATGTTCTCTTCTCCGTTATATACACTTGGAATCTTGCGTATTGTTCCCTAGCTTGGCCGCTGGTCTAGCTTTATTTACATTATCATTGGAAATTATAAGAGGGTTCAGGTTGTAACAATGCAAGATTATGAACTTACGAGGAAGTTCTCGGTCTTCAAATCAATCCCCCTTTTTTTTTCTGCTACTGCGCGCAATGGCCCTTGCGAAAGTGAGACCGTCTACTTTGGGAATTTTTGTATGTTTAGGGTCCACATAAGGAGCTCTTAGATCGGTCACATTTTGTAGCAGGAGATTTGCTATCTTTTTAAATTTTTGAGATGTCTTTATTTTATTTATTTTTGGATTGTTCACAGTGCATGATGAAATGTGGAAATTATTGTTGGTGTTTAATAACAGGTCTTCAACTCAAAGCAGGAACTGCCCCTTACCTTACCATTATAAAACCAGGCCTATGTAACCACTTAGGCACAACATTATAATCGAAAGATCTAGTACCTTTCACAATTATTCTGTTAGCTCCATTGGACGATAGACTCCATCAAATTCCAAATATGGCTTATCGATCTCTGAGAGCATTAAACCAGGATTGTAATTTTTGGAGATATTGATTTCCCATGTTGTAAAAGGTCCTGAAAGAGCATAAAAGTCGGGATCATCTATATTTTCAATGATTCCGTCCATTGTCGGCTTGCTTGTTGCAATGTCGTAGATGAAATTAACAGGATATGTCTTGTGGGAAAAAGTGACCTGAGCGTTCTTTGTGTCTACTAGGGTCTCGTCCCCCAGATGAGTCAGCGCTGCATGAAGCGTACCATCATCAGTAGTAACATTGGGTAGAAATAAACGGACTCTCGTCAGTCGGATGTCGGCCATATTTGAAAATGGGAAATTGGTAGCCTTTGAGTCAGGGGGCGCAATGCTCAGTTGCAGCAGTGCGCTGTCTGGAAAATCACACTTAATACTACGCACTTCTTCTTCTCCGAGGAAGTATTTGAGCGAGGAAAATGTTTGTCTGAAGCTGGTATAGCTATCCAAATATTCATTGTATGCTTGGAACAATGATTGATGAGCTGCCTCGACAAGAGCGTAGGTGTACTGAGACATATCGATATAGCGAAAGAATTTACCAAGGACGTTTTTTGAGTTCAAAGCCTCGAAATCCGACCAAGTCTTCAAAGGCGATGATTACAAAGATTTAATGGGCACAATTTTAGATCAACTTCTCACTGTGCACGACAAAGATTCTGCGCTCCGGGACGGAAAACTGATTGCTCAAAGAGTCAGGAAGCTGACAGAAGACATCAAGAATCTTCAAGCTGAGCAACTAAATATTTAGCAAGAATTGAGGAGCGAAAGGAAAAAGGCTCAGTAAGAACATTGGAGTCTAGAGCAAATTGATAGGATAGAGGCAGATTTCGATGCAAAGGTCAAGAAGGATATTGAGGAACAAAAGGAAGCTGATACGGAGCGATTGGAAAAACAAGGGGAGGGAAAAGAGAGTGATAAGAAGGCTAAAGAACTCTTGGAAGAGGTAGATAAGAAAATGAAAGAAAAGGAGAAGGCGGAGAAGAAATTTTGGCATGATAAATAATCTTGGATAATCAGTCACAACTCTCACTTCCTTATAATTGGTTTTGGTATTTACTTAGGATAATTTGGAAATATACGTTTTATTCAGGACCCACATCTCATATTGAGGTCCTAACCCGCAATTCTAGGGCTTAAATCACAGATTTTGTACTCTTTATGCTAATCAGCATTAACCTTGAATTGTATGCTTTAGGATTCCAGTTTCAGTGCTGGTAAATCATGAATATGTCAAGAATCGTCTCAAAGAATGGCATTGCTCTATTCACAAGGGGAGAACTTTTGAATAAAATGCTGATACGACACGCCCATGTTTACCAATGAAGATTTACACATTTTACAATCAACATGGAGTCCTCGTTCTTCACGAGCTGCCACAAAGGGTTACATACATTATTAATCCATCATATCTGTACGGTGGTTGCGGTGCATTTACCCCTTCTTTCATATCCTCAAGTGCCTGCCCCCACTCGGCAAGGAGATGATCTCATAGAAGCGAGGTGCCAAGAAAAGCCTCGTATTACAAGCCTTCTTACAGCTAAGGAAGGTCATATATAGTCAAGTTACCATCTCCGTTGGGGAATCTACTTTTCCATATTTATGTTTCTTCTACTTACACAGAAATTATAATCTTTTGAGATTAACTCAACATGCTCAAGATGAAATCATAAAATTGTTGAGAAGCTATCTAAATGGTTGCATGTGCCTTTAA
This sequence comes from Botrytis medusae, assembly GCA_019395255.1. Classification (NCBI taxonomy): domain Eukaryota; kingdom Fungi; phylum Ascomycota; class Leotiomycetes; order Helotiales; family Sclerotiniaceae; genus Botrytis; species Botrytis medusae. The sequence continues at coordinate 355,415 of JAHXJL010000025.1, forward strand.
TGGCGGGAAAACAGAAAGAAATTTCGTTGCAACAGTACATGAGGGCGTGTATTGAATGAAAAGCAATCGAATTGAGCGAAAGAAGGCCTGAGTGCACGAAACAGAAAAACGAAAGACATTTCCACCTGAGAAGTCTATGAGCCGATTCACTCCGCCACATCGCCTGTCACAATGTACTGCTTCTCCTTCTTGAAAGCCGACACTGTCTCGTTGGATAAATTGAGCGTATCAGCTACAATCTGCTTGGGCGTCAAACCAACCCATTGGCCGACCGAAATGTCTATCGCACATTAGCATCTCATCAAGTCATAATAACGAGCAGCAAACGAAGCTTACCCGAGAAATGGTCCGCCTGCAAAACTTCAATAAATATGACATCATCATTTCCAGTGTTCTCAACATAATGCGTCATTCCTTTGGGGATATATCCACAATCACCTGCACGATAATCGAATGTTCTTGCTAATCCCTGGGCTGCATATATACTAATTCTCGCACTGCCAGATATGAAAAAATTCCATTCATCGCTGGTGGTGTGCCAGTGGATTTCGCGCATAGCTCCAGGATGCAGAGTTACGACTGCGGCAGAAAATTGGGCTGCGAGCGGGAAGGATTTTGGATCGAGTATCTTTATGGTTCCACCGGGAGTATCGTGCGTTAGAGGGGCTTGAGAGAGATGATAAGAGTAGGAGAATTCTTTGGGCACAAGACCAGCCGAGCCGGTGATATTCTGCTCGGCTATATCGGTGGGGGCCTTTGTGCCCGGGAAAATAAAGAGTTCTCCAGAAGGGATGTCGGACCAGGCGGATTTGGGAAGTTGGAAGTTCTTGGAGAGGACTTCAATCTTAATGGTAATTAGCTCTTCATATCATGGATACTGAGAGGATTGTCTTACTGGATTATGTGCAAAGACTTCTGAAGCCAAGAAGGTATTGTCTTCGGAGAAGCTTCCGTCATCAAAGACCAAGAGAAATTCTACTCCGCCTTTCAATCCTTGCAGAGAATGTGGCACGCCTCTGAAATAATTTTCGTCAGTAAAATGATAAGCTGAAATAGCACTCCAAGAAACGCCACCCCTCAAGCGAGCATAGAATGAGTTAAAGTACACGGTGGCTTGGATCACTTACGGAGGGAAATACCAAACATCACCCGCACTCAAATCATCGACAAAAGTCTGACCTTCATCATTAACAGCCTGAAGTCTCACACTCCCATTGAAAATATAAGCCCACTCTGCCGCTTTATGCCAATGCAATTCACGGTAAGCGCCTTCCTCCAAACGCATATCTACGCCTGCCATTTCTGTGGCAACAGGTATATTGTCAATGTTTTGCTGTCTCGACCATCCTCCGTGGTCGAGTCCTAGTTTCGCATGGCTAAGCCCCAAGGGCCATTGTGCATTGCTCACACTTCCATGATCAGTGCCCGGAGGTGCAAGTTTATCGGGGTTAAGAATATCGTATGCTGAAGTTCTTGGGCCCGGGTCGGTACCACCTTTGGAGCCGCGCATCGGTTGAGGGCTCTCAATTTTGCTGAAGTCCAGATAGGCGCCTACAGTTGCTGGGTCTGTTTGGCCTGGTGCAAGTTCATAGTCGACATTGTCGGTATTTTGGTTGATAACAACGTTTGAAGGGTTGTAGCCAAGGAGAGGGTCTCCAGTTGGTGCTGCCAGAATGCTCTGTTTGAGAAAGAAGGTGATCAGCAGAGTCGCGTGGCCATTGATGAAATACATGTTTGGAAGATCTTCGCTTTGAAAGCTGGAAGTAATGTTTTGAGAAAAAAGATCGAGTCCACTTCAAATAAAGCTGTACAAAGTGATCCGGACACATACCTTTTTATCTCTCAAGCAAACGCACCTGCTTCTATTTTAGATCCTCTCGATTCTGCGTCGTCCATAGTCATTTCACCGATCCGACGCTGACGATACGGGCAGAATATCATTTCAGGTCAAGATACACATTCTAAGGAGGGCTAGCAGTTTCTTGGCAATATTTTTTAAACAACGACGGCGTCACATCAGTGAAGTTTGACGTCGTTCTCGGTCAAATATCGGTGATAGATTGGCAAGATTCGGTATGTTTTGGAAGTATGGGGTGCAATTTCTTTCCTTTCGTGATGGACACGCGTTTGAGGCGGGGCGAGGCAAGGTAAAATGGGTAGTGTTCCCCAGATTTTCATCCCTGTAAATTGAAACTAAATCTAGAACCCATGAATATGCTTAAACATAGAGTTATACTATGTAAAAATTTGTGATAGCTCTGCTCATCGTCAACATCGCATTGCATCAATGTTGCACGACAAACCATTTGACATGTATCCGACCACTTGAAGGAGACGATGAGCTTTGGAAGATCGGCATCAAGTCTGTTATCAGCAGTTCAGACCTTCTTGATTCTAGAAACACTATCGCGAAACACCACCTGACTATTTCAAACGGTGTCCAACAATCAACCGGTCATCTACCTACCGCTTCAGTACTTAGCGATTCGTGTGACAACTAATCGCACTCGTCATATATCGTCGCTCGTTGAAGCACAGTCTTTTAAAAATCAACTTTATTAGAATGGTGGTGTGGGAACCGGTAGAATTTGACTTACTAGTCTTCCAAATATTCGTAATCTCGCCCAGACTATGAAATAAGCGAATGTCGGACAGAGGCATTCAACCAATAATAAAATTCCCCGCCCACGTTGCATTGAAAACCTTTAAGCTTTCTTGGGAAGCCTTGATTTTTGGCTGCGGCCTATACACAAGCTTTGGACAAGCCATGCATTGGTAATCGACCAATCTCGTGGATTGATTAGTGACCATCAAGTGCCGTCCAAATTGGACTCAAAGCCAGCTGCCTGAAAAGGAAAGTACGGATCGGAAGAATATAGCGGAGCCCCTGTATCAATAAAATTGCTACTCCCTTGAAAATTGCTATCCCACAGACTCTATGTGTATTGATCAGTATGTATTCAGCGGAATATCAATAATCACTTACCCAATCGAGACCAGTCGGATCATTCAAAATGTCTCCTATTATACAGATATTTGATGTAGGAGAGTCACTTGGACTTTCATCGAAGTTGCTTAGCTGCAGGGCATATATATTTGAAGCAGAATAAGTCGGGGAATGGCGTCCGTGTGGAATGGAAGCGGAAAGAATCTCGCGATGCTCAGCGAGTGAGACATTAGAGTTAGATTCGCTCGTCATCTCCTTTGCAACCTCGCTCTGGGTTTTATTTACGGTAGACCAATGATCAAATTTTCTTAGCATAGCCTTGAGCACCTTCGAAAATTTAATGGTATCTTCAGATGAATTATCGGGATTGTTCCATATTTGGTCAGATTTGGACAAAGTATGCAGAACGTCTTTTATAGTCCAGTCGATTGGAAAGTCCTGAAGGCTAGTATCCACAGATTTTTCTTCGGCAGCCATCAATTGCCCAAGATAAAGGCAAAGAAGGGTTGCGGCTAAGAGGAAATCGTAAGTCATTAAAGAAGATGTGATCCATTTCATGCCGTGTAGCAAACGACCCTTAGCTGTCTCGTTGGTCATGTAATTTTGATATTGTAGAATCAGCATTGAAGAATCGACGCACACTTTGACAGAGTAAGAGTGTTTTTGCAATGATTCGGCTTCCGAGAGAAATTTACGATGAAGAAAACAACGTGCTTTAAGATAAGTCATTTCAATTGAGAATCTCCTCACTCTTAGCATAAGAGAACCGCTGTCGAGATCGTGGATGGATCTGACTCGATAAATATCTGGGATCTCTCCAAGAGCATTAAAGAGCAATTTTTCAAGCCCTATAACTTCATCATAGTGAGTAGGAGTGACAAGATTTGACGCATCAAATATTTTCCCAAATACTAAAAGAAGACGATATTTAGAAATTGCGTGGCCTACAGGAGACGATTCGTATTCCAGTCTGGCGGGCGGTAGTGCAACCATATCTTCGAAAATATCTTCGTCTAAGAGGTGACTGGCCGGTTTTGTATCATACATCCCTTCGCTTAACATCCGTGGAAGCCCAACTTGACATGAAGTTTGAATATCGACAGCTAATACAGCGCCCCACACCCGACGTTGCATTTCACCACGAAAAACGGATATGTTGGGATAATGAGAGGCATCCCGATGCATACCCAATCGCATTGCTGCACGTACAATCATCCCAAAGACCATCCAAGATCCAAATAGTGTGTCCTTGCTTCGAAAGTGCTCACCGAGATAATAAAGTAAAAGAGTTTCGACAGTATACAGGCCAGGTTCCGTATAGTTACTGTTTACAAGGCACTGTACCGTTTTCTCGCGATATATTCTGATCCGCTGTTCTGTGTCGCGTATAACCGAGGTTGATAGTGCGGCTATTGGAGCATCTCCTGTTCTCAATTCAAAGTTTGTGGCAAGACATATCATAGAAAATAGCAATCCAATCCAGGAAAGAGATTTTGAGTCGGGATTGTCCCAAAACTCAGCATACTACAAAAGAGTTAAAGAATGAGACAATTCTGGCAGAAAAAAAATCCTTACCTCCTTTCTGAAAGTTGGGGTATGAGTGATATCTACATATTTTTTAGCATTCAATCCCATCTCCACAAAGCATTTATCTTACAGCAAGCGTCAATCGCAGTGAAGTAGCGTTCGACCAAGTTGTCGACCAAGGCTTTCGACGGGAGACAAGCAAGAATAGATTCTCTTGAGGCAATTTTGTTGTCTCCAAGAAGTAGCTCAGGTCCTTTGTAAGTATTCTTCCCACGAGCTGTACCTTGTGGCCATTCCTCAGATGCTAATGAATCTTTCAAGCCAGCTATCTATAGCATTGTCAGGTACTTCTGGGCTCAATGAAGATGGAAACATACATTCTCGAGTATTACCGCCCAATGAGACTCGCCTACATAATTCTGCAGCTCATCTTCGGCAGATATATGTCCAATTGAATCCGCACTTTCAGAAATCGTAGCATTATCAGGCCATGAAAGTTCTCGGGGCTGGATTATAGAGCTTTGAAAGCCAGATAAAGTACTTGTTTCCGATGGCACTATTTTACTGTTGGCTTGATTCATCAACGCCACGACTAACTCCTCTAGATGTTGGATTCGATCTTGAACATCTTTCGGTTTTTCTCTGGCCCTCTGGGCATGAGATATCTTCTCACGTGAATTGTGGATATATGTGCATGATGAAGATAAATCTCTCTTGGAGCAGTTATTGCAAGGGGAGTTGCGGTCGCATTTTAATCTGATTGGGTCAGTGTGAGGTCAATATGGAGTAGATCAAATTTTATTTGTATACTTTCGTGTTCTGCAAAAGGTGCATGATAATTGTGGCTTGAATCTTTGCCGACTTGATTTGGGTGGAACCTTCTTTTCCTGTGAAGTACCTTCTGCATTGTCTCTGGGGGGGAAAGATTGTGATACAGTTGCGGGTACAAGATCAGCCATAGTGCTCGAGCAATACTAGCCTGTCACTAACGATGTACCAGGCAATCTTCAAAATGGAAAATGGGAAATGGAAGATGAAAAATGGAGGACAGATTAATTCGCTGACTGACCGACTAGCAGGCGGAAGACAGCGGGGTTTCACGTGATGGATATCAGGGACGGCTGAATGATTCCTAGCCTATTAAATTAAGATATTTGAACGGAGATAAAAGTCATCCTCCGTTGACCCTCCGCTGACCATCCGCCGGTCATCACGCTCAAGGCTAAAATTGTTTTTATGATGTTGACCTGATATGATTTACGACGTCAAAAAGGCGAATTGCTAACCAAGTTATCCATCCCCAATTTCCAGGTTCAGGACTTGAGACCCAAATCGACAGGCGACAAGAATGACTACATGGAAGGAGCACGCAAGCTTCCATATGACCAGTACGATTTGAAGTCTTCATTTGAGGGCAGATGACACGCACTTTGACGTTATCTCCCTGATGTCCCAAGTCCAGCCTACGATAGAGCATTCAGAATCCGGGTTATCCAGTATCATCTTGATATTCCTCATGTCCAGCCATAAAACCTTGTCTAGTCTTAATCGTTTCCGCTATCGTCAATACAAGCCTATAAATCGCACTAGGAAATCCGGTGCTGGCTTCATAATTATTATGAGGAGAAGGAATGTTTTTATTCTTCCAAAGTTTGGTAACATGCCCTGGTATTAGACATTCTAGATCTACCAGTAATAGTAGTTGCAGTGAAATTGCAGCAGATAGGGTAGGTACGTAAATGCCAATCCCAACCAAGGATTTTGTTAAGGCTGCTCGTTTGGGATTAGGCGGTTTGCCTCTTCTGGTAACACATGCATATATGTTCTTGAAGATTTCATCATAGATACACATGACACGCATGTGGCAGGAGAATAGGATAAAATCTGATGGGTTATCAAATCCTTGGTTAATGAAGGTATACTTGATCAAATCAATGCTCGGGACTCGCCGTATATGTCAATATCAAAACTTTCAGAGTCAGCGATCAAGTTGAGGGTGTGTAGTATCCACCAGAGATTGCGTCAGGCAGCAGGCGGGGTGTCGTCGATCAAAAAAATAATGTAAGAAGCAGACTTGTCCAAAGGTCTATGCCGAGGTCATCATTGTCGTGAATAGACCGAGGCACCACATTCTACTATGCTCATACTGATCGACACTCTTCCTCGACAACTGGCGGATACAACAATCTCCTGCATCCCCAATCACTCGAGTCTTTCTCAAGCGTGGTTGTACCGTCATCCAATCAAGTACGGCTAACACTGCTAAGCAAAGCAAAATTCATCGAGTAGGTGCTTCACGTCCAACTTCTTCTACAATATTCCCAGCTAAGATAACTACCGCCCGATACAATTCATGTCATTACAAGATTATTGATACTTAGAGTAATACCAGTAATCAAAGAGTCGCATTCAAAGCTGTCCTGACTAGGTACTGTTGTTGATGGGACTTTGAAACGTCTATTATGAATTCTATCTGATGTTTGAACGACCACGTAAGATTAATAAAATGTAGAGAAATGCTGTATTCTGGCATATCAGAATCTATATGTTTGCAGCCAATGTAATCCCCAAACCCTTCAGCATCTGGAATTCTAGAGATCTTCTCGTATTGACAGTTCTATGGTATTCTTAATCATGTTGAGGCTAGGAAACGCTTCCAAAGTCGTTGGCAAATGATTTCACATCAACTTCTGGTCATAAGCTTCATTTCCTCTTAGCAAGTTTGAGGGCCTGATAGTTACTTGTCTCGTCTTTATCGCCACAGAATTTGGCAGGCGGGACTCTTGAAGCAGCACAGTCCGTCACACTTTGCTGTTAGATAATCGATATTTGTTTAAACAGGCTCTATACCCTTACCTTATCTTTCTTTTCTTCACTCTTGCCATCCTTCCGCATCAACTCGTTTCCTAAGACACTTTGATACCGCAGGTATGTCTTTTTTTTCTACATAACCAATATTAAACTGTATCCTCACATTCTCACTTTCCGTATTCACTTCTCGCTTGAGTACTAAAGTCATCACAATCTCTCCCGTAATTGTAGAGAACCCGCTAAAATCTGAATCATCAGGTGTATAACTGATGCACTCGAATACAATCGCATGAGCAAATTTTGCAAGCTGCAGCAAAACATACATTGGCATTCAAATGAGATAGCCATGATGGAAAAGAAGTGTATAAAAACCACTAGCATTGGTGATGACCCTTTCAAGATGATTGGAAATTAGGGATACTGCCTCGATCACGCGGGCGGTTTTTTTGGGATCCGGAAAAGGAGTTTCATCTCAGGCATTGGAATTGGAACTGAATACTTATTTAAGTAGTATAAATGTGAATGTGACGGAAACTGGGAAAGGACTGATAGTTTTGGTCAAGATATTCACAGTTGCATTCAAGTTTCACATACATGTTCACATTTTTCATTGTTGTAATATAAAATCTCGCATTAAACTATATGTCATCTAAATATGTCCTTAGCTAAAGTTATGCGTCATCATTATCATTATCGTCATCTGTTGTCCCCTAGAACGTAGTATAGTATAGTACACAGAGTCCTTCCTCCACGGAATCTAGCTTAATGTCTGCGGCGTCCTAATGGATTATTGGGATAAGCAGCTGGTAGATATCCGTGTGAGACTTGATCTCCCTGGGATAAAGAGCCATAGATCGTGCCCATTGCAAGTCTACTTGGTAGTCCTCCTGGTCCATAGAGGGTGCTTAGCTGAGATGTTCCTCCAGATGAGTGATGTCCACTGGATGAGATATATCCACTTGATGACCGATGACCATTTGACGTATAGTGACTTGAAGCTCCAGAAATATGATGAGAGGACCTAGAGTTGTTTCCAAGTCCCATGCTTCTCTCAAATGCGCCTACTTGCTTGAACTGCCGAAAGAAATCTTCAACTGGGCAAGCTTGTGGCATAGGTCCCTGACCTGCCAGTGCTTTTGCAATTCCTGGGTGAATTTCGTGAGTTGCTGGTATATTAGGCGGTGGGACGACGGGAGCGACTGTTGGGTCCAATCCGTGTTTCTTGGAATACTCTTGAACTATAGTCTCTGCATACTGCAATCGTAAACGATTGCTTGAGTCGTATATTGGGCCCCACCATCCAGCATCGAGAGTTCCCATGTAAAAGCCACCTTTACCTTCAGCCAAAAGGTCATCGGTGCACAAATGATTCCCGCCATTACAGACATAGCCATACTTGACACGCTCCCAACTGAATCCAGCAGGGCATGGTCCTGCATAAACGATGAAGTTACAGACCCATTCGTCCTGTTTCTTCTTCTCTTCGTAATTCATCTCATGGTATCTGACTTGTTGAGAGGCCATTTTAACATCATGCTGAGACTTGAACTTGCTCTTCGCATCTGGAGGAGCAGTTGTCGCTGCGCGCGTCATACTTGGCTGTCTTGAGCTTGACGATGATTGTTGGTCTCTGTTGAGCTGAGTGCGATCATGAGAACTTGAAGTGTGTCCACGGGAAGAAGAAGCCTGTCCATCTCTTTGAAGTAAGGTGTGCGGTTGAGAGAAACCTTTATTTGTCGATTTGTTGTCTCTTTCGAATGTAGTGTATGCTTTTGGGACTGTAGAAGAGGATGGTCGATTGTAGGAAGGAACTTCGGAGTGAGAGGAAGAAATCTTATTGGAAGTATTGCTATTTTGAGGAGGTCTAGTGCGAGTATCTACTGGATTGTAGACTGTTGCCTTGTCGTAAATGTCTCTGGAAGACATGGCGATTGATCTTTGGTATCTTGTTTATTGGTTATTCTGTGTCTGAAAATATTGGTATGAAGTTCTTTAGATGTCCGGTATCTGTTGAACGAAGAAGAGGAGGAAGCCAGGAAGAAACAGGCTTTATACAGGAATCTGAGAGAGAGAAAGTTACAAGTAGGAGAAAATATGCATTGTGTGAATCTTCAAGTGAAAAAGACAGAAAATGCTTTAAGAAATTTTTGAATGGTGTCGACATTGTGTATGTTGGATTCATAATTGCAATATCCCACTTGAGATCCAATTGTGATTGTTGAGGCTTGATATCTTTTACGATACTTCTAGATATACTGTAATGCAAAGAATAGGTAGTAATGTGATTAATGAGTAAAATACTACTGATATTGAATGTCTTGTATATCAACCAAAGTTGGATGACTGAGACTTCCCCCCTCTAGACCGAAGTTGGGCCAGACGAAGCTACTATTTTCACCAATCAAGGCTTGGTCGTCATATGATGACGTATGTGAAAGGGTTTTGTTGCATATCTGAATGTTTTCGATTTAGATGCTTGAGGTCTTGTCCAAATATCAAAAACAAACCAGAGCTTTCAGGAAGAAAGGAGTTGGGTTCTGTACTCTTTGACTTTGTGAAGCATCGCATTCACCCACCACGGACGAAAATTTGCGTATTAAATCAACGCAATTATATCTTCATCGGAATTATTCGACGAAAAGACTGTCAGCCGTCAGCTAGAACTCAACTTCACTACGAACACATTGAAATACCGGAATGGATTTTAGCAGAATCTCCAACATTACTTTTTGAATGATCATTTTTTACATCTCCAAAAGTTCAGGAGGACTGCGAGTGCTCCGAGAAGAGGCAATAGCCTTCACAAATACCATATGACAGTTCTATGCAAAAGCATTGAAAGCCTCTGCAGACCGCATGAGTAATTTGCCCTACATCGTAAGTTTGAAGTTTCACTGCAGGTTCTAGAATGGGTGCGGGGGGAGGGGGGAGAAGGGCATCAGTATTAGACTAGAAGTCGATCAATCAATGATGCATGGTTTTGCATTTCTGAAAAAAATCGTAGAAGTATGTGTCTTCGAACCACTTATACCTTTTCAGAAAGTTTTCAACGGCCTCGGAGAGAATTGAACGCAAGAATTGAAGATGTAGAAACGCATCGCGGGCGGGACTCTTCGAGGCACCGCTACCTAGGTAGTTGCATAAAACTAAAAGCTTGATTCGAGTTCTTGTATAAGTTCGGACTTAACAGTAGCCTCGCACTAATCAATATATGGGCGACGAGCTAGACCAAATCGACGCATATACCCACTGGCATTTTCACCCATTCAAGAATGGAATTGTTACCGTGCACAAGTATAGCATCAGCCTGTAATGAGAGATATTGAAGTGTGTAGGCAATTGACAGATAGCCTCAAGCTGCTTGAGATTGAGGAGACTGACATCATGAGTGTGAGCTGGAGTTTCACGTCAACAGAGTGAGACAGATCGAGGGATATTTGTTGAAATTGGAATTGTAAACCAAGATATAATGTTGGAGACCACCTTGTTAGATATTTCTGTACGAGTGTAGCATCAGACGTTTTTGAGGAACCACTTTTGTTCCTGATGTAGATGCAACCTAAGTCACTTAACATCATAGGGCTGACCAACGACCCTCAGCTACCCAATCATCAAGAACAGACAGGAAGCGGGAAAAGCGTAAAGATCGTATCCCGACATGAATCCGTTGTTCGGAGTTTAATATATGTGAGGATCCCGGTTATGCGGGTATTTCTGAATGATTGTTGATGATAGGTGTATCCGAGCGATCTGGAGAGAATTTTCATAATTCTGATTGTATAATCATTCATATTCGTATGATTTATCATGTCTCTGAATCCTTCAAGTCGTTCTGTCCCCATTTACTCGAATTTTCCTCCGAGGAAATCAACATCTTCTTATTTTCCCCTTCATTGTGTTGCATTGCCAAGTCGATACCAAGCGATCTATCACGTGTAAAGCTAAACCAAATATCACCTAGCTGTGGAGTCGAGTGAGTAAGATAAGCACTTTCCGGAATTCCCTCGGCATTTCCATCCTTACTTTCATGAACTGAATGGAATTGTCCCACGACGACCATGAGTGAAGGACCATCAGAACCAATCGAAGCCTCCATCACTCCTGATGAGGCCAATAGGATTATACACTCGCATCGTAAAGTTCGATATGGTATGATGGATCATTTCCCCATTCTTGGCTGGATAGTGGCAAGTCAAGAATCCTTCGTTGGCAACTTGCTAAACAAGTCTTAGGGACCGCTTGCTGGCCTTGCAGGCAACGCAAGGTCAAATGTGATAATAAACACCCATGTGAGAATTGTGTGAAGAGGGATCACGCTCTCTTATGCTCCTACAATCCTAAGAATCGGGATCTCGGGAAGACGATACCGACGGCTTCAGTAGCTGGAGTTAAAAGAGCCCGTACCCCGGATAGTGCCAGTGATTACTCCGGTAGAAAAGAAGACGGCTGGCCCAGAACAACAGGTAAATTCAAATTCATATCAGCTCTGCCAAGAAGTTCAAATACCGAAGAACGTATTATTTGAAGCTATGCCATCTCTACTCCCTTAGTCGGGGCCAAGTTGGCAAGTTTTCTTAGTACCACATAATTGTGAGACCGATTGAAATTTGAAGTTAATGTTACCACAGAAGAAGATGATCCAAACGAATCACGATATCTTGGGCAGAATTCAATTGCAGCTTTTTTGAGTGAAGAGGCTCAGATTGGATCATCACCGGGCGAAGGTGAACACGATGTCATTCGGAAAGACATTATGCCTATACTAGGTTTACAAATATCAACGGCTCCATACCCGTTTATGTCGAAAGAACACATGGACAAAATAAGACATGACATTGCTATGGCATTGCCGTCGGACAAAGATGTCTTGAAGTCAGTAGCACGGAAGATGTAAGCAAGTTGCAATCACAGCTAACCTACCCATAGATCATTCCAAATATACAAACAGATAGTTCAGCCTTTTTGGGGCCTGTTGATTGATATTGATGACTTTGAGACGAAGTTGTGCATATACCTGGAAGATCGGGCCAGTTCTGCAAAAAGTAGGAATCCAAATCAGAAGGGAGTATCGTCAGCCTGGCTTGGGATGCTATTCGCAGTCCTTGCTGTATCATCAAATTACGCTGAAACTACATATCACAGGCGTGTAGCAGCCTCGCAATCTTTCGGTAAGCCGAATACTTTTCTCTTTGTATATGAAAGAAGACTAACCTCAAGTCCAGTTCAAACTTCATTCCATTGCCTAAGGCTATCTAATTTCTTGATTCGCCCATCATTGGATTCATTGCAAGCACTTTTAATCCTTGGATTTGTTCTAGCCAATGATATGAAAGCTGAGGCTTCGTGGGCATTGATCGGTCTTACTTGTAGACTTGCTCAAGCTCTAGGCCTTCATAGGGGGCCTAACGAGAGTGGTAGATTCACATCTTCCGAGGATAATGATTTGCCTCGTCGTAAACTATGGTATGCTCGCTCACTCTCTGTCATGTTTCTCTACTGGTCTAACTAGTTTCAGGTGGACAATCGTCTGGCAAGATAGTTTACTCTCACTGTCATTTGACAGATCCCCAATCGCTGTGATCACAAGATGTAAAGTCCCACTAAGCCCCATCGCTTTGACGGAGGGTTTCACCTACACAGAAGCTATGTATCATCTATGTCAGAGAGTATTGGATTTCGTCAAGAATGATTCGGTATCTGAGCCTGATTATAATAAAATCATCGCCAATTCAGTCGACGTCGAGAACATTCGTCAAAGAGTTCTCCCAGCACTCCGCATCAAAGATAAATGTAGAACAGTCCAAGATAGATTACAATACTTCGCACTTCGTCTTCACACATCTTTTGTCGTCTCTGTGTTGTGCCGACCTGCTCTTCGACGCGGTGAAAATGGAATGTCTTCCGACCAGAAGGCAATCATCGCCGAAAAGTGCAAACAGAATCTCACAGAGACTGTTAGAATGTACTTAAAAATGCACTCACTGAGTGTCATACCCACACGTTCATGGGCATTCACCTTTCACGGCCTCTCATCTGCAGTTCTTCTGGGGATCTTGGGTGAAACGAAAACTGACCCGGAAGTTCGACAGCTGCAAGGTGATCTGATAAGTGCTCTGTCGGTTACTGCAGCAAAAGAACAGCCATCTACCGTTCCCAAATCAGATAAGGATATTGAACTCAGCGGACCTCTATCAAGGGCTTTGGCTGCTCTGAAGAATATATATGATCATGGATGGGTGGTTGAGCAACAACAAATTCAACAACGAGCGGTCATGGTCCCGGAAGCTCAGACGATCCAGGATCCAGACTTTAAATCTACAAGTGAATATGAACAACAGAATGCTGCGCTTGCTATGGCTTCTATGCAAAATGGGATGGTACCACCGTATGTTTGCTGTACTTCCGACGACTTGATCCAAAATTGTTGACTAACAGACACACAGTATGGACTATGCGCAACAAATTCCTATGAATAACATGAGTGGTGATATGCAGTCTGTAGAGCAGACGTTAAATATGTCACCAATGGATTTGTTCGATTCAATTTTTTGGGGTAAGTCATTCATGTCCACTTTTATTTCTTGGGTGCTGCTCATCCATTGATGCCTCCATCTCGCTACATGTTTCTCGTTCTATTCAATCATGTCTTTCGCTCAAAAGCAACTTGTACTGACATCCCACAGAACCCTACCCTCAGAATGGTCTCGAAACAGGCTTTGATTTTGCCGGAGCACCATTTTACCCGCAAGCACCCTTTTAAAGAAATTCTACCTTTATTAGCTACCCTGACCTAATGTTTTATAATGACAATGAGGATGATGTGTTTGGTATAAGAAAAGTTTAAGGGGGGGTTGGACATGCGTCTTGGAGTATTACTGTGTTTCGGAAGTTTATTCTGTTCGCTGCGGGGAATTCAAAGGACATTTAGTATAATGATTTTTAATGAAAATTTTATGGATTTGGTTACTGATACATGATGTTTTTCATGTTGACATGGTGTGATATGTTGTGCAAGTACTCTGGGCGATAACCGTTGAGTTCGAGGAGCGTAGAGTAATTGCCCGGTGAAGAAATTCACCTCCACACCTCGATTACTGCATCTTCGAATTGTCAGTCTAAATCCACAATATGATCTGGAAATCATTTTACTTCGCCCAGCCTGCAAAAAGCCAAAGTTCAAATTAAAAAAGATAAATCATCCACCATCATTCTTCTCAGATCTTTCACATTCACATTCACATTCACATTTGTAGAATACCTGACTGCCAGTTATATCAATTCTGAGGTGAAATTTCCTTTCATGGGCTTCAGCCGAGCAACCCCGTATACTTATAAATCTGGATCTACTAAAGGAACAGCCATCCGAGAATAGAAAATCGATTAGGGTATCTTGCTTAGAAGCACTGGGGGAATTTTCGATGTTCTGATTCTCACATAGTAAACACATAGCACATAGCACATAGCACTCATAGCATACTCCCGAGTGAATCTGACCTAACATCATCCCCCCCTCCAACATTCCAAATCGTTAAATCCTAGTCTCAAATTCATTCTCCTCAGGGAACTAAATTCAAGCACAGATATATGATATCTCTTCCTCCATTCTTTCAGAGACCTCCTACGAAGAATCTCAAAGAAGTTCATAAAATACTGATCAAAGAGAAATATGTATCATATGACGATATTGAATTCCCACTCTTTTACTTTACGCATCTGATAAAGTGAACTAGCCAGTCCAAGTGAAACGGAAATTAAGGATATCATTGAGATACACATTATACAAGACCATCACGGTAGCACAATTGCATAGAAAATGCTCAAATGTAAATTAGAGAAAGAGAGAAATCTCATAAAATTAACTCATCTAACCTTAAGTAGATTATCAAAAGGCTTTTGATATTCACCCCACCGAGGAAATAATACAACCATTGAAAGAAGAGGAAGAAAGGAAATAGTATCCCAAAACGCCTCATGATCAATACCCAGACGTACGAAGACAGTTGAGTCATGATATCCCCAACTCAGCCAGTACTTTAAATTCCTAGCCAGGAAGCGTGCCATGCTCATGCATCTCTCGCATAAATGTGATATCCAGGTCCATCACGCGGTGCCCAAAACCACCCTACCCTCCAAAACATCCGCGGATGTGGAGATGAAGTAGAAATACACAATCATAAAATTTCTCCTTTCCTTTCCTTATTTCTCCATCCAAACCCCTGCCTAACAATAAACCAATTTGTCACAATATCCTTCACTTGATGACATGCTCATCATTGTCCAATGACTTGCCGACCGAAATTACCCAAAACCAGAACTAAAGTCAAAAACCAAAAACAACCCGAGAGTGCGTGATACTTATACGCCTCTTTATTGGAACCGCTACCGCGCAAAATACAAAAGTTAATCTCATCTCTCGATTAGAGAGCGAGAAATCTATTCTTGCATAGCGTCGCCGGCATTATCGTTTGTGGTTTGTTTTGGGCTTGAGATGTCTTTGCCGAAAAGTGGACCATTTGCGGCAAGTTTTTTGGCAGAGGTTTTTGCGAAGAGAGAGCGAGGTTTGGTGTTCCTGGAGGGATGCTGTTAGTATCTGTTTCTTGAGATATTTGATGTGTAGTTTATAGATGGTAGGATTGCGCGAGGCTGTGCGAAAGCCTTCGCGATTTGTGATGAAGGGAATAACGGAAGATGAGTACTCACTTTCCAACTTGTTTGTTGCGATAAGCTGACAATTTGGCAGTAGTTGGTGACTGGATAGTATCCGATGGTGAGACATATTTCTCCTCTTGACCCCTATAGTTTTAAATGAATTAGTGAATGCTCTTTTATCCCAGTATTATCTGTGGATGTATATCAAGTGAAGGGATGGTGAAGCTCAAAATTGCTGAACCGTGTAGGTGAAAGTACTCAAAAAAAGGGAAGAACATACCCATTCTGTTGCATCTTGTTTTGCAAAACTTGACGATGATATTCCATCGAATGAGGGTCAACACCAACTGGTGTCTTCTCATCAACTACGCTGTTGACTTGATTCATAGCTGAGATATTGACGTCTTTGTTTGAGAGAACGTTTGGTGAAGACATGGTGTATATGTTCTTGTGAATGTATTGATTGTTGTTTATTTGTAGTAAAGAAGTATTTGATTGTAAGTTTTCTCAAAGGTTTTTGTGGTTGTGAATGGAATCAGATATTGTAGTAGAAGTGAGGACTTTATGTGTTTTTATGTATTTGTTCTTCAGTTGTAGCGAAATCGAAAATTTATGATCTTCCTCTGGAATT
Organism: Botrytis medusae; assembly: GCA_019395255.1. Taxonomy (NCBI): domain Eukaryota; kingdom Fungi; phylum Ascomycota; class Leotiomycetes; order Helotiales; family Sclerotiniaceae; genus Botrytis; species Botrytis medusae. Next base: position 371,980 of record JAHXJL010000025.1, read on the forward strand.
ATTTACGCTTGTTGTCTAGGTAACGAAGAGCATATTTCTTCCGTTGCTCCACTTTCCCCTCCAAGTTACCAAGTCCAAGCCCAAGCCCAAGCCCAAGCCCAAACCCATGCCGTAAAATCATACAGTACGAGTATATTGAAACTCAATCACTGACGTAAAGATGGAAACGTTTGATTGGGTTGGGTTGGATTGGATTGGCTTGGATTGTTGTGTTTGTTTTGATTTATTCAATCTTTATGTCCATATCATAAAGTGGATATTGTTCAATTATTATGCTCGTTTTGACATGAATCTTGAACCTTATGAATTATATTACACCTCAATGGAGTAGGTCATGCGAAAATTCAGTATCAATTCCCTTGTACGCAGAAACAAGCTAAATCCCTGGCCCTATCTGATCTACAACTTAGACTTCTCCCGAATAGTTGGTCCTGGTTCTACATGCTTGACTCTGTACTTCGCAAACAGAGCTTCGGTAGCTTCCATTTGTCTGTGAATCTTTTGAGTCACCTCAGCTCCTCTTTTGTTTTCGTTTCTACCCAACTGTTGTAGATGTACCTCATCCGGTCCATCGGCCAACCTCAATGTTCTGATATTTGCCCACATGGATGCGAGAGGGGTATCTTGACATACACCAGCTCCTCCAAATGATTGTACGGCACGATCAATGACAGTTAATGCCATAGTTGGTACGAGTACCTTTGCCTCACCGATTTCCTTTAGCGCACTCTTTGCACCTCCTTCATCTATCTTAATGGCAGCATTAAGCACAACTAAACGGGCTGCGTCGATTTCAATTCTTGATCTTGCCACCCATTCGAGGATCACACCATGTTCTTTCAACTGTTTCTTGAAAGGTGTCTTTTTAGGATCATTGATACGCATGAGCATCCAATCAAGAGCTTTCTCAGCCTACGATATGATTAGTCTTGGAATATTTTTGTAGATGTAGATATCATTAGAACTTACAGCACCAATAGATCTCATACAATGATGAATACGTCCGGGACCAAGACGACCTTGAATAATTTCGAATCCACGTCCGGGGCCGAGTACCATATTTCTCGCTGGCACTCTGACATTCTTGAATGTCAAATGACCGTGTCCGTGAGGTGCATCATCAAAACCATAGACTGACAACATTCTGTTGATAGTGATACCAGGAGCATCGGCTGGTACCAAAATGACAGATTGCTGCTTGTATTGATCCGGATTGTTAGGATCACTTTTAGCCATAACAATATATACTTTGCATCGTGGATCACCTGCGCCACTCGACCACCATTTCTATATGGCAGGTTAGCTCAATTGCCCCTGACCAAGAATAAAGATACTCCAACTCACCGAGCCATTCAAAATCCAATCATCTCCATCTCTTCTCATATCCATCTGAATATTCGTAGCGTCCGAACTTGCGATATCCGGTTCCGTCATCAAGAAAGCCGAACGAATCTTGCCGCTCAACAAAGGAGCTAACCACTGTCTCTTCTGTTCCTCATTTCCATATTTCGCCAACACCTCCATATTTCCGGTATCTGGCGCCGCACAATTCGTAGCTTCAGATGCCAAATGTGATTTTCCCAATTGTTCTGCCATCAATCCATATTCGAGATTCGAGAAACCGGCTCCTTCTTTGTAATGCGATTTTGCGAGGAACAAGTTCCATAATCCGAGACTTTGTGCCTCTTTCTTAAGGTCTTCGATGACCGAAGGATAGGCATCCCATCTCTGAGTACCTTCACCAAGTTGAGCGTGGAATATAGGGTCGGCGCTGTGGATTGTCAGTAGTGGTCTTGTACGGTGAAGGACGTGAAACGAAATGATATCGTGGCAAACATACGGTATGCATTTCTCTTCGACGAATTTGGTAACAAGATCAAGTGTTTTCTTTGCATGATCGCTCACACGATTAGCGGCCTAGAAAAACAGATTAGCATTTGAGGAGGCAGGATCAGATGAATAGCGCCTACGAGAATAGGGATCTTGTCGGACATGATGGATGTGATTTCAAGGAGATCTGGAAATATGTGTGGGAAATCGTGTCAAAACTCAAGGCGATTTCAGATATAAGAACGATTGTATGTTCAACGAAGCTTCTTATTCATAAATATTTAATTGAATGGAAGATTAATATAAGCATTGAGCTCCTCTTCGTTGTCTTAATGTATTCTTAGCTTCTGTTACCCCAAACTTCTCCACACAAGTTCGGCTCGGCCAATTGTCACATACCGAGGCAATTCACGATGTGGGGGCCAGGAACGCTATTCATCGAATCCTATAGGATGCACTGTGCATGATGTTCTGAAACGAGTGGTACGAGAAATCGATCCATATGGTAAGGTTTCAACTCGTTGACCGAGGTGATATTCATTTTCTATGTAATCACTACCTTGACTCCAACCAGAAATGCAAACCGCCACCGTTATTGAGGTATCCTTTCTATGAACCAAATCCGACCGATATCAGACCTTTAATCAGCGAAATAGTTCGCTCTTCTCTTGCCCTTTCCACCTGGTTTGTTACCCTTAAAGTGCTTCTTGCTAGTCAGTTTCTTGATATCATTTGGATCCACGTCCTTCTCCAAGGCTATTAATGTTGCCTGTTTCCTCCCCGAGAGTAGTTTTCCGCTGGCAGTTCCTTGCTCAGAGTATTTATGACTGAAAGGCATTCGTAAATGTGCTGAATTACCTTGCCCTTGAGCAAAGAAAGTACTGTCGAGGTTCTTTGACTTTGGTCCTTGAGGCATTTCGATAACATCGGAATCGACAACAGATGCTTGGTCATCGGCGGATGACGCCATAGATGCCAAAGCCTGTCGTCTCTTCTCTGGTAGATGACCTTCGTCATACAGCTCTCTATTAAATTCAAAAGGATCAATATCCAATGGAGGAGGCTGACAAAATAGCAGCTTTCCATTAACGTAATCCTTAAGAATATGTCTAGCAGCTCTCGACTCATCTGGCTGACCTTGCCCAGTTCTTCTGAAACCTCTTGCTCTAGCATACGCTGTTAACATCTCTTCAGCTGTTGGTATACCGGTTCCTCCTTCTTCCAAAGGTCGGGTCACGATTTTCATTCCATACAAAGCTTCTAGGAACCCTTGAGGTATGCGGTGTGCTACCAAACCAGCTGGACCCACAAACTCTCTAAGTTGATCAATAGGTAGAATACCGTTGCACACAAGTTCTGCTTTTGTGGTAGCAAAATTTGGGAAAACCAAACCAGGACAATCGCAAAGTAGAACTTTGTCACTAAGATGAATAGTTTGGAAATGCTTCGTTTTTCCTGGCGTTGATGATACAGACACCTTTTTGGCACCAATTAAGGCGTTAATGGTAGAAGATTTACCAACGTTAGGATATCCGACGAGACCAATTTGAGTCTTTCTAGTAGTTCCTGACTCAGAGTCTATATTTGTTAGCTATAGGATTAATTGCATGAATGTGATAAACTTTACCTTGAACGTCAGGTGCATGCACCAAGAAAAGAGCCTCCAACTCATCTACAGTCAAGATTCTGGTACTTTCAGTCTCAGCGATTTCTTCATCGCTTTCCTCATCATCTTCCTCAGCAGCTACCTCTTCATCTTGCTCATCGCTGTCCGCTTCACTATCCTCATCCTCTTCATCGTCGTCATCAAGCCCAAGTGCTCTCGCCTTCTCTGCTAGCTTTGATGCAGAAGCAGAAGCCTCGGTTTCTTCTTCAGTCTCCTCCAACATCGCTTCGTTTAATTCTTTTGCCAAAGCTGCTGAGAAAAACTTGTATTTGATACCGGCGGCCTCAAAATAATCAGCCCAGTGTTGTCTTTGCTCCAAAGTCAACATATCAGCCTTGTTTACCAATAGGAGATTCTCTTTGCGGCTATCGACATCTTTAACGTATCTTTCTAAATCTTCAGATCGAAACAAAAGCGGGTTCCTGGCGTCAACGATTTGTACAATAAGATCAGATCTCTCAATAACTCTCCACAACTGCCTCCAAACCTCCAAATTGCGCTCAAATGGTGTCATCAATAAATCGTTATTTTCCTGAAGTTCAGCCAGTCCTCTTCTCCATTCGAGAAGACCATCTCTCTCCATTCTATCAAGTTCTTGTGGGGTTGTAGTAGAATCCCATTTCGGTCTTCTTGGAACTGTGAGTCTTTCCTTATGTACCTTCTGCTTGCCGACTGCAGCTCGTTCTTCCGCAGCCGATAACAGGTATGGATTCTTTTGATCGGTGTGAATAATTTTAACATTGTTCATCTTCTCTGCTGTGAAATCTGTGCCAGCTAACTCTGCAGTGGACAAGAATTCATCGAGTGCTGCCTGCTCCGTAACCGATCGCATCTTGACCCAGCTGGCCTCTTGCTTTTCGTTTGTGACATACTATATTCTTTCAGTATCGAGAGATGTATTAATCGGATGTAAACATACGGTTTCTCCAGTGTCCTTGTGCGTTCTCTGAATTCCAGTCGCCGTGGTCTTTTTGCGATCTGCTCCTTTGCCCTTCCCGAATCTATCATTCATCAAACTGTTTCCCAGTCCGACGGCATTTTTGGATTTTGCGAGAACCATCGTGTTTACTTGTATCCGTTTTTCAACAAGTTTCGTTTATTTTCGATAAATAATATTAATTATAAAAACACTACAAGAAAGTTTCAATAGTTCGCGGGGTTGAGAACGAACGATTGAATTTTATAATTTTACGGTGGAGTTTTGATTATCTCTGATTATCGAGCAAAAATGAGGGGCAAATTTCTCGGCTTAGAACTGTGATAAAATAAGTTTGACCCGCCTAAAAAAACAGCCCCTCGCACTAAGAAAATTAAATCTTTCCACACATGTAAATTTATAATTCTGACACCTTCAATTGTAAACTCCCATACCGCGAATTCCTCGTCCGAGCAGAAAGATAACAACCACTTCTCAACATTACGACTATTAAACAATATCGGCAACATGGCTCGTGGAAAATGGATCGATAAGAAAAATGCGACACATTTTCAACTTGTTCATCGTCCTCAAAACGATCCGTTAATTCACGATGAATCCGCTTCGTCCATGGTCTTAAACCCCACCAGTGCACCCAATCCGAATAAAGTCAAGAAACTCGATGATTTAACCGCAGAGCTTGGTTCAGGCATTGCGCATGTCAGAGACAACGAAGGTGAAGCCGCAAACTATGGTGTATATTACGATGATACCGAATATGATTACATGCAACATATGCGCGACTTGGGTCGTGGAGGTGGTGAATCAACTTTTGTCGAAGCCACTGGTCCAAAGAATAAGAACAAGGGCAAGGGAAAGCAATCTTTGGAAGAGGCGCTCAAGAACGCAAGTTTGGAAGACAAAGCTGGGGCCGTTCTTGATGATGAGATCTTGCCATCCAAGAACCTTCGCAAGGTCACCTACCAAGCGCAACAAGATGTTCCGGATGCTTTAGCTGGTTTCCAACCCGATATGGATCCGAGATTGAGGGAAGTTTTGGAGGCTTTAGAAGACGAGGCTTACGTAGACGATGATGATGAAATTTTCGGAAAATTGGCAGAGGACGGTGAGGAATTGGATGAATATGAATTTGATGAGACCTGGGATGATGAAGATGGATGGGAATCGGACGCCACTGCAAAGCCTACGCAAGAATACAAGGACGCACCTGCTACAACTCAAGATATCGATAATGATGAACGAGAGGATCATGGCGATGGGGACTGGATGGCAAACTTCAGTAAATTCAAGAAGGACCAAAAGTCTAGTAAGGCTCAAGCTACGCCTTCACAAGCAGATTTACAGTCATCTATATTTACAACCACAACAAATGGCGGAAGACGCAAGAAGAGAAAGGGTGCTTTGACTAATCCTTCCGCATACTCCATGACATCGTCTTCACTATTCAGAACCGAAGGTCTTACTACACTTGATCAACGATTTGAGAAAATTGAGGAACAGTACAACGAGGATTTCGATGACATGGCGTCCGTCTCGATGGCTTCGTCTTCCGTTTCCACTGTAGATGGTGATGTTCGTCAAGACTTCGATGGCATTCTGGATGATTTCCTGGGCACTCATTCCATGAGTGGCAAGAAAAATGTCAAGAAGATGAAATACCAAACTGGCATGGAGCAATTGGATGAGGTTAGAATGGGTCTTGGTCCAGCACGCTTCACCAGCTTCGGTAGTCGTGCCAGTCGCGCCAGTCGCGCACAAAGGGCGTAATGGTGAGGGCATCTAAAAACAAGGAGTTGTGGGTTGCTATCTGGTTCACATAGTGCAGGGAGTTTGGGTAAAGGCTATGAAAAATTAGGAATTCCCCAAGGTTATGACATCTAAGAATAAAAGCGGTATCATGGCGTATGTTGGGGGCTTCATCTAGGACTTATCGGGCAATCATAGAATAGAAATATATATCTACATCTTTGCAAAAACTATACGTGCGTACTTTTGTACAATTACTAACATTGGTTTTCAAAATTTGATCACATTTATGACATTGGAATACTGTTCGAACTGCAAAAGGAAAAAAATTACCAGTAGCGGTGGCTCTCGAATGGCAGAATTCATGACACTGCCGTATGAAGTTTAGCGTGTAGATAACCCTGTTCTTGGATTATAGATCTTTGAGCTTGCGATAGTTACAATTCAATACGGTCAATTAACAAGTGAAAAGGAAATTCGAAAATTTTAATTGAATTCACTAGGAGTAAATACAAACATAAATTTAAACACTCCTCTCCGCGTCCTCTCCGCGTCCTCTACAGTCTCTCCATGATCCATATCACGAACCATGCTGCTCAGTAGCAGTAACGCCAGAGGCGCACGAGGAAACTCCAAGAGTTCACGAGGATCAAGAGGTCGCGGACAGACGGGTCGAGGAGCTTCAAACAACTCTTTTGGTAAGGCCCATCCCACTTTCATGACACCCATCAAGATCTCCAGCATTGGCCGACAATATCAATATATATCACGGGAAGTCCCATGCTAGAAATTAAAGTTTCATCAACCAAAGCATTCACATTATTATTATCATGGAAGAAACTCACACAGATTTGATCATTTAGCTACACCACCTTCAAGTGCGACGACAGCGGCAGATCCATTCGAAAAAGCGCGACTCGAGAATGCTGCGAAGCGCGAACAGAGGGGCCAAAACGGGATTGCGACCAATACCAGAGGAAGAGGTTCATCGCGCGGAGGGCTGCATAGTAATAAACAGGTCCGATTCGCGACTCCACCAATTGAGGAACAAACTGGCCCTCCTGCCAACGCAACACCTTCAGATATGAACAATTCTTTTGGATCGGGGACCGCCACGCTCTCAAACCCTTTCTCATTTACTACAAATACAAACACAAATACCTCAACAAATGTCTTCGGGGCACCTACTAGACCTAGCAACAGTTCATCCTCGCCATTTGCTCCCTCATCCAGCTCCATTTCTCCCAACACCAATGTATTCGGATCAGCAAGTGCAGCTCAACCTACAGCTGTAAACCCATTTGCTTCTTCAAATGCTTTTGGCACCCCATCGAGTGGCTCTACAACTCCTTTGTCTTCCCTGGTCAATTCTCAAAATCCGGGTATTCTGAAAGGAACAAGAGGCGCGTCCTCAAAACAAGCCTCATTCGAGAAGAAGCTCGAGAGACCTGCCCCACAAAATGCCTTGAAAAAGCCCGTCCAAGCAAATAATGGCTTTACCGATAAAAAGAACAAAGCATCCAACCAGTCGAAGCCAGGCTTCGAAAACACCTCATCCACGCCCTCGGACATGGCTTCGTTTGCTTCGAGTAGTGAACTAGCCACCAAGATTAATGCCCTTCTGCAAAAAGAAAAGATATATTCTCCGCGATGCAATGCGAAAAATCCAGGGGATCCTCGCGAGAAGACGGCTGTAAAGAACTATTTAGATGAGCTCAAGAAGTATCGAGCAAGCGTCCGCGCATCCCTCATCAAAGGCGGTTTCATTGACGATCCTCTCAAGCCAAAGAAACTCAGTGAAGCTATAGATTTTAAAGGAACATGCGACCAAATGTGTCCAGAAGAAGAAATCATACGAAGAATTATCGAAGATGACGTTCAGCGTGCCGAAAAGGAGCAAGCTCCCGACGGAACCATACGTCCTTCGCCTCAAATGATGATTAAAAAGTTGGCCAGGTCTGCCGCAGGAGAAGATGCACCACTTCCTCAAGATGTCCGTTCACCTGCTGCACTCAGACGAACACTTGATTATCTTATCGACACAGTTTTAGGGGAGGATAATAATCTGGCAGCTCAACATGAATTCTTGTGGGATCGAACACGTGCAATACGTCGGGATTTCGTATTCCAATCGTCAATGAGCCCACCAGAATTGGCTGATCAAGTTTACTGCCTGGAAAAGATCACCCGGTTCCATGTCACTGCGCTACATCAGATGTCGAAGCCTGAAGTTGCACCGGAGAACTTTGTGGAGCAACAGGAGGTTGAACAACTTAGCAAATCTCTCCTTTCGCTGATACATGCTTATGAGGATTGCAATTTACAAAATATACCTTGCGAGAATGAAGCCGAATTTAGGGCATACTATGTACTACTTAATAGCAGCAATCCTGGGATCCTGGAGACAGTACAAAATTGGGGATGGAAATTTTGGGGAGAATCGGAGCAAATTAAGATTGCCGTTGGCTTAGTTGAATGTCTACAAAATATCTGGAGCCCACGTGGCCCGCTACAACCATTTTCGGTATTGAACGTCGCTGAAAATGCCTTCTCTCGCTTCTTCACGATTCTGAAAGGGGAAAATGTGTCATACACAATGGCTTGCTTCGCTGAGATGCACTTCAACGAAGTTCGGAAGAACGCACTAAAGACGATATTATCAGCCTATCAGCGACAGCGTGATCAGCCAAAGGACTGGAATATTGCCAAACTGAATCAATACTTGCACTTCGATGATCCATGGGAGATAGTTGACTTTGGCGAAGCTTATAGCCTCCGATTTGACGACCTGGATGACGATCCCTGCTTATCGTTAGCCTTGGATAATCAAGTCGTTGATCCATTTCCTCCAATCAAGCAGCCCCATTCCGTGGAAGTTGTCGAGCGAAAACGCACTGGTCACACTCTCACGGAGGTAATCGATATGACTGTGTACGAAAGGGTGTCGGCAACGACGACTCAGGGTGAAGAATCAAGTTCCGACGATGGATTGTTCGTGAAGGACAATTCAGGAGAGTCTTTCAACATAGGGGGCGTTAACTCATTCTCTCCAGCAAGTACATTTCCCCAGCCGCCAAAGCCCCCCGGCTTCCCAGCGGCACAAACACCACCTCAGCAAGCTTTTGCAACGGTTCCAGCAACGCCATTTTTCGGCTTTCCATCCGCAAGTCAGACAAATACTGCCCAGCCCGCCACTGAAATCTCATCAGAGAAGCCAAAGGATGCAAGTGTACCGTCTAGTCTATTCGCCCCACCTGCTCCGGCCGCTGCATCTGCTCCATTCGCTCCACATAATCCCTTTGCAGCCACTCCAACGGATACACCACCGCCCCAACCTAAGACTGCAGAGCCAGCAAAGTTCACTTGGCCATCAGACAACGGTGCATCTCTGAAAAAACCACAAATCTCTACAGATCCACCAAGATTCATTTGGCCTTCAGACAATCCAACCTCTTCAAGCCTACCCCGAACAAGCGCCATAGAAAGTCCGAAAATTTCTCAATCATCAGCAATCAAAACTCCCACTCCTCCAACTCCAGCCCCGCAGATCACTGAGCCCAAAGTCAATGATTGGAGTTCCAGTTTCACACCAGCGCCTCAATCCGTGTTATCTGAACCCGTAGCACAATCTTCTGCATCTGAAACCGCGAAAGCAACTGCAATTATTCCAACACCGCAGCCAGATCTCAGCAATTTATTTAAACCTGTCGTGAAAGAAACGCCGCATCCCGTTACTCAGATATCCGCACCTGAAGTCTCCCCACTAGACAATTTTGCAAAATGGATTGCCCTCGGCGAGGATGGAATCGTTGAGCAATTCATGACATATACCGTCCAGACTTTAGTACAAGAAACACTGGAAAATTTCATGAAAGATGAGGCCAAGAAGGCAAGAAAGGAGGCTAAGCGAATTGCCGAAGAGGAGGATGAATTGGCACGAAAGGAAGCCGATGAGTTTCGACGTAACGCAGTAGCCGTGAAATATTTTAATATGTGGCGGATCAACGCTCATAATCTATGGGTGCGCCGACAGGGGAGCAAAGCTAGAAGAGCTCGGATAGAACATGCTGAAAGCATGAGATCCTCCAGGGCTGCACTTTCGGCAAATGTTGTTGATGACTTTAGAGTTTCCATTTCAAAGGGTAAAAAGCGAGTGAAAAGCAGTCCTTTCAAAGGTCGGCGACCAAGCCTGGGGAGTCTCTTGGAAGGAACCGGGGTTCTTGAAGGTGTACACAACCCACGAGATGAGATACGAGAAATTGTTTACAACGGGCATACTGAACATGGCAACAAACGATTCAAGTCTTCTGTATCTTCTATTGCATCGGATTCAAGTTCAAACACGCATACACGCAGTCAGTATGATAATCCTTTGCAACGTTCACTACTCTCTGATCCTTCTTTCCTGAATGGAGGATCTCGAATTCATCTTTTGCCCACTTATCAGGCGGAAGATGAGACGCGGTCACAACTCAGTGGTGTACAAACGGATTATTTCCGATTGAAAGCCAGAGGCATTACCACTCTTCCTAATGGGACCCCTCTTGCTGCTTCTGTAGCAAAAGACTCTTTGCGCCAAAAACAATCTTTCGAGGGTAGTGGCAAGCCTATCAGACTTCGAAAATCGATGATACAGAACGAACAATCAACTCCAAGAAGCAGCCCTGCTAGGGAAGCTGCTCAACAATTAATTCTCCCTGCACCAACTGGCGACGAAGATATTCAGCGTCTAAAAGAGCGAGCTAGAGCCGTTATGGCAGTTGATTCCGGAACAAAGCGTGGGTTGGATGGTGATGATGATGATGATGATGAACTGTTCAAGAGAGCAAGGAGAATTAGAGAAAGGATGGATAAAGATTCAGAGTGGCTAAGGCGAGAAGTTGATAGGTATTCTGAGAGTAGAAGTGGGTCATGGTCATAGATGTATTAATAGCATTTTTTGGGCGTTTCAGTAGCAAGGCGGTTCACGTGAGGGTATTTGAAAGGAAGGAGTTTGGAAGCCAAACTTTGCATCTATGGTAGGCGTTGTAAGGATTTTATAGGATGAGGTTGATGATACCTTGGTACCTTTTTGGCATTAACAGAATGTCACACAAATAAAGGTTGGATGAGATCAGGAAAAATACAATATCAATTTTCATCTGATTAGTATATATTTTTTCGTATTATTTTCTTGATATTATCTGGTGGTAATCAAGAATACTGTGTGGACAACCCTCATACTCAAACCAGAACAAAAAATCAACTGGTTAGTCAACAAAAGTCTCGAGTTCTTGAAATCTCATTTGCCAATGTCTGATCACGTGATACCGGGAGCTTTACCTTGTCCGAACTAGCTCCCTCCACCAAAATTTCTCGTCGGTAAATTTTCTAGAGCTTGAAATCTTCGAGGAAAAGTGAAAAATATCCAACCACCTCGACAGCGACCACAAAACATCGGATATTGTAGATTCGTCAATTACCTTTATCCAAGATGGCGCTTGTATCGACAAAGAAAGAGCAAGAGGTTGATTACACAATCAAGCCTGAAGCTTTAACTCCAGCCGTTGACACCAGCAGCTGGCCATTATTGTTGAAGAACTATAATAACTGTATGTTTGAAGATACTTGGGCAATTGGAACACTGCTGACATTGTTTAGTACTTGTCCGCACTGGACACTTCACCCCAATTCCCAATGGCTGCACACCGCTGAAGAGAGACCTCAAGTCCTACATCAGCTCTGGTGTCATTAACCTCGACAAACCCTCGAACCCTTCCAGTCACGAAGTTGTAGCTTGGGTTAAGCGCATGTTAAGGTATACACTCACCGATGCGCAGTCAAGTTGCGACGAAAGCTAACTGTTACAAACTCTAGAGTTGAGAAGACTGGTCACAGTGGTACCCTCGATCCAAAGGTTACTGGATGTTTGATTGTCTGTATTGATCGCGCAACAAGACTCGTAAAATCGCAACAAGGTGCAGGAAAGGAGTATGTCTGTGTTATCAGATTACACGACAAACTCCCAGGTGGAGAAGCTCAATTTGCGCGCGCCTTAGAGACCTTGACTGGTGCTCTCTTCCAGCGTCCTCCTCTCATTTCTGCCGTCAAGCGTCAACTTCGTATCCGAACAATCCACGAGAGCAAGCTTTATGAATTTGATAATGACAGGCATTTGGGTGTTTTCTGGGTTAGCTGCGAAGCTGGTACATATATCCGTACCCTCTGTGTCCATCTTGGATTGTTGTTGGGTGTTGGTGCACACATGCAAGAGTTGAGGAGAGTACGAAGTGGTGCTATGGATGAGACCAAGGACATGGTCACTCTCCATGACGTTTTGGATGCTCAATGGATGCAAGACAATGCACGCGACGAGGCATACTTGAGAAAGGTTATTCAACCATTGGAGACCCTTCTTACTACTTACAAGAGAATTGTTGTCAAGGATAGCGCAGTCAATGCTGTCTGTTACGGTGCCAAGTTGATGATCCCTGGATTGTTGAGATACGGTATGTTTGTCAAAAAAAAAAATCTCCCCCCAATCCGCAATGATTAGACACGAGTTTCATGCACCACTCATATAGCCTTCGGGTCGTTGATGAGGAACAAACCACTTTTGAGAATGAGCAATGCGATACACTGCCGTTTTTCGAGATTTGAAATGAGGAGAATTTACGCTAATCAATCTTACAGAGGCCGATATTGAGGTTCACGAGGAGGTCGTCCTTATGACCACCAAGGGAGAAGCCATTGCTCTCGGTATTGCGCAAATGTCCACCGTTGAACTCTCATCTTGCGATCACGGTGTTGTTGCCAAGGTCAAGCGTTGTATCATGGAACGTGATCTCTACCCACGTAGATGGGGAATGGGACCAGTAGCAATCGAGAAGAAGAAGATGAAGACTGAGGGCAAGCTCGATAAATACGGAAGACCAAATGAAGCCACTCCAGCCAAGTGGAACAATGAATACAAGGATTTCAACGCTCCTCCTGAGGATGGAGCTATCGCTATCCACCCAAAACCTGAAGTAGTTGCCGCTGCTGTTGCTCCAGTACTTGCACCAATCGATGGAAACGCTGCCGAGGATGATGAAGAAAAGAGCGATAAAAAGAGAAAGAGACATGATGGAGAGACAGCCGAGGAGAAGGCTGAGAGAAAGCGCAAGAAGAAGGAGAAGAAGGCCAAGAGGGAATCAAAGAAATCCGCCGCAGGCAGTTCTGACAGCGAGTAAATTCGAAAAGTAGAATTTTCACTTGACTTATTGTCATGATTGGATCTCGGTGTCAAGTTCATCTTTTCTTTTTTCTGTGTTTCCTTGTTTCTTACGGTGGGGATGAGAATTGGCGTTGATCGATGAATATTACTGTCTCTTTATGTGTGCAACGAATGCAACATAGCTTTTGTATCATACTTGCAGGGGTTCTTTTTTGCAGGCAGGGTAGTTATAAAAGAATTCGTTAAAATAGGACAATTGAATAAAAGTATACTTAAAATCACATTGCATATTACACATGGACATATTGGTGATGTGTTATCCTTTAAATATCGGCATGTATGGTGGGCATAGTAAAACTATATGGGGAGCAACAACAACACAGCGATTATATTGCATAATACTTATAATTACATGGTGTCTCCTGACACCACTTGATCATCATACCTTCTAAAAATTTAATTAAAAATCTATTTCACCTCTCCATCTATACAACACATACATAATTTACTACTCAGGATATAACGTCCCCACACTTTTCACTCTCTTCACTCCTCATACTCCTATCAATATTCAAGTTTCTTTCCCCGCGCTACCCTCTTCCCATTCCTGTTATAGATACAAAGAAGTCTAACTAACCCCATCCTTATTCTCCCACGGTCCCACCCAAGATGCAAATCCGAAGAATCGAAAATTTTATTGTGTGTATGGATTTATAGGGGTGTGTGTGTGGATATAGCTAGGTATGTATGCGGAGGTGCGATGCCATTATCTCTTTGATTATTTCATGTTCTGAGTTTTGAGTTCTATATCGTATGTTTGGTAACTTTGGACATATACTTATTATACTGCTCTCTTGTTGTATACATAGTAATATATTATATGTTGACGGTGATCCTGCAAGTTTAGTGAGTGGTATGTTTATGGTGAGTGAGTCGTGGTATGCTGGGACGAAACTAGGATCTGAGATCTATGAAATGGAATGGAGAATTCGGATTTGGATTTGGATTTTGGGTTGGGTTTTTTTTTTTTTTGATTCAACGTGATAATGAGAGATCTTCTCATATATCACTGATTCGATCTTTGGGGATTACTGAGAATATTTATCTACATAGATGATTGGTGTGTTGTACTTGTTTTGTGTTTTTTCGGGATTTGGGAATTAAGTGATAGACATATTTACACATAGAAAACAAGACAAGATGTAATTTCGGATTTCGGATTAAATTCTAACAACTTAACACTTTTTACTTTTGTAGGATGTTTTTTTTCCCCCTTGCTTTCTTTCGTTCTATACTTGATACTTGATCTTCTGCTTATATACTATGCATCACCGAAGAGTAATATATGAATAGTTACAAACAGACCTCAGGATAGATCTCTAGATTTCTCCCGAAACTATACTCTCGTAGATATAAATATAAGTCCAAATTTCAACTTTCAACTTTCAATCAAGGTTAGTGACTCCGCCGATATCTTCCAACACAATACATAATTTATTCGTCGACTTGATTTTGAGAAGGAAGGGAAGTCGCTGTGGGTTTGGTGTGCTGCTGTGATGGAATTTTGATGGTGGTATGGATGATAATAGTATTGAGGATGTGGTAGGGTACTGAGGGGGTTGTGAATGGCAATGGTATTGATAATACTGAGTAAAATGATATAGATATCGATCGATTTGCTAGAGATGTGGTATTATGGGAACGAAAAGCGAGGAGATCAGTATGAATACCGCTACTTAGCCAATTACCAATCTCTAATGTTCAAGAAAAATCGCACATGTCACATCCTTAGCATCTGTTCAACTTCCAACATCTCATCAACATAACATAGCTCAGCAAAAGGAAATTTGAAACACCATTATTCATCAACTTCTCTGTATATTCATTCCACTCACAGCCCAGCCTAAGCCTTAAAAGCACTAACAATACTAATAACATCCTCATCCGCCACAAAATGCCCCAATCCCACTCTCTGAGGCACATGTCTCGCGCTCGCTCCCCAAACCAACGCATATTTGAAAGTATCCTTTAGCGTCCTATGAATCTGATCACAGACATCTTCGATTCTCGACCCGCTCCTCACAATCAACGCTTCTGAGAAATCCGGATCCACTCCCTTCCTCTTTGTATAGATACGAATGAGTTTCAATTCTTCCCAACAGCGATCAACAACATCGCGAATGCCCAAATCCATCTCACAGGACATGACGACGGTATGAGGTTCTCGAGCAAGTTTGTCGAGGAAATCGAGGGAGACGCTGTCAATTTTGTTGTAGACGTATAGACACTTGATGTATTTGCGATGGTCTTTCATGATAACGTCGATGAAGTCATCGACGGTACAGTATTCGTCTCGGATGAGAACTTCACAGTTGAGAATTTTGTAATCTCGGAGAATGTTGTAGATCATCTTTTGATCGATGTATTTGGGTGGTGTTTGGAAAGTGATTTTCATGCCGCCGGCGGCTTTGGGTTTGAGATAGATGTTTCTGGATGAATTAGCATATGACTGTGTCGCGCTAGCTTTCTTGGTATGAACGATGAAGTGGAAATAAACATACGGTGGCTCCCTATTCAACCTAATCCCAACAGCCTCCAATTCCGCTTCCAACAACGCTCTCTGCTCCGCCTTCTTCGTAGCATCCAAAACCATCAAAATCAAATCACTCGTCTTCGCCGCACTAATAACCTGTCTTCCTCTACCCTTTCCCTCTGCAGCCCCCTCAATAATACCCGGCAAATCCAAAATCTGAATCTCCGCTCCTCCATACTCCAACACACCAGGAATAGCCGTAAGCGTCGTAAACGAATAGGCCGCTACCATAGATTGCGTCTTGGTAATCTTGGACAAAAATGTAGATTTTCCGACAGATGGGAAACCCACTAGGGCAATTCGCGCATCCCCGGATTTGGATACGTCGAAACCTGAACCACCTGCTCCTCCGGCTCCTGGACCGGGCTCGAGAAGTTGGGCGCGGTAACGAGCGAGTTTTCTAGATTGTGTGGTGAGCAAGAAGGATCATCTGTCAAGAAAGATCGAAAGGAAAGAGAGCAAACCCTTTGAGAAGTCCAAGATGATATTCTAAAACATGTCAGATCAGGTATGATCACGTGTTGTAAGTTTGTTCTTCCAGTAGTACATACCAGTGGCCTTATTTTCTATTCTCACAATTAGTACACATTCACAAGATGCTCCCCACCTCTAAAATCATCACACATGCACCCCCAAGCCCCCAGATTCATTCAACTTACTCTGCGTCCTCCTCATCTCATCTTCAATCCTTCCACAGCATTAGTATTCATCTTCCATTTCTCATCTCACCCCACAACCACATTCCCAACACCAGAAAACTCACTCCTTGATCTTTTCCGTAATATTCACCATCTTGACGGCTTTGGGCTCTACAAGCCAGTAAAATCTGCAATATCAAAGAAGCGTGTATGAGGAGAATCCAACTTGTGATTTTTTGAGGGTCTCGTTTGGGCACCCAAAAGCGGTGGGAGATGGCAGAACAAACCAATTTTTTCTGAGAGCTTGCCCGACACGGCCGGGAATAATGTCCAGAAAGTGTTCTTATTCCCAGTCGATGTAATTTTCAACAATTTTGTCCCTAAAATGCGACATGTAAATTACAAAAGTGAACAATTTTTCAGATATGCAACAAAACGATTTCTACCGAAGTTGACCCTCTTCACGTGACATTGCTTCCTTGCAATAAAAATAAATACTTGGGAGCCGTGGGAGGGAGCTTCCAAACAGATTATGAACAAATGTTGTTTGAGTATTTGCGTACGAAACTTTTATTAGTTATTTGCAGAATTATTGATCAAGGTAAATCAATTTCATTTTCGTCTTACGACACTTGAGGTACACCTTTTCTCTCAATCTATTGATTTTATCTTCTCATCAACCCATTAAGTAGATAGAGTTTCTTACTCCTTCCTTCCTTCCCTTCCATCAAAGATATCGATCCATTATTGATATACCATCACCCTTCTAAAACAGGAGTTCTAGTGATCCATTATAGCCAAAGAAAACAAAAGAAAGCAGAACCATCGCTTAGCTACGCCGTGCCATTATGCAATCAATCAGTCAATCAATCAATCTATAACCGCCTTCGCATCGTTCCCCTCCTCTCCCTCCTATCAACTCTTTCGACATCTCTTCCATCACCCCTCTCCACATCCCTAAAAATTCCCTGTTCCAGCATCCCCCACCTAGGAATCCATCTGCACCAACCCCACCAAGACCAAGCCGCCTGGCCCATAACCGCCGCTACAAAATTAGTTACGACAGAGCCCTCATTTATCTCTTTATTATCCTCTCTATGATGGATTAAACTAAAGCAATGATCTAGGCGTCGAATTCTTCTGTCCTACAGTCGATTTCAAGCCCGAGGTTTGGATAGCTAATGTTGGATCATACATTCTTTCTATAATCCACGCATCGAGTTGCTCATCATTCATACCACGAATAGCAGGTTCACGATCGAAGTTGAATTGTTGAGCTGCGCGGATTACTTGACGAGCGACAATGACGCTTACTTCGCGAATACGGTTGAGTTCAGGATAGAGACGACCGGCAGAAATTTCGGAAGGGGTAAGGGAGGTGCTGAGAGCTTCAGCTGAAGCGTAGATCTGTGTAATTAATAGTTAGCTATCTTGTGATTAATAAAAATAAATGTAGATTGAACGTACCATTTCTTGATTGATGCATGAGGTTTTGCAAAGAATTGATCCAAGTCCGATACCAGGGAACACATACATATTGCTAGAATCTCATTAGATTTCAAATACAACAATGCGGTGCACGTGAATACTTACTTCCCTTGTCCAGCAGAATATGTTTTGCCATCTTGAATATAATCTGGGAAAGGACTTCCACTAGCAAACAAGGCTCTGCAATCGGTCCATTTCATAGCTTCCTCGAATGTACATTCGGCTTGACTAGAAGGATTAGATAGTGGGAAGATGATTGGACTCTTATTCAACTGTGCCATTCTCTTGACAATTGACTCATCGAAAATTCCTCGGATCGTGGATAATCCCATTAGGATTGTAGGCTTAACATATTCAACCACTTCTGCGAGAGTTTTGTATTGTTTTCCATCATTGTCATCACGGGAAAAGTAGACTTTGTGGTCAGCCAACTTATCACCTCTATCGTTTGTGATCAGACCCTAGAGAAATTAGCTTTTGATTCCAAGCAAGAATGGCAGAGTGTATACCTTAGTATCAACAAACCAGAAGCAACGACGTGCTTCATCTTCCGTTAATCCCTCTTTTCGGAAAAATTCCACAATTTGTTGAGCAACACCAACACCAGCACTACCTGCACCCATAAAAACAGCTCTCTGGTCTTTGACAGGAACACCTGTTCGACGTAAAGCATTAATAATACCTGCTAAAATAACCGCGCCAGTTCCCTGGATATCATCATTGAAACAAGGATACTTGTTTTGATACTTTGCAAGAGATGGGAAAGGATTTTTGAAATCCTCATATTGAACGATGATCCTGCTCAGAAGTTAGTCAATTCTTTTTCATCAAGAGAACATCTGAAGCATACCCAGGCCACATCTTATTCAAAGCCACCATCAACTCCTCCATAAACTCAGCTTCCTCTTTAGTGGAAACCCTCTTCATACGATTTCCCATATATAATGGATCTTTAAGAAACTTTTCATTGTTGGTACCAAGATCCAGGGTGATTGGTAAGGTCTTAGAAGGATGAATACCGGCACATCCAGTATATAATGACAATTTACCAACTGGAATACCCATACCATTTACACCCAAGTCACCCAAACCAAGAATGCGAGAACCGTCAGTAACAACCGTCATCTCAACATCAGATTGACGCCAATTACCGAGGATTTCTTCTAGATTTCCTCGATCATGGTAGGAGAGATATAAACCTAAGTTTGTCAGTCTTTGACATTGGAGTTTGGACAGGAAATGAAATACCTTCAGGTTGTTGATAAATCTCTGACCATCGCAAACATGCTTCTCCTACCGTTGGTGTGTATATCAAAGGCGTGATATCCTACACACAACTGTCAACGCCAATTCCAATCATTCCACTTGTAAGTCACCCCCTCATTTCCCCGATCCCCCCATATTATCACCCCCAAAAGATAAAAATAAAAACATACCGTCAAATTCTCTTGCACCAATCGATAAAACAAATGCACATTGTTATTTCTCAAATTACTGAGATACATATATTTTTCAATGGGTGTCTTCTTCGCGTTTAATTGTTGAAGACCTTTCATCAGATCAGCATACCCTCTCCATATAAACAAGCCATCCTCCAGAACGGAGAATGAACCTGAATCGATCCTCAGAAGTACTCACATCTTGTCGTCTGAAGCTTATGACTTTCTACATTAGGAGGAACGAGACCTAATGTTTGATTCTTTCTTCTCAATTCTATTGAATGTGAGGTATCGGGAAGTATACTATAAGGATTCCATCATTAGTCTATTTCCTTCGCCATTAACCTATCTCTATCTATAATCATCGAAACATCTTAAACCCAACCTTCCCATCCAACCCACCAGAAAACAAAAGGAGAAAGAAACTCGTGACTCACGGATGATCGAATTTAGTCATGTTGGCAACTTTGTCCGAAGAATACCTCTTGTGTAAAGGCGCAGTATTCGTAGATGTAGAATCAATAGTTGATTTGTAGGACTTAGGTATCTTCGTATTCAAGTGATGATTGGTGATCTCTTCAAAATCTCCCACGTCTTCAACCTCTGGTTTTGTAGCAGCTCCTGAAGCAGTCGATTCGTACCGATTCATGGGGAAGGAGCATAGCCTTGTTCCACGGGTATGGCTACGGCTCAGATTTTGAACCCTGGAAAGTCTCAAGCCTCGGTACATCTCGTCCGTCTACCTAGGTAAATTTGGTTCCAGGTTCCAAATCTACAGAGTAAGAAATGATTGGAGTTTTCCTTGAGGATATTTTTGATAGGATGAGAAATGGATGAATTCTGTTATAGAAAAAAGTCGAATGTTCAACAAAATTGGCAGGAAAAAGTATGTAGCATAGGAAATTGAGATTTTGGGCAATAAGACTCAGATTGAGTGGGTCAATCGTGTATATACGGGAGAGAAAAGTCGAATTTTATGTCACTTTCCCTTCTCGCTCATCAACCCAAAACCTCAGCTTAAGCCATATCGGAAGGTTGAGGAAGGGACGATATGAAAATCTTCTGATATCAATGAAATCTTCTTTTTCTGGGTTGATTTCTTTTTCATTCAATGTTACAACATATTCCAGTACATGCATACTTAATCACCCAATCAAAATCTAATTATATCTTTACATTCTTCACCAGATTCCCTAGTTTTGTGTTTTGTGAGGGGAAGTCCGGGGATGAACATCATGCGATCCCAACAGAACTACTTTTGAATATCGAGGGAGGCGCACGATGGTGTCAGAACATGTCAGAACAATGCAAGCCGTGTCTCAGTGCCCGAAGAAAAAGATTATCTTTACCTTTCTCTTCTGATCTTCGCTTTCTTCTATTCTGTTGAGTGTGCCGTGTCCGAGCTTTTGATGCATTTAGGGCGTATCCGAGGTCGGAGCTATTGCTTGCTGCTAGGTGATTATTCACTGCTGCATCAACCCATCAGCCCATCAACTCATAGATATATCAGCCAGAGCGGCTTGAGGTGCATCTCCCGCAGTGACGTCCAGACCGTTCATCTGCACTGTGTTGCTCTCGGCATGAGAATTGAGGCCCGTTTGTTGATCAAGTGTACTTCGCCATTCGACAAATTCATCAGATAGTATACCGCCATGTCCCTTTTCTTCTACCTTGAATACCTCAATGGCCATGGATTTTTCTCTTCTTCGAATCTTCCACACACCATCACCGATAATAGTTGCTTTCAGGACTGTCTTTATTAGCCACGAAAAGAATGAACAGTGGTTCTAACTTACATTGAAGAATCCGATTTGCGAAGTTGATACACATATCTCCATCCCATGAATTATTTCCCCCTCTCTTTACCATTCCAGGTATTTGGGCCGTGTTGATTCTTTCGACACTTTGAAGAATCCCATCAGGACTTCGTTTTCCGACTATGATGTGAGGAACTCCAAGCAAAAATGATTGGAGCCAGAATTTTAGAAGCTTTTTCTCAAAATTCTGCTCATCTCCTCTATGTCTAGGAGTCACGCTTGTTTTCAACTCAAGCCATTCCGTAGACTTTCCATCCTCAGACTTTGATCCCTTGTATACTGGACCCTTGTTAGATACGAATCATCAGACCATAAGATGTAAACATACTTCCGTCAACTTCTCCACCAATAACCAGAGCATTACTTCCAATTTTTGTTTTTACAATGGAGCAATATTGGGCATGGTTGTTGACAATCACAGTATCTCGATTTTCGATATAATCTCGAGACGTCTCCGGCCATGGCGTAGGCATAAGACATAAAGTTTCGAACTTATATCCTATCTACAGTCAATGAAAGTTACGAATACCCATCTAAGATACCTCAGACTTACCCCAGAAACTCATCGCATCTCCTGAAGGTCTTCCTGGTTGAGGTCGCTGTCGTGCATCTTGTCTAGCTCTGGTCACGACTTTATATTGGTGATCTTCCTCGACAAAGCTATACAAGTCAGCCTGATGCCCACACGACAATAATTCATCATCAAGCATACATTGTCCCCTTCATCTCGGTTAGTCCCGAAAATCTGAAACCCCATACCTATTACTCAACTCACCTCAAAACACGTGGCATTCATCTGGAACCCATCTCTAGAGTCAAACAAACTCGCAATAATCTGTACTCATTCTCATTAGCGTTTTCCTTGCTTGTTTATCCTAAATATAGACGAACTTTGGTCATCATCCCCCTCCAAGTAATAATATCCGCCTCAGTCTTAAGATTTGTCGTTTTCTCTTTCTCCATCAACGCCCTCAATAACGATTCCAGATGCTCATCCTTTGAATCGTCATGTTTACGGAACGTTTCAAATCCGCCATTCAAATCCGTCCCTATATCAGGCGGATAATACCAGCGGATCGAAGAATCGTCTAAATGAAATTCGTGATTATCATCATAAGAAAAATGTGCGATTTCCTGGTCAATTGTTAGCCCAGAATAGATAAATTAGTGGTTGATGAGGAACAATATACCTGTGGTCTAGAAATTGCAGTATTGCCAGCATCACGAGTTCTCTCAAATTGATTTAGGGGGAGAGTATTAAATACATGGACTTGAGGATGTGTTTGATTATTAGAATTCATGATGAAGTGACTTCCAAGGCATGGGAATTGATATTGTTCTACTCGTAATAGGAATTTAAATAGACCGCCTATGAATCTTCAAAATTCCACGAATAAGAAGACTCAAGAACTCAGAAATCGTGATGTAAATAGATAGATAGGTATTGCCAGGTGCTGGCTGAGAGAGAACAAGTCTAGACACTAGACACTAAATTCGCTTGAGCCAAGGCCAGGCCAAAAAGTATACCTATGTAACAATTCTGTGGAGTAAATGGGCTGCTTTCATCTGATTTGTCTAGATGTGATCCCTCCCTGCTCATGTTCGTTCCCCGCTAATGCAATATCTACAGCCTTACAACAATTCAATGTTTACCTACATAATGGTTCTATGAGACTTGTGTGCGACAAATGCTTATTGGGAAACTTGGTTATAACAACACAATAATAGCATCCATGGGCATACTCTTCTAAATATTTATTATACGTCTTGTACCATTGTCATTCCTTCAATTGGTTCTCTCTACTTTTTCACAACCAAATCCGCATCCGAAAACAACTCAAGTCTTCCTCCAAACCTACGAACCTACAGACGATTTATAGACCTACGAATCGATTTCACATTATCCAACATGCCCGAACGCCGCAATCCCACCAGCGCCAATGCTCCCATCCGCCCCTCAGTCCGACGTAATCTCTTCCCCTCCCACCTCCGCACCTCGCACACCGCATCATCCACCACCTCTTCCCACTCCTACTCTCACACCACACCTACGAACCCCGCCCCCTCGCATCCCATTCCGTCTCTCCCCCGTCGCCCAACCACTTCCTCAACCAGTACATCTGCCGAAACCCTTCGTCTGGACCACGCATCTACATTCCCATCTCATTCCTCCCACTCTAACGATCGCGATGCCAATTTCCATTCCTTCCCACACAATGGACACGAGAGAAATGGAAGTCGGAATAATAGTACCTTGTCGTTCGATGGCACAACGGATATAGTGATGCGGGATAAAAATGGCGATTTTGATATTGGCAGTATGATGTTGGGAGGGGGAATAGATCCGGGAGGGGATTTGTCGTTTGGAGATGATGATGAGGATATGATTGGGGTTGAGGGAGAGGAGGAGAGTGAGTTTTTTCTTTTCTTTGGGAGTCTGGGAGAAGAAAGTGATAAGAGAAGAGAAAAAGAAAGAGAAAGAGAAAGGGGAGGATATCGTTATGAAGAGAAATGCTAATGCAACCTCTGAAATAGAAGAAAGACAACGCCTAAACGACTCGATAAAACATCATCAACGAGATCGCAATCGCGCGCCGAGTGAACCCGCTGGTTAGTACAATATTTCATCCTTTATATAGTTCGTTTTACACTGGCCCTCATCATATCCATACATCAAACCGGCATCCGATCTGCGCAAAGATACTGACCAAATTTCTAGAATTACTAGAAGCAGTACGCAATAGTCTACGTGCGAAGACAGCTGCGCTATCAGATGATAATTGGATGTTTGAAGCGGAAAATGAAGGCATTGTTCGATAGCCTTGCATAAATTCTGCGGAACTCATGTTTGTAATTGAGATGCGGTACAGAGATCTGTAAATGTGAGTGTTGAAGTGGTTTTTATTGGATATGTCACTCAGTAGACTGCCTTTCTGGCATGCTGGCCATACTTCAGGTATGGAAAAATTT
Source organism: Botrytis medusae (assembly GCA_019395255.1). Taxonomy (NCBI): domain Eukaryota; kingdom Fungi; phylum Ascomycota; class Leotiomycetes; order Helotiales; family Sclerotiniaceae; genus Botrytis; species Botrytis medusae. The sequence goes on from JAHXJL010000025.1 coordinate 396,299, forward strand.
GTTTAACATGGCGCAAAGTTTGGATGGATGCATGGAACGGGAGTTAAGATACCCAGGGTTGATCCTAAAAATTGCGGTAGTTTTACGGAGTATTGGTATTGGTATCTATCTTTTCTGCTTCTCTGGAATTGAACAACTGTAGTTTGAGACCATCAATCATCCATTACTCCCCCATCCAATGTAAAGCCTTTGCTCTAATCAAGGCCCTCAGCCACTGGTGTACTTCCCGACTGTCCAATCCTCCTAGCTTGCGGTTGCTGTGCTCCACCCCCCATCCCACCCCCAAACATACTCCCCATCATATCCAACAAAGGATTTCCCTGTCTCGGTCTCTGAATTCCAAAATACATTTCTCCCACGCTCGTCAACGCCTCCTCCCACAGCTCTCCAGCTTCTTTCATCTGACCCGCATACTTCTTCATCAACTGTTTGAAATCCAACGAATTCCCCTTCTGCACAGCTACCAACAACAATCCCAGAAAATTCAGCAAGGGAATAGAAGGGTATATCTTAATATCCTCATTCGCGCCCCCCAACTCCTGCACCGTCAACCCCGCATTCGCCTCTCGCAAACGGGATGTGAAAATCCCCAAACTCTTGCGCGCATCCCGCACATTTCCAACCAGTAAATAAGGCAACACAGCTCGACTGGCATACAACGCGGCAGTATGACTATCATCCTCGAGGTACCATTCATATTCCATCTTAGCCAACACCTCTGCGGAATCCTTCGTGCCGAGTATTAAATGTCGCTCCGCATCATACGCTTCTCCCTCCTCTGCAAGCAAACTTCCTATCACATGATGCAATTCCGGATCGCCAGCCGGATACGCAGAGGTCTTGGAACTCCACGCGATGGTCTCGGTAATGAAGCGCTTGCGACTTGGTTCCTCGGGGGAAAACGCACGCAGGAGTGTGAAGAGTCGGCCTTTGGATGAGGAGTCACAGGTTAGGGCTGAAGTGTTGTAGACTTCGAGTAGGAAGAGGGCGAGATCACCGCCGGAACCACCTTGAGAGGCTTGGAGTAGGGAGAGCGAAACGGAATAGAGAATATCGGTTGCGGCGGGGTAGTTTTGGGATTTGATGTAGCGGGAGGCGACCACACGGGTTTGTTGGTGCGCTTCATAGTAGGTACCTTCTGCGGTTCTGTGGGAGTGGTTAGAAAGGGAAGAAGAATGATTTTGCGTGAGTTGAGGTGAGAGGGGATAAGGTAAATGAGTAGGAGCGAGGGAGGAGTTAAGGATTCTTACTTTTCTTGCAATCGCGCAATGATCTTATCGATCTTTGCAGACATTTTGCCGGTATGGAAGATATCTCAGAACCTGTACTTAATTCGTAGAAAGTTTCCGATATTAGAATGAAGTCCTGCGCCGTGCGTTGTGTTTTGCGACGAGGTGGTCAAGTAGCACAAGCTTGAGAGGTGGTGGGATGAGAGATTCAAAGCTCGGAAGTTATTAAGCTGTGACGTGGTGGCGCGGCCGCTGCAGGGAAATATATAGTGAGTCTTGAATAAAATAGTAACGAGTGGCAGTTCAAAACCACAATCGATAAAGAATCTGAGTTTATAAAACAATTCATGATCATGAAATTGAAATAAATAGTCCTTATTACTGTCTTATTGTTAGCATATTTAGCAAATGAAGGCAGGAACGGGAGTTTGAAGCTCAAGATTAGTTATTTTTCTTACTCCCGCTTGCAATATATGTGCTCCCGGTGAGCCGAACACTGGTATACTGGGTTTCAAGCTCACCGGGAGTAAACCTATAACAAGATTATCAACAGGATTAAGCTATCGAGGTACCTATTCGAGGCGTCAAAGAGATATTCTTTATCGATCCGATCAGGTTTGTTGTTCTGACATCGGATAACACATGTATCAAGAATGATCTAATTAATAGTACACTCCATTTACGACTTCACTAGGATTTCATTCAATACATGCATACCATCACAGTCAAATAGTTTCAGGAAAATTAGATAGATCAATGGTAAAACTTGCTAATTCAATAAAGCTAACGTATCATATGAAAATTTGGAAATTTCATCAATTTCTGATGGTCATAATTTCATTCCTGTCACCTATCACCCAATGAATATTGTGATATTGTTGTCCACTCAAATTGCCCTTCGGCCTTTCCCACAGAGCGGTAGATTCTCAAAATTATGAACACGCAATTAGTAACGCTAAATGTTTGTTAGTATTTCTTCGTCTCGAAAAGTGAAGAAATCTACTTACAGGAGGAACTGGTGGGCCTCCACCTGGTCTGTATTGTTGTTGGCCAGGATAAGCACCACCTGGAGGAGGAGCGCCATATTGACCTTGTTGTTGAGGAGGAGGAGGATATTGGCCCTGTTGTTGAGGAGGATATTGGCCTTGTTGTGGAGGATATCCGCCAGGCTGTTGTCCATAGCCTTGAGGAGGAGCACCGTATCCCTGTTGTGGTTGTCCATATTGACCGGCAGGTGGTGGAGGACGGCTTCCTTGTTCATCCTTGGTATCGTAAGAAGAATCAATAGCACCAACCAAAAGCTTCAATAACCACAAGTCAGGAGTCAAATCTGTTCCTGGGTTGGTTCGGGCCATTTCATCTTGTTCGGCTTCGAAGTTGGATGTACAGTCGATCAAATCTCCGATGGTTCTATCGTCGTCGAGTTTTTTCAAGAACTCAGTAGCCTGCTTGTCATTGCCGACTTGTGCGAATTGGTAAGAAATGGCTTGTTTTCCATATGGAGTACGTGCGAGCTCGGCCGAGGAGTTTTTAACAAGTTGGAAAACATCGTCTTGGTTATCTGGTTGTCCGTCGGTAATAACAATAACCAAAACTGGCTTTTGAAGTGAGTTGGATCTGACCTTGCTCATAATCAATGGCTCGACAACCTTGTTTCTAAGTTGTGCACCTAATGGAGTCAAGCCCTTGAATTGGACGCGTTTAACAAGTTCCTCAACTTCTGGCTCAGATCGAATATGGTTGCCTTGTACGTCACTGTTGATGAAGCGCACTTCGATTCCGTCTGCATCGAATAGAGATCCGGCGTATGCAGCTCTTCCCAATACGAGCTTCATATCATCAATACGGGAACCATTCTCCTGGAAAATCATAGAACCACTGTCATCTGTACGGAGTCAGTATTTTATTGTATGACGCTCAAAAAATCTTGCGAACATACCAACGAACAGAATAATGTCGAATAAAGCAAGCTTTACAATATCAGCGCCCAACTCCTTGGGTACGTTCCAGGTTTGGCAGAGTTGATCAATCTTTTGAGGAGCAACGGCGCAGATCTGATCAAGAATTTGAGGGTTTCTGAAGAAACCACCCAAGTTCTTCTCACGGATAGTTGCCTCAAGAGATTGCTTAACTGCTTGTGGTGGAATAGAGCTTCCGCCTGGAACGTAGCCCAAAGGTCCGGCGCGAGGTGGAGCTCCTCCTTGTGGTGGTGGTGGGCCACCAGGATAGGCTTGATATTGCTGACCTATTTGAGATTGTGTTAGTGGGTTTCCAGCATTTTGTCCATATTGCGAAGGAGGAGGAGGAAATGATTGCGTTGGTGTGGGAGGCTGGTCTCGTGGGTTCGATGGATATGGTTGATATGGTTGCTGATGTGGCTGTTGGTATGGCTGATTTGATTGATATTGTTGCGGAGGTTGCGATTGCCCGTATTGACCATATTGTTGGTATTGTTGGGGAGGTGGAGGCTGCCCATATGGTGGGTTATACTGGTTGTACTGTTGCTGTTGCTGTGGTGGAGGTGGAGGTGGAGGATGTCCATATGACTGAGGATGGGGCGACGTTGGAGGTTGCCCATAAGGAGATGCTGGAGGTTGCCCGTAAGGAGACGCTGGCGGTTGCCCGTAAGGTGAAGGCTGTCCGCCATACGGGGATGGCGGGGGCTGACCATAAGGAGTCGGGGACGGGGAGGGTTGACCATACGATGGATATTGCGGATGGGGGGATGGGGATGGATGCACAGGTGAAGAAATCTGACCTTGCTGACCTTGACCATACTGTGGTTGACCGCCAGTTGGCTACATTATAATCAGCAAACATTCATTTTCAAACAGACATTGAGGAATTGCAAAAAGAAGTAAACATACATATGGTGGCTGACCAGCTTGAAGACCTGGAGGTGCGCCTCCTTGAGCCTGCTGTGCAGCTGCCATCTTAGAAGCTAGCTGTCCCCCCGGATACGCATTAGTATTTGGTCTTCCGTACATCTTGATTTGTGTGTATATAGATATAGACTTTAAAAGCTTACCCCCATTCTTTCGAAGTAAGATTTTAATAGTCTTTTGTAGGTTAATCTTCTGGAAGGTGTTCGTGAACAAAAGGATTCTTAAGTAGTTTATGTAGACTATGAAAGGTCTAATGAAAGGTCGTCGAGGATATTTGAGTAATGGGAAAAAGTAAACCGTGGCGGGCGTAGCTTAATATGATGGTGGGGTGATGATATAATGAATTGCCTGTTGATGACGAACGCAGGGATTCACAGCCTTGTAACACGCTCTAACCGTCTACGAAAAACAAACGACTAAAGTAAATTAATTGGACCATTCACGTCTGTTTCGTCAATTATCTATTCAAGGTAGAGGGATGAACTCTTGGAGCTTGGCATGTTTTTGGAACTTTTGACCTCTCGTAAGGCGTTTAGTTTCCTTTGCCATGCTTACCTTGCTTTGAGCATGCTTGCCACATGCTTGGTCGAAAGAGGCTATGCTACATTTGCACCTTGCACTGGTGTAGAAACTTACTGTTACACGTGTGCTGCAATACAAGTATGTAGATAGACGTATCCGTAGGCCATTATACGAGCTACTGTATTCTTTGCTTCTAATCGTATGCAAGAATTCAAATGTAAATAAACATTTGAGCTTCGTACACCGTCAGTCGGATGATCACGGCAACAAAGATATGGTTCAGGGGTTAAGAGGGGTCAATACACTGCACTAACGTAGATGCCGAGCTAATAGTGGAGTTTAGTAAACATTTAGGCTTCGTTTGTATGCCGACTATTGCGAAAGACTCCAGTATAATATATTGACCTAATCAAATAATAATTATCTGCTTCGCTGTCTTCTTCAATACAACTCCATGAGATAGTCGTACGAATCTGCTCACACCATTCTTCGAAACGTGCTCGGCGAAGTTAGTGTTGTATAGCTACGACGTCTAAAACTGTGTGGAAGCTACCCCTCCATAAGCAGTGTAACAATGCAGCACAGCCCGATATCGACCCTGCGTAAAGCCTGTCGTATCAAAATGTGACGAGGCCATTTGCGAATTTGACCAACGGGAGATTACACTTAACAGCCACAGTACTTGGTCGAAAAAATTGTAAAATTTCAATTAGTCTAAGTACCATTCACTATAACATTGGTACATGATCATGAGAAGGTGTTAATGGCACCAATTCATCTTCATCACCATTCAATAATCCTCTTTGTTCCCCTGTTCTTGCTTCTCTTGCAAGTCCCGTCTCCATACCCATATCATCCTGTCCATTCGTTCTTCTAGTTTCTTCTGCGCCATTCAATACATACCAGACGTCTTTCTTCGTCAGAAGTCCTTGTAATACACCTCGATCGCAATAAAGAACATATCGAACACCTAATTTTTGAAAATAGTTTGCCGTGAGGAGAAGGTTTGATCGTGAAGTCAAAGTGATAGGTGTCTGATCCATCCATGGTCGAAGATCAAGTGTTGTTCGTGGATCCGCAAATGGTTGATGTGAAAAGAATGCTTCCGTCTCAGGCCGAAGTGATCGAGGGGCTTGTGTGGATATTTTAAGATTGTATTGAAGTTCCGCTCGCGATATGTATCCTAATAATATAGCTTCTGTAGGATCCGAGATCACAGGAAAGCCGCGATATGGATGACTTGCCAAAACATTGGTCAAAGATTCAATAGTATGACCAGTAGCAGTAAGCACGACAAGGTCTTCAATTCGAGTCATTATTTGCCGAACCGATATATCAGGTATGGGTGTCTCATCGCTGTTATCCAAGAATGGATATTCATTCAAATGAATCCAACTTTCATATATCCCACGCTTGCCGAAAGCATCACCAACCCATTTGCTAATCATGACAGCAATCATAATTGGTAGAACATATGTTAGAGCTCCGGTAAGCTCAAACATAATAACGACAATTGAAACTGTCATTCTAGTCACACCACCTAACGCAGCAGCAGCTCCAATAATCGCGTATGTACCGGGAGTAACACATGGAACATCTGGCTCGCAGGTGGAGAACGCGAAGAATTTGGGGAAGTTGTGAACCCATATCTCGACGAGGATGCCAACGGCACGACCGAAGAGCGCTCCTACTGCCATTGAAGGTAAAATGATTCCTGCTGGGACTTGAAGTCCAAATGTCATAGATGCTAAAAAGAAGCCCAGTACAGCTGCAAACAGTAATAAAAATATTGTTCCAATAGTAGCAGCACCTGTTTTGCATAATCCAAACTGGTCATCGGTAAGTTTCGAACACTCGGCAAACAAGGAGAAAACTAGCTCAGACGATTGAGTTCGCATGTAAAGGTTTGGGTAGTTGACTAAAGCAGTTAAAGTGGCAACAATCATAACCTGTGTTATCGGTCCAGGAAGCCAAGTAGCAGTTTTCTTCCATTGAAAAATGCTTGTATTTACTTTGATGAACAGTCCGCCGTATATTCCCTGAATGATGTTAGACTATAGGAGTATTGACTTTTCTAGAGAACTCTTACCCCTAAAATACCTAGAAAAGCATAAGGTATCATTTCAAATCCATGCCAACCAGTACTGTAAGTAACTTGATATAGAACAAGCTTTCCACTTCTAAAAGGATCCAATGCTTGTAAAGTTACTGCAGCCGTCATCGCACAGACAAAACTTTGCCACATAGTTTTGTCGGGAAAGTAGTATGAGAGTTGCTGGATTTGATTAGTCCAAAGACATGATGATAACTCATCGGGTACCTACCTCTAGACTGAAAAGCACACCGCCAATGGGAGACCCGAAGGCAACTGATATACCGGCAGCCGCGGCCGCTGAAAGTACCTCACGTTTTCGAGCTGAACATCAAATTAGACGAAGATCAAGTTTCAAACCTCAGATATTGGACGTACCTTCGTTACCATTGATGTTGACAAATAATTTGATGAAAACATTTGCACAGCAACATGCTACATGTACAAGCGGGCCTTCTTTACCAAGCCACATTCCAGATGCAACTGATAGGCACTACTTGAATCAGTATCTAACTGAAACTATATATCTGACGAGACTCACCAGTCCAAGGGACTTAATAACCAATGTCCAGATCCCCATAAAACGCCGAATCACAAAGCCACCCAATATAGTTTTGATCTCAGGAATACCACTGTGCTTCGCATATAAAGAATATTCTTGAACCAAAACACTTGATATAAAGGCAAAAGACAACTACTCTACGTCAGTAATCGCACCAAGTATAATCCATGGGCCCGACCTACTGAGAATAATATAAAAAAGAAATACTCTATAAACCATTTCCCACCAGCCGAACCAATGTTTGACGCAACACTCCATGGTACCCAATCACGGCACTTGGCAACACTGTCATATCCGTAGCAGCAGAAGAACTTGTTAAGGTAAAAGTGACCTCCGTCTTCTCCAGCTCGACAATATCCCGTCTTTAAATCTGCCAGAAAATCCGTGACAATATCAATTCCGGCTGCAAATGCGCCTGCTGCCAGCCCAGTCAGAACAAGAACTATCCATATCTGACTTGCGTCCAAAAGCTGTTGTACATATCCAACCAATCCTGTTGCGCCCGAGTATAACGTCCGCAGTCTTTGTCGTTCTTTCGTATATTCAAAGATCCAATCAATAGCTGTCATATCCTCATATCCAACCCGTCGACCTGGCCCCTCAACATACCAATCCAATGGCCCTCCATCTTTAGGCGTAGGACTATGCTGTGAGTTATTTCCTATTGGGTGTGCTCGAGCATTCCCTGGGCTTGGTGTGCTTCCTCTTGGTGATGGTGTGTCATGCCGCGACTGGGATCCATTACTGGGTTTGGTAAATGCAGATAGAAAATTCGACTTCGCAGGTTGTTTCTGTTTGCGCTTAAATGAGAAGTGCTTTGGGCTGTCTTCGTCAAGTGGATCGTCTGCAAGTACAGCTTGGGGATCATCGTTATCGCTGTCATCTTCGGCTGAGAGGTGATTTGGTGGACTGCGACTCGATGACGAATCGGGGTGTCGCCAAGTTGCAAAATAACCCGCAGATGAACCGGCCATCTTTATACATTCGATAGAAACATCTGCATCTTTTGCAATAGTCGTAAGTTGGAATAGCTTTGTCGTTGACTTAGAGTCTCGAGTGCTCTAGAATCCTCCGGATCAATGTTTTACCGAATTCCGACCGAAAGCTATTTGATACCCAATCCTAATTCCATCATGCTTGCAAGATCAAAATTCATTTCATTCCGACGTGGATGAACTAAAGATTCTAAATATACTGTGAGCCAAGCATGTCAGAATCAAAGGGCGGTGATAGCTCAAATCCTGAGCCAACGGGCCTCAGTAGCCCTGGCGCAACTTTTGAAAAAATGAAGGACCTCTTAAAGGCGAAAGACGACACTTCCAGGTTCGTAGGACTTGCTCTCCTTAAATCCGTTCTTGACAACGAACAACAGCTCGTCAAAAATACAGAACGCCTACAAATACTTTGGGAAGCTATATCCTCAAAGTTCTTGGATCGACTATTGCGAGCTCAACTCAGTGGGAAGATTGACAAGGCCCAAGCAAAAGATATGGTAGATCTCGCAGTAGCTGTACTACATACATTCTCTATATTATTGCCAGAAAATACTCGAAGGGGACCACAGCTCACTGGAAGAACAGGACCGCTGGTTAAAGCACTTGTTCAGAGGTAACACTCCAACTATTCCCATGTGAATCACGTGCTAATTGTACCTAGTTCCCCTGAAACTACACAGCTTATTCTCCAAACGCTGTTAACTATAGTCAGTCAAGTAGAAGGCTCTCTAGAACTTTTGAAGGTCGAGGATCTCTCTCCATTGACAGAGATCGCGCCACAATGCCCTCTTGTTCTCGACATTCTGAATTATACTTGGGCAAATGGTTCAATGATTGAAGTACAAGCTGTCCATGAAAGTATTAATCGAGTGATCCCAAATCTCCTTGTAGTATTCAAAGGTACTGATGCTGTCACATTTTTATCTTTTATTTCAAGCTTTATACCCAAGTTATCTTCCGAGGTATTTATCAATGCTCCCTCCACTAAAAGTACCGAGTCTAACATGTTTCAGGCGCTTCCACGTAATCCAAAGTGGCTTAAGTCTATAGTTATCTTGCTTCGCGAGTTGGTCAACAGGAAACCCACACTCGCTGGTAGAGTTGCATATACCAAGGCGGCAGCGGCATTGTTACAAGCATACCCTGTGACATGTCCTTCATTGTTGTTCAACGATGAAAATCTGCATACCTCGAACAAGAATGAAAGTAATAGCAAGCCGTTTTCTTATTTATTTGTAAATCTTTTATTGATTGACTTGCGATCATCCTTTCCGTCACTCTTAGCGAAATTGAATAACAGTGACTATTCAAATATCTCACAACGACTTGCAGCCGCATTTGATGTTCTCTCAAGCTTCATAGGATATCTTGTTCGAAGTCTCGATGAAGAAAATTCCACATCCTTCACCATGCCCCCAGATTTAATGCTGAAATTACGAAAGGATATTGCCGAGACTATGTCTTTGGCAATTGAATACCTGCGAGATAGATGGGACGCATCTATTGCTGGTGCTTCTGGATTACACCCTTCCGCACGAGCTGGAACGACTGCTACGTCTGAGGGAACAAGACTCACTTTAACCTGGGATTCTATCCAAGATAAGGTTACTGTGGACCCCCTGATTCTAGCTAGTATCAGAGCATTAGCCATATGGGTCCGTGAGGATGAGAACGAAAATCTACGCAAAGAAAGTGCTGGTATGATGGATATGTTCATTGAGCTATACAAAATAAGTAATATGGATGAGCCTGACTTCAGATATCCTATATTACTGGCGCTGGAAGGAATCATGACGACTGAGGATGGAGTGGAAGCTTTCTTGAATCAGGATGGATGGCAAGTGATTTCCGAAGATCTCCTCCTTATCCTTAGCCATATTGTCAATACCGCACCACCCACCAATTTTCAATCTTCTATAACTGCAGAAGCAGCAAGAGGTCTCCAAATCGTACGAATTCTACTCGCAGTCATAGATGAAGAGTCGACATCATATATTAAACAGGAATGGTTAACTCTGATCTCAACCACATCTGCCATAGAACTACCTGCCTCATCATCGTCTTCGGTGGTCATAGAGCTACATATTGCCATGCTTCAACTATCCACAGCATTATTATCAAAAGCAGGAGATGGCATGCGAAAGCGTTACTCGAATGATCAAGAAGCTCAAAGGAAAATGGTGGAGGAATTAGACGTCATTGTTGGAAAGATGGGAGATAAGCAGGAGGCGGATGAGTTTAAGGAGTTGCTGTCAGACGTGATGTTAGATTTGGAAAATCTAAGAGTAGGTAGCTGATCATTGATATCATTACAAGAGAGTTCAAAATGAACTATGCTCTCTATTTTTAAGTATATCGTGGCAGTATTGCCAAATCTAAAAGGAATTTAGGTCCGCAACAGGCTATCACTTCTCCGCATTTCCCTGTTAATCACAACATTTATTTGTTTCCAACCCCGTTTTAACCTGCTGTGCCTTTCCTTTCTTCTTCTTTTTCCCCCCCCCCCCCCCCCCACCCCCTCTTCGTCCAGTACTTATCCCGTGTTCCACTTCATATGAGCCTAATCCATACACAATAACCTCTTACTCAAACCATGGAAAGAGTTCTGATCTTCAATTGGTTCCTCTTTACAACACAGAAATAAGACTTGAAAGTTTAAGTCAGAGTTCGTTTTCCATTCTTTGTAATTATTAAATCTTCATTCAAAGTTGTAAACAACTTAGCAATTCTTTGATGGCGATCCCTAGATCTACAAGTATGTATTTATGCTGTCAAACAAATTCTAAGCAGCTCCTTTCATGCGTATGTTTGCTATTTACATGCGCCTTCTTCCATTTGACGACTCCGTTTCCACTTTTCACTGTCTCTCTAGACTAGTTCACACGAAGGTTTAGGAGTTCAACAGGAGCGAGAGGAAAAAATACAATCGCAAGAATGACAATCTCAGCTTTTCCCCTAATATCAGAATATATATCCAAAGCTCATTATTGTATACGGATTCATTCTACACCGAAAACGTACAATCCAAACTCAGACTTTTGTACTAGGTATCTCATCACCTCTAATGACGCATTATTGAGATGGTACGCCTTGCATGTGAAGTGTAACACTGATATCGGATACCGGAACTGATTCTGGCGTACGATCTGATTCATGGAGGTTCTCGTAGCTCTCGCTTGATGAATACAAACGTTTACGTGTATGTTGTGTACATGGATGCGGAAATAAACCTGGAAGAGACCTTGAAGGAAAGAAGAGGTAAAAGTTCGCGTGAGATGAGATGATTGGGTGAACTTGGATATTGAATTAACTTTGTTTGGACTGAGCTCTTCAGTAGATTAATCTTTCAAATAAAATATCTTTTTCTCTTAAGTGCGAGATCTTGATTCTTTATGTGAAAGGTGAGATTGTTTAGATTTTATTTTCCATATAAGAGATCTTGTAATCAAACAAAAATACGTTGAACATGGTCTAACCGTATATTTGATGAACTACTTGAGCTACGATTTCGAGATACCCTTATGATATAATGTCAATCTTCGTACTTATCAATACCAAGTCAAATCATATGCTCTAAACCCAAACATCACAAGATACCCATGCCATTTAACTCATCGGATCTGGCCGTTGTCGCATTTTCCAAAGGAACATCTCAAGTTGTGCCACGAGTATCTAATACCAAAAAGGCAAAAGTACTCCGAGTCGTTCATCATGCTGTGATAAAGTCATTGGGAAATGCATGTCCATATCGCCGGATGGCTTATCATTCTCGGGTAGTTGTAGAAGTCAGGATGCTATATGTATCTTCCCATAAAACGAATCAGATATCACTTAAGCTTGAAAAGATCCCCTACCATGTAACTTGAGCCGCGACATAATGAAGGATTATATTGGATCTAGTTCCGTGTACATGCCGTCTTTCCAATATCAGGGCAATTACAAAGAAAATGTTTGTTAGTGGTCATTGCACAGTCTGAGTTGCACGACACTCGTATCCTCGATACGTCTGACAATCGTGTGATGGAACTTCAATCCACAATAATCGTCAACAATATACATTTATGATGTAATCCGGGGTTGCCGATAGCATCTGGATTTGAGTTCTAGGGAAGTAAGCAGGGCGATAGTCTGAGTCTCTGGACTCTGATTCTACAATATGATATTCTGGCACGATTAAGAGGATGTCAAATCAAATACTGAGCTCCATCTCAGCATTTATCAAAAAGAGATCATGATCGTATATCCGTTGCGAATGTTCCACGATGAAATGATCACTTAGATATTGTGGCATTTGAACATATTAGACACTCCGATTTAAGGATCTTAGGCTCGTCGTACGAAACGTATTCTTGTGTTAAAAGAGAGGCATGTCTTTTTTTGAAAATTGGGATTTTTCTACCACTGTCAAAAGCACTGTCAAAATTTTCCAAATCAATCTCAAACATGCATCTGCAAAAGCTCCTCGTCGTTCTCTCTTCCCTCACTGTCGTAGGACTTTCGGCTCCCGTAGCTTCACAAGGTAAGTATGGGAGTTATCCTATTCCTTCGCACCCGAAAAATATCACACAATGCCAAGAAAACTATGAAGGCCCAGCATAAGACTCACGAATAAGCAGAAGAAAAATTTGAGATCATTGACCGCAATGAACCTAACATTATAATCCTCGCCGGATATGCGCTCAACAATCAACAAAGCCCCAAAAACGACATCCACCACATCTCGCAACCCACCAAAAAAGACGCATCCAAAATTCTAGACAAAACAATTGAGCTCGCTCTCAGTCGCAAAAACACCGTCAAACCCATCGAAATCATCCTCCCAACATCTCCAACAAACCAAAACAAGCGTGAAGAAGAAACAATCTCGCTCGCTCTCAACCACAAAACCACAAAAAACCCCATCGAAACCCTCATTCCAACCCTTGTCTCAAAGAAAAAAAAGCGCGGAGACGAAACTATCGCCTGGGTTCCACCGCCACCAACTTCAAAGATTCCGGAAAGACGAGGCGATGAAACGGTTGTTTGGGTGCAACCTCATCCTACACCGAAGATTCCTTTGTAGTCGGTTCTGCCATAGTTTCCGTTCCAAAGTCCGCTGGACTAATCTCGTATTTTGGGATCGGGATTTTGTGTCTGAAGAGAAAGGCGAGTTATGGGGTAGAGAGCCAGGATATTACAACACATAAAGATAAAGCTTTGATCGAAATTTGCTCAGTCATGGGATCTTGCACTTGAGGAATATAGAAAGATCGCTTTTGTATAAGATACGTTCTGTGTATATTGAAAGACCATATATAGTTTGCGAACCGCTTTATGTTTCAGCAGTAACACAGGTATATTACAGCAATGAAGTTTTTGATAAATTAAGCAGAGAAGTAACAACGATTGAATTTCGTTTGCTAGATATTCTAATACTTTCCTAAAGTGAAGCCAGACTTAATATGCTATGCGAAAATTGCTTGGATTTCTCCAGGATATGCTATTTGTTCTTTAAAAATGATGTGATTATCACATGGAAAGTCAGAGAGGGAGCTCTTACAGTCGTGGAAATCACAATAGTATGAGCTAGCAATGATAACGATCTTGTGCATAGAAATGGCAGTAGAATTATTAGAAATCGTTGTTATATAATATTCATTACTATCTCATGACGTTGCATTTCATATAAGTATCATAGGCCTAGGATATTCACTCGTTTGACCCTCCCAAAAACGCCTCGCTAAACGTCCGATAGTATCCAAATAAACATACATCCCATCTTTTCTCCAAAACCATGTTCTCATCCTAGTGATCCTTGCAGAAAAAACATCCTCATTAGATGAATTGGAAAACGCCGCTAGCTTCTATCCAAATCAGCCTTCCTGAAACCCGCCAAAACTTTTTGCCCCACCCCTTTTTTAGGCGGTACTACACCCTCCCCTCTTCTCGCTACTGGCTGTGGGTAAGTTGGCTGAGCTACTGTTGGAGTCTCCTGTACAGGCTGTAACGCTGTACTACCTCGTCTGCTCGACTTCTTATCCTTTGAACTCGAGCCTGCTCTTTTCGGCGAATCTACATGCGTACTCGAACTCGAACTCCTCGCTTCCACAGGCAAACTCGGCTGTCTGTGATCCTCACCCTTCCCCAGCAACTTTTTCGGTAAACTTGGCACACTTTTCCAGCTTTTCTTAATCTCTTCATTTTCCTCTCTTTCCTTTTCCTCTTCTCTCCTCTTTCGAATCTCCGGATCTATTTCTCCTCTTTCCTCTGCTTCTTTGAGTCTTCGAGTGTTGATCCTTTCGATAGCTTCAGAAGTAAGTTCTTGTTTCATCATTCTTTCAATAACGTCATGTTTGCGTGTCCGTTTGTCGCCCATGGATATTAGAACTCCTCCCATGATGTTGCAAGTGATACTAAAGCATAGAATGACTGTCGTGAGGGCGAATGGTCGAGTTTTGTAAGAGATTCCCCATGTACATGCACCTAACGTGATTTGAAGACAAGAATGTAAATCGAGTAATAAGACGACGGCGAAAAGTAATTTCAAAGGAAATGCGTAATGAGTTTCTGTCTCGTGTGGCTTATAGAATGTGTGACTTTTGGAGAATTTTCGTTCGTGGTATTCGAGAACACTCTGCTCTTCTGGAGAGAGAACGGTATATTCATAGTTTGGTTCTACTTCTGTTTGATTGCGAGCTATCATTCTATCGGCGTACTTCTTGGGTATGCGTGGCGCAATCCTACGTGCGAAGCTTTTGGGCATTCGACGGGCGCATAGACTCTCGATATCGACTTGAGGAGGTGGAGCAATATCTTCCTTGCGTTGTTCTGGGAGATCGTTATGATCCCATAGCTCTGGGAGACCGAGCTTTTCGCGACGCTTCCATGTTTTGCGGTGATAGTGTGCTATATAAGCCATGTGGTAGGTATCAACTGCACGGAAAGGGGCTAGACCATCACCGATGATTGCGAAAAGAGCAACGAGAACATTATCAACAATGTTGACAATATAATCTTTTTGAGAACCTAGGGATATCCAGCCGATGAGAAAAAGTACCCAGGCTGCACCAAATAGTGTGATCAAGGTTGCGTATACTGTGATGAATAGTCCCAAAGCTACACGAAAAAGGTTAGCCAAAAGCAGACCTAAAGTGAAGAGTTAACTCACGTCTGCGGACATATTGTCCAAATCCTTTCATTGAACGCTTGAATTTTGCTCGTCGGGAATGAAGCTGATGTCTAACAAGATCATCTAGCTCATCCACCTCGGCGGTTGTCCAACCACCAAGCCTTTCACCATCGGGCAAAACGGCATACTCTAATTTTGGCGGCTTCCATGTATCACTATCCGCTTGTTTTTCTGGACTTCGTAGATTCTTCAACTTTGCTTTGATCTTATCAATCGTGCGTACTTCTCCTGGGCGTTCTGAAAGTTTATATGTAGGTTGACGATTAACGAAGCCTCCCATTTGAGGCACGAAGAGAGAGTTTTGAACATTGGTAAGAGTGGAGAGAGTAGATATTTCAGGATCTGCAGAGAGTCAGTCTAGTAGCTGAAAAGCTGGTATAGCTACACATGCCCACAACATCTAGTAAATCTACCATATCAGGGTCGTATTCATGCTCATAAGATTCGGGCTCTTTAGAGTACTCCCCGCGACCAAATAGCGATCGAAAGCGGTTGGTAAATGCATTTCCTTGCGATGGAAGAGGGTGGTCTGCCGCTTGAGTGACGGATTGTTCTGAAAGCCCTGTGCGGTTTTGCTGTGTACTTCCATGAGGCAATGGAGTGGAGGTAGATTTCTCAGAAAAGTCTCTTGTTGAGGGAACATTTCGTGATTCGGCATTTGACGAGTCGCGATAGATACGAATGGTAGGTCGTTGGTGTGTGCTCAGAACCGACTTTACTTTCCTACCAACTGCAACAATTGGGTTCTCAGTTGTCGAAGACGATGGCGAAGGCTGTGGTGAGCCTTGGTGAGCCATTTCAAGGGTGCTTTCTCCAATCGTTGTTTGTTACCCCATACAATGAAGATTTGGTAAAATTGTCGTAGCAGCACCAACTTGAAGTTATAGCATTAATGACTGAAATCACAGAATGCGCTCAGAAAATCGACGCCTTCATATGTTTGGGTCTCGAAAAATATGCGATTGATTATAGAGAAGAGTACAGCAGATTGATTTCAGGGTCCAATGGACCTACTAATGTAATGCTATCTATACATTTATCCAGGTTACACAGGGGTGCGACCCTGTTTTGGGTCGACGATGTCATTTTGCAGGTAAAATTGCAGTGAATATTGCAGCGCGGCGGCCACATCCTAGGGGTGATCTGTTGGCAAACTTCCAAAATATCTTGGAACAGGATTTGTAGATGGCAGGGCTACTGAGCTCTGATTGGCCAAAGTTCAACGAATTACAGGAGCAAAAAGCAGGTTTCTTGAAAATGTGAAGAAACGAAGAAACAGAAAAAATCAACGACAGATACTTGAGGTATTCATGAATGGAGTATTGATAGGTATTTATAGTAATAAGCGAATTGGAATATATCAAAGTGAAAGTTTATATACATATTGTAAGGAGGAACTATTCAACCACTTATTATTAATAAACGGATGTTGAGATGATTGGAAGTTGAAGAATTGGGATTGCGGGATAATTTAGTTGCTTACTTTACTAATCACGTGAATGTGAGCTGCTGTGCATGGACCATGAATGATTATTGAGGAATTGGCTCTAGAGCTCAGTCTGTGTGTCGAGATGGATCCTCAGAGCTGATGCCTCGAATCTAAAGCATACAATCTGGGCAATGATTCGCCTCCACCGCACGGGCGGGACTTACACTGCTAGAGTTCGATATCGATATCGAATTGAGAAGTACGTACTCGGTCTCGCTGACGCCTAGGAAAGATCCCAAGTTCTTCCATCTCGGTATATGAAACAAAGAGAAAGCGAAAGAGATTTATGTGTGAGTGAGATCTTGCATGTGAGCATGTACAGATACAGACTAGTCCCCTTAGTCCCCCCCACCCACCTTCCATCTCTACTCCAGGGAGCTAAGAGGGGGAGGGGAGGGGGGCTTGTAGGCCTACGATTATGGTTTAGTCGGGCGAAAAAGCCCATGTTTCTCGCCATTGACGAGGAGGGAATATTTAAGAAATTTTCTGGGATGAGAATGAAAGTGGTGAGTGATATCTACTACATCACCTTCGTACCGTACATATCAATCTGATACGGCTCGAGAAAGATGATATACAGTTGGAATAATGGAAGGAGGATCAAATTGCAAGCAGTCCCGAACGTTTCTAGAATTGCACATGCCACGATTTGTTTAGGGAGGTAATGATTAAGAAGAGACGACTAACTTACAGAGTATATAGAATCTATTGCACCATAACTGAGTTCTTACATTTCTCATCAATCTTCATTGAACAAGCATGTTTGAAAAGTGGAATTTGACATTAACTTTACTTATTGTTATTAATAGAGTAGGCAAAGGGGATCAAAAGGCACAATATCTTATTATGAAGATTTTGATTTGAATCACCATCATCATCGTCATATTGAACTCTGGACCAATCCAAATTATCCAACCGTCCTCCAGACCAAGTCCATCCATCGTCTACAATTTTCCAAATCGCAGCACCCGCTTGCATGCATGACTAGTAGGGGTCTTCTCAGCGCTAGTAGGGGACCGAAGAACGAAAGGAAACAATGAATTGTGGAAGAGCGGCGGGAATCGACAAGAGGCGAATTACTGGCAAAGAAGAAAGTCATCAGAAAATGTACAACGCACCAGTTGACATGCATATAATGTTGAATTGCTAGCTACGTTGGGTGCTCCCACAAAGCCACCGCTAGCTAGCTTGGGATGATGGCTGGTATATTCACGTGAGGGGGATTTGATCGCCTTCAAATTGAAGGAATACAATTCAATTACTACTACCAAAATATCCATCTAGACATCTATCGGCGGGTGTCATTGATATTTGAGGACCTCCAGCCCCAATGGGCGCTCTTATGATAATATTCGAGAAACATCAACATCTAAAAAGACTGAAGTAATCAATAGCTTCTAATGACTTGAAGCTTGTCCAAAAGTTTATGTTATGTTCGAGTTAAGAAAAGCAACCGAATTAGGTAGGTAATATAGAGCTGGTCAAATTCTGCTCGTTTTTCTCCCATTGCCAAATTCGTGGGAAGATCTTGATATTTGATTCCCCTCCACTACCGTGAAGAGTAAACAAACCAGTCAGAAAGCCTTTGATTCCTTCCACCCAACCTTTGATTCCATTGTTAGGACTGTGAAAGGACCAAGAGAAATTGAGGGGTTCTAGGCCTATGACGTATATGGACTCCACACACACAAGCCACAGACCGCTAGATCCCGCACTTCTGTCAGTTAACGGTGTGGCTTACGCGCGGCTATTCGCTATAAGGCCTAGGCTTTGCCACTGGGAATACATCGCTAAAAAAAATCACAAGCACGCTGTGAGACAACATTTACACAAACGTATATCGTGCAATCCAAATCTAACGGATAAACTTTCTTCATCTTATCTGCGACTCAAGAACATAAGTTGTGTAATGCATCAGTTCGAATTCACCAATCGCCAATCATTTTTCTGTAATATCTTAATTCATGTGGCGTAAGAATCAACAATCAGAAGCGTAATTTGAGATGACATGACAAACTTAATCATCGACGGAGGAGCTATTGGAAAATTATGTCCATATTTATTAACTTGGCACTGGCGAGTTAAAACAATCTAACAACAATGTAACACATTTAACAGACTGCTTATCTACAGAACAATGTATAGCAAGTATCATGTTACGACCGCTAGTAGTATATTTACATACACACGACCCACTAATGTCAGCGCATCTATTCCGGAACGCTTCATTTCATCTACGGGATAGAATTGAAGATCACATTCATATTTATATACATAGAACTAACTAACTGTTTCTGTGATTCAGACAACACAATCCAAGAAACAAAGTCGTCCCAAAAGTGACGTTGGGTTTGATTCAAATCACAACACCCGGATCACGCCCTAACTAATTTCAATGCACAGTCGCTGCTCCCGACCTCTGCAACGTCTTCGGCAACAAAGGTTGGATAACATTCAACCAAACAGTTGTGTACAATCTATGATCAATTAGCATTTCGATCTTTTCAACCAACAGTCAGACAAACTCACCCAGGACTTCCATCCGAAGCAAGACTTCCCGGTTCCAAACTTCCCCACTGTTGCGAATCCGCACAACATGGCGAATAAGTTCCCCAAAAGGGTCCAGCAGCCCAAGCAGTCCATCCTATGTACTCTTTGTTTTGCGCCATGTAATCAACAATTCCTTTGATATATGGAGCGCATTCTGTGCCGTTAGCACCACCAAATTCGGTGATCATAGCTTTGAGATTGTAGGTTTTGAGCCAAGTGGTCAGAGGGGCGAGAAGTTCTGGAGCTGGAGATGCGCAGACAGAGTGACCGCCTGAGAAATCAACATCGAGATATTCGTGGATGTCGATTGCGGTATTATTGAGAGGGTCCTTGAGATTTTGCATCAGGGCGCTAGATGGGTCGCTGCCTTCGGTCCAAGCATGTCCTCCTGTCCAGGAATTTCCTGGTGCCAAGATCCTGTATATTTATCAGCCATGATATCGCTTGTATTGGAATACTTGTATTACTCACAGATTTTTAGCACCGGCCTTACGAATCGCAGTAATAGCCGCTTGGTCATTTGCAACTACCAAGCTCGTGGCCATATCATGAGGCTAACGCTTTCATTAGACTTAATTATTCCTTCGATGGGCTTCGGATGGAAGAGAAGAAATTATGGGGGGGAAAGATATCAACTGACCTCGTTCATCAATCCAAAGATGACTTTCTGATTATTCTTAAATCTCTTCGCCAACTCTCCCCAAAATGTAGCAAATTGTGCCGTGGTTGCAGCTTTGGGATCTGATGTGTTACCAATAACGGATCCAGAATATGGCTGAGAAGAAGGATCGTTGTAACGCATATAATTGTGGGGGTCGAGGATAGCATAGGATGACTTGGTTTGAGTAATATAGTTGATTGCATCCGCGAAGTGGGCGTAATGCTGTTTTATATGGTGAGCCTGGTTGATGATGAAGGAATAAGTTGAGGAGACTTACAGTTTCGTCGAATGTAGCACCTAAACCGGTAGCAGGAGGGCACATTCGCTCGAGTAGGAATGCTACTCGGAATAAGTTCACCTAGAAAGTTCTTAGTCAATGTTATTCGCAAGGAACTCTCTTCTTTGTGAACCATGGAAGATCGAGTCAAGTTGTCAACCTACCTTATTCTTATCCACGTAAATATCAATTGCAGATTTGTTAATGAAAGCATAATCTTGGCCAAACACCCCCGGCAATCCTGTTCCCACGGTACCGGTTCCACCTATTTGATATAAGCATTAGATTGTCTAACACCATCTAGTATATTTCCAGATGCTGAAGAATGAAGTAATAACAGAAAAACATACTATAAACTCCAAACTCTCCACCACTTTCAGCTACTCCTGCATAGTAAATGGTAGCATCCACCGAAGCCGCGAAGGCTCCAATCGCAGCGACGAAACTTTTCAAAAGCATGATTGAATATCTCTTTTCCCAAGATCACACAGACTTGAGCGACAAAACCAAACAAAAAGCAGAATGGATGCTCAAAAGAAATTCCGTACTTTAGGACAATGGATCTATCTATATACCAAAATCCCACCTTCAGGAACTAAGGGAAACATCTCCCACAATGCCGAAATGATCCATGCCGGGTAGTATCCGAATAGATTGAAGTATTCCGAAACATCCTTATACCCTGCCAATCCTTGCTATATCATCGTGAAGAATTCCAGGTGATCAGGAACCAGCACGATAAGATTGGTCAGCGGAGAAATTCAAGATTCGAAAAGTATACACAGGGGATAATCGGAGGCTCGGGCCGGCTATCGATTAATAAACGATTTCTGGGGACCCCACACGGGAGATGTCACTCCGCGATTGACACTTGCCGAAATTGGGCCTGGGAAACCTTGGGTAATAGGTTACTGAAGAAGTCAATGGTTTTGCCAATTCTTTAAAGGTGGGTTGAGTTAAAACTTTAATATCTGATCCCCGCTACTGGTAGGAGAGAAAGCAATGCCCCCCTGTTGTAGCTGGGAAGAAGATCCGATGGGAATATGCTTTATCTCGGATTTGTTTAATTTATTCAATCTGTAACGTCAGCCAAGAGAATTTCCATAATAATTAAAGGGTCTCGGATAAATCCTCGTATTCTAAGAAAACGTGCTTGTGTGTAATTTGTGCGTGATTCTTTTCATTAAAATAAGGATATGGATGGTTTGGTGATGAGCATTGAAAGCTAAGCAATTGTGGCTCCGCTAATTGAAGCAGTAGCTCCAAAAAGCTCAAGGTGGAGTGAAACACTGCAGGAGCCAGCAGCTTGTGGAAACATAACCAGGTATGTTAAACGAATCATGCAGCAAAAAGCAATAGAATGATGAGATAAACGCCAAGAAACTCATACTAATGTTCAATAATCCCAAAGAAAAACCATGTATTAAGGCCCTCGAAAGAACAAGACTCAAAAAGAAACCAATTATACACACAAGCCAAAGAAACAGCGAAAGAAACCAAAAAGTGAATAAAGACACCCCCTCGACTTTTCTCCTTGCACTTCCCTCGGCACTAGCTCTCCATCTCCACCAGCTTTAAGTCAAACACTTTCCCTTTCCCTCTCCCTCTCATGGTTATGACTGTGACCCGAAAATCGCCACATACTACTAATCTTTTTCAACGTATTCGAATGTTGTCTCTTCCCCTCCTCCATCATCATAAATTCAAAAATTATGGGTCTTTTCAAACACCCAACTCATCATCTTTCTCGCCCTTTTTACCCTTTCTAACACTCAATTTATCAACACCCTGAAGAACGTTCACTGCCTATTTCCACGCATTTTCGATCTCAAACTCTTGTTCTATCTGTCCCCAAAGATCGACGTACACACTGACATCTTTATCCCAAGCCCCCCTTTCTACAATAAGCTCTCTTCAGCAGCTCTAATTGAACAATGGCAATAATGCATACTTTATCACTGGGTAACTCATCGCCGGCGTCAGAGACGGTACCGCGAAGTATATCTTCATGAATACGCATTGCTTTTTTGAGATCCGGATGTGGAGACGCGGTATAGAATGCAGAGAGCAGATTCTGCATCTCGAGAGTGATGGAATCGAGTGGACCCCAGACACGACGGATATTGTAGCACATATCTTCGAGGAGATGGATAGCTTAGTCTTGATGACCACTGGAGAATTGAGTTTCGATGAGGAGTCGGCCAATATGCACGATTGTGGAAGAAGATCAAGAGAGTTGCGAGTGACGGGAGTTCCATGGTTGAGTGAGAAGCCATTGTGTTTAATATTTAGAATTGACACAAAATGAGGGATAGGGGTAGAAGTATGCTTACCTCAAGAGCTTCTAGGTCTCGAATTTCTCCAAGCCGGTCGCACACACTATTTAGTTGTTCAATTAGAAAATCCAGGATCTGGAGTTTGCCGGTGCGGAATCGCTGGATGATCTGTTTCATGGTTGATCCTGACAAAGTCACCGAAGAAGCACGAAGCTGAGCATCACTGATATGTTTAGCTCTATTGCCAACCAGCACTTGCGCTAGTCGTAGGCCCATATATATCTTAGGCAGAGTATCATATCCCCCATAGAATTTTTGAAAGCGATCGACGTATTCAGCAAGCTCTTGTTCCTCTGAGAATTTGCCTTTGCTCACATAAACACTTGTCGCATCCAGACCTGCTCGCAAGATAAAGGTTTCGGCTTTGCCCTCATTGAGATTTATAAGGACAATGTGCAAGAGTTCGCCGAGAGTATTGCTACTCAAATTCTTTTTGACATCCAAGTTAGCTGCGAAGTATTCTAGGATAGATTTATTGGCAATCTTGAGTCCAGCATCATCTTCGACGTCCATCAAGAATGCAAGAAGCCTGGAAGGATATGAGAGGACAGTTGTGAAGAACATCTTCTGAGTGATCGGCCACTAATACATTTGGTATACGAAGACTTCCATGAACAAATCGGCCATGATTGATGAATAGAGTTCCTTCCTTCCAGTGATGTTTGACTCAAAAGCAACCAAGAAAACCCAGGTATAGCTCTCCAGCTTGAACTTCGGATCAAGCTTTAGATTGGAATGGGCGAAGATTGCCTGTGAGCGCAACTGTTTCGCCAATCTTGCATTCTTGTAGATAGTTGCGAATTTCACTGCCGAGTCCGATAAGATCTGAGAATTCTTCTCGGTCTTGAGAACTTCCAAGATCGAGACTTGAGGAGTTTGCTGGGCCTCCAAAATACCTTCTGGCTTATCTTGTTTAGCCAATGCTTTGGCCAAGTGTCCAAGCCAGAAAAGGGTATCACGACAAACGTAACCCTTCTCCGTATGAAACTTGTTGAGCTCTTGCTTGTACAAATTAATGGCTTTTATCGACGCGGAGAGCTTGAAAATGGAGTATAGATGAGGTAGGCGCTTCTTTGCAGCAATTGCAGCTGCTAAGGTGGCCGCAGTGATCTGTCCCTTTGGAGCTTCATGAAATTTGATATCTGCTTCCTCATACAAAGATATAGCCCCTTCGAGATGCTGCTCACTATTCTCATCGATCTCGGCGAGTTGAAGTGTGGCTTTGATTGTGATCATGTGATGAACATCGTATAAAGTCA
This sequence comes from Botrytis medusae, assembly GCA_019395255.1. Classification (NCBI taxonomy): domain Eukaryota; kingdom Fungi; phylum Ascomycota; class Leotiomycetes; order Helotiales; family Sclerotiniaceae; genus Botrytis; species Botrytis medusae. Next base: position 420,324 of record JAHXJL010000025.1, read on the forward strand.
CACACTCTCTACGGAAGTTAACGGCGAACTGACGTAATAAGCTGTGATGTGTTTCAGATGCTTGCCTAATGACACGGAAATATCGTTCATGCAGATCTTCGGCAGAATCTGTCTTGATATCGTATTCTTTTCCATGGTTGAAGCGATGAGACCTCACAAACGGTACTATATGTAGGAGATGGTATAAAACTTATCCAACTACACTGCCCCCTATCATCCTCGGAAACACCGAATCTCGATGAAATTTGCGATGCAACATTATCTTGCAACCCGGCAATTCAGAAAGCAAATCATCCTCGAAATTGCGAGCTAGATGAAAAGTAGGGATCAAGACCGCAGAAGCAAATGCGACAGGTCTTTAGTCGGCGAGCTCGAATAATCGCTAGTCATAGAGCCCCATCGTATGATCAGAGGTTATCATAACTTCTCAGTAGAATCAGAATAGAATGATAACGCTGATTATTGAAAACATGCAACGCAAGGTAGTAGCGTAGGTATCGGATAAATATCCACATCGCATTGTCGTGATCAGTTTTTAGCCAGCCACCCGTCTGCAAGGTTAATTTGTGGTGTTCCAAAAGAAATTTCCAGGAGCTCGAAAGTTTGATATTGAATGCTCGTATATTATATCAATGAGAAGTCATCTCCATGTACTCCCAGTTTAAGCATTTGTTGTACTACGAACTTTTCCTGATGGACAATGAACCTGATGCAGATTGGAGAATCCCTCCTGTCAAAGATTTCTTTTCACATGACTTCATGATTTGTAGAAAGATATGCTGCGACTACCAATTGATAGGAATGTCTACTTATAACCCAAATCACCTGAAAATTGTGCAATCCCATTAGAACAGGTGTCGTTGGAAGAGACATTGAGCGGTGCGGGGTACAAAGTGTCGAAGTAAAGTTTTCTAGCAAGAACATTGAAGCTTTCCCTGAAAGCCACTAAGCCAGAAATAGTCCAAAGCTTTGGTTGAATTTGGCGGATACATTAAAAACACTACCAATCGCAACTAATGCAAGTAGCATGCATATCATTTGAAATCAACTCGGGCAAGCCTAGGAGGGGTATATGAACTAAAGAGCCATAAGAATTCCACCTGGATTCCTACTTTCCGCAAAAAAAAAATGTGACGGCAATGAAGTCAATCACTCTCAGGATGTCATCATCCTTTTTAGGGTTCAGCGAAAGTAAACTTGCCAATTAGTGAAGTGGCTATTGACGCCAATCAGACCCTGTTGCAAATCAAATCCTTACTTGGCCCATAGCTTTCCAGACCAATTATTGAGGCATACATGACGCCTCCGTTATCATAGATGATAACCTATAGTCAATAAGAGAGTATATTTAGCTTTGATTCTATTCAATTCTGTTGCGCACCTGAAAAGATTATACGGTAAGCCTAGAGACGAGGAGTCAGGGAGTCAGGAACGAACAGTAATTATGTACACAAGATTGAGAAATCTTTCGTCCCATTCGTGTCGTCGAGGTCACGTGGGAGTGCACGCGTATCCTAATATCGGTGATTGTATTAGCTCTTTTTGTTGCATATCAGCTCTCTCTTTCATTTCATTGGCTTGGGGCTATCTGTTGGCCATATTCGAACAGCCTATCTATATCTATTCTTCAGCCAATTAGCATCAACCGTGACTTTATGAGCTATTCAGCTCTTTAAAAGAAACAAAAAACAAATTGGCCATGCATTAGTGCGATAAAAATCAACATTACATATACCGCCAATACAGTCCTCCCTGACCCCTCCTCACTTCTTCTATCCTAGATTCATATTTTTCCCCGCCCCCACAGGCAATTTACACCTCAACATGACCCCCGGCTTAACCCTCCCATCAACTCCTTCATTCCAATTCGGCTGATACGGCAACTGATTGACGTTCCAATAGATGTAACCATCAAACCCAACATTCGCGCTATCAGGCCAGATAATCCGCGGATCTCTTACAAATGGTACTGCTTGCGATATTGTGCTGTTCCAGATGTAGATTGCGTTTGAGGAGGGCATGAGCATGTAGATATTGCCTAGAGAATCAGATGCGAAGCCATTGGCATTGCCACCACGTTGGCCGAGGTTGTGGACGTTGTCCATTGCGAGCTTGGAGGCGATAGTGGAGGCGGACGGATTACTTAGGAGGTAGGAAGTGGGAATACTGTAGAGCGTGTTAGATGTCAGAGGGGAATAGTAGAGGACCTGTAGTTCGTAAGTAATTATTCCCGTTATGATGATACAGTAAAGCAGAAATAAACTGAGGAGCTTCATACATCACCCCACAACCCCAACTCTAACCCGTCCAGTCCTTCTTGCTGAAACCCCACTCCCATCCCTGTCTCTCTCAGATAGAACGGCAATCCATTGTAACTCGGTACATCCTCTTGCACCCTCAAAACACTCCTATGTTGATTCAACATCCTCCAGCTCTCTCCAGTCCCCAAATCCAATATTATAAACCCATTTCTCCCCTCATTACTGGAATCAACTAAATAAGCGACCCCGCCCCCCGACTCTGTGATATTGCTCCGTTGATCAAATCTCACATCGTTAAGATAAGAGTCCGGGTAATGAACATTGGATGGAAATGTGTATGTGCGGGTTACAGAGTTGTTAGATAGGTTAATTGCGACTAGTTTCGGACCTCCAGGAACAGCATATGGCATACTGGGAGTTTGACTCTCATTGATTGTCGGACGCCCAGTATCGAGTACCCATAGCGTGTCATCGGGCGTTATGAAAAGTGCTTGAACTGAAATGAAATAGTCCTGGAGCGAAGATCCAAATTGTATGCCATGTGATTCGCTGTAGAGACCTTCTGGAGGAGTGTTCAGCTGCAGGGAAGGATATGCAGCTTCCGCAGTTTGATTGACTACTTCTCCAAGTGTGTAGGCGTAAGTGCCACGTGTGTAGCATGTGAAGACTCGGCCAGTTTTGGAGATCGCCAGTCCAATAGGCCATTGATCGTAGAAGTAATGGTATTCTTCTACTGAGGGTCCATAGCTACCTGTGTCGTATCGCAGGGTATGAGATCCTGCATAGCTAAATGTTCCGTTCAGTGTAGTGTCACCGGAATTAGAAGTGCTCTGTGTAGTTCCACACTGCAGGAGGCTTGCGGCTGTGAGAATTGTGGAAAGCTTCATTTTACTCTAGTAATCGTAGGATATTAAACATAGACAATGAATCACAAGTTTTCTCATCAACTGTTTCACTCGAAATGGTTGAGAATACCTGCAAAGGAATTTTTTGTACAAATATAAACAATCGCTCTTCCGATCGAGGAATGACATCGTAAATTTATTAGTACGATGAGCAAGCACTGCTCATCCATCTATGAAGCAAGTATTTAAGCTTTCATTAAGAAGATCTTTTGAGATAATGACGTGTAGAAGCGGGAGCTAGAGGGGTGATGCGCTAGTGTACAATTCCACACACAGGAGCAGTAATTTAGTACGATTGTGGGGTAAAACCGAACTGCATCGAACATATAATACTTCTTGAACAACATAATGGAACCTGCGTTCGGAAAATGCGATGATTTTGATGAATGGAAACCTGAAGTACGTAGAAGATACGTAATTTTGTAAGAATAAATGTGATGATGTATTAAATTCTGTCTCAACCTACAACAGTAGCTAGCCCAGCAAGCTCTGTATTTACCCCATAACTTATCCAAGCAATATATTCCAAAACATCCTGTACTCCAACGCAAATCATTCAAACAAGATTAAGCCCACATACATTTTGCCGAGTCCAGATAGCTCTCTCTAACACCATAGAGACTACTCAGATCATCGGCATAAGTTTCGTCGTGCAACTTTTGCTTCAACAGTGCGGACTCATGTCTCTTCAACATTACATTCCATGAGAACATTGAATGGCCTACACCGGCGAAATATTCTCCCCGTAAGACCACAAGGTAGTCAATTAAAGCTCTTTGGTCCCATCTCAAATGAGATAGCTCTTCTCGCTCGTGGTTCTTCAGGAGATCCTCTTTGTGGGTGACGTCAATGCCATAAGTTTTAGCTTCAATTGCCAATTTGTGAGTAGAATCAATATCACCAGAGGCAGCGTATATGAGTGGCGTTTTCATCGACTTAGCCAGTGAAATGTATGCTTCGGCTTGACCATGGTAGTGCATAAACGGAGCAGCAGCAACATGTCGCTTCTCAATTCCCTCCGGCTCAGTCTTCAAATGTACGCCTAGGAATGAAGGGGTAACAATTGCGGCGCTGACATTAAGTGGTACATCATACCAGTTTGAAATTTCGCGTAGAGTCGAGGTTGCGAGGCGACGAACATCTGGTCGGAATTTCATTATTTGTCCAAACTCATGAGCGAAGACATGACCGTCGGCATGAGTTGGGTATTGAAGATTTGATTGTTCCAGGTCCACAACTATTGGTATTGATTGTGGTGTTGGTGACATCCATTTCTCGATCCAACCATGTAACTTTTCCTGCCATTCCTCTGGATGTTCCAATCCACTTGTTGGTCGATTGATAAATAAGCTCTCAGGCTGAAGCCCACGTCTTCTCTCATTAACTGTTTGTTCCATATGGTCAATGACATTTAATTCAGGACATGACATCTTCAAAGATTTCTTGAAATGGTCCGCATCAAACATGTAATCCAGACCCTTCCAGCCAAGCCCATGCCGTTTGCCCATGTGAGATTTCTCCCCTTCCTCGCTGGGCATCATGTTCAATTCCTGGATATCCTCCCTCAGCTTGATATTTGGCATAACCAAGCTGCCACCTGCACCAATGGCATATCGCACACAATTAAGTATGGAGTTTCGCACATGTCCAACTCCTCCTTGATTGCTATCGCATGTGAATATGACGCTCGAGTTCCACGTTTGTGTCGCACAAACTGCTCTCATAACCTCGGAATTGACGTGCGGGAAATCGAATACGTCCTTTTGGTCTAAGGTGGGAGCAGGTACATCTGTTTGTGGGCCACCCGAATTGGCATTCCAGATAATATGTGTAGGTATAACTTGAGGACGGTCGAACGCAAACCAAAGCCATGCCAATCCTAGAGCGAAGCCTGCTAAGATGGCATATTTGCGATTGACACCATTTGGGAGCTGCATTTTTCTTGAAAATTGTAAGGCGATATTCGATTAAGAAAATGAAGGGAAAACATCTCGAAGGTCGACATTTTGAATGAGTCTGAAGTTGTGCTTTGATATTGGGGGCTCAGGGAGAGACTGTGCGAGGTGTGTTTTAAGAAAGATGTTTGGACTTCCTGATGGCCAATCACAGGAGGGCCCGCTTTGACTTGAAACCTCAATGAAGACGACGAGACCGCCTTGGGGACATTACTTTTCTTTTTTGTTAGTTCTTCTGAAAGTTTCGAATTGTTCAAGCACTATGCGAATATCCCGTGGTCAAACAAAAATTAAGGAATGTGAGTGGAGCTTTTGTAGCTGAAGTTGGATACAAATCTCGGCGAGGGGTTAATTCGTCTCGTCTCCAGTAAGATATAGTCCTCGCTGCGGAATCAGTTAACTTCGTTCAATCGCTCACGCATTTGGCCTCAGCTAAGATCTATCAAATTCTAGGAAATGTTCATTGTATACAGGAGATCACATGTGCATTATCCAATCATCAAACCTCCATGTATAAATGTACTTCTTATTATTACAAAAACATCACTCCCAAACCCCAATTCAATCCAACGCTATCTAAGCCTTTAATATACGAATTGCGCCTCTATTACATGCCAAAAAGATCATATCATAATCCCACCATACTCCACGAGAGGTATTACTGCATCAATGCTCCTCATCGATTGTCCGGTTCACATCGTCGTGGGCGACGTTCTCATCCTTCTTTACACTGATCGACAAAGTTAGAAGTCCAGCGGCTGCATATGCAACTGCAGCAACCAGAAATCCTCCTCCGCTCCACAATCCTCCCCTTTTCAAACCTGAGCTGAAAGCTCCTGCTACTAACGGACTACTAACCATACCGCCAATCGTGTCCATTACAGCAAGAACACCGTACAATCGACTGACTTGTGTTGGGTCCACCAAGTCAGTAAGAAGAGATCGAATAGCTGGGTACAGACCCATTCCAAGAGAGAATATGATCGTTGCTACTCTCATTAGTTATCACATTCGGCGTTATGGCCATTAAGATTCGAAGAGGAGTCTAGGGGCACTGGAAAATAGTGACGACTTACAAATGACAAATAGACCTCGAGCGGGGGATACTGCAAGCCCGAGAGATCCCAATGCCATAAGCAAAGCAGAACCTCGACTAACCATCAGATCCTTCACAGCAGCTTGCAAATGGAATCTCGATAAGATACCGTAAATTGCGGGGAGAACAAGTACCAATTGAACAAAGTTTGTGATGGAAGCTAGAGGAATGAGAAAACTTGCCTATTTTATTACGTCAGTATATGATAAAAGAAAGAGCAGGCAGCACATACATCAGCGAGTGACCAGCCAAGTCTTTTTGAGGCAAGCTGAAGAAGAAACTGATTCATGACCCCATGCAAGGATTGGACCAAGAATGTAGCAGAAAGTGCGAGTAGTTTTGGATTCGTGAATACAAAACGAGATTCCTCAAACTTTTCAAGAAGCATCGACCAGTTCTTTTGCGAAAATGTCAAGGCTCCTTCGTCGTCAGTGGAGCCACCTTCGTCTTCAATTACCCCTTCTCGTGCTTGATCAGTATCTGGTGAAGGAATACGCAAGTGTTCCCTGAGATGCAACGTTTCCGGAAGAGCAAGGACAAGTAGGGCTCCTAACAATACGAATAAAACGGCTGCCATCATAGGAGCCCGCAGGCTTGAGACTTTTATAAGCCACCAAGCCAATGGTACACCAGCTAAAGTGGCTATTAGAGAAGCTGACACAATTTGAAAGAAAACTGTAGCTCTGTATGCCTTTTATTAGCATAAATTATGTGAGATTGAGGAGTCACTGGACCACACGCACCTTTGTTCTTCGGCTACCACATCGGCGATAATGGTATAGTACATTGTTCTCGTAACTGCAGAGCCACCTCCAATCAAGGTCAAAAGATTTGCCGACCAAATCCATCTTACATCAAAGAATGTGTCAAAATAGCCTGCGCCATCATGAATTGCAGTTAGTATCGTAGGACCTAACCAGCCTATCACTTACACCACCACAGTTTGATCCCATCTCCATCTTAATTCTAGCAAATTCAGAAACTCACAAATAACCTGAACCCAAATTAATCCCAGAGCTATACCTATCAAACTCATAAACAACACTGTCTTCCTACCAATTTTATCCGCCAATACTCCAAACGGTACCGACAAAATCAGTCCTGGAATGCAAGCAAGAGTTCCATCCCACCCTTTCAACATCGCCAATTTCCCTTGGATAACATCATTCTTGCAATGACTTTCTGGAATTGAAAGTCGGGGCGCGTCGCTGAATCCAGAGAGGGGAGCAGATGAATAATAATCTCTACATATTATATCTTCAAGAGTCCGAGCCAGCGGTGCTTGGAGCATAAAATCGCCTATTTCAACAAGTAACACAGAGAGAATACAAATGACAGAAACGCGAATAGCTATAGTTTGACGCGTGAGTGACGCGTCATGATCGGTAGTAGAATGAATAGATCGTGTAGGTAATTTGGGTAGTAAAGGGGTCGTCTCTTCGGAACGAGTCGGTTCGGGAGACATATCGATCGGAAAAAGTATGGGGAATAAATGCCCCAAACTCAAGCCACGATGGCACAGAAACGGGCCACACAAGATATATGTACTCACGATTCAGGAGTCTGGATATCGGAGTTCGGTGTAGATAAACAACAATTACCGGCTCTTACTCCGAATTGTGGATACGTGTCGATAAGCACTTAATCCTATCATTCCGACATGCTTATCTGGGATTTCATAGGGCTATTGTGGCGTATCAGAGCATTGGGATCGTGAATGGAAACAAGAAACTTGTTTCTTCTATACTCCAAAAGCTCATCGTGATTTCTGTAGATAATCACTGTAGTCGGAGGGCGAGGTCTTCCTACCGTATTCCATTAGACAGATGACATCCGAGAAACAATTAATTGTTTACGGAGTTGATCTGTGCCCATAGCTCATCAAAGACATTCATCTATCCAACTTTTTGACCTCCCAATATTTTGATGCAAGCTTCAAGTGGCTGTCAGGGCATTGGCCTTTCATACGAAGCACAGGAGCTTTGCTCCAGCTAGCGCTCATAGATCAAGAATCCTACTTTTATCCTCTCAGAGCCTCAGAGGAGCTCACCAGTAAAATTGTGGGAAAACAGTGATTCTGGCACAAACTGACTGGGTTCGATAAGCTATGCCCACAATTCTTAGATTTGTAAACAGAGCGGCGGAGTAGCAATTCACGACCAATCAAAGAGTAAAGAAAGCCCCCCATGCCAGACAAGCCTCAATCGCGGTCGCGTTAGAAAACGCGTCGTTATTCGGATCCATCAGGACGGCGATGTCAAACACAATTGTGTGTTACATTTTTCATCATCAACTTTCGAGATCTTATGGGAAATATGAAGCTTCTAAAGTTCATCATCACGCAGAACAGAAAATTCATCAAATTCGGAGACTAAACTGCCTTTACTAACCCCCAACACTCTATGTGCTCGTGTAAATGAGTGTCCTTGGGGGAAAGAAAAAGAAAAACATTGAAGATGAAATACAGAACTATTGGCCCTTCAAGAATAGTGCAAACAATATATATGATCATCACCACCTCTCATACCCCTCAACCCTCGAATGGAAGCTAAGCCGCTCCTTTTAGATTTCCCAAAAAGACAACGAGCACCGCGCAATAAGCACTCGTTCCAAAGAAGATCTCCTGAGTTCCTGCATCCGTAAGCAGAGTTACTATGATGCTGAAAAGAAACACGAATGCGAGAATGGTAAATGCCATCCATCCTGGCTTCATCATTATCGCCAAAAAGAGAATTACGGGTATGAGCAGTATTAATACCGACATGCAAACAACCAGTATTTTGGAAAACAAACTGATGCGCACATTAGAAAAGAGCTTGACAGTCTTTTCTGTAGGAATTTTGCGTTTGGGTGTGACGAGCAAGTACTTCTGAGACGTTTGTTAGCTGATTGCAGTGCATGGTTCAGGATATGGGAAGCGCATAGGATGGAACCAACTTGAAACCAACATATTGGCCAGGTATTCAAATTATCTTGAACAAATCTTTCCAGCCGATTGCTTTTTGGGGTGACAAGTGAGATGAAATCCTCGGGTTGACGCATCCATTCGTATTGATCGAGATGCGCCAGCTCCTCCCTGCACAGCCATCTATAAACAGATAGGTGATCTTTTTCTGGTGTCGGCGAAAAGGATTTTAACTTCTGGAATTGTATCAAAAGTGCATCTTCTATTGCATTAGCTCCAGACGAACAAATCAACCAGGAGTTGTGATGTACCATAATCAAGTAACTCTCGATACGAGTTCTCAAGCAGAGTCTGTCGCTTAGTTTCCAAATCTCCAGTTTGGGGGGTGCCCTGAAGATCGTTTTGTTCAATCTCTCTGTCTAACGTTTGCAGCTCTTTATACATTGCTGCGATCTTGCTCGTTCGAGATAGTAATACTCTTGCGTGAAGAGGTGCGAACCCACGATAGATACTGAAACTATCGCAACTTTCAAGAAAGCTTGCGACTCGTGAATAGCCTTTTGGCATGTCTGAGTCTATAATGATAATCAAATTAGAATCTGATTGGATTGATTGATTGATTGATTGGAGACACTCACAAGATGGATATTCTAACAGGTTATATTCAGCCTGGTAAATACTTTCTCGCGGCGTTTGTTTGACTGGAAAGATACTTTTAATTAAGTTGATGGGTCTTGTGAGTATATGCCACCATAGCGAGATATCGGACTGACGCGGGATTTCTAAAAGGAATTAGTACAAGCCCACGTAAGTTTTGTGACATTAGGTACTTCGATGAGAGGACGCAAGTCCTTCTATGTCTGTCATTATCGAATGTAGGGGGGGGAAGGGGCGGGTAAAATCGACCTACTAGTCGTCTCATCATTGGATGAGGGGCCTGCCATTGAGTTCATCTCCAACCCTCTGTCAAGACCCTGCTCAGCAATATCTTGACTGTTCGGATATGAATGTGGCCTGGAATCTGTTCGCTCTGAGTTCAACGTGGATAGAGACATTTTGAAATCTGAAATTGAGCATGTTGGGGAAATTTCAAAGGCCGGCATGTAGCCTATATTTATATTTCTCCTCCGGTGGAAGTTTTGCAGGCTTTATGCAAGGCAGAGCATGATTCTGAGTCCCAAATCTTCAAGGCCCAGCTACCGTCTCCTTTCGTCCACCCATTTCGATTCCGAACTGCAAGGCGTCGGACTCGAACATCTAATAAGCCGCCACCGGGCTATGTGCGTGCAACCAAAATCTTCAAACACATTACCTTGAAATCATGTATTGATCGAATTGTATATAGCGGCGAACCACATCGAGTCTTCTACACGGTGAAAGCACCATAACCGGGCGAACCTGCCTCTGAATGTTTTGAACATCGTCCAATAATTGGACAATCATTAGGTACCATTGCATTGTTCTACTCTCTTATGCATCTGAGCTGCGGGCTGCGAGCATCGATATCATTTTACCTCATTCGCAGATTCGAGGGCGAAAACTGGCATTAATTCTATAACCTGAAAGACGATATTCCCACCAATTTGAAAATAGTTGGCGCACGAGGACAGCAAAATTTAGGATTGAAAAAATTCTACCGTTCAAGCCGCACGATCAAGCATTTAAGTACTACTCAAACGATACCAAGCGTCTTCGGAATCCTCATTGTCTTTTAGGATAATATGTAAAGAAGCACTAGGTCAGCGATTGCTTTTAACCATTGAATCTCTGATGTGGCACAGCCTTCCTGGGTGCATGACAGAGAGGTGTTGGTCGTGTGGCAGATGTGTGCGTGGGGTGAGGCTTAATGAAGACTCCGATGTTACCTTGGGAATTCGAACCTCAAATCACAATGAATGCAGCACAACACTGGTATTCACGATCCAAAGATCATTTAAATGATGATGGTGTCGCGAATTGCGTACAGAAAACTCGTCTGCTCACTTTCCCCTATCACACAATGCGAATTGACTGTCGCGCAACTATACTCGAGAAACGCACATTCGTCAGCGCGGTATTCTATACGAATTTCCCCTCGACGTACAACACAAATACACTCCATCTGCCACCTTGATAAGCTGTTCCGATCCATTAGAACAATACTAATCCCAGCCGAGGAGGTTCCAAGCGACAATATACTCGAGGAAATATCCGATTGCGACGGCTTGAATTTATATTTTACAATCGGATACAAGTTAAGGGCGAGACAGAGGGGAATATGCGATCGCTTTGGATTCTATTCTGGTCCCTTCAACAACGTCTCCAGGTCGTTATATGTACACTTGCAATCGTTCTGCATCAGTAGATGATACTCTCGACAAGGAAAACTTCCCATGGGGTGCCCTCATCACAGCCGCTATAGTACAATTGTAGAAGAGATTTTGGCTCATGGAACACTTGTCTATGATACAAAATGGATAGCTTTTCAAGTAGTGCCTAAGTAGTGCTTGGTTCGTTAAAGAAAGGTCAGGTGTGTTGAAACACATCTTCTTATATGTAACTCCGACGGACATTTAAGAGGAAGTTTCACAACCAGCGACATCTTTACTGAAAATTGCCTTTCCACTAGAGATTTTTTCTTCGAGATATAGAAATCGGGAGGCATGGAAGATGATGTTCCCTTGAGAGAGTTTTATTGTAGTGTATATGTGACAACTCTATAAATTAATTCCTGTTCTCTTTATCTATTCCAATACTCCTTCACTGCGTCGTCTATACGCGTTGTGTCCTTACTCTCATTCTATCGATTTATTCCTTTCCATTATGCGTTCCTAATCCGCCTATCGCTACACTCAATCCACCCAATATAACCCAGTATAATTACAGCCTGAATGCACCATGTCCCAGAAGTATCGTGTGCCTCATCAAAGCTTCGAGTTCCATAGTTGAGTGGATCTGTTCAAGTCTTTGTTAGAATGCAATACACTAAGCTGGTTGGAATGAAGTACTTACCATACCGGGTCATTTAAGTTGTGGCAGAATGTTGATAGGGTTATGCGGGTGGGGAGGTGCTTGGCTTTGACCATTAGTTTGAGGCAGTCAAAGACGAGATGCAAATCAACTTACTTCATTGACAGATGGTTCATCTACCATACCGACAGTATCTCTTGTGTTGTTTCTCATTGCTGAGACATCGACGGAGAGGGTAGGCATCTTGGTGGAGCTGTTGCTTGGCTTTGACTGTAAGTTTGAGGTAGTCAAAGACGAGATGCAAATCAACTTACTTCATTGACAGATGGTTCATCCACCACACCGACAGTATTTCTTGTGTTGCTTCTCATTGCTGAGACATTGGCGGAGAGGATAGGCATCTTGATGAAGCTAATGTTGAGATCTTTTGGAGTGAGCCGTGGGAGGGAATGGAAATGGAGGTTGTTCTTCGATCCTGATCGTAATATTCTCGAGATATGAAAGAGTTGAAGAGTGAAGGAGGAATTGTTGGGACATCCTATAAATATAATGGGATGGTAAATTGTCCTTGAGAAAGGAGAGAGCATAAAAGAGGAAAGTGGGTTCGAAATAGAAAGGAAAGATGATCAGACCTACAGTGCAGAGCTTAGGATGATAGATTTAAGTGGGATGTAGGGAATAGCTCCATTTTTCCATTGAAGATCATTTAGTCTCAAATCCAGCGTCCAGAGATAATTTAATCGAACTCGGCGGAAATTTGAGGGACAAAATCTTGTGAATACGAGGAAGACCTGACGGTGAACCACCTCCATTATTATCATGTTCCAAGTATAATGTTTGGAAGACTCCATAAAACAACCATTACCAGATTCAATGGGCTAGTCGCAGTTTATTTTGCCAATACAGCATCCCATGTCCATGAGTCTTTCATGAAAATTTCTCTCCGGGAGGATCATCATGTTTCTAATTTCCATAGTACACAACCCATATAGGCTTTCTATAGGCAGTCGATATCAGACGTATGCAGGTAATGAAGTTCGGAACAAACTTTAAAAAGCCAAGGACAACGGCTAGGAGCTTTACGGCACGGAAGTGACCTGTGTTCCTTCATTTTTTGGGTAAGAACGCTTCAAGAGAAAGTGAAAAGAAAACATGTTGCATGTAGGTAATTTCGGGATTTTAATCAGTGATGGGAACCATACGCTTGGTTGACGATTATGTACCGGAATCTCCTTGATGCCGTCACAACTCAGGGGTCAAATCCAATTCTCGATTTTATTCTTTGTAATTCTGATGCCCATGAATTGCTCCATGTAGCTCCTCTGACTACCTGATGCATATACATATGCAGAGATAAAGATGAATGAATTGTCTCCCATACCATCGCATCGGAGAAAAGCACAAAGTAAAGTTCGTAACAAGGAATTTCGAATTCTCTAGCTTTGCACTCACGAACAGCGAGTCGGGGTGATGGGGACCCAAGCTTCTAGAATTGTTCAACGTCAGTGATGGCGAGGGCGGGAGTAGATCCTTGTTCGCCTCGTGTCTAACCCCTGGATAAGCAAAAGCCGTCAACAAGGTGGGAGAGATTTTTGCTCTTTGATTCATTCATTGGTGCGAAGTTTACCTGGCTTGTGTTTGAAGCCCCCTCCGCCCTTCCCAAAACGTAAGAACGTAGCCTGCATGCATGTCCACGACATCATCATCATTCTTGTTCAAACATGGCGTTTTAAAAGGAAAATATTATCTCCACTCGCTAACGTGGCTGAATACAGATTCTTTAAAGAAGCCATCAGCTGAGATACTCAGATACGAGACGAGACTTCGGATGCCTGGATTTAGCAGCCTTTCACTTTTTTCCATCTCCAGATGCGATGTGATGCGGCGTGATGGAAATATACCTACGGGTAGTATTTTGTGACCCTGGTCTGGATACTTCAAAGGTAATAATTGTTTCCAACTTTTCAGATTTGATTGATTTATCTGTGTTTGGTTTATAAAGAGTCAAGTGGTTAAATTCGACCTCATTTTGGCAATCTTACAACAATTTCAGTCAGGTAGGTGGTATTCAGGTAGCATCAGCAAGAGTCGTTAAAATCAAAACATACCATTCCATTCCATCCCATCCGCAACCACAATTTCATCTCAGCATTTTGACTTGATGGTTTTCCATCGATGGATATTCAATATTCAGGGGAACTCTATCACAGCAGAATAGCATTATTTCAGCCACATAACAACCAAGCTAATTCACGACCCCACTCGTGTTTCCGTTTGCATGTGCTCACGTCCACGCTCCAGTGGGTGTCCAATCAAAAAAAAAAAAAAGCGAAAAATAGACAAAACTCAAAACGTATCCAGAGGACGAGAGCAGGGAATGGCACCAGTGAAAGGGTCCCCCCTCGGGTCGGTCGATCGATCTTCGCAGGCCCAGACTTATTAATTACTTTAAATCAACATCCATCCCAATCTCAATTGTTATGAATTATGGTTGGGTCAGGATTGTTGGAATATTTCACTCTTCATGTGCTTAAAAGAAAGAAGATCACAAAAACTGGTGTTCTCATAGCGAGGTTTTGCTTTGACCGTATATACCATGCAAAGAAGTATGTGATGAGACAGACAGACGCCAAGTTATGGCTTGCAGCAATCTGGACACTTACACAACAGGTCATTCGATTTTTGATGCAAAGGGATCTATACTTACATAGAGATACATCGACGTTTCAGATTGGATTGGACAATGAGAGCCTCGGACTCGAAAAACCAAGATTTTCAAGAGGCTGAAAAAACACAACAAGGTACAGCTTTCTCCCCAACTTGGACATTCTGATCCTCAAATGACAACTTTTAATCCTTTACATCTTTACATCTTTGCATCTACACATCTAGACCAAACAATCTAATAAGCATTAATCTCTGCCACTTACTTTATTCATTTCATTCCTTTGTTGGAGAGCAACGGGACCAAGATAAACACATGGAAAAGGAGTAGATACGTTGGCTTATACATTCAATATGATAACAGCAACAACAATAGCAACAACAACAATAGCAACTACCACAACTACAACAATAATAACAATAACAACAACAATAATAACAACAATAACAACAGCAGCAGCAGCAGCAGCAGCAGTAATACAATGATCGAATTGCCCTACAAATATTTGCGAAATAGACATGATATACAAATTAATCAAGCACTTTATTGGATCGCCCTAAAAAAAAAACCCTTGGTATGAGCACAAAGTACTAAACAAGTAGGCGGCAGTGAGACGGTTTTAGGGCGTACGTAGCCTACGTTATCTTGGCACGCACTGCATTCTCCCAGGCAATCGAATACTAAATCACATCAACCACAAATCAACCACAAATAAAACAACCAAATCCCAAACGATTGAAAAATCCATTCGCTTCTAGTAGTAATCATCTCGATTCTTACTTACATACTACAAAGTGTCTTTTCTCTCGGAAGTGAAAGAAGTGGTCGAATGAACGATTGGAAGGACCTGGATATGGGCCAACCCCACCCACAGGGCCAATCTTGGTATCATTTGGGGGCTTTGGTCTGACGAAACCGCATGAACCGAATGCTCACCACCATACTTGGCAGACTACCTGATATCTAACAAACTACAGAGTGGCCATCGAAGCGCTTCGGCTTGATGATAAATGAATGGCGTCAACTACACAATCGAAAATCCGAGAAGAGAAACAGGAAGAGCGAGGGCGACGTGGATTGTATCACCGTTCATTCGTATGATATCCATATGATTTGATTGTCGAGGGGCCAAATGGTAATATGCACACAACCGTCAAGCCGAATTCACAACTTTGCGATGTATACCGACATGATTATTCATATAAAGACACTTATATATAGAAGAATAGCGAAGCGGGTTGATCTCAAGGATGACTTGTTACGCACAAGGACCAAATTTCCGAATACTATATATATACTTCACATTTGTTGTGTTCAATTCATATAGTGATTCATCTCATCACGTCGATTAGACAACCAATATTCTATTCAACCAACTCTATGGAGATTGCAACCCCCATCAAAAACAACAAACATTTACGTATCCATCCATTTACTCAACAACCCAACCTTTCCCTTTAACCTTTTTCTGCACCACCTTCCTAGCCGGCAATGGCCAACCCAAACCTCCCGACCCCTCCGCTCTCAGATAAGGCACCACCCAACACTCTCTCATTTCCTCTGCACCCGCATCCTTCCCCGTCTTCTTATCCTTAACCATCACTTCCTTAATCGGCTTCCCATACTCCAACAAGCTTGTCCCCTTGGCCAAACCCGCAAGTTGTCCTCCAGTCACATCTGTCAAACTGTGCATTCTAGTCTTTTGTCTCTTTCTCGATCCATCTGCATTAACATCCTCAGCCGGTTTCTGCAGATACGAGTAAATGATATATTCAGGACATTCATTTGGAGACAGATGGGATAAAGGAGACGCAGGGTGAATATAGACTGCTTTGTCTTGTTCTTGGTCTTCATCGTTGTGTTTGTTGGGAACACGAAGATGGGAGGGAAAGAGTGTGAGATAAGGAACGTCGATTGCTCTCTTGGGTTTCCTGTAAGCTTCTGGTTGTGTCGGCGCCAAATCTGCTCGAATGGCGACATGGTCGATGAATCCTGCGGCAACCATCTGTTTGAGTGCTTTGACCTGTTTAGCAGTGGGTGGCGCTAATTTCTCTTCATATTTCAATGCTGCGAATGCGGGTATATTGGTTCTCAAAAGATCTGTGATTTGACGACGCAGTTGCGAGATCTCCTTGAGAGTCTTGTAGCGTACAAAGTGAGATGCACACCATGATTCTGTGGGATCGTGAGCGAATTCACCAACAGCTTGCAGAAGTTTAATGGCATCGGATCTATCGTCAAGGAAACAGAAAGATTGGTGAACTTTATTGAATTGACGGCGGAGATTTGCGCGAGCGTCTTGTTCGATCTTCTCGGCAGTAGTCAGGTATGAGTCTTCGTCTTCGCGGGGAGTAGCGGCGGGGATGACTTGGTTTTCGGGAATAAATATATCGGCAGCAGAGAGACCTGCTACAAGAGCAACGGTGTAGGGAAGGCACTCGTGTAAATGTCCAACTAAGAGGATTCGAGCAAACCGTGGTGAAAGTGGGAAGATAGACATGGTGGAACCAGTTGGAGTTATTTGACCAGAAGGAGAGATTGCAGAGAGGTAGGTAAGAAGTTTCTCAGAGCTCGCAAGACTTTGTCTATCTGGTGGAGTTGGGAATGGGAAATTGACAACGTGTTGCAAATTCATGGACTTGAGTTGTAATACCACACCTTCGATGGGCATTCGTAATATTTCCGGCTCCGCGAATTCTTCGAAATCTCTCTCATAGACTGCTGATGAATAAAATCGATAGCAATGTCCAGGACCAGTACGACCTGCACGACCTGCACGTTGGCTTGCACTGGCTTTGCTAATCCATCCGACCTCGAAACTTTGTACGCCAGTTGTTTTATCGTATTTGCGTTCTTTTGATCTTCCACAATCGAAAACATAACGAATACCAGGGATTGTGAGAGACGTTTCAGCAACGTTAGTGGCCAATACAATCAATCGTGAACCATCAGGAGGCGGTTCGAAAACTCTCAATTGTTCTTTCGTAGGCAGTAAGGAATACAATGGTAATATGTGCATCTTTGAGGGTCCAGTATCCGCTTCTTCTCCGATATCAAAATCTTCATCATCATTAAACGTAACTTCGTCATCATCATCGACATAATCGTCATTTGTCGTGTCCATCGTTTCACCAAAATCGATATCTTCAGCTTCCATCGGTGCATCTTTTCCGGATATGCGAACTTGTGGTCCTGTGGTAGTAGAGCCTATTTTAAAAGCCTCTTTCAACTTCTTGCTGAGATGTGTGATTTCATTCTGACCAGTTAAGAATACCAAGATTCCTCCTGGAGGAAGTTTGCGATGTCCTTTGCTAATCTTTCTGAATGCTTCTTCAACATAATCATGATGTGTCTTTCGGGCGAAATGAGTGGTGACTGGGTATTGTCTACCCTCCGCTTGAAGGACCGGTGGTGGAGTAGAAAATAATGTCTTGTTCTCTGTGAAATCTGTAATTCGTAAAGTAGCAGACATGATGATAAGTTTCAATGGTTTGATAGAGGGATCTTCTTCGGCCATTTCCTCTCTTAACTTTACCACTCGACTGAGCATACCAATAAGAATATCCGTGTTCACACTTCTCTCGTGTGCTTCATCAATAACAATGGCAGAGTATTTCCTTAGAGCAATATCTTGTGCAACCTCTCTCAAAAGCACACCATCCGTCATGAATTTGATAGCAGTTTCTGAACTTACTGTTCCCTCAAAACGAATCTGATAGGCGACTCGCTTACCATGATCAGCAAGCTCATCACCTACACGCTTTGCCATACTAACGGCTGCAACTCTTCGAGGTTGTGTGACTCCAATCATTCCGGGATTAGGTGAGTCTTTAGTACCATACCCAGCTTCGTATAAGAATTGAGGTACTTGAGTGGTTTTTCCAGAACCTGTGGCACCATACACAACCACTAAGTTATTATTGTGAATTGCTTCCATAATTTTCTGTTCTTCGGCTACGACTGGGAGTTTGAGTCTGACATCTTGAATACTTGAAGGTCTTTCTATAGAAACACTGAATGCCTTCCGTGAAAGATTGGTAGTTGGTTGTAATTCCACTGGTAAAGGATCCTGTTCCAAAGGCCGAGGTTTGAATCCTTCTATTCTTGGCGTTTCTGTCGCATTTGGTATATTTGATGATGGCTCGTATCCGTAAGCTTCGTTTACCTGTTGAGTTGCCCAGGCTTTGAACGCAGATGAGCGTTCCTGTTTCCTTGAGGCAACCTCGTCCTCGTCCTCATCTTCCTCTTCACTACTTTCTTCGCTTCCATCTTCATCGCTGTCTTCATCTGACGATCCTTCTTCATTGTTCTCTTCCTTATCGTTTCCAAGTGCTGATTGAAGAGCCCCCTCTTTACTTTCTTCGAAAATGGACATGATATTCTTTAGGAGCTGGGCGTGTTCTGGGTCACTTGTCTCCTCGTTTTCTTCGCCGTCTTCATCATCGCCGTCTTCGTTACTGTCTTCATTAGAAGATCCTTCCTCACTGCTACCTTCCGAGTCGGTCTCTTCACCACCTTCGGCAAAAATACCCGTAAGACGTTTCAATAGCTCCGCGCGTTTTTTGTCATCAGTCTCATCTGGCGTATTCGAATTATCAGAATCCTCATCCGATTTCATCTCTTCATCACTATCGACCTCCGAATCTGAAGAAAATCCTTCCCATGCTAGCTCCGCGGCCGGGGCCGGGGCCTGTGGCTTGGATGATATCCTCGACTTAACACCTCCTCGCCTTTGTCGCTTTTGTATTACCGGCTTTCCGTCATCATCCACCTCAAGTGGTCTCTTCAAACCTGTGCCTGCACCAAACTGTAATGTTTGCGCGGGCGCCTTTGGGACCGGAGCGGAAGCTGTCGCGGTCGCAGTTGCAGTACCTTTGAAGAGACCGCCCTCTTTCTTTTGATCGATTTGATCGTCTTCCTCATCACTAGTCTCACTCTCCATCTCCCTAATCGTCCTCTTTTCGAAAAGTAGTTCTTCTCCATCTCCATCGATATCAATACCCCTCTCTCTCTCCTTCAGCGCTCGCGCCAATCGTTCCCTCCTCGTTAAGGAGCCCTGGCCCAATTTCTTACTACTCTCATATAATCCTCCCTCTTCTTTCCTCTTTGATAGCTTCTCAATTAAAATCCTATTCTCATCCTTCCTCAGCTTCGTCTCGATATATTTCTCCAATCTTTTTGCTTTCTTTCCACTAATTTTATTGTCCCCTGCCAGCTCCTCCTTCAACTTCTGCTTCTTTTCTTCATGTGCGGCTTTCGAGGAGGGGAGGATCTCTGTCGCATTGGAGTCCACAGGTGTCTCGGTATCATTGACTTTATTTCTCGCGAGCACTTTGTGCTTTCGCTGTCGAGGCGTAAATTTAGGAGGCATATTTATTATTTTTCAATCCACGGATTGGATGTAGACAGGTTGTTGTAAAAATGATGCTTTTTTCTCTGCTTTCGAGAGTCTCTGGAGACTTTTTTCTGCCGAATTTACCCCCACCGCCCTTCAATCTTTTATCAATGAGATGTGGGGCCAAGGCAATCCTAAGCTCGCCATTTTTAACATAATATTCAGGTTTTTGATGCCCCTCTCTTCTCCCTCGATCATAAACATAAACTAGATGATTAATGTGTGAGATCTCATGTTTTTAGACGATAAAATGCAATCTGGATTCGATATGTATCATTATCGCTAAAACTTGAAAATACGTTGTATTTATTGACTACCTAGGTAATAGATGTAGGAAAAGTGTATTAAACAAAACAGAATGGAAGCGAAAGCGAAATGTAATTTAATGTGTTCTAGGGAACCATACATAATGTAAGAGCTGAAGAGCTGAAAGCTGAGAAAACATAATGCAAGGCGTATGTAATATTCCATGGAACAGTCCAATCCAGATCAAATGAGATTCAAAATCATGTTTCAACTAAAGGCTATTCGAGGGTCTATTTGGCGCCATGAAAGCCAATGGCTTCGCCTGTGGTTCATCTGCAGTTCATTTGTTATAGTGTATGTTTTCTCCTCCAAAAAGAGCGTCAACTATACCCAGTAATTGGATGAACAACTGGAAAAGCAAGAAAAGCTGAAAACTAAAAAGCAAATAGGAAAGCTTCTTCTTTCCATAGCAAGTAAGGTAGGGGTCTTTTCGTACCCTATACCCCAGATAGTCTCTTGGTAGTCACTTGAGATCTCGAGATGACTCGAGGGCATTTAACCTGACAGGTCAGGAAGATTCTCGACCTATACCATTGTATTAGAATCGTGTTCTAGAGTAATAGTGGTTTTGTAAGGCAAGCTTGCAGCTCAACACCTGGTTCTTTGATAGACCGAGAAGCATACCATCGAATTGCACTTTGTATAGATCTCATGAGAGCCTGTCCTTTCTTGCCAGTCTTCTCTTATAATCCGAATTGCGAATCTGATATTAGTACAGGCCAAGTTCGGCACGGTACAAAATTCATTTACATTGATGAAACATACAGCCTAGCCACGTGCTACACAAATGGATACTCAAATACTCATCACGTGCCAATCTTGAATCATTAAATATCACTCTGGGCCACATGATCAGCGTCATGGTTTTTGCACTAGCGGCCGCTACCATCCCTCCAGCTTCTCGGTATCTTCCGTCACCATTTGTCCATCTACATCCAATTCCACCACCATTGATATTCCCTACGTGCGGTCCTTACTTACAACACCCATTCGAATCATTATCAGATACGGCACATACGGCACATCCTGTATCCTCAATACATCGATAGAATTGAGTACTTAACCTTTGCATTGCGACGTCGCATACACCACAATTCTCAATACCTATCTAGAACTTAAGTCCATTCAGATCATCGTATTCTTGGATTGCTTTGCGATCTCTCGCACACTCAACAGCATCGCTCTACGTTCTATCGCATCACAATCATGGCATCGCAAGACCCCCCTCTTGATGAGATACAATGGAGAGATCCAAATTGGCTTGCTGGGAATTCAGGTCTTCACGAAAATACCGTTCTTCATTACTTTGCGCAGTCACCATTTTTTGATCTTACCTCAAATAACTCGGTCCTAACGTCACAAGCTATGCACAATCAAAATATGTCGTACATCCTTGCCACTCGTAGTGCTTTTGAGGGCCGGCTCAAAACTATGTCTGGACTGGAATTTTTGGTTGCACAAGAACCTGCAGAGATGGCGCCGGGTACTGGCACTGGAGTATGGGTAATTAGCAAGCAAACAAGAAGAAAGAGAGCTCAAGAAGAAGATGAAATTATAAAACATGCATCATATTTTGTAGTCGGAGAGAACATTTATATGGCTCCTACTGTCGCAGATGTACTGGGCAGTAGAATGGTATTTATACTTTTTCTAATTCAGTGTTAATGCCTCTAACAGCAACGCAGTTATCAATCTTCACGTCACTCACAAATGCCATTTCGAAAGTTTCCGAATTACCCAATTTTTCTCCCTCTCTCGGTCATACATATATGCCACCAGTTCCACCACGATCCAAAGCCATTACATCAGCTTTCTCTCAGGCTTCCAAAGAGAATACGCCATTGCCCGATCCCCTTGCGACTGAAGCCAAAAATTCCTCCACTAATACCTCCAACAATGTACTCGCAAACCATCTTCTTGAAGAAACTCTTAACATATCGCTCAGATATGGCGATGAATACATGGATGAGAATCCTATTACCGGAACTCCAGGTGATTTCCATTTTAGCACAACCGGTCGGAAGGAAAAAGAAAAGCTTATGGTGCCACCAACATCAAAACCAGCAGGTTTTGGTCTGAGTGGTAAACCTGCACCTCCTACTCCATTAAAAACAGATTTAGGCATGCAAAAGAAGGGAAATAAGGGAGAGAAGAGCCCTAGAACTCCAGGATCAGGAAAACCTAAGAGAAGAAAGAGTAAAGTGATGAATGGAGGGGTGAGTCCTACATAGAATAGACAAAGGTTTCGAATATGAAGCTGTTGTAGAGTACATCACCTACATATAAGGTTTTCAAGGCGTTGCGGAGGGTATACCATCACCGATAAAAGTTAATAGAACCAGTCGAGCTCTTATAATGACGATACAATGAAGAAATAATCACATTACATATATCTCAAATCTAGTCCTATTCATAACCATCAACCTAAATGCAAAGCGCCCACAACTACAACTCTCACGCATCTTCCCAACCAAACTAAAATTGAAGAGGTGCAACAAAACGTTTCATTTTCTGTTGATTAATGCAGGTATCTGCTGAGCGAAGACCAAGTATAGTTTAGAATGAATTAGCATGCTTACAAGTGTGCAGCTATAGCCAATTTACCCTGTCTAGTTGTTTTAGGGTGGTGTTGTGTGGTGTTGTGTGGAAGCTAAGTTGGTTGTGGTGTTGGGATGACTGGTGAGGGTTTATGCGCATGAGATTGTGTGGATGGCATGGATTGGGGCATGGATATATAAAGGGCAGGATGCTGAAAGCTAATGCTAAAGCTAATGCTAAAGCTAATGTGGGAGGAATCCGATGCTTCGATGCTGTTGATAAGGCTAGCAAGCATAGTAAGGGAGATATGGGATGGATGTCTCGAGGGATTGGAGGGAAAGGGTGGGGTTTGAGTCGTGTTGAGTTACCTTTCGCTGGGGGGTACGAGAGAGAGTACAAGTTTGTATTTACTTGTGTTTATCATCAGCTTGTAACAATACACTTTGATTTCATTCGTATCATGTGATTTCAATAAATGTACGCATTCATATATCTGCACAAAGTTATGCATGGTTACATATCTGGTTGGCCAAGCTACATCGCCTGTGGCCGTGGCACAGCGCGTCTAGTGCGTTTCATCTAACCATTTCATCCAAACTCACAAATCGCAAACAACGGTTCGTTTTATGAAATGAGCGTAAACGTCCCGCGGCGGCACGACCCAGATTCTACATGCTTCATCCCTATGAATCTATTTTTGGCAATTTAAAGGGTTGCACGATGGGATACATACAAGCTAGATAGGTAGGTTAAACGGGCTAGAAAAGCTAGGCGAGTTAGATGTTGTACGAGTAATGGGCGTGCATTGGTGTTGATTTTAGCTCTTAGGGGATGTGAATGAAAATAATGATAGGATCTCTGGGGGAGAGGGAGAGGGATGAATTATTATATGCAGAGGTTGTTTTTAATGAAGATGGTTATAATCAATAACTAAGATTTTATCTGTCAATCTAAATAAACACCGATATCAGCATGAAGGAGGAGATCCCCTTTTCATGATAGTCCAATAGTCCAACAATCCACAACCCCATCCTCACTTCGCTTCTCAACTTTAGTCGCCAAAAGGCCCAAAGCACCGCGCAACCAGCGTCTCGCATTAAAGCCATAACAACCTTTTAAATTTGTACTGCAAGGAAGAAAACACACTAGATTCACTCTCAACATCCACTTGAAGCATTTGTTGCACATCTACATTTTTAGTGGCGTTCAGGGTTTGCAAACAATTTCCAGATAGTTCATGTTAGTTTCCCCAAATCCCTTGTAAAATCTCACGACAGCCGGGATTTTGCATCGTCGCCGCCACCACCAATTTCTGTGGCACCGGATGCTGGATCCACTCTTTTAGTAAAAGGAGTTGGATGGGAAGACTAACTAACTACTTTGATTTAGAATGAGTAGAGGAAGATACTTTTGTTGCATGTCTTGTTTTTTAGTGGCGTCTTGATCTCAAGAAAATTCCAACTGGGCGCTTTCTTTGCACACACAATCGCACGTATCGCACACGAGGTCGGCGTCTCGCATCAGCCACCCAACACCAACAACCCGCATTAGACTGTGCCACCTCTGTTCCACCATACACTCTACCACCGCCTTACCTAATTCTCCATCTACCGAAACGATCACACCTGCAAGAAATAGAATAGGATACTCACATCCCACATACAACATTCCTTTGTTTGTTGCACATCTACACCTCTAGTGGCGTCATGAATCCGCTTCGTTTTATGCCAAATCTTAAATACTAAACGCCCCTGTTGGACTAGCGAGTCGTTGGGCGTTTCACATGCATATTAGCCACCACACCACGACCATAGTCTACCTTACGTACGATCTAACCGCAATGCTCACAGCGCGCAGGGAGAAAATATTCTAAGTGAGCATTTCGATTTAAATTGGATTTGTTCGGTTTTGTTGCACGTCTTGTTTTCTAGTGGCGTTCTATTCCTATTTCAATCGTCAAATTTCAATACCCCTTTTGCTTCATCCATCCATTCAATCTAAATAGGCTTTGTACTTACTTGATCTAACTAATACCCACATCCACAAGCGCATCCACAACCACCCACTCGCAATACCGGTACACCAACCTCCTCGGTACCGTACTCCCCGTGCAAACCATCAAATAAAAGGTCTCTACACACGAAAATCTAAATTGTTGCACATCTACTTCTCTAGTGGCTGGCGTCTCTCTTCGTATCCCAAGTCCGTCCCTCAAACCCCCAGTCCAGTCCGGCGTCTCGCATCCGCATCCGCTGAATCCGTGCCACACCATCCACATCCACATCAAACCTCATCCATCCTAACTTTAAAAAAGCTCCAACAACATCCCAACCCCTTACCAGCTCTTCACACCAAATCTGTAATAGATGCTAGATAAATATACAAATTTGTTGCACATCTACATCTTTAGTGGCGTCACAACTCCACAAATCTACAACCTCAAGCTTTTCTCCTCTTCCTCCCTTCCTTCCTTTCTTCCTCCCTGCAAATTCTAGAACCAACAGAGTCCAAACAGACCAACACACTATTCCATCCCCAACCAAACTCAACGCTAACCTAGATACCTGTACCTATCACTAATCATCCATCTCAGTCGCAATCATCTCCTTCACTTTGTTGCACATCTATCCTCTTAGTGGCATCCCCTCTCCTCTTCTCAACTCCAAACTTGATCTTTCAGGTTAGATTACTATAGTTAACCAAGAAAGGAAAAACCACCCCTTAATCTATCTCGCATTCATCCCCCTTCCCATTTACAGAACCAACCATAATATCCTAACTAGTACTACACCATCATTCAGCCGTCAACAAAGACAACCCATCTTGTAAGTAAAGCAACACCCCTAAATAAATAACTAGACTACAATTTCCATACATTTCCCATCCATCCATCATCTTTTTTTTTCCTATTCGCATCACAATCTTAACATAAAATTGACCTTTCCGATATCTTTCCGCGGCGGGATTTCTTATATCCACGGTTATTTTTCGTTTTGATCCCATTTAAACACTATAACCCCATCCCAGAATCCACGATGCGCAACAATAGCTGTTTAGTACATAGTCAGTAATTGTACATCCATTTCTAGAAGTTAACAAATTGACACTGTCGAGTTCGTAATTGTGGGTAAATTTCGGGGAAGCCATGTCTAGTAATGTGTTTTATATTCTAATTATAATCGATGGAAGATACACCGTAAAGAAATTGATGTGTTGAAGCTTAAATACTAGCAATGATAAATTAAATTTGGCAGATTTGATAATACAATGTAATGTATACAGCGTCTAGAATTATAAGCATGGTACATACATACATAGCATTCCCCTTATTTATTCATCACCAATTTCTTCTAGCCATGATCATCTATACCATCCTCTCTTTCCTCTTACATCCAATCAATTTTTCTCCTCTCTCACCTCCGAATTTTCCTTTTCCCTCGTCTCTACAACTCCTTCTCCTGCTTCCTCTCCACTAACCATACTTCCCCATCCACTCGCCACTCCGTTCATTCTTTCTTCCTCTCTCACATAATCCTTGACCTCCTTCCACTCCGCAAGTGCATATTGTATCTCCACCGGCCAATACCAACAAAGTCCCCAATAGACCATAAAACTCACAAAAAGTCCAATCGGATACGCAAAGTAGTATGCTCTTGTCACACCCAGTGGAGCTTCAACTCCCATATTATTCAGAAATCCGTAGAAATTCGGTATAATACCAATGACATATGCTGCGTATGCGCGCCAATTCCAGCCGCCTTGGTAATAATATGCGGCTTTTTTATCCGAGGTGTATAGATCTGGGATTTTTAGAAAACCGCGGGCGATGACGAAGTAGTGGCAAAGAAGAACACCGGTGATGGCTGATAGGAAAATTTGGTATGAGGCAAGGAAGGATATGAATATCACCGCCGATTTTAGGAGGTACCAGGGTTGGATCACTATGGAGATAACGGCACAGATGAAGAAGCCGGTACGGATGGATATGTATTTTGGGACTAGAAAGATAATTGTTAGAAACCATATGAATATTGTACATGGGAGATTTGAGATGAAGTAAAGAGAAGGCTGTTGACTTACAAAGAGCAGCGATATCATTTCCAGCTGGAATAGAGTTCTCGAAGATCGAAGAGAAGATTGCGGAATAAGCGAAGCAAGCCGCAATGAAGAAACAGCCAGCTCGAGTTGGACCATCGTATGTTCGTTCAAGAATTAGGTCGAGGTATGTAAGGGGAGACCAGATAATTTCGCCGAAGAGTACTTGGCTTGACGAGCTTACCAGATTACCGATGATGGATACAATTAACTATTGCACATATTAGTAGAGGAACGTCAAACGATGAGTTTATATCGGCGAAGCAGTGCAAAAATACGAACATTAGAGATGGGAAATCCGACCAAATTTCCCCAAATAACATCGTTTGGTCTGCGAGCATAACGTTGGAAATCCGCCGCGTTGGAAGCAAATGTGGCACAATTCGCAGCTCCAAGAAGTATGAATCGTACGAGAAGCCATGATCGTTCTGAGCCCTTGACAGTACCTGGTTGACGAGCAACAGGTCCAATGCCACCTGCCATTGTCAAAGTCCATGCACACATAGCAATCGCAGAAATGATAAAGACGATAAGTTTGGCGTATACAAGACCTTTCATCTGTTATCGCATTAGTTTTGACAATTCCGATTGGTAATTGAGGGGGGCCAACCTTTGGGACAGGAATAATTAGGAAGCAGCATGTAAGAATCCAAAAGATCCCAAGTCCAAGCATACCCCCTGAATCAAGAGCAGATCCTTCTCCCATTACATTTTTGAAGTTGGCAACACGTGGACTAAGGGTATGAAGCATAACATAAATGCATTCGCCTCCTTGGACCGCATTAACACCATTCCAAACAATGGCCATTACAGCACGATTGAAAGTAGGCCACCATGCACCGAAGACACCAAATGCCGCTCTGTTTAGTATTGGGTAACCACTAAATAATGAAAGTATTGTCAGCGAATATGAAACAGTGGAAACTTGCGAGATTTTGAGGATCACTGAGAGAATTGAAGAGATTCATCCAATATCAAGATATGAAGATAGGATATTTTGGATACAAAAATCGGATAATTGGAAGGGCCGTCCAATCATAAGAGGACAGGAACAAGAAGACTTCAAACTCACATATGATATACCGCTCCCGATCTACCATTGAATACGATCACAATAGCAATCAAACATTGGCCACCAAAAGCACACAGAACCGATTCCCACATACTCAATCCCAAAGCTTGGGCACTTGAAGCTGCATACCATGTTGAAACCGTCGAAGCTATCACAGTGTATATCAGCATCAAACTCAACCCCGTATATAATCCCAACAGTAGTATCGTAGACATACTCGCGGAAAACCAAAAGGTAAGATAGGTCCAAACATTCCAAGTACGATCGGCTAATCTTAGAGGTCGAATATCATCATTATCTAACCAATTGTCCTTTCCATGAACATCCGCAGTCCCTTTTGCTTCGAAATGGGGATTTCGCAGTTTTCGCCGTAGAACGCCGAAGTGGTTAGAAGCCATGTTGAAAATAAATGCGCAATGGATGCAATCAATCCACACAATAGAGATATCGATATAAGTGTTGATGGTGATACTGATATTGATATTGATTTTAATGAAGAATGGAACGAAATAGAAGGTAAGAAGAAAAGACACTACCGGGTACTAATGGTATCGATATGTCATCTATGAGGTCAATTTATACATTTCTCTAAATCCACCTTCTAGTAGGTAGAAGGATGTAGTGCCCATCCAATCCCCCACCAGATAAGTATCAAGACGGGTATGAATAATACATCAGTCCAATGTTCAATTCACAACATCACCCGTACATACCCACTCTCCTTCCCAAAGAAAAGTACCTGCAGAAACTCATGAGAAAAAAAGATATAAATCTGCAATGTAACATAATTTTCTCACCCAACGTAGTTCGTCGCGGTCATGCATGGCATAAAACGGTGTCGTTCCCCGCTCTGAGATTAGATGTAACCCACCAAACATCCTATCTCTCCAAGCCTAATGCACCCCAAGACTCCAATTGAGCATTTCGGTAATGCAAAATCACACACGCTTGTGTGCGCCAATGTACGCCAATGTCAAACTTGTCATCAGACTCATCCAGACCTTGTCCGCCAGGAAATATGCACGAGAAAACGAGGGCTTGACATCCTGGTACTATGTGAGATCGCAATCCATGTGAGTAGCCGTGGCTTTTAAATGAAGGAATGTTGTGATACAAACGGATAGTCACAGTTGAAACGTTGATATGTAGATGTAGATGTTGAAGTTGAAGTTGAAGTTGAAGTTGATGTTGTGTTTACATTTACTATCCTACACGTGATGAGTTTACATCACATTGCGAAGTACTGCGTAAAAGCTGTGACTTTTGATCGATGCAAGGGTTAAGATCGTCTGAAGTCTGTATATCCAATTGAAGTTTGTGAAGAGTGAAGAGTGAAGACTGATAAGTGAAGAGTGGAGAGTGAAGAGTGGAGAATTACGATAAGCTTAAGGAGAGGAGAGAAGAGAGCAGCAGCGATAAGGATCAAACGATAGTGGGATACCCAAGTGTTTTTTATCTTTTCCAAGACTGTTATCAACATCTCTCCTATCAACTGGCCTAAAGATTGAATTGTGAAGATATACATCCAAGTCTTGGAGTGCTTGAATCTGTTATTATTCATATAAATCTACATTCGGATATACATACAATATACGAGCACAGCATCCATTCAATACATTGATTGACTGCAGCTCTCGGAACTCACCGAATTCACTATCGCATATGACCGTTTGGCGGGGTACATTCAGCCACATTCACTCAGACACTTTATCATTTATCCCCTTGACCATCTCTCTGCACCCAAAACTAAGCTTTTAATCGCCTCTCACATTCATTCTTCCTACAATCTATTCAACCTATCACTTACCAAAACCACAATCTCGCCATGGCTTCCCCCACACCCCCCACAACAACCAAATTGGAGCTTCGCACGGCCTATGGCCCTGTCTATCGCGATGTGCTCAATACACCACCTCGTCCTTGCACAGATACAGAGATTCCTATCATTGATCTTTCGAATATAAGTTCTCCTAATTTTAGCGATCGACAAGCGTTAGCTGCAGAAATACGTGCTGCGGCGGTGGGGACGGGGTTCTTTTATGTGAAGAATCATGGCATTGATGAGACAATAATTCAGAAGGCAAGAGAGCAGGCTTTGAGGTGAGTCTTTGAGTAGAAGCGAGTACATGGGGAAGGAGTAAAGAGGAAGAGAAAATTGAGAGAGGTTATGATGTTGAGAACAGTTATCTTAATGTTAAGCGCTTCTCTTCTGCGCACAGGAGACAAGGAGTAGAACTAGGGAATAGTTGGACAACAGCTAATTTAAAATATCGGGGAATAGTTTCTTCAGGCAACCATACGAAGAAAAAGCAAAGATAGACAAAAGTCATTCCCGTTATTTCAACGGCTACATGGGATTAAAAAGTTCAAATATAAGTCCCGGAGAAAGTGTAGATGTCAAAGAATCCGTTTGTCTCCCTAGCAAAGATCTCCATGACCCTCTTTTCCATCTCCACCAAACTAACATCCCCAGATCGCCTGGCGTTACGAACCCGAAAATGATCCAGATCACCCCCAACCCCTTTCTTCCATCCCCCCAGAGGTAAAACCCTGGATCCGAGGCGAATCCTTCGTCTGGGAAGGAACTTCGCATCTCCCCGATTTCAAAACCGACACTCTTGCTTATTGGAAATCCTGTCTCTCACTCGCACGCAAACTCGTCCGAGTTTTCGCTCTCAGTCTCTCTCTCCCAGAAGACTATTTCGATTCTCGCGTCACCTATCCGGGTGCCGATGGCCTCTACAATTACTACCCGCCCAGTACCGAAGCCGAAAAATCAAACAACAGTGTAGGACTTGGTTCTCATACTGATCTCCAGCTCTTTACTCTCCTCTGGCAAGATATGATAGGTGGTCTCCAAGTACTAAATAAAGAAGGACAATGGATTATGGCGGTTCCAGTGGAAGGAACGATAGTTGTTAATATTGGCGATTTTATGATGAGACTTTGTAATGACATGTACAAGAGCACTGTTCATCGAGTTTATAATCGAGCAACAGTGGAGAGGATTTCTATGCCGTTTTTCTTTGGTGAGATTCTTTTTTCTTCTCGTCAAAACGTGTGAAGGGAGGTGCTAATATGGTCATAGGACTTAACTTCAATTGCGTGGAGGGTGTGATTTCTACTTGTACTGATGAGAACAATCCACCGAAATATGAGCCAATATCTTGTGGTGATTGTAAGTAGATTCACATTATTTCAATCTTTCTCACAATCTCACGGCTAACAAATCAGGGTGTCAACTTAGGTTCAAATTGGAGAATGATGAGTTTAAAGAGAAGGCTGCACTGGAAAAAGCACCCAGTGCCGTTATTATCAAGGCTTAAGGTTGTATGAGAAATCAATCTATGTCAAGCTTCGGAATTGAGGGGCTTTCTGTGATTGATACCACTACCATTGGAAATGAGTTTGGATATTCACCTGGGAGGACCATTTATCACGTTGGAAATAGTATACCCATTATATCTTCATAATAGTAAAAAAAAAATGTATCTAGCTGATTGAATAAAAATTCGTATCCCATTTGATATTGCGAGTTGAAATAAATGTGCTCTGCCAGATATTTTTCTAAAAAGTCACGAGCATCATTCATCAGTCGTAAATAATCCTCGTCAAGAAACGTGGTGTTTGCTATCGATGTATTTCCGTGTTTCCATTCGAGGTAGGAGGTACCCATGATATCAAGTTCCTATGTAGAACTTCACAGATCGATAATCCACGGACTTCAGATATACGCCAGAGTTTTGAAGTGTATCCTTCACTAGAAACTAGAGTTATTTTTTGGTGATAGCAGCCGAGAGTTGGAAATGGTGATCGAAGAATCGAATATTCGTATTAAAGCAAAATATGACTTGTTGTCCCGACAAATCCTGTCGAGAAATCGATTCATGCGGTTGTTGATATGCTTTACAGTCATCCAAGGGCGTATGGTCGACATTGGCTCGTCCTTGCGATCGCGTTCATGCGCTGTGTGATTGATATGTATCGATTCCATAAATGCACCATCCCCTACGAGAATAGCACATTTCATTCCATCCATCCCCAACCATCCCATCCCATCCCAATCCAATCTCACCCACCCCCCTTCACAAAACCCCCAAAACCAGCTCCAACAAATCAAAATATCCCTCTCTCTCCCCCTCTCCCCCTTCCTTCTCCAACCCCAACCCCAGCAACACCGTTCTCCTCTCCTCCGGATCCCGTTTCAAAACCATCGACCCAATCTGACTCGCATACAAATGCGCAATCCTCTCTCTCTTCTCTCCACCCGCGCCCAGCAATGTTCTCGGCGTGAGATGTTCCAGTGGGAGAATCATATTTCCACATCCACTTTCATTCGACGCCGAAGGAAGCGGAATCGACGTATCGTACGATGTGGGAGATGCGGAAGTGAGCGGGATTTGAATCTATGATTTATGAGTTAATATAGTGACATAGCAAGCATAGCAAAGAGCATAGATAGACGCAAGCTCATGAATAAGAAAGAAAAGTATAATAATAATAAAACAGGAAAAACAAACCCATTGTCCCAATCTCCCTCCTTGCGTAATGGTAATCAAGATTTTGTCTGCGAAATACATGCAGCTTACATGGGTATCTATGTTGTTTACTTTCGCAGAAGCGGTTTTGGAACGCGCAGGGAAGGGGGACGGTAGGATTTCGGAAATGGGGAGGAGATTTGGGGGAGTGGTGAGTGCTGTCATGATGGGCGTGGATAGGGTATGAAGGTGGGATTTGTGGGATTTGGGGGGTTTTTGACGTTGAGGTGT
The DNA here is from genome assembly GCA_019395255.1 of Botrytis medusae. NCBI lineage: Eukaryota > Fungi > Ascomycota > Leotiomycetes > Helotiales > Sclerotiniaceae > Botrytis > Botrytis medusae. Next base: position 453,235 of record JAHXJL010000025.1, read on the forward strand.
GTTTGAGTTAGCTTTTTGTTGTTGTTATGGGATGGTGAATGGGAAAGTTTAATGAGGGGGAGATGTCAGCCTTGCTGCAAGAGCTTTGACATTTGAAAATGCCTACGTAGGCGGCCCAAGCTTCAATCCCAAAAATTGAGCTCATCGGGAATTCAAGGCCACCGGGAGCTAATTAACGACTACGCCAAAATTCAAATTCTCGTATATCAATTCAAGAGGCAATCTCACAGAAGCCTATACAGTTCCAACGTCATTTTATGAAGCAATTTCATTCTGTTACTACTATTGTGTTATACTATCATCGCCGCCTTCTATTAAATCCTCGCGATACCTCCAAACGAAGATATCTCTTTACCACATCATTGCAATCCGTGAAGCTAACGTAAGGAATTCGTGCAAACTTGCCAACTTACAAGTGCTCCGTAATGATATAGAGACTTTTGAAATTCAAATAACCTGTACGATGTCGAATTTTGTGAGATGCCAGAACAGAAATCTCGTTTCCATCTTCGTTCATCCACACTATGCCTCCCATTTCTCCTCTTCTCCACGTAATCGTACAACACGACACGAGGTCCACGCATTCATAGCTCTATCAAATATATCGAAACTGTGAGCTCTCTACCAACCACCACCGGTTCCAGTAACATTCCATCCACTACTACCGCTGGCATTGTTATTACACCCCGTATTGACCGACTTACTAGCCTTACTCTTTCCACCTTTACCCCCCTTACTACCTTTGCGACCTCTACCAGCGTATTCATCATCGCTAGGCCCCGAAGATGCCCAGCTTCCTGCCAGACTCAAAGCAGTAGGCGTTCTAGCATGATTCTTTTTCTTTCCTCCAACATCATACTTTCCAATATTCACATTTCCAAATCCCGCATGATCACCCTGATTTGGCATATTCCAATTCCTCAATATCTCACTGCTAGTAGGTGTGTGGTCCCTAAACTGCGGATTTCCTTCTTCTACATCCTCATCATAATCTCCCCCCTCGCCGGAGTTGTGACCATCGCATCCCCATTGGCTTCCTTTGTTAGAACTTCCTTTTTTGCCGCTATTGCTTTGATTTTGAGTTTTCTTATTGTTCCAGCCTTTTCCCCTCGCACTTTGTACAACATTGTAGCTTGTATTAGTTTTTCCCCAATCATTACTATTATCCTGCTGGTTTTGAACTTCTTCCTGGTCATCGTTGTGGGCGGTCCACTCGGGATCATCGTAGCTTTTGGACTTTTGATTGTTTCTTGACTTATTGTTTTGTGGCTTTTTTGAGTTGTTGTTGTTCGACTTGGTGTTATTTTGAGAAGCTGTACGAGAGCCGGAATTGCCGTTGTTTTGCTTATTGTTAGAATTTTCCCATCCTCCCGAGTTGGCATTGCCCTGTTTCTCATTCGAACCTCCCCAGCCTCCGGATTTACTATTGCTTTGATCGCCTGAGTTTCCTCCCCAATCACCAGAATTGTCATTATTGGAATTCCCATTCGAGTTCTGGTTATTATCATTGCCCCAGGTGGAGTCTTGATTGTTCGAGTTATCGTTTGACTCCTGGTTATTATCATTTCCCCAACTAGAATTCTGGTTGTTCGAGTTCTCATTTGACTCTTGGTTGTTATCATTACCCCAACTTGAGTTTTGATTGTTCGACTCCTGATTATTTCCTCCCCAGCCAGAGTTGTGCTTATTGGAGTTGTCATTCGAGTTGCTGTTATCATTTCCCCATGTGTCATTGTTCGCTGTGGCGTCCGCATCTTGCTTGGTATCATTCCTCCAACCAGAATCCCCGCCTGCATCATTTTTTCCACCCCAGCTGTTTAAGTTGCCAGTCTGATCATTGTTATCTACGCCCCATGCATTGCTGGAGTTATTGTTGTTGTTGTTAGACTGACTACTCTGGTTCGCTTGACCCTTTTCGCTCTTGTTGTTGTTCTGCTTGTTGGGAGTCTGCGTTTTGTGACTGCTAACAGAAGCGGCCCGTTGGCTGCGGTTCTGATCATTATTCCCCGAGCGACCCGAGCCTTGATTGTTGTTTGAATCATCATTGCCCCAATCACCTAATTTCTGGTTGTTGTTGGTCCTGTCTTCATTATTATTCCAACCAGAGCCCGAATTATTGTTGTGATCTCCCGAACCGTATTCTTCTTTGTTGTTTGTATCATCGACCCAACCACCTGGCACATGCTGGTTGTTGTTATTGCCGCTGCTACCCTGCTGCTGGCGCCGGTTATTGGAAGAAGACCGGTTGGAATGGTTATTAGAAAAATTGCGGTGCGAGTTCTGATTGGGGGTGTGTCTGACAGTATTATTCGAAAAATTGCGGGGAAATTCTGGTTGAAATTGGTCTTGATCGAAAGGAGCGGGCCCGTTGCCCCCAGACATATTATACATCGGATGCGAACCACCAAAATGCGCTGAGGTTGGAGCAAAGGTGCCGATTGGCACTTGAGCTGGCGTGAGAAGTGTCGCAAAAGGATTCCCATACACCCGACCATGGTAAACTCGAAGAACACCACTTTTAGTGTCGAGAAATGCGTTTGGACGAGGATCAGACGGTGTTTCAATTACATCTTCCCGAAGTATAACTTCAGCTCTAATCTCTTGAAGGATCCGTCTCTCCATTGTATGATTGAAAAAGCTCGGTGGTCTTCGATTTTGTTGAACAACTTCGATCTCAGATTGATCAGAATCGTCTGAACTTTCTTGATTGTATTGGCGATTATTGATTCTGGGTTGTTGATGATTGACGCGTTCTTTCGCACTATAATACCGTTGATGTTGGTTCGTTTGAAAATTTTGATTTTGCTTGAGCTTCAAAATTCGTGGTCGTAGGATTTGGTTATTGTTGCTCAGTTGTTGCTTTATCTTCAACGGCTTAAATGGTTCATTGGTCAGTGCAACTTCATATTCACTGTCCTCGCTGGAATCACTCGAATCTTCCACGCTGCTTTTATTCTTCGATTTCTGCCGAGCTTGACATTCCAAGCATTCGCATAGGCGAGGCTTCGTTGAGATTTCCGAGGTATTCTTCTTCAATGCAGACTTAAGTTTGGGAGTTGGCTCTTGAAATTTGACTTTCTTGTCGACTTCCTTGGTCGCTTGAGGTTTTTTTGAATCCGATTCCTTGACTTTGGGCTTTTCGGCTTTCTTGGCTGCTGGCTTCGGAGGAGGTTCTTCTTCAGAAATGTTGGCGGAAGAGGAACCGAAATCAGAAACTTCGACTTCGATTTGAACACGGCGGCGAATACGAGGCGGACTTGCTATGGCAACCTTGGAATTGGCCATGTCAACGGATCGATATGCAGCCTTGGTTGGAGCAGGACCAGCGATCCACTCGAATATACTTGCAGGGCGTTGCGGCATTACGGAGAGATTCTCAACAACACGGAATCGAACTTTGGGTATCTAACTATCTTATATGTCTGTCATCAGAAGTCGGCCTCGAAGCTAGATAGTTTAGTATTCTGGACATGAAATGCCATGAGCATGTTCAATTGAAGGGTCTTACGTTGAATGTGCTACGCGCTCTTAGATACTGATACAGAATGGTCTGATTGTTTGAAGAAATAGTCCACAGCGTTGAATGCATAATATAGAGAATAAAAGAAAGGAGCCTCATTCAATAAAGACGAAAACGCATCAGGAAAGTTTCACAATGGTAACCATTCATTAAGGGGCCCGATAATCTGGCATATACATTTATCAGCATGTCAGGAGCAACGTCTGCAAAGTGACATGTAGGTGCCGCTTCGACAGTTGTAAGCTCTATAACGAAGAAAATTGATGATTTAATAAGTTGGAGTTCGAAGGTGAAGCTTTCTCGATCCGGATTTTGATGTTCGTTAACACCAGGTAGTAAAGATAGAGACTACAAGACATTCAAGATGTATAAAGATGGTATCAAGGAAAAGTGGAGAGAGTTGAAATGTTGATCTGAGAAAAAGAGAGAAAAAGAGAGAAATAGAGAGATAGAGAGATGGAGAGATAGAGATAGATTTCCTTTGCGTGTATAATAATAAAGGATGGGAGGGCGATGAAATTACTTAGGGTGGTTGTTCAGAATCTTGATTCTTTTCCGCATTGAGGTTCATTAGCTCCTTAGCGTACCTTCCCATTGGAGTTGCTAGCATTTCCTCAGAAATCATTACTTATAGCCCATAATTCCTCCAAAAAATCACCCACCAGGGTGATTGCTGATTCAGAAAGCAACAAAACGAATAGACATTTGGAATAATTTATACTCATGTGACACTTGAAGTTCTATGGCTGACTTTCTTGCACTGAAAGAGACACAAAAAGTTGGGGTTAAGCTTGATATCGATTGATGAACAATTCGCGTTTCTGCTCTTTCAATATATTCGTTGAGAGTATAAAATACAATCAAAACTTCAACCAAAAAGAGATTGCAAACTATTAACTTGTGTGCGTTTGTCAAGTATTTGTTAACCCTTATTCAATGCCCTAGTCAAGACGATTCGATCCAAATCCTAGCCAGGAAATTCGCCATCAACGAAAGAGGGCAGATTTGAATTATAACGGATATCGAAACCAGTTGTTTGAATATGGCGTAAAGAATAGACCATCGCTCACCCTCTCTATGAGCTACTACAATTCGAGGAACAGGAACAGGAACCATCGATCGACCAGGTGAGGCTACCTAACTTTAATATCCTATCTTGAGAGCTGTTTTAAGAAAGAATAGAGCCTTGCCTGCTATTCTTGGCTTCGCTACGTGTCGTCAAGATCTTCCAGTACTAGATATGAGATATGACATCTTGCAATGCTATCCTATATGTCGAGCCTTGCAGGCTTGTCTCGAACCATCCTTCCTGTAAAACTTCGCGATTTACTTAGTTGATGAAATTTTATCCATGCAATAATGTCGCTGGCAATATCACAACTTAGCCTTAGCTTGAAGTTCTCCTCTTTTCCACTCTTTGTTGAGCGTAAGATTTCTCCAATAGTTCCAAACTCCAGCAAGTCCAGCTAATGGTGGGCATAAAAGTAATAGCCAGGCCCACCATCTGGGACTCTTGCCTTGTATACTTTCCATAACCTTTTGTAGCTCTATCTTCAATTCATCTTTTCCTTCATCGTTCCAAACTACCAATCCATGTCCTTCTCCTCTGGCTTGACATCTCTTTGCCTTTTCTCTCACGTCCCCTTGGCTCTTGACCCTGTTCTCAGCATCTTCTTCCGTCAGATGTGAGTCTCTGTCCCTTAATCTTTGCATTTGTATCTTTGGATCCCTTACGGCCACGACAAGGACAGTACCACATATAACATCGATTCCGCTCTCAAATAATAAAGGCACGTCAAGAACTACAGCCCAACAACCTTTTAGATAGCATCCGAGCAATTGTTTATACATCTCTCTTCTGACTGCGGGATGCACAATTCCGTTCAACACCGCCCTGTCTCTTCTTCTTTCCTCACTATCCCCAAACACTCTTCTACCTAGTGCAGGTCTATTCAACGGTGCGCCTTTTGTGTTATCATGATCGGGAGAAGGAGGGAGGAGTAGATCGGGAGTAGTTGGTGAGAAATGTGCAACAATCTTGTTGTAACCTGGAGTTCCGGGTTCTACAACTTTGCGCGCAAGTAAATCGGCATCGATAATGGGAAGAGAGTATGGAGCTTGAGAAAGTATTGATGAAACCGTGGATTTGCCGGTAGCGATAGAGCCAGTGAGACCAATTAGTAACATGTTGCTGATTTATGTTGGGTGTTATGGTTGAAGTTTGAGAAAGGAAGGAGTGACGTGAGGTTTTTGAAGTTGCTTCGTTGCGGGGAATGCCGAGGCATCTCCTGAGCTTGGACCATACACCTACCTAGCTCAGCCTAGCTACGTGCTAGCTGACATCTAAACACACAACACCACACACATTAACGTCAACTCATGCCATGGTCAACACTGTCTATTGTTCTGACCGAAATAACTCTAGGTAAAACCCTCCTTGGTCTAAGAAACGATTACACTTCGACTTCTTCCAACGCTCATATGCTCACTTTCCAGTGTCACTTCGAAGCATTTACCCGTCTCGAACCCTCACAATTCAAAGATCCGTTGGATGCTTCTTTCAAAATTCTGGTTATTTGTATTCTTTTAATATTATACATGTAGCAAATAAGCTAGTCTCATTAATTTCATTGCTATTATCAACTATTTCTATTCCAGCCTCAACATTGGAGAATCAACCCACTTCTTTCCATGGATCATCTTCATCACCATGTCGCTGGGCATAATCTCCCATTCTGGGTAGGTAAACCGGTCAATTGATCAGTAATATACCAGTCCTCACTTCCTACTGCAGTCGGCGCATAGAATAATCCTTTTGGATCATACTTTTGTTTCAAGCTGTACAGACGGTCATAATTGGAACCATAGAAAGCTTGCTGAAAGTTTGGCTCCAGGATATCTGCCTCGGACATATATGCGCCACCATCAGGAGAAACATTTCTCCAGAGTTGGATCCAGTTGTAAGTAAGTACTTCAGATGCCAACGCGATGGCTGAAACATCAGCATCTGCAGCCCAGAAGTTTGCCATGATGGCGTGCAAGCAAGTCTCTCTCCAAGCTGGGTTTACCGAGTTATCATTTCCTGCATTGTCTGCTGCTTGGATGTTGAAAGCTAAAAATGAACCTCCAGCTAAAATACTTTCTTTGATAGCGTAGAAAGTGGTGTCGGTAATAATCTCGTTCTGAAAATTAGCTTTTGGGAAGAGACGGGAAGCGGTCTTAATGTTGGTAGTACCAACGGACTCGAGAGGGAAATTGTCCCACCATGCGTCGTAAAACTCAGTGTATTCTGTAATAGAAGGTTTGAAGCTGATACCAATTTCGCTAAGCTCAGAAAACCATGGAGAAACCAAAGTTTCAAGTTCAGCTGCAGTATAATTTGGCGCAAACATAGGTTGCATACCGAACGACCAGGCATTAGTACCTGTGGCGAGGATGGCGAAATACGAATAGATTCCCTTTTCAGCGTGCTCGACTAAGTGATCAAAATAGGTGCGTACGCCAGCCCAGAACATATCAGCGGTGATATTGCCACCAACCTCAAAACTGAATTTCATGACAGTTGAGGAAATAACTGGATAAACTTTACTAGTGACGGATGTTACAACGCCAAAAGTCGAACCACCTCCTCCTCGGAGAGCCCAATAAAGATCGGTATTCTTTGTAGCCGAGGCGGTAACAAATCGCCCATCTGGAGTAACAACTTCCATCTCAAGAACTTGATCTGCTGCCATACCATAGATGGATGATAATGGCGAATGTCCGCCTCCTGCAACATAACCACCAGCAACACCTACTGTACGACCCTCACCTCCGACAGCTGTAACACCATTCGCTCGCGCAAATTCATATATTTCGAATGCTTGAATACCTGCTCCCATTTTTACAGCTTTTCCAGTATAATAACTGGTTGAATATTTAGGAATGTACTCGAGATCTTTCAAGTTATGAGTCCAGATGGAAAGCGCGCCAGCGCCACTTGACTTTCCGTTGAAGTCATGACCGGTGTTTTTGACAACCAGACGTAAGTTCGCATTGCGAGCAAAGTTGACTGCAAGTTGGATTTGGAAAATGTGGGAGACGTTAAGCGCATACACGGGATAGGCTCCTAAAGTACAGTTCGCGCTAGTATCATTGGTAGGCATGCAAGTCCGACCCTGATAAAGGGGCCACATGATCGAGGTGGGATCCGATGCACTATTTGCTGTCAGCATATGTGTTTGCGACGATGCCACCCTACATACTGTATAGTACTGTTTGTCCAATCATTCGTGATATACAGACACTCTGCAGTGTTTTGGTAATGAGGCCAGTTTGTATAACATGGCGCTGCAAGAGGGACTGTTGAGATTAAAGCTCCCCCGGTGAGTATATCAAAGATATCCCATACAAAGTTCGCTGGCCATGCTGCATCACCGGGATAAACTTTACAAGATCTGCTTCTTTTGCTGAGGTCACCGCTGCTGGTATCGAACGCAAACAGTTGAGCATCCGACAGTCCAATTGCTGTCAGATTTGTGACGATCGCGTCCGTGAGGTGAATTTTCCCATCGATGACTGTACCTGCTGGAGCTAATGTGGAAGAGTTGACAGCTAACACAAAGTTAATGAGTGATCTCCAAATATGACTTCATTCTAATTATGTCAGTCTGCTTACAGTAATAAGTTCCATTGACGACGATTTCAGTTGCTAAACACTGTACAAGCGGAACAGCGAGGAGAGAAGCCAAGGCCCATCGTGCGACCGATGAAACAGCCATATTGTCAAATAAACAAACTTTAACTGCTTAGATCGCTGGTCACTGGCGTGGTGAAGAGATTGTGTTTCAACGCCCTTTATTGCGACGTGAGATCGTCTTCAAAAAATGATCGTTTCAGAAATCAAAGGGGCCACCGAAATCGAGAAACCACTAAGGGGAGACTTTTTATATGAAGTCAGCCCTGACGCCTTTCTACCCCGAAAAGGCCGACTTATTTCGTTGCGTCTGATTGCCACTTAGCTATCATGCCAATTTATCGGATGATTCCATATTGCTGTAATTTCATGCCGGATTTGGCAAGACGTCCTACAGTGGATCAATTGAACCCATTACGGAGGATCCAGCATTAATACGCATGGTTTTATCCCTCAATCTTCCCCGTGCTTCGGAGCAGTACATGGGAATGTGTAATAGCACAAAACCCGATAGCTTTTAAGACCGCCGCCGATAATGTGCTGTTAACGATATCACTGCCAAGATAATATTGAAGCATAACAGAAGTTTTCATGGTCACATCTACAGCCTGCAAAAAGCTTTCTTTCATTTCCACCTTTCTTTAACCCACGAGTCTGTATCCTTGTAACCCTCTGTTCGCTAAACGGTACTGATTATATGATTTCGGTTCCGAATCCTCCGAAATTTTGCCTTGATTCATCGTTTGGACCTGCAGAACTCCCATGTCACCCATGCTTTTCAGTCCACACTATCTCGACCTAAGCTCGTCGGGAGCCGCTGATTAAGCTTGATGGGGTATGTATGGGCTTTCCTGAGGGTCCTGATGGCTTTGTCGTACGACTTACAGGATCCATGCCTTGATGTGGACAAAATAAATGGCATGTCCGATGACTCTAATCGAAGATTCAACAAGAATAGCTGACTATTGATATTACAATGCATCAGTTTCCTCTTGAATGTGGAGAGTTGATTCCTAATGAGCAGAAAGCGGTCAAATGCTGCATCAGGGTGCTTTTGTGGGGGGGTTGTTCATGCGTCCACATGGAGAACTTTGTGTTACCTTTCCATCTTTTCGCTTAAAACCAAAAAATGATTTTCTTCTCCTGGACACGCTGGGAGGCTTGATTAGTTCTGTTCCTCCGCCTCAACGGGACACCGATTCTAAGCCCTGTAGATCTCCTTGTATGTTTTCTTCGGATTAATAACAACAAGTTGCAAGATGAACACTTTTCCACTAACGACATGGATCTAGGTATTAGCATGCCGCGCGAAGCACGGTACCAGAAATCTGAATCTCTGCCTTATGGAAGTTGTTTCAAAGGTTTCTAGGACGCTAGTTATTGTATCCATCGTATCGAAGATAACCGCAAGTTTATCTCGCCTTCTCTTGGCACAAGAAGTTCCTGCATCAATCTCGTCACCATTTATGCTCAAGTTCACGCAACCACAAGTTTTCATAAATCATGGATTGTATCATCTTACGCTGAACCTTGATCCGAAGAATACAGCGTTGAAAACTTAAAAGGTACCTAAGTGGGTCATTGCTTTCTCAATTTTGACGGAACTGGCAGGGTAGTCTCCACCACGGCCCCAGAACTCCAGAAACACCCGACGTCCCCTGGTGGCAGATGAAGTGATATCCAAACAAAACTCAATATCAATTCGCAAGATCAGTGGAATCTAATCAATCCTCATGTAGTTTTTCTTCTTTCCATACTTGAGCCGGCTTACTCGCGGAAAATTTTCAGCTTGAATGGTTCTTGCTGGACTGATGCTGGTATTGTTCGCAGTTTGTCACCGCCCCGAATATTACTATCTCACTCATACACCGCACAAGGTAAGATGTGGGTAATTGCCGAACCTGACAATTTACGTTACAGAGACTTCTCATCATCGAAATCTTGATAGACGGTCGTCTTTTGTGAACTTGTGCAGGCACTTCTTTTTATTACACCTTCAAAGTTCCATCACTTCAAGTGCGGACACAGCGCGCAAGTTGTGAGACGATTCCTCAGCATATGCAAACTGCTGTTGCGTCCCGCGATTATCGTGGCAGGCTGTCTATAATAAAGTTTTTTGTGGATCAAAGGTCCACAACCATTGCGCAGATACCGGTAGCCCGGGAAGTGGTGCCGAGACTAAGGGAATATCCGTAGCTCTTATGCGTGGGCCTAGAAAGTATACGACTTCGGTGCTGATAAAACCGATCCAGATTCTCTTGTCTCTTTGTGGTATATAAATCTAGCTTCGGAGTTGTATACTCTTTGAGTAAACAAGTAGAGAGCTATAGGTAGTTTATGAAGTTCTGAACCAATGCTCTCAGTAACAAAGAATGGGTAGCTTTCTGTCTTATATGGCCTACTCCACTACCATGACGGTTCAAAATCGAATTTAATTAGGTGGGCTTTTACATCAAAATTCCTCTTATGGTATCGATTCTTGAGATATCCCATTTGGACCCGAGTCATGAGTGGCTTATTTGGATTATAAATACGAGCTGAGATGGAAAGACTCTCAAACAACACGCGGCCTAATTAAGCGCGATCTAGACCAGTTGCCCTATTTCTGGTAATTAACTGAGAAAGTAGAGGATCTTGCGCATAATGAAAGGAGTGCTGTACCCTAGCTTCAAAAATATAACTCAATTTAAAGAAAGATCCTGGGAAAGTTTAAAGTTTTTCCATCAAATCTGCATTCGAGACTGCAATTACTTCCGCACATTTATACATAGAATGCCTTACTCGAGTGACCGCCAAACGATTGAGTGGAGGACTTACGGAACAGGATCTCCAAATCGCTCTCCTAAACATTTTTCGCGATGGTTGATACCTCACTTCAAGACTTGGCTTTGTTCATCGTCGCCTTCAGCCCAGCTTTAGCATTGATCGCTGTGTGTCTTAGAGTATGGAGTAGAGTTAGCTTGGGTCAGTTTGGTCTGGGTAAAGATTCCCAGCTTTGAATTGATCTGTGGTAGTTGTCTTACAAAATTCCTCACAGATGATGGCCTCATCGTACTCTCTATGATTTTGTCTATATGCGAGACTTACGTACATTGGCAATGTAGGTGACTCGAGTGTGAAATCTCTCATGGGTACACACTAACAAAACCACTGTAGATATTGTATTCAATTTTGTAGGTCTACATATATGGGATGTACCACTCGATCACGACCCAATTCCTGGACTCAAAGTTTGTCGCACCCCAACAATGGTCTACAATACTGCTTGTTGACACTTCTTAGTTCAACTTTGCCGTTCAAATTCTCTATAACCCCATTCTTGCCATTGTCAAGACTTCTATCTTGATATTCCTCCTCCGTATCACAGGACAGATGATTGAATTTAAACGGACGATATGGGCACTCTTAATCATTAACAATGCCTTGATGGTTGCTATTTTTATTGTAGTAATCTTCCAATGTACGCCCATTTCATACAACTGGCTATTGAATACTCCTGGGGGTCATTGCATTGAACAAGGTGTATTCTATGTTGTTACTACAGTTGTCGCTCTCGTCACGGATATTTTGGTTTTGGCCGTTCCATTCTGGATCGTCATTGGATTGAAAATGCCCCGAAAAACAAAATTCGCAGCTATTGCAATATTCTTTCTTGGATTTCTGTAAGTCAAGATTCCTTTCTCGAATGACATATCTAAAGTTCAAACTAATCATCGTCTAGAGTAACAATAGTAGGCATAGTGCGTCTCGCGATGATGATCACCGTCTTTTTTCACCCTCCTCCCGCCGATTCTACACGAAGCATCGGCTTTGTCACTTCAGCAATTGAAATCAACCTCGCAATAATTACTGCATCTGCTCCTGCTCTCAAACCTATGATGTGTCGATGGTTTCCGAAGCTCTTTGGTTCTTCATCGAATGGCGCCTATAATAATCAGAGCAGTGGACCTTATGCTTTGCAGGGAAATAGTAGATACGAGCGCGGAACAAGGAATGGAGCAGGTTTCAAGAGTTCGCCATTAAGTAAAGGGAATGGACTGATCAGATTAGAGGATATGCCGGATGTCAAAGATGAGATTACGGAGGATTCAGATGGAATAAAAAGGGAAATGAGCAAGGAAGATGGGGATAGTGACGAGGAAATCATGAAATATGAAGGAATAATCAAGACGACAAGTGTTGGTGTGCACTATGAAGATGGGAGGAGTGATGTTTCCGATTCGCAGTATGCGAAGAGGACTAGTGTGGAGAGTTTATAAAATAAGCATAAAGATAAGGATCACAGTACTTGAACATGCTATGTTGCAACAGTATCGTGGACTTTGATTTTCTTTGATAGATGCTTGATGTTGGATTGAGTTTGTTGAGTGATATTCAACAACAAACTTACACTAGTGCCTGAACACAAAAGTACACCCTCATCATCGAAGGAAACTTTTAGATAACTCTCCATAAGTTGTTCTCAGAAGTCAATCTCTCTAACCTACCAATGAGAAGCTACACGAATCTCAGCCTCAAATATAATAGCGGACCTTCGAGTCATACTGAATGACACTACATATTCCATCACAGAGACATTGCTCGTGTCTGCGGACATTGTAAGTGTTCAATCAATTCTCACAGCAATTTATCACGGAACTAAGTAACGACTTTCCAGAGGTCAAATTTGAAACGATCTAGAGAAAATTAGCATGGTCCCTGCACGAAGAATGACACGAGCGATCAAGGATGAGTTTCCAGATTTTTGAGAGGATTTTGTGATGGGCTTTGTGGATTCTTCAGGCATACGGGGGGAAGGAGTGATCTTTATGTTTTGGGTTTTGGTATGTTTTCTCTCTATAGAAGATGGGTGTATACCTTGCAATCTTGAAATTCGATATGTTGTCTTTCTGTAGGAAGCAAGAGGATTCCTCAGGCCTTGGTAATCGCTGTAGATCGAGACAGGAGCCAATTAACCACTGAAGAAAATTTGAGCCTATGAGAGATAGTTTCTTCGGGCTTGATCGCTCCGGATCCCTAGATATTCTATTTTTCTTCAAACTCGACATTCTTCCATAAAAGAAATAGGATAGCGCCAAGTCATTTGAACGATAACTAATAATATGTATTGAAACTCAAAACTGTAGTAATCAGTGCAGATTGAAATTATCATCGAGTATCTCAGATTTACGGCATGGATACTGGAAAATCGAGGAGGGCACCATGATATCGAATAATGAGAATTTCCTAAGCCCTTGATGGAAGATTGATGGCCTCGAAGTGTTCAGGTCTCATGGTTGAAGCTGTATTCTTTGGTATTACATAATTCACGAATAGAAATCGTACAAGAGTCCAATTGCATGTTGCGATTTGCTTCTTGATATGTGTCTAAATTGAAACTAAATTTGATTCACCTGTGTCCCGCTTTTCGATTATGTTGTACATCTTACTAGTATATTTTCTGGCTCCAAGATTTGCTAAATTCATCTCTTGCTTCTGACTGATCGCGTCATATATCGTTATGATATCTATCTGGACTGGAGAATATCCTCAACTCACGTGAGTCAGATCGGTATATGCACGACATCCAAGCTAACAACCTGATGGTGTGAGGGGAAAAAATGTTTCGCTTTCCACTAAGATAACAAAGTGTGCTTGATTCATGTTTATGATGTGTACATCATGGTTTTTGGGTAAAAAAAATATCTAATTCGTTTATGGAGGGTTTTGATAGGGCAGATAGAGTGGATCGAGGTCGATCCCCCAGACTTGACATTTTAAGCTTCGCCAAGTGGGATCAGGAACGTTTTCTAGCGAGTTTTAGCTCGCTTCTAGTATCTCCCAAATTCCAAACTAGATGCGTACTTGGTACTACCGACGTGTCTTTCAGCTTGATCTACTGATGTTCTACCAAGCTACTAGTATAGCTCCAGAGAACAAATTTTCTATGAAAAAAACTTCGTCCTCCCCAAATCCAGCCCAGTTCTACAAAGACGAAAGCAAAGACACAACACTCGAAGTACACAACACTCAAATAACACAACAAATTCACATACCTTAAGTACAAATAACCAATCATGTACCACCCATTCATCCTAGATCACCTCCACATTCGCCATCTCGCAAGACAGGCCGCCTCTCAGAGCTCTCAATCACTCTACCCCTCTCTCTTTCGACGAGGTCTCATCAATCAAGCTAACCTCGCCAGTCAACTACCACCAATTCCAAACGACATGGCTACCAACAACGATGCTATCATCAACACCAATGTCTCCGCATTCAGCCTTAACGACGATCAACCTGGTAACCTCTCCAATGCCTCTAATTCCATTGAGCATGTTACCGATACAACAGTAGATCATTTAGACACTATACGAACACCTATCGACAATGCGGTCAACAACAATACTATCGACGATCAACCTGGCAACATTTCCGACGCCTCTACTGCCGCTGAATATGCTTCAGATGCAGAAACACATCATGTAGGCACCACAAAAGTACCCATCGACAAGCTAGCCGACAACCAACCCGACACCCTCTCTAACGCCTCCACTTCCACTGAGCATGCTTCACAAGTCTCACAAGCTCCCGACACATCAACAGACTACTCATACTCAGACTCAGACAGCGATCCCGCCGACAAAATCCCCTGGATCGAAGGCAAAGGCATCTGGGTACAAAATTTCACACTCGTCCGTCAATTCGAGGCAGAAAAACGCAATGCCGATCTGAATGGCGGGGGCGAGGAGAACTTTTCCGCAGAGATGGTTAAGGATGGGGAGGAGGGGGATTTGAGTGAGGAGATGAGAGCGTGGATTGAGTTTAGATTTTCGGATGCGAGGAGGGAGATACGTGAGAGGGAGTGGGAAGAGGAAATTGTTAAGATGGGGGGGGAGTGCATGGACTTTCTGATGTCTGATTTTCTCTTTTTTTTTGTTTTTTTGGAGATGAGATTGGATGGATGTTGAGTTTTTGAGGAATTACTTTTAGATATTGAAATCCGGTCACGATGATCGGAAGAGCGGAAGTTTGTGTTTTTTAGGGGGTCGTACCTTTAAGTATAAAAGCGAGAGTAATAGTAATAATAATAACAACAATCAGGGCTTCAACCAACTGAGCATCCAATGTAATTCTCATCACACAAACCTACCTTCATGAATCACAAATCAAACATGACAACCCTCAAATCACAACTTCATCTCCATCTCCATCACCATATACTCACATCCCAACTATCACCAATCCAATCCAATCCACTCCCAAATCTCCCACCCTACCCCATCCATTTCCATGCCTCCTCCCTACAATCCAAACCCCATTCCCCAACCCCCAAAATCGCACACATGAAATTCAGAACTATCTTTTTCTTCTTCTCTCTCTATTTCAATGACGTTTGCGAAACGACACTTGCAAATGGAACTAAATAACACAAATCCTTCCCATTCCCAAACCAGTTAAGTGCAGCCATCCAGCCAGCCCTACCTGATCGGTTAAGGATATCGAATGAAAATCATTTTCAGGGGTGTGACCCGATCTTTGGTAGAAAATGAAGGAGAGTGAGGAAGCGGAACTTTTTTGGTCGAGAGAGAAAGAATCTCAAGCACATATTATAGATTGTGAGAAGAGGAAATTTAACCGAAGATAAGACATCAAGAACTGAGGAATCCCTTTGAACACTTGCTCACAGGATTGATTAGAAGGGATTCACACATATACCACAGGAGTTTAATGATCTTGCATCTCATTTATTCGCATGCGATTTAGGATACTGGATACTTACATAACCTTCCACGACTCTCACATATATCTACTTTCCGTTTGAGACTCAAACATATTTTTTCTTTTTCATTTCATTCCATTCCATTCCATCTTCATAGAACGCCAAGTCATGAATCGCAAAACAAAAACACCGAAATATTATTTCCCCAGTTCTACTCCCGTCACCCCAGACCGAGTTTTCCTGAAGTATACATTTTGTTTTCATCCTCTGCTATCATCTGCTTTTTTTCTCCTACGTGCATCTAAAATTATCTTATCCCTCATGCCTCAACGATTTCTCCATCGGTAATGCATCCATGACTAGCATCTTGTACCAATCTTGAGTATTTCGCCAAAGTACCCTTGGTATATTTCAAAGGAGGTGCGACGAATTCTTTTCTTCTCCTCTCCAATTCCTCCTCACCACCCTCAACTTCCAAATCCAATACTCTCGACTCAGCATCAATAACAATAGTATCACCATCTCTAACCAAACCAATTGGTCCACCAACTTGTGCCTCTGGTACAATATGTCCAATCAAGAATCCATGAGATCCTCCACTGAAACGTCCATCGGTAATAAGAGCGACATCCTTTCCAAGCCCTGCACCCATGATTGCCGAGGATGGTTTTAACATTTCTGGCATACCTGGTCCACCCTTTGGTCCTTCATAACGAATGACTACAACGGTCTTCTCTCCCTTCTTGATTTCGCCACGTTCAAGGGCTTCGATGAAATCATTTTCAGCATCATAAACCTTAGCTTTTCCAACAAATCGTAATCCTTCTTTACCGGTGATTTTACCAACGGATCCACCTGGTGCGAGGGAACCACGGAGAATTTGGATGTGACCGGACTTTTTGATAGGGTTTGAGAATGGACGAATAATTTCTTGGTCGGATGGGAAATCACGAACATCCTTGACATTCTCAGCAAGGGTCTTACCAGTAACAGTCATTCCTGATCCATCAATGACACCTTCCTTGATGAGGAGTTTGATAAGAGAAGGAGTACCACCGATGCTGTAAAGATCATTGAAGACGTATTTACCAGATGGTTTGAGGTCTGCGAGGAAAGGTGTTCGGTCAGAAACAGCTTGGAAATCATCAATTGTGAGCTTGATTCCTACAGCATCTGCCATAGCAATAAGATGAAGAACAGCGTTGGTAGATCCTCCAGTAATGGTAACAAGAACCATGGCATTTTCGAATGCCTTTCTGGTCATGATATCTCTAGGTCTGATGTCCTCCTTGAGAAGAGTTTTGATTGCGCCACCAGCTGCGTAACACTCAAGCAATTTGGCCTTTGAATCTGCGGGGTTGGTAGAAGATCCAGGAAGAGTCATTCCCATAATTTCGATAGCTGATGCCATGGTGTTTGCAGTATACATTCCACCACATGCACCTTGACCTGGGCAAGCATGACGAATAACATCGAATCTTTGTTCTTCTGTAATCTCTCCAGTAATGAATTGTCCGTAGGCTTGGAAAGCGGAGACAATGTCGATGTCTGCGTTGTTTTGAGTTGCGGCACATCCTGGTTTAATCGAACCACCATAAACCATAAGAGCTGGTCTGTTGACTCTGCCAATTGCCATCATAACACCAGGCATATTCTTGTCACATCCAGGAATCGAAATGTTTGCATCATACCATTGACCACCCATAACAGTTTCAATACTATCCGCGATCAAATCTCTTGATTGAAGACTGTATCTCATACCCTTTGTACCCATAGAAATACCATCCGAAACTCCAATGGTGTTGAATTGATATCCTACCAAACCCGCTCTCTCTACTCCTTCCTTTACTTTGTGGTTGAGTTCCAAAAGATGCATATTGCAAGGATTTCCTGACCACCATACTGAAGAGATACCAACTTGTGCCTTGTTTAATCTTTCCTCGGTCATACCAGTGGCATACAACATTGCCTGCGAAGCACCTTGTGATTTTGGTTGTGTAATGGCAGCTGAGGTTCTGTTGAGTTGTGGTTCTGAGTCATTGGAGGATGTGCGGAGAGATGAGGTGGAAGATAGAGAGCGCCTGGATATTAAATTAGTCAATTGAGAGGGAATCGACTTTGCAGATACTTACACATATTGCGAAGCTCTTCTGGAGGTGAGAAGAGAGGCATTTGCCCTCGTTCTCAATTGTGAGAGCATATTTGAGGGGTGTTGTCAGTAAAGTTAATTACTTCAACGTTTGTCTTTGTCGATGCTTGAAAATTTCAGGATTGAAGAACCAAACAAGTATGAGAGTTCTTCTGTACTTCTCTTACAAGCAAAGACGAATGAAGAATGAAAGCTATTGACACTTTCCAAATAGTCAATACCACTTCTTCAAGTATGAGCAAGAAATTATTTCTCGAGATCGATATCGGAGCACGGAGAATCCACAAACCCCAGCTTTGCTCAGCGTTGCTGATTAAATTCATTTTGATTGGTTGAAGATGTTATAAAGCTCAACTCTAACTTGATAAGTTCACACTACCTGGGCGTGCTGGGTACACCTCGACAATTGGGGTCGTGTCAGGCCAGGTAGGTATTAGGAGGGAGGATGAGATACTTACATAGTTTTGTAGTCTTTTTTGCAATGGCTGCCAATGCTTAAATTACAGTCTTCAACTCAAAACCACTGCCTCCCCCCTTTCTACCCGAATCTCACTTAGAATGGTTCTCCCGCAGAAAAAGGTGAGAGGGATGACAACAAGAAGATAAATGCAACTCAGTCCCCCAAGCTTTCACAACTTACATCATTGCTCAAGATAATCAAGCAATCGTTCCTATTTCGGAGGCAACCATTACTCCACCACCAACATCAAATTCTCAATCATCGGAATCCCTTCTCCCCGTCTCAAATCCCACATCCGTCTCATCCAGAAGCTCTGGGAGCTCCACCATGGCAACATTCGCATCGCACGGTTCGCACAAGGATAAAACGAAGCCGAAAACACATGTGAGCCGATTCCACCACAATTTATGTCACATCAAGTCAGCACGTACCGAGGTGATAGGACATCCTATCCTGTATCAAAAACACAAACAGGTACCAATGCTTGTGATTTTGACACTTTGAGACATAGACTTTCTGCAGGTACAAGACATGGCGCCATGGGGCACCCGGGTATTTAAAGATATAAGTATTGAAGTGCATTTCCTTTTGATTGATTGTTCTTTCCTTGAACAGTATTCTTTTCCCTACTTGAGTATTGCATTTTCGTTATCTAATTATCCTGGATATCGCCAAAACTGCCTACCTGGGTACAATACGGAAGTTCTGCATCACTTCATAAATAGCTACTTACCCCGCTTAATACCCAAAGCGCCCATCTTAGAAACAAGTTCGACAACCAACAACAAACTCCCACTACAAACCATACAATGGCAGCTGGACCCGAAGTTACGTTGAAGGATCTAGGGGGAGATTGGGTTATGGTAAGAAACTCTCTTTTACCTCATTTATACCATTCCACCCTTATTCCCTAACACCACTCAGAACAAATCCCTCTCCGATGATACCGACGCCGTCCTTGCTCTACAAGGCATAGGCTGGTGGACGCGCAAAGCCATCTCCATCGCCACCGTAACCCTCCACGTCAAACAATACATCGACGAAAACCAGATTCCACACATCGACATTGATCAAACGGCGACCGGCGGACTGAAAGGTACCTCGGAGTACCGAACACTCGATTGGGTAGTTCGCACGCACGAAGATCATCTTTTCGGAAAACTTGCTGCGCAATCCCGTTTTTGTACTCTGGAACAAGTTTCCGAAGTTGATGATGATGCGTTTTTGAGAGACGGATGGTTAGAGGGGGAGGAGGAAAATAGTGGTCCCGAGGGTCAAAGACATGTGCAGAATTATGCTGTCAATGAGGAGAAGGGATGGACGGCACATCAGGTTTGGGGATTTGCGATTATTGATGGGAAGAGATATTATACCCGGAGAGTAGTGGTTAAGAAGGGATCTGAGGTGTTGAAGATTAGATTGGTTTATAATTTCCAGGGAAAGAAATAGATGGGCCGCTTGAATAGCAGAACAAGGCTAAATAATCGGATAGCAGAGGATGGAAGTGTCAAGGGATTCTAGGAGTTTTCAATTGTTGCCTCGCGTGTTTGCTTACACATACCTATTAAATCAATGTTCTCGGGATTACAGTGGAATCGTCTTGAAAGTTGGATTTATGAGATGAACTTTTGATACCACTTTGATGGCCATCTAATAGTCCAAATCTTGCTCTATATACTACATACTATACATACTACGAATCTCAGACCCTCATCTCCAATCCTCCATTCCATTCACCAAACCCACACCCCCTAAATCCTCCTCGCAACCCCACCTCCTCCCTTCCTCTCCAAAACTACCCAGACTCCTACGTAAACCAACCCTGCATCCCACATCCACATCCCACATCCCACATCCCCGCACCATGACATAGCCGATCTACACACCTTCCCAATAATCCATCACTCCATCCCCAAACACCTCGCTGTCCAATCACCATCCCTCAATTCTTTTGTTGCGTATCTCTAGTTTTTGGATGCAGGCTGTATCCCTACGCACCGCTAGGTAGGGTTGGTAGATGGTCAGGTTTTACTAGGTGGAATTGTTATTGTTAAGGGCAGGCCTGGTTTACTAGATAGGATAGGTAGGTAGGTAGGTGTGTGATGGGTGAGTAGTAAAAAGTGAATACAGCTTGCTTACCAGTTAAAAGATTTCTCTCTCCCCCAGTGATCTATTTTCCCTTTCACTTATTAGGGTGTGAAGCTTCTGGTGGGTAGGTAGAGTTATAGTGTATCACAGCATAGTGTAGCATATCATGTGAGATGAAATGATTGAGTATTCGTTTGATCACCGACTCAAGTAAGTATATCAATATACAACAGAAGCGATACAATCAACATTCTCATAAACTACTTGATCCCATCGAATAGATAACGCAAGTTTCTCGTCGACTCGTCATAAGAATCCAATACTGATTAAGATAACAAGTACTTGGGATTATGATACTCGAAATTTTACCTATACCTTTAAGCGAATGGAATCTCGACATGTCCAAAAACCATCTAAAAAAATCCATAGTGGGAATAAGAAGAAGATTGATTTTGATCATGTGGGTATATTGTGTTACATATTCATATCGATATCAGAAGTTCCCCGTCACGCTTCTCCTCAATAATATGGGTAGTATAACAAGCGAGGATTTGTCAACACCTATGTGCAAACACTAATCACACTTTTGGTTCTTTGAGAAATGGGAATGTAAGTGTGAGATTTTCACACTATTTCTCGTCCCATGCCAATACTCCAAGCCCATCTCCATTTGAACAAAGCAAAGCAAAGACACCCCCCACGCCAACAGCATTAATCGAATAGTTGCTGATCTTTTTACCTAATTACCCATATGCAGATTCTGATTTTCAAAGCGCGATTCCAATATTTTGTCGATAAGCTGCCGCACGATGATTTATAACAATGCCCACGAAATTTCCATGCCAACTCGCCACTCCCGTGCTCAACTCCAGCGACGCATACTCGGATTTTCTATTCGGATCAGAATCAAAGCTCACAGTCGATCCCCACTTCAGATCCATTGAGCTTACCGTCATAGCGAGGTGATGAGGCCATTGCCATGCCGAAAGTGAGGACTCACAACGTGCAATCGCCATTTTGCTTATTCGGATACGATGTCTGCTCGTGGTTCGTCCCTTGACGTAAACGATGCAACAATCTGCAATGTTTCTAGAGAGAACTAAGATGATCTCAAAATTTCTGGATAGCGATTCCCATGTAAGATGGGACGCCGAGTCATGAAACCCAGGCGGAAATACACTTCTTACTGAAAATCCGGCTCTGCTCATCTGATTATGGTATAATTGAAAGCCGGACTGTTCATTGGTGTATTGAGTAGGATGAAAAAATAAGAAATCTAGATCGTTGATCGAGTTGATTTTTCGGGACTTCCAAGTCGAGGGGGAGCTTTTTGGTTCAATGAGATATATTGATTTCCATTTGATTTTTCGATTTGAACCTTTGGTTAACGTGACGGAGATGACGGGCGGGCTTCCAGGAAGGCGTTCGAAAAGTTGCTCTTCTCGTTTTAGTAAAGGTAAGACGAATGCTTCGTGCTTGTTCCCAAGCCTCGCAACTGCCCATCCACTGATAAAAGCAAGATAAATACCTAGTGACGAATTGATACACATCAGAGGTAAGCTTATATTCAACCCCAAGTTTGTCATCATAGAGTGAGTAGCCAATTTTAAATGATTATCAAATTTCGAGAGAGAAACAGGGAACTTTCTGAAATAATGAGACGTTGGCGCTAATATACCATAAGAGCGTAAACCCATGTTTGTCCGTAAGGAAGTCTCTCGCCAAGTCATGTCAAATCCCCAAGCAAGAATACTGAGATCTTGGTTCTTTTTGAGGACTTCCTCTTGTAGACGTTGAAATGCCTTATTTCCTTCTCCGTATAGCAACGGCATATTGACTTGTAAGAGACCTAGTAGACAATAGGCGGCGTCTTCTGGTCGAGTTGTTTCTCGCATGGCAGCCCACGAAAATTTACAACCACTAGCAATTTGGGCGCTAGCTTCGCCAAACTCGATCTCAAAGTACTTAGTCCCAATGCCCGTAATTTCTTCAAGTAGGACCATGCGTTCTCTTGGAAGATCAGCCCTCCGTGACTTTCTGTCTTCGTGTTTGGCCATTATGGAGTCATCGAAAACCATATCCCATTCCTGATCAAAGAACACAATCTTGCCAGGTGCAAGCAATTCCTGTAACGTCCAACCCCGAGTAAACCAACGACTTTTTCGAAACGCCGAATCGATTTCATATGGGTCCTGGCCGGACGGAACATCTATCAGGTAGATATAACATACAGCAGCTTTCTCATACCAAGCATACATAGAGTTGATGGATTCAGACAATTCGGCACTGCTGCTCTTGTCAATACAGCAAGTATCTATCCAAACGAAGTCAAAGCCATCAATGATCGCCTGTCGGCAGCAACCTTCGATCTTCGCGTAACCATTCTTCTTTTTGTGTTCAGAATTGGTGAGATCCTGAAAAAGTACCTCATCCCTACCCCAAGTGTGAGATAGAATCGCATATCTTGGAATTTTGGTGGCAATAAAGTCTTTCAATCGACGCGTGCGGACATTGAGTAGACGCATTTCAACTTAGCTGACCTGATAATCGTCGCACGTCGCAGTTACGTAATCGTTTTGGACTCATGGGATAAGAAGACATAGGAATTACACGGGAGGTCAAGCTAATAGGATGATATCAGGGAAAGTTTCTCGTGGAATCTCTCATGTCCTGAGTTGAGCTCTCGAATGAAAAGGTAGAATACAGAAGACTCAATAAAGGGGGCTGACACGGAGTATCCTGATGCACGTGAAGATAAGAAACCATGATAGGCGAATTCTCGTGCGACGACTTTGGACTGCCCGCCAGGACGAATAACCTAAATTGCTGGGAAAATCCGTGAAAGAGTCGATGGTATTGAGGGATACCGCAGAGTCCCGAGAACCAGATTGCCAAACCAAACCAAGTCATAATTACTTTGGCATTCCAATTAGATTCCATCAACCTAATAAGCTACTCAGAGACTGGGAGCAGGATGCATGGAAAGACACAAAACAGACACACATATATATCAGCAAACCATCAAGACTCCTTAAACCAGACTCTAGAGCAATATCCTCAATAGCGGAATGGGTATGTGTGAGTAAAACAACGATTCAGACAGAAAGAAGAAGCAATCCTATCGAATGGTTCATGGAACAATATTAGACTTCATCCATTTCGGAATACTCTTCGTATTGTTCTTATCCCCCGACCCTTCCAAGCTTCAAATTGTGTGGGAATGTTGTGAAATATGTGGTGAAAAAGATGGTGGAATGGTTTGAGGCGATAATGATTAGCTATTTGTGTGATGAGACCCATGAAAACATATTGATGCGATGCTCATGAGAAGTTTCCGTATCCTTTGATGTGTTACCTTGGATGTTGCCTTTGATGTTGCCTTCGGAGTATCAAAACATTTCAAGAGAAGAAACAAGAATTGACCAATCGATAGATGTATGAAATCCTCACCAATCACAATCATTCCTGTTCATCGAAGTGGGACTCAAAAGCATATCCCAACCTCTGATTTATCCATCCACCCATCCACCCTCTTCCCCTCACTTATTCACATTATACTCTGTCTCGTCTGTCTGTCTGTACACATTCCATGCTTCGTACACATCTACACGAGCCACAAGTCCAGGAACCATCTCGGAAACCATTCTCAAAGAAGAAGGTCACAAAGTCACAGCCAATATCATGGCAATATCATGGCAACATCCATATCATGGCAATATGTAATGTCAACCCAATCACCATTCATTCCACGATAAGATCATCTCCACTTTGATGATGCAAACCTAGACTGAGCCGATAACAGGAAAGTACTACTAATTAGGTTTTTGCTCACATAATTCGTACTACTGCGCACTTCATTTGTCTCTGCTTTGAATAATCTGCACGCCAGTGTGATACGATGGTGAACACCTTCTTGATCTGGAACTTGTGGATGAATATCTTACTTTCATTTGCATGTCGGTGATGTAGATGGACATGGGTAGCTCGGGTTAGGGTAGATATGGATGATATAAAGAGACATGATGTCGCCATTAGTGAGGATATTGGAAGTAGACGGATTGTGAGAGAGGGACTCAGTTGAAATCAATTGAAATCAATTGAACTGACTTGAATTGGAAGAAGTCACTGGATTTCGCGTGGTCGGGTATGTATTTACTTTTTCTTCCATCTCCCCTCAACCACTCACACTCTTCGTCGCTGTTCATAAATTACCCCGCCACCTTCAATTCGATTCCCCCTTCACTGCCACCGTGGTAGTAGAAGAATATGATATACTTGGAATGTGGCAGTCGCCCAGATTGCAAAGAAAAAACGATTTCGATCAAACTCTACGGTTGAACTGACATCATGTACAGCAAAGCCCACCAAGGTCTTTTCGCCGTATCAAGAAACTTGGGATCTTATTGGGTTTCTAGATAAATAAACCCTCGAGGATCACAAATCTACCAAAGACAATACAATATCAAACTCTTTGCAACCATGCTTTCCACATTCTATACAGTTTGTGCGATTTTCGCCTTCTTTCAATGTGTGTTCTCACATCAATTATATCCAAATGGTGTTGATCGGAAACTAAGCGTAAGCTTCCCTTTTGCTCTCTCTCCATATTCCCCCATTCCCAAAAGTTCCCGCATTTATTAGTCTCTTACGTCCACATAATTCCAAACTAATGCCCACAACTAGAGAACCACCATTTCCCGTCGAGAACTAGCACTGGCCAAGCGCGACGACGTTGATCCTTCTCTACTCTACCCAACCTACAATCTCACCGTCCCAATTGATTACTTCCACAATGAGTCCCGCTATGAGCCTCACAGCAATGGAACCTTCCCACTCCGCTATTGGTTCGACGCCACCTATTATAAACCTGGCGGTCCAGTAATCATTCTTCAATCAGGAGAAACAGATGCTGAAGGTCGATTGCCATTCTTGCAGAAGGGTATATTACATCAATTGGCTGTTGCGACAAATGGTATTGGTGTCGTGCTTGAACATCGTTACTATGGTCAAAGTATCCCAACCCCAGATTTCTCAACGGAGAATTTAAGATTCTTGACTACTGAACAGGCATTGATGGATGAGGTTTATTTTGCTAGGAACATTGTCTTTCCGGGCTTGGAAGATCAGAATTTGACTGCGCCAAATGTGGCTTACATTGGGTATGGAGGTTCTTATGCTGGTGCCTTCAATGCTTTCTTGAGAAAGTTATATCCTGATACTTTCTGGGGTGAGTTTCTTTCATCCTTCCTCAAACTCTTAAAGGAAAAGGATAATGTGACTAACATGTGATCAGGAACAATCTCTTCCAGTGGTGTCGTTGAAGCCATCTACGATTACTGGGATTACTTTGAGCCCATCCGCGTCTACGCCGATCAAAAATGTATCAAGAATACCCAACTCATCACCAATTCTATGGATAACATTGTCATTGGACAAGAAAATAACACCGCTCTTGTCCAAGAACTTAAATCCGTCTGGGGACTTCCAAATATTACCTATACCAATGATTTCATGTCGGTAGTCATGTACGGAATGTGGGAATGGCAAAGCAAAAACTGGGATCCAGAACTTGAAGGAACACCATATTTTGATTACTACTGTGGTAATGTTACAAGTAAAAAGCTTCTTTGGCCAAGTTTGAATAGTTCTACAACGGAAGTCCAAAAGTTGCTTACGAAGGGTGGTTATGGCTCTCAGCTCAACAGCTTGACAATCCCATATTTAAATTGGATTGGTTGGTTGACTGGTAAGAACATCCGTCCAAATTTCTCTTGTATCATCTGCACTTACTAACGAACTCTCAGATTACACTGCCACTAACTATGGTGATTGTTCCCCCAACCAAGATTCTTGCTACTCGACCCATAATTCTACTTTCTACGCACAAGATGACGCATCCCAAGACTGGCGTCTCTGGCCCTACCAATATTGTACCGAATGGGGATATCTTCAAAACGGTGCTTCCGTCCCCGCAGATCAACTCCCTCTCCTCTCCCGAACAATTGATCTTCCCTATCTCTCAATCATCTGTGCTGAATCTTTCAACATCACAACTCCCCCGGCTGTCGAAAATATAAACAAATACGGTGGTTTCAATCTCACTTACCCAAGATTAGCATATATCGATGGCGAACAAGATGTTTGGCGTCCGGCTACTCCTCACGCCTCGCCTTTCAATACTACCGCACATAACCGTACCTCTACCATTGACCAACCTTTCATTTTGATTGAAGGAGCGGTACATCATTGGGATGAGAATGGAGTTTTTGCAAATGAAACCACTAAGAGCTTTCCCCCGAAGACAATTAAGAAAGTACAGAGCCAGGAGATTAAGTTTGTGAAGAAGTGGATGGAGGAGTGGAAGAGAGACTGTCAGAGGAAGGGGAGAGCGCTTGTTTGAGCTCGAGGGTACTTGATATCTGTATATTATCTTATGCATATATTCTCACATGATAAAATTACAATGGCGAGCGAGTAACTGGGCAAATTATATAAGTCGTGATCTTGCAAACTCATGCATATTCTGTCTTTCTTACGAGTAATTAATTCATCAATGCTTTCGTAGCGCCCATTCCTTTTTCAGGAGAATTCCGGGTGGGTGAGTAACTACCCAGACTATTAGGTACTCTGCCCCTCAATCCCAAACTCCCTCTTTCTAACCCAACGTAACATCCCGCCAGCTACAGCAGTGTCTGCATACTTACTCATCAATTCTCAGTTATCTATCTGTCTACTTATGTCATTCCCGAAATCGAGACCAAGAGCGATCCTTAATTCTTCATTCCCTCCCCCTCCTCCTCCCCCCGAAATTGGACACTCTTAACTATTCCGAATACTTTTCCAATTTTTTTGTATACCATACCATACCATACCATACCAAACCATGCCATACCATGCCATACCATACTTTACTATAGATTTCCTTCCGAGCCTCAGATACGGTTCGGTGCTTCTTGATACTGCGGGAGTTCAATATCGTTATTATTACATTACCAATAGGGTATAGATTATGAACTATGAAATACTGGAATAAAAATTTAGAGATAAAAATGGGGAGGCGGGGTATCAAAAATAAGAAAAAGAGGTTGAGAGAGAGAAGAAAACAGGGGGGGTTATACAGTAGAGGGTGAGGGAGAAGCACAAGACTCCACTTCTTGGTTGAAGAATCAAAAGGAGATGGATAGTTGAGCACGGAGAGATACGGAACTTTTTTGTTAAATTTGTCTCAGCATAGCTTTCAATCAATATTCTCACGTAGTGTAAATGCCGGTTGAATTAAGTCTGTGAATTTGTTCAGACTCGAAGCTCTGCCAGCCTAGTACTGCGTGCATTAGATTTTGACTGTATTTTATGTTTCAAAAACTTATCAGAAGTAGGAAAGACTTATGGTGAGTTCAATGAAACCGTTTTTTGAGCGAATGCAGTGATGTAGCTAAGTGTGTTCTCAATTCCTTCCAGTTCTTTAGTCCTTAGAATGAATAAGCTCATGGTACCCTCTCTTCATGAGCAAGGATAGAGAAAGAAATCCCCAGACTGACTTCCATCAATTCAAAAGCAACAGAGACATACATTAAGAACATTGCTGCTCTTCATGTCTAGCTTTCATCCTACTCAGTCAAAATCTTTGTAGTTTCTGGGGTCGAAAGGAGATTCATATACATACACAACGCCAGGTTTCTTAAGTTGACGATAAAGAGCCAGCCCAAAGCCCTCAACCTCAGCTTCCTGCTTCGCGAAACTAATCTTCACATTGTTTAGATGGCTCCCCAAATACTCTCCTTGGAATGACAGTGCGGCGTCGGCCATTAGCGCTCGTAAGCAACTGCCATCTTTTGTGAGTGAGAAGATAACTTCTATAAAGCTGGATTTGAAAGCCGATGGACCACCTTCAATCAAGGCTGGTCGAAGTGCGTCGTATACCAAGGTGCTAACATCTCCAAGATCGTACAGTTCTGCGTACTTTAAGAAGGAAATACAACGTTCAGCGGCATGGGCTCCATTTTTCGAGATAGAGAGTTTATCACCAACACTCTGGTGGAAAACGTACTCTACCAGAATCTCGAAATTTTCCACATTGTCTTCTAGAAGTTCCATGATTTGTGTCTGGCCTTCTATAAATTTTCCACTGAAAGCTCTATCAAAGACCGGAGAATAATACGACAGAAGATCTATTGGTAGCACAAAGGACTTCTTCTCAGGACCAACAACTACGTTTACTTTCGGGCCCGTTAACATCCTAAAGAACAAGTCATTAGTCTTCGTAATCATTGCCATATATGTGAAAGCCACTAACTTGATGTACAAATCATTTCTGGGTCTTTTTCGGGAATGAGGAGTATTGACTCTTGTAGTATCGATTTTTAAGGCGTGAGAATGGCAACTCTCAAATCTCTCGCTGGAAGAGCCCGAGATAGCAATAGAATTATCACTCAAATCTGATGAGGCTTTACGCTTAACTCCAGAAATAGTCGTAGAGGTTGTGGCTGAAGAGGAAGGCGCAATCATGGTGCGAGATCTACGGAGCACATGAACATTTGTACCAGCCGTATCATCGGTAGCTTCCTGATTGATTTTAGAAGAGACTTCAGACTTCATGATTGCCAAATCTGTAAAGAGTATTTGGTCAGTGGCAATTATTGAAGTTGCTATTTAAGGGGGGGAAAGGAACAAGCGATCTCACAAACATCGAGATCTTGAACACAATCGAAGCCTTGAAGCACAATCGGGAGATCAGAAGTCACTTACTGGATATCCGAAAGAGTCGGATGATATCAATGAGTGCAATGAAAAGGGTGCTTTACTTTTGGAGCAATGAACCAAGAGGATTGTATGGCATGAGGGGTTCCTGAAACCTTGAATCGCAGTGATATGATGGAATGAATAATGAAGTAAGACTGGAGATGCCTAACAGATGAAAAGAGACCAGACGATGATAGATACCGCCTCTTGAAAGAGAGATAGGATGAAATTTGACCAATACAAGATGAAAATACACAAGATAACTGATGAAAGTGATGAAAAGAGGATATATTCCCTCACTATGAGATGAAAATATGAGGCTGATTAAAAGAAGAAAGTGGAATAACAAAGTCGGACGAGAAGTAAAGATGAGAGTAAAATCACGCTAGTGAAATGCGTGCAATTGAGAAATGCCAAAATGGGAAAGAGCATCCACGTCGACCACTTGGTTGGGAATGGCACGTGCGGTCAAATGATTGTGAGGTCTGGAAATAGTGTGAGAGTTTTTGAGTGTTGCATGGGAATAGAGAATGTCGTTTTGGTAAGTGTATGATGTTGGCTATTCGTCCGATATTTTGATTGACTTGAAGCATCCCATGATTCTACTGCCATATCCGAAGGATTGCTCACAATGTGAGATAGTATGAGATAACACGAGATAGTGAACGCTCAATGTGGAAGAAAATTACTTCAAGCAAGTTTGGGTTTCCTTCCAAAGATACGACGATGCCTAGGTAAGTACTCAACTTCCAGCAATCTTCAGTATAGGTAAGTAAGTACACGTTCTCATTATTTTTCTAGGTGGAAAAGCAAGACGATAAGAATTGTGTCTTCAAAATCAATCAAGACACCAAGGTGTTTGAAAGCGATGGTTCATTTACGTTCAATCCCTCATGGGCTATTCTTTCAACTAGTTGCCTATCAACTTGTAACAGTTACGGTCAACGCTGGTACATCTGTTGAGAGAGCATTCAAATTCAAGCTGTGGATAGTTGCAGCAGAATCTGCAGCAGCTATACGATTGAATGGAGCAGAATGAGCTTTGATTTGCTGAAAATAATCTTGCATGCCCGCGCCGTTCGAATATTTAAATGCAATGAATTATCCAGCCCCCATTTGCGACGTTCTAATAGTGACAATCGTCGGAAGAGTGGAATGAATCGCAATATCCTTATCACGTTGAGGAACATCCTTTTGCTGTTTCATCTGAGTGCACGTCGAGTCTTATACCATTTAAGTGGATCTTTGATTGCTTAGTCTGTCTCTAATATATATAGCAACAGCCATGAGGTTTATGAGGATATACTGGCCGGTGGTCATCAAGCTCGTATTACGGGTTTGAGGCTGTTTTGTGACACGTCTGGCCACTTGTAGCCATCTCTCTTGCGAAGATAATCTGTAGCCAGGGTGAAAATCAATAGGATGGTAAAGGGGGGAACTACGCAGGCCGGGTAAGGTTTGAGCTGTATATTCTATTGACGATGTTAGCATAGAGATCATCACAAACAGTATCGCCAAACACCTGCGGTTAATGTGGATCTAAGTGTGCACATGTGTAAAATGCTACGTTGTTGAGGTATTAGCGTTTCATGGAGTTGGTAGTATCAGCATAAATGTTTCAAGTATTCCAAAGGTCGTATTTGAGATTACCCAATACCTACGCTTTGGTATGAACGTTTTTGATCGTGATGAGTATGCGGCGAGTGTATATCAACAATCAAGCAATTTTCACGAGGGAACATATGATTCACTTCTTTCAGTCTCTCACTCCTCAAAGATGATCACAACTGATTCGAATGGCACGGTAAACTTGTTCACTTCAGAATCTCATAGAGAAAAGATTATCAATAAAGCAATTGTATATACTAATTATCTTTTAAATTTCGCTGCAACTAACAATAACAACAAATATCAAAGAAAGGCCTGGGGATTCATAAAGGCCCTCCTCTCTGCAAATAATCAAGGCTGTTCTCGAACCTGTCATTTTCATCACCTCATCATTCCAACACATCCAACCTCCAATCCAAGACTTGAGGTTATTTAACCAGTGCAACCACCGAGTCTGACGGATCCAGCATACATCTCGTAGGTATCGGCGTTGTTAGCGGCGTGAGCAGCAGACAAAGCCTTGGCAGCAGTTGGTCCATAGGCCCAATCTTCTGTACCGTACAAGTGAGTCATCTCATGCAAGAGACTTCCAGCACGATCGTAATCGAAATCAGCGCAAGTAGGCGAGTACTCATCAAAGCCCCAGTATCCATTGTTTGGGCAAGGAACAATGACGTTGGCGCTGGGAACGGTGTAGAGCAAGGCGCTTCCGTCAGAGCAATCTCCGTAGGTATCTGTGCAGGAGATCTTTGGGGATGTGGTTTGAACGTTCTTGACATCAGTGTAGATGGCACGAACGGCAGACTCCTCGGAGGTAGACTTGAACCAGGTGGTGAAGTAATCAGCACCAGTACCAGCGGCAGTGTAAGCGTTGGTAGCCAATGTGATGGCATCAGCAACCGTGGTCTTGAGGGAGGAGGTTTGAGCAGTGCTGCAACTGCTGTAGGTGACGGCACGCTTGGAGATACGTGAGTTGAATGGCTCATCTCTGCTTACGAGATCACTTTGATGAAGTTAGCAACCAGTATCGGCTTTGAGCAGTGATGGTACTTACGATGCAACCTTGCTTTGATCAGGAGTAATAGTGACAGTGTTGGAAGTGACAGCGTCGCAAAGAGTAGTTTGGCTCAATGCAGATGGAGCACGCTCGCCAATGACGTATCTGAAACCTTGGATAGCTGTAACATCAACAGTCTCAAGACCTTCAAGATTGTAGGTCTTGGCTACGTTGAGAGAAGTTGTGACTGTCTCGCCAGGTTGAAGAGTTTGGAACATATCAGCAGCAAGGCCGGTACGCTTGTAGTTGACATAAGTTCCCTTGAATTCAAGATCCTTATCAGCTGTAGAAGGTCAGTTATGATTCCAAGAGATATGGCCATTCGTATTCAGGAGCTGAACATACCTGTAGAAGCTACAACGTCCAAAGTAGCGTGTTCACTCAAGACGGTGTTACCCTTGAAGAGAGTGAGAGTCTCGGCACCAGTGTTGGTGATTGCGACTTGAGCAACATGATCAGCAGTGCTAGCAATCTCGAGTGAGAGAGGGCAGCTGGTAGCAGCCATAGCTGCACCAGCAAGAGCGGCGACTGGGAGAATCTTAGAAATCATGTTGAGGTCTTTGGAGTATTGAACTGAATTGAAACTTGACTGGAAGGATGCTCTTTCAATGGAGAGCGAAAATGCAGGACTATAAGTACTGATTTACTCTTCATTGTCAAATGATAACAATCTGCCAGATGAGGCAGGTAATTTCAAAACCCTCCCATTTCATAAACTGTATATTTTGATCACCAGGTTTCTCACGATGCAAACTGACCTAAACCCAACAATACCTTCACGTGTGTCCACGTCGACCAGCCTCATGCAATGGATGTGAGCGACGAAGAGGGTCAAAGCCAAGACGGTTCAATGCACGAAGTCGCATTATCATCTCTTGGCTGCAAGAATCCTTCCCATATATAGCAACTCGATCTAATTGAGATATCAATGGTACACGGACCGTCCAATGTGTCTTGTTGATTTGTTATAGATATCTAGAACGTTTCTTGAAGAAAAAAGCAACGAGCGTTGTGAGTGGCTGGACGAGACATTTGCCGAGGTGCCCCAATGTCGGATAAGCTTCTTCGCTAACCTACATCAGGAAGGGGAATGTCTTAAGGGGTCTTGGCGAGATGTGCCAATGCTGGATAAGCATCGTATTTATGTCGGGACGAAGTGCCAAGTAATTGCTTGAACATTTGGCGTAAGATT
Organism: Botrytis medusae; assembly: GCA_019395255.1. NCBI lineage: Eukaryota > Fungi > Ascomycota > Leotiomycetes > Helotiales > Sclerotiniaceae > Botrytis > Botrytis medusae. The sequence goes on from JAHXJL010000025.1 coordinate 486,425, forward strand.
TTGCTTACATAGGAAGGTGAAGGTGGCGCTTTGCCAATATGCGCCAATGATATCCCCAAGACGAGCTACGTTGAAGTGCCGGAAGCCAAGTATGCGTCGCAGTACCTTATCTCGCAATCTCATGTGATCGGTAGAAGACGTTCGAAAACGGCAGCTCGGGGAATGTGGATCGGCGTTCGTGTCTATCCTTCATCGTCGGTGATAGACCCACGAGGAATCCAAACGTATAATTCGCGTACGGCGGCGATATCCTGGGAAAAGTTTCCATTTGATATTACTATTTCGTTGACACATGGAATCAAGTGTATTTTGTAGTCCGATAACGGCGTGGCTTCGCATGTCTTTCTTCTTATGAGTTCTTCCTCCAATTCGCAAGAAGAGGCTTGGAGTATAACAAGAGGAAATCCAATCGTGAATTATTGTGGACAGTGTTGTGCATTGCTAGGTGACAGAAGTCGATGGAGTAGAGGGAAATTGCGATTGATTGCTCAAGACCTACGACGGCTCGCTGTGAACGATAGCCTTACCTCTTTCAAATTTCGATAACTTATAACAAATAAATACTCTTCTTCGAAATCTCAATTTCATTGTCGGAAAGCTGATTTTGAATCAGAGTTTTGAGAGTTATTTTTGGTATTCAAGGGGATAGTGATATTATCGTGATAGAATATCCAAACAGGCTCGAGACAGGCTTGGTGATTGAGCCCAGTATTTTCGTCCTCCACCAGCGACTTTCCCCGATGACTAAGCACCCGAGGCACCTTCTTCATGTGTAACGTGGAGCAAGGTAATTTGTGCAATATCTGTCCGCTCACAGAAATACCGTGGACACTCTTATTGCAATTCAATCGCCTCTTATGATTTACGTTGATCACAACATAGCTTTGCTCTATCACTGATTGTATTTCAAATGTTACTGATCTCCTAAGATGTCTACGGAAGGGGTTGTATAGTTAACATGTCGATTGAGCGTTGTCGTGGAATTCTGGCTATTAACACAATGAATTTCAGTGTTGACGGTGACTTTTTCACCGGCTGGTTTATTCAGTAGATAATGGTCATCATATTGATATCTTTACAGAAATTCCAACAGTTTAGATGCCGAAAATGCGCACGACTTTTGCAGTGCGAGTATTGTTCGGTGGAGCTTCCAAAAGTACTCAACAGGTCTACGCTTACTTGCGCCTCATGTTCCTTTCCTTTAGTATCGAGTTTCATCTTGGTATATTTATGTAGGAGAGACGACCAGAGTTGTTCTCGTCTCGATCTCAAGGTACGTTGCCTCGCAAGGGTTTGGATACGTGGAATATTCGAAATTTACTCGCTCGCTGTTTTCCGTAGGTGCTACTTGAAGATCTGGTATGAACGCTTGCGGGCCTTGTGAAGGGGTGAAATTCTCTCTTCTTTTCGATGGTCTCATTTTTTTCAATACAAATTTGTTCACAAATCTCAGCAATCGTTATTTCGAACTATCTCTTTATAGTGACCCAAAAATTTATATCACAAAAGTCTTAAGCATTAAAATCCCCCTCGCTATCGATTATGCTTCTCTCTCGAGAAAAGAGAAGCATCTCTGGCTCAGCTATCTCTGTTGAGAACCTCCATTCGGCATCTTTTTGCCATTCGATTTCGATAACAGAATAATTGGCAGTGAAGCCTCTAGATTAGGTTATGGGATCGTATTCAACACGAAGAAATTATCACTAATACTAAGCTATCGCCTTCCACTTCCAATCTTCTTAAATTCTGCAAACTGTCGATCAAAGACGACCTTCACAACATTCAAAATTTGCAATGGGCATTTTCACGGCGCTCCTGGAGTGTCTCTGCCCCATGATCGCAATATGATCTCGAAATGAGATGTCAATTTGTTCCTGGTGCAAATATGGTTCTGGACGAGATCATGTCAAGACAATTTTAAAGACTAATATCGGAGAGATCAACCCAGACAACAGTTCAAATGACTTCCTTCCTCACTTTGTGCCATGCATCGAATTGCCCCTTCACATGTACCAATTTAACATGACTACGAACGTTCAGGCAAAAGATAAGCAGGCCCCAATATTACAATCAGTTCCTCAGATCATGTTATCTAGATATTGAGATTTGCACATCAAATCTATGCACTTGACACCGCGATGGTTCAATTACTTGAAGAATTGTACTTAATACTCTTTGACTACTCGGCTCCCTTCTCAGATCATGTGCTGTGTATATTGTCTTACAATTGATTGTCACTACCAGAATTTCTTCACTTTATTAGTTAAGTGGGTCTCTGTAGTGTCGGATGGTAGAGAGTAAGTCTTTTTTTGGATGCATGATTGATCTTGCATGGCGTTACGGGCGAGGCCCAATTAACGGTAGTATGGGTTTATGGGCTATTTTTCTCCGAGAGAATCTTGTCGGCGCTTATTTCTTGATAAACTATCGGAAATTTAATCTAAACAAGAGAGTAGGATATTGTGTATGTCGAAATCCACCAAAGATGCCGATGCAGCAGCATCTGAATCGAAGAAGCTTGTATCATGATTTCTTTTTACACAGATTCTGTTGAAAATGCATGTTAGACATCCGAACAGAGCCCTATGATCCTTTGATTTATGGGATCAGCATCCTGTTTGTCCCAGGCCTTCTTGAGTTCAAAGCTCATAGCCGCACTACAAAGTGGAGAATGAATCGGCAATGAAGACCCGTCACATTTTGCCGAACGCAAGAGATCATAATACATCACTATCACAATACTACTGTGCACATAACCTAAAGTATATTTTATCCTGCCATTGGCGGCTATTAAGCCATACATGACAAGGCTGAAATTCGCGCTAGCATTCCATATATGGACTTACAGACCCGACAGTTTGGCTCTGGCCATGGGTACTCATTGCTTCCAACTGTTGCCAAATGTTAGTACAGTCACTGACATCAAATCAATGGAGATGAAATATTTCAATATGAAACGAGTAGTTCTCGCGAATTATTACATTATTGCGCCTCTCCTGCTCAATCATGAAAGTATTGTCTTCTTCCAACATCAACTTCTTTCTTTTCTTTCAAGACTTTCACGCGACTTCACCCAATTTTGAGCCTTTGATATACAAGATGCATATTTCAAAATTCCTGGAATTCTCCACTTACCTCGGTGTGAGCTATGGTGCTTGTGATACAAATGTTACAATATCAGGGCTAGGAAGAGCTGCCGATGGACAGCCAGCTCTCGATCGCCAAATCGGTCTCTTTTCTTTCGGAGGATCAAAATGCTGTTAGTTCCACTACTTCCTCGATGATTAAAACCCCAATTCTAATAATTCTATACAGCTCCAGAAACCACAGTTCACAGTTCGTGATCACTATCAAAACTCTTGTCCATACCCTCAACTAATCTTTATCCAGCTCAAGACGTTACATATAGCCAAATCAGTATCCGCAGTTCTTCGAGATCAGACTGGTACAGCTACTATGGATTTCCAACCTTTGACTTGTCTGCGCATTGCGATATTCAAAGCTCCGGCGTTCCTCTCCGAGAATTCGTCCAAACAGGGCATTTCACATGGACATTAATCCCCGAGCAAAAAATCACAAACATTGTTTGTGAAACCACTCCTCATACCATGGTCAATTTCATCGGACGCGAGCAAGATGGAACACAAGTTTTCCGTACTGAAAAAGTGGTTGGAAACTCGGAGCTAGGATTTAGATTCGGTGAGCTTGCGAACTTTGACTGTCATTCAGATACACTTGACTAATAATTAAAACAGACTCAGATTCCCCAACCACAATCCATCAACTCGAGTCTACCTACCCATACTTCGGCTCATGCAAAGTTTCAAACGGGAAGAATAAATTCTCGATTATGAAAACCGATCGTGGGATTTATACTATCAATCCCCCACAATCTAAGCTCAAGATTTCATGTCCGGATTTGGCTTCGTATCCGTGGAAAGGAACGTCGATGCCAAAATTGTATGTTCAGGGTTCGTGATAGTCATGGGATTTGGGGGTAATCTGGAGTTTGGTTTGGTTTGAATGAGATATAAAGATCACTGTATGGTTATATAATATTCATGTACTGGATGTATTTATAGGGTAGATATGAGATGAGATGAGATGAGATGAGGATGCCAACTCACTCACTGCCTAGATATCTAGGTAGTTAAAGTCTGTAGATTCAGATAATAATGGAAAAAAATTATAATCTTAACATCTTTCTTCTTTCCAATATTTCCCATCCAGTCCCTCATCCCAATTCATTCTCTTTCCAGCACCTCACAATATAATCCTCTCCCTCCCAACATCCAAAAAATCCTAAACAAAATATTTACATACGCCGCACGCTACCGATTTATCCGGACCTGCATATAACCGCCAAATGAAACCCCCCCCCCCCTCACGTTCGGACTACATATGCCGCCATGTACCTAGGTATCACCATACCGTTACATCGTCTATTCGACCAAACAATTGATGTGCACTGATATCCAATCATCACATGGATATTTAGAGAATATTGGGGTCCGGGGATGGGTACCTGGCACTAACTGTTAGTTGCCGAGGATGTGGTCAGGGTATGGTAAGGATTTTTTGGGGGAGATTTTTATGTGCCTTGAATTGTGTGTGGATTCCATATATGAGTTGTAAGAGTTTTACTTTACTGCCACAGTTTAACCACAAGAGAGGGAAGTAATTGAAGCTGTTGTGCTTGTTTTAAGTACGAACAGTCATCAGTAGGCGGTTTCCTCGGGTGTAATGGAATGAGCATGTGATCAAGGTCACTCACTCTACGCAACCTTACAGCGTACTCATTAAATCTCAGCAGATGAAGAATCTTCATGGCCATGAGGACTTTAGTTTCGCTTTTGTTGACATCGTTTTGAACCGGCATGGAAAAGATTGTTTCTTATCACATTTTAACCCTGTTGTAATTTTCATCACCTACAAATTTCGGCTGACACAAGATAATTAATAGGTCCAGAAATAGCCGCGCCTCCCGCCCCCAAAGATACCATTCATCTCAGATTTAGTTACCTCTTCAGTACACTGTGCCAGATAAATTATCCCATCTGATAGCTACGTATCTTATGTTCTAGATATTCAACTGTAGACTCTAAATCTAGTAATTTTCTGTTGGTATTCATATGATCACAAGCTCAACTATTACAGAACGACAGATGGAATGTTTAAGATTCATGTCCATTGTATCGAGTATCGTACCATCTATAGCGACGAGAAGAGGGAGCTACCTAAGCTACAAACCATAGCAAGTAGTTACATAAAACCTATTCGTATCCAGCCATCAAGGCATCTGTTTTAACTTTGAAAGGCCGATGATAAAAGCCGCATTTCCAGACACCCTTCCCATCGAATCTCCGATTTCCCAAGTAACGTTTCAGAACGATTTTGTGGATAGAACTCGTAAAGACATTTACATTTCATGACCTCAACTCCTCGCTGTCCTTGTGCTCTCCATTTCACTCCTCGCAAGCAAAAACAAATTTGTTGACGCCACATATCTTTAACAATCGTGAAAAATTACTATCGAGCAAGTTGATCACTACTCGCCTCACATTCCTCAAATTCTAACTCCCACTTGTCGACTTCCTTGAATTTCTTTGCAGCTTTCTTCAATTCCTTTCCTACCCTCTTCTCTAATTCAGAACTATTCTCACTTCGAGGCTCTTCTTGTGATCTTTCGTCTTGGGCAGGTGCCAAACTGGCATCGGGATCGATTTCATTTTCTTTATCAGATGCTGCCGGTGCTGGTTTCCTTCCATAAGTTCTCTTCCCTTTACCTTTAGCAGCAGCCTTAGCTTTTTGTGTAAGGTTGGAAGATGTAGCAGATGCTCCAGTAGTAGGGCGAGCTGAAGCTTGACGACGGGCAGCTGGGGCGACTGTTATAGTCAATTCGTCATCATGCTCGCCAAGACCAGTAGTGTCCACCTCACTGTCAGAGGATTCTACGTCCAAAGCGGATCGATGACGCTGACGGCGTCTTGGAAGTAAAGCTTGTAGGGCTGCAGTAGACAAAGTTGCAGGTTGAGGCGCAGCCTTACGCGGAGGCCGTGTGGAGCGTGTGGGTATATCGGGTGAATGTGTGAGTGATGGCGGAGAAGATATAGGAGAGGAGTGCATTTCTGTATTGGAAACACGAGGTGGAGTTCGTGGATTTATTATGCGACGGGATCGAGTAACTGCTTGTCGCGTATTTAAAGTAGGTTGAGGAGGTGGCGGAGGTGATGGTAGAGATTGAGCAGGCGAAAGAGAGGAACTGCCACCACGTGGAGGTGCCATAGTTTCACTCATAGGCTCGGGTGTTCCAATACGTTCTATTGATGATAATGGCGAATCCTCAGGCGAAGGCTCTTTTCCTAATTCTGGTAGCTCGTCCCCCTCGTCGTCTTCATCACTGCCTATCGGCGCGGTCGCGGGAACTGTATCTTCTGGATCTGAATCATTTTTAGGTAATTTAGAAGGGCTCTGCTGGGTCTGCGTAGCATCTTGTGAGCGTGGAACCTGTACACTAGACAATTTTCGCTTTCTTGAACTCGACGATGAAGGCACAGCTCTCCCCTTGGCAAAGTTTAAAGGTGTTGATTCGTCTTCAGGCGCAAAACCATCGGAATCGGAATCGGAATCGAATGTAGGTCTTGATTCTTGTGGTTTCCGCGCCGTTCCCAAGATACTAGGTTCCCGAGCCCTTCTTTTAAAATTACCAAGTCGCAATACAGATCCGATTTCTGGTCTATCCCCACCCACACTACTTGGTCTCCTAGATCCAGCGCGTCCTCTAAATGTTCCCATTCCTAGCCCAGATGTATTCCTCTTTCCAACACTTGTGAGACCATTCTCTTCTGCCAAATCCGAGTCTATACTACTTGATCGAGCTCGTGCGGTTTTTTGTCCTAAAATGCTTGGTTCGCGCGCCCTCCGTCGAAAATTACCAATCGCAAGTACAGAATTGTCCATAGCAGATGTACGTCGACCTCTTCTCCCAGCTTCAACTTCAGGGCTACTTGATATCCGCGTATCATCTTCTGATTCTAATTCCGGCGCATTCTTCGATCTTGTAGTATTAACAGCTTCCTTAGACTCTGTATTCTCCATGTTGCGCGATGCATTGCGACCACTACTTCGTGTTGCAACAGACTTCCCTTTTGCCAGCTTTGTCGCATTCGCAGGTTTCTCAAGCTCTCCATCACTAACATCATATAGATCGTCGAAAGGGCGTGCCCTTGAAGCTGTCGCTGGTAAAGATTCCGACTCGATTAGTTCTGTTGATTCTATGACACGCGGGGCAGGCGCAGGCCCAGTCGCGGCAGGACGAGTAACTTTTGTGCGTTTCGGCCGTGGCATTTTGCAAGGATATTAGGGGATTACTTATTATTGGAATTGAATACTCGAACCTGTAGAAGGCCGTTTATCGAATTTCGTGAAACTTTTTATGATGGTATAAGATATTGTGGACGGCGGTTGAGCGCGACGCGTCTCCACCACCTCTCTAGTTTATTAGTTTGTTTATCTTAGCGACAAACAGAGCAGCCTACTACATCATAGCTTCATTAACTCGCCAAGCACCAAGTAGAACTTCATCACAAGAATTCAGTACAACTCAATATGTACCAAAAGAACTAACTCGGATGCCTTTTTTTTTTTTTCAATTGGCGATCAGATTTCTTCTAACCTTTACAAGTGAAGACAGTTTCCGCAGTTCCACTATGCCTCCTACGCCTCCTGTGCCTCACAATAGAGGTGGGCCAGCGCCCACTTACTTTCAAGAACCGTTTGAAACCTTTATGGGATTTTGTATCCGAAATAATTGAGGCTCTTAGAGCAAGGAAGAAAACTAGTTGTAGTTTTCCTAATATCGATCTCTTGTGTGTTAACTTGTTACAGCACTATAGCTACTCGAGTGGTGGTAAACTACGTATCAATTCGTTTCAAGTTTGTGTGCATCTGAGAAAGGTTGATTCGCTACAGAAGGGAGCACCTGCAGATTTTTTTGGTTTCGAATCATACATCGGGAGTTATTGGGGAACAAATGCACGTAAAGTTACATTGTACCTCGGTCATGCCCAATCGTTCTCAGGACCCTGCATCACACAGAAAACGCGAAGCCGAATTTTGGTTGACTTTCGATTGACACTCTCGTCAGCGTTCGATGTGTTGATTTTTTCCCATTCCACGATTGTTCTTTGCTCTCATACATGACAATCGTAGGCACCTTGTCTGCGCCTCAACACAACGTGTGAAGTTTCACCGACTTTTGACAGCAACGAATGGGAGGAGTCAATAGAAAGCTGAGTCTTGATAACTGTACAGATTCGAATTATGTACTGTTCGTGGTTTATTTCTCGAGCCCAAAGACTCAATATACTTTGTTTGATCTCTAAAATGATGTGACCGACTACTTATTGAGGGCTAGGTAGAGTTTCGGCATACTCGGTTTCAACACGGATTTGTCAGATCTCCTGCATTCAACAAACATGAACGTCCACATGACGGGTATTAGGCAACTTGCAAAGAATTTCCATGATCGCAAAGTAAAGAGATTGAGGCTGAAACACTAGCCCCGATCCACCAGTGCTAGTTTTTTAACAGAAATTTCTATACAGCTACAGCTGCTCGGCACGTTCGAGCGTTTATGTTGCTTTAGTATGTCACTCGGTCCGTGCCGGTAACCACTGCAACCCCAAGATTAACTTGGGCAAGCGAATAGATTCGGGTGAACCTATTGAAGCGAACATGTTGAAGATCTATATGCAGAACGCGCGGGTATTCTGACTTCCCACTGACATAAGGCCTTCGTGATGGTATATTGGTAAGAGATTCGAGGATATGAACAACTATAGCTTGTGGCTATGCATTTGCAACATGATGTTGCACAAGACCATTCTTGAAGTTCAGAACCCCAGGACTATCCACAACATAGCCTCTCAATTTTGCCGACAGTGTGGAGTTTTCAAGAGACATGAATGCTGTACCACTATCATTGAGCAAAAAACTCTTGATCCCAAGAGCCTCAAGTTGTCGATCACGCGGCATTGCGGCAAGGTTATTCACCGACTCTGATCGCGACGATCTCGTCGCAATTTTATTTTCTAATGAGAAATCTTTGCTGCCTAACTCGACAATACTATACGGATTCGCAATTTCAGTATATTTTGTAAGGAGGGTGATGTTGTTCGCAGCACTCAAAACCCCACTTTTAGGCCGGAATTAATGGCATAAGGCGCTGTTACACCAAGCGAGAAAGCTGCTTCTTCTCACCAACAAGTGGGATGTCGGTACCAGATCTCAAATATTTTCAGTCCCTCATGACTCCAACACATTTAAACCAAAAGGGATCGCTTACATGGTAGCATATTTCTCCTACAATGGATGTGTGAGGGAGGATCGTCGTCATATAATACAATTAGCCGAGTGAGATTTCCCCCTGGAAAAGGGCTGAGTGTCGACTTTTGATCACCAGTTTTTTTTTCATACACCGCATCGTCCAAAATCCTGCTGATGATGGGCCACACCTCCATATGCGACGATACATTCTTCGTCGAGATGTGGGATTTCGCCAACTCATCTGGCAGGCATAAGCCATTGCGGCTGTCAGGACATCGCAAACATAGGGATTTAAGGTACAAGTAGAAGTCTCTTGTATCGTTGAATTCATACACTTCAAGCTCTGATAAACAAACTCTCAAGCTATCTCACATTTTTTTATGATACCAAATACTGAGATGTGTAAGCTGAAGCATTCTACTAGGTTCCATCCTTCCTCTTCTGACATCTTCTTAGTGGGCGCTGATAATATTATCGACATAACCTTTGGTGTTATAAGCGCCATCCTCACGATGACAAGTATTTACTTGATGTGCAAACATCACAATTCTAGAGGTAAGTTAATCTTGTCTCTCGATAGACCATAGCTGCAAGGCCAGCACACAATAGAGTGCATGAATTTAACTATTCGCATTTCATTCTCGAATCCCCTCTGACCAGATTAGTTCCAGAACTTGACATTGAGCAAGGCAGAGACTTCAAACTCAATACAACCATGCCCGATCCTGATCCAGATTCTATTCCTTCGTACTCTTACTCGCAATCCTTGCCTGTGGCATTGAACCAAGCAGTTGTACCATTTCCGATTGCCTCACAACCTGATTTTTCGCCCAGCACGCAATCGTTTCAGACTACTTCTCAAAATACGCCTGTACAACATCAAATCCTTCCGCAGAATCCACAGTGTTCTTCCATTACAATGAATATGGCTACAGTTTCGGATCTTCCTAATTCTCATGCTTATTACCACTCATTCCAGTCATTTTTTTCGAACGAGAGTGGGTAGTCTTTTGGTTCGAATGTTTGCGTCACATTAGCAATGTATTTGTACATTTGGCGTTTAGAACCTGTTGAGTTGCATTTTAGAGAGTTAAGATATGGGCTCGCGCCGGAATACTCATGTGATGATAGTATACGAAACTGAGTTGAAATTACGTTGTTTGCGTTGTTTTCTTTTGGAATTTGAATACATGGGGTAATTACATTAGACTTGGTTTCTTTAGTCTTGGAACAGACGATTTGAAAAGGGACAGAGAACATGGCAAAGATAAATGTATTAAACAGACAATAGAATGAGGTACTGCAGGAGATATGTATATCGGAGAATTGAAAAGTGCGAATTGTCCAAACTTGAATGAGATGGTTTCTGAGTGTGAGTTGACAGGTTCGGCTCAGCCAAAAGAATAAAGAGTTGTGCTGAGAGCAGGACCATACGATGAATTGGAATGTTATATAGCCGATATCTCCCGCAAGGGCTTTTTTTATCTATGCATATTGTTTGCAGCCCCCAATTTCCTAATTGGGAACGAGAATATGCATCTGCACCAAAACATCATTTATAGCGGATCGAAACGCACGCTTTTGTGATGATGTGGGGTAAATAACTACCTCTCGAAATTAAAATGACGTTCTTCGACCCTGTCGCTCAATAATCTCAATAGTGCTTTCGGAAAGGACGGGTGTACTCCTCGTGGACCCCACATTTCATCGAGGTTTGTAGTCTTCGTATTGCGCAACGGCTATGATGCAGCGCGGGACCCATGGTTGTTGATCCATCTGATATCCGATTTGGTGGAAGCTGACGGATACATCAAGGCTAATGAATCTCAACGGTGCAGATTGAGATACAAAGAAGACCACAAGAAGAATCATAATCATAAACAGTACGGATGATTGTCATTCATGCGCCTTGTGTCATTGTGAGCCTCCACCAACAGCTCAAATTTTTACATTCACAATAATTTATTCGTGGAAAAATACTATACAGCATATTCGCGGCCTTTCCGATCGGCTTCGGGCTCCAAGAAATTAAGTAGAAAGCATTTCGTCACATATGCGCCATAGAAGCTTGGCCACTAATCAAGGCCACAAGAAACAGAATCCCAAAAAGACTTTGCCCAATCGCTCTTGACAACACTCTCAGATGGTAAGTCAGTCAGCTCAATGGTTGTACTGCATGTACAACATGAAATAGGCTCTTCCCATTGGCGTGTTGTGCTGGGGAAGTGGTACTCTGCCTTTCCATATACACTTCACATTCAAAGCAAAAGTGTTTTGTCTTTTGGGTCCCGACTATCACTCCCAAGCACATATTCTTATATCTCTATCATGACACTATTCAGTGTTGCAAAGTATCAATAAATACAAACTACAAATCCTCCTGCAAACTATAATCCTAGTTACATGTACGAGCACTCATGCAGCCAGAAAGTATATGATTCCAAAGCTAGACGTACAAATAACGAAATGACCTACTTGAAGAAGATTAAACTGATTTTATTAGCGGTGGAGTTGCGTATACCCTAACTATACGAATAAAACAGAGATTTTTCCAGAGGGCATTCGCCATAACATCTTAGGACCCATTGATACCATCACTGCTATTTTCTTCCCTCTCTCAGGGTTTAGACCCGCTATTAATACCATTCTACTCACGTGAAAATATTACTACACAATCGCAGGCACGTTTCGGTTACAGTTATCGACATTCTAATCTACTCCTTCTTTATTGGCTCTACAAGACCTCGAGAGAAAAGTCAGGATACATCTAGAACCAGTCAGTGATTTCCCCGCAACCATACTAGCATCAAATCCCCCACCATTTTTCGCATCTCGCCATATCTCGTATCTCCTTCCATCGTCTGCATACTATTCTACGCCTTACCCGCAAGTTCGTTGATATATTGGTTACTGCAGTATCCAAGAAAGACCTTTGACAAGCGTTCAATAAAATTCCGACGTGCGCTAATTCTATTCCGTCGCGTCCGGTAGTATGTCGGTCGCTTAATAGTTTTAAAGATACCCGTCTCGCATGCTAAATCTATTCCCCCTTGAAATCTAAGCTTAAAATTACCACATCTAGATAACCTTCCGCTTCCACAATTCTTGACCACAGCCAAAAGCTCCCCATTTTTCCTTACTATTGAGATTTCAATTCATATGGTTCAGCTTAATTAAGCTGCTGTATTAAGATGAGGTTTGATTAGTAATAAAGTGGTTGTAGATGTGATTGCAGTGATTCAGAACTATCATTCCGAATATACCGATACGAAAGAAAGAGAGACGGTAGAAAGCCTGGCCATATCTTCGTCTCAGCTGATCATTTAAGCAATCATTTGTGTTTGTATTTAGAAACGATATATAAAAGCATATCTGCGGTTTTCAGCGCGCTGTGAACGTCGAAAAGATCTCTCACCATTACTGCCTAAGTGGGCGTTGGGCATCTCATTGTTATAACTATCTTTTACTTTTACTTTGAGATTCTCTATCAGCAGGTAAACTAAAAACTAAGCTGTGATTGGTTACCTGCGGGACGGACAATGGTCTTAATGAATGATCCGCGGATCATTCACTTCGGTGTGGATAATTTAAAATTTGAAATGGTTAACCTGCAGAGTATCTGCAAATTATTTGCAAATGAATGGGTAACTGTAGATTGTTTGCAAATTATTTGCAGATATACATATACCTGCTAATTATCTGCGAATTGTCTGTAGATAATCTGTTCAAATCTATACCCAAATCACTTCTGGGCCGCAGAATGTTCCGGGAATAGCTTCACATTTAAGCGAAGAAGTGTGTTTTATTATTTGTACTCATTTTCTTCCCAATATCCCGAATTCAAATTCTTATTAGAAGCTCAAGGCTCAATTCGAAAGCGTTTTAAAGAGGGACTCTGTGAAGATTTGGAATGGATTTTGAATAGTCCCTCGGAGTCTCTCAAACGTTGATACATAAAAGCATGGAACTATCAAACTCCGCCTGCAAGAACTCACAATTTTCGTGGAATCAAATGGAAAATTCAAAGATACATAATGCTGTTTGAATTTAAAATCAATTTTCCGGTGTTGAAGCTGCCATGGTCGGCAAGTATACTCGAATACTATGGCTTTGCATACGTCTCGATACAAGATTCCACAATTAAAAGACAATCCCCGAGCATTGCAGAGATCTCCAAAAAGATGTATTGTGTTTCTAGTATAATCAACTTCTATAAGTATCATGTGCCTTTAGTAGAAACAAACAACGTCTTTCAGAAAGAATTTCCCTGCTCAAGTCATGTTTTGGTTCCTACGAGATTGTTTCTTTTCGGGATGGACAGCAGGATTGACTGGTAGGTAAATAAACGCTCTCAAAATATGAAGCGGATTTTAAGTTCCAAGCCATTTGAATGCTTCAATAAGATTCGTGAAAGAGGGCCGGGATAGTCAGGCCCTTCTCTTTCTATCCAGTTGAGATATCACATGACATTATTTAAAAATCGTAGCATTGAGAATAACATCGAAAACTATTATTTTGGTCATTAAATTCTACAAAATTCTTGAGGAACGAATCAATTCTAATCAAAGATTGATTCAATTTTGATTTATTGAAGCTGGAAAATTTGGACATCATGTGATAAGCCAGATCATGTGACATGAACACATGCCTCATTATTGATGTGCAAGACACCCGGTAGGACCTTGCATCTTTGCTTTTCGCCCAAGCGACGTATTCTCAACAATATGGGTACCTCCTGATATTCCACTCTTACGATTTACTTCCACTATATCCTCTCAGTTCCATTCCCCGCTCAACGTTTAATCCTCGTACTTCCCTGAGATTATATCATCCATCCTCGTAGAATTTAGGCGTCTTAACTATTGGAATACCATCGTGATTGATATTATTTCAAACATGAAACGTACGATTAATAATTCGGATTTAAATATTGGACGATCCGAAATCATAGCCTCCAAAGGAGTGGCCGTACGATACTAGATACTGCAAGGTCGTTCACTTATATTTTTAGGGTATCTTGTTTGTGAGTATTGCAACTAGGATACAACAGAAAGGAGAGATTTGGAAAGAACCCGTTTCTTGAAGCCATGATGTTACGACACGGTGACACTGTGGCTCAAGCATGCTCTTCTATGCTTGTGTTGATCTCGCCTTGATTCTTCACATCGATTGTCTCCCTATACTCCTACATTATGGCTGAGCTATTGAAAGCCTGTTGAGTCAAGGATTGAAGGATTGTTTGATAGAATAAGGATCATGGTGTGCCTAGAATTCAACCTTGAAGACATCAGTAGGCTTGTCCAGAGACACAAACGCTCAGCTAACTACATCGTAAATGCCTTGCGCGAATGTGTCTTTTGGAGACAAACAATCAATCGAGAACTTGCTGAGAGAACACCTTGATAAACATTACAAACACAAAATGCAGTAACCCCAAACATTCCGCCGTATCCAACCGAGGAAACCATGAGACAAGGCCGATTCGAGAGCCGTAGACTACGTGGATGTTGGCAATCTACAAACAAAAGTTCTGAATATTGCCTAACCATATGTTTGTTTCTATAAGCGTCGCGCGGATTAGTGATATGTTGGCGAGCTCGAAGGATTTAAAGAAAGATGATACATTGGATGCTTGGCGATTGTGTTGATTGAATTATCTTCATGGAGATCTCAATGTACTTACCGAGAAATGGGAAGATCTGTTGGTAGAGAGAGATTTGTGATTTCATGATTTCTAGAAACGCAATTTGTATAAACCGTCGGAACTTCATCGGTATATGATTGTTGTCCAGCGTCACCTGGAGATATTGGTGTTTTTGTAGGCGACTGACATTGATCTATCAAACTTTCGTTCTCTGGACCTTTTTCAGTGAAGTGAACAATCTGATAATGCCCCGAGACGTCCCCCGAACTTTCATGTTGGCCTTTACTTCATGATTATTCGAATCGATGGAAATCTGATCAACATACGAGTTTCTTCTCTCTGCTACACAATGCATGGCCAACGCATTGTACCAATGATCCCGTGAACTACACACTTGATGGACACTTCAGTTTTCAGGCAGCCTTAAGAAGTCACTACCCCACGGGCGTGCCTTTCAGTAGAGGAATGATTGAGTAGTAGGGCTGCGCGAACACGGATGCCAAACTTGGACACCGATGGATGATTGCATAATCTAGGCACTGGACTCGTAGAAGAAAAGAAACAAAATCGTGTATAACGAATACAAGGTTAGGGGAATTAATTATGTCATCCCGGGGAAAACATCCTATAGTTCACACAGGAAGAAAGTGTCACTACCTAAACACTTGGTGCTATGCAAATCTCTCAGCGATAAACAAGTAGGAGGGAGGCATGTAACCTTGTTATGGCTCACTTGATATGCTGTGATTGATGTTCACTTATGCCTTTACGTCTTCTGGTGACAAGGGGTAATGGAAGGCCGATAATTGATCTTTCCGATGAATGGTTCGATCAATCAGCTTACTTGAGATTAAGAGATAACGATAACGAAACAGAATGGTTCATGATTTCGAAGAAATTCCTGTGAGGGGTTTTCGGAGAATACATCGTCCAATCGAGGTTCGTAAGACAGAAATTCGGTACGGACCTTTGCATGTTACCAGTCCGGTCTGGTCTGATTAGTGTCAAACATCGAATAAAAGTCAAATATATAGAAGTCGATAGTTGTTCATGCAATACTACCTTGATACTCCAATACCTCCATCTGATATCGCGGGGCCATTTCCTTTCCTAGGCCGAGTAACATTTTCCCTTTCGAGGCGATTCATGTAATGTTTCCTTAGGAACCTCGGGAAGCTTGATTTCGGACCACCGGTATCTTTTCCTCAAACATGATACACGAAGGTTTGGGGATCGCCATGATATAGCTCTCTCGATTCGACGGAATCTAGATGGTACCTTGATAATGCATCGGTATTCTGCAAGGACTCCATTTGCTGCAGATTGACAGAAGTTGAAGCAAACTTATGACTGAATGGCTGGCCGTCGTCTCACTAAGTACTGTGGTTTTCTCGAAATAGAATTGAGGCGGAGTATTCAACGAATCATAATATATAATGCGCCTTTCATATCCTGGTAGAGGCTTTTAACCTTCAACGCCATGATATAACGGTTCTGCTACTGCTACTACTAATACTACCACCTGCCAGGTACAATTCTCCCCAGTCCCAGTACATGAGTACCTTTATCCCCCCCCCCCCCCCCCCCCAGTTGGCTCTTCACCGTCATTGCAATTTATCTCAAGAAACATATGACCAATTCATTGCAAGGTAAATAAGGATAACGTTGACCCTTTTTAATCCTTATAAATTCATTGTGCAACCCACCATCACGGAATCAGTTGATGTCTCAAAGGGGGCAAACTGGAAGTCGGTGCTGAGACAAGGTTCATAAACACTATAAGCTTTTCAACATGGGGCTATTTGGTAGATCAAACAAAAAGAAAAAACTGCCATCCCAGTCTCAACATTACGATGATTCAAATGAATTACAAAGAGAACCGCATCCTACAACTAGACCAAATTGCTTTTATGTCGAAGAACGTCCTCATCACATATCAAATGGATATAATCAACATCGACCAGCACCACAAGGATGGATAGTGACTCCAATCGAACCACCATCACCACCACCGAGATATCAAACACATACTATAATGGCGCCGCCTCTACTACCACCACGAAATGGTGTTGCGTTAATGAATTTGCGATCGGTTACGAATCTGCTGACAGAGACCTCAATAAATGATCTGCCGTGTATCGCTGCCATTAATAATGGCGTGGCCGTTATGTCACAACAAACCATCCATCATTATCATCAAACGACCGCTTTGTACGATACTTTATCTTCGAAATTGTGCTCGGTGGTCACTTCAATTGATGAGGAAAGATTTAGTGGGGATGATAGAGAGCTTACGGTTCCTCAACATTACGATCCGGTATGGCAGGAAGAAAAAGAATTAGAGACAAGCAGTCGAGATTTGTTTCCGCGAAGCAAGAAATCAAAGGCAAATTTGAAGAATATCAAATCAAGTGAAACGACTCATACAAATTACTTTTCCAAAGTCCATGCCTATGCCAATTCAAGGTTACCGATGGATCTCAAGCCAATGAGATTGTAAGATTTCCATACTTCCTTGAATTAAGGCTTTGAGCTAACAAGTCACAGGTACTTTAATACATATCCTCTCATATGCCTCGCTGCTCAATACTCCGAACAAGTCTATTCAAAACCTACCGGACAAGAAAAAGAAACAAGAGTGAATGCAAGAGGAAGGGCAGGGACTGTGATGAAAAGTGTACCAATTGATGATCGAGATGTAATTGTGTTTGCGATTCGAGGAACAACACATTCGTTCACAGATTGGGCTGTCAATGTCAAGACAAAGCCTACGTCTCCAGAGGGATTTCTGGTAAGATAGATTTTATTAGGAAGTTCTATAAGCCACTAATGATTTTTATCTTAGGACGATCCAGGGAATTTATGTCATTCTGGATTTCTGGGTGCTGCAAAAGACTGGATCAAACCAATAGCAGCTCGACTTCGAAATCTTCTCCAAGAAAATCCTAATCGTACCCAATGCTCTTTACTTATCACTGGACATTCCGCTGGCGGGGCTATTGCTGCTCTATTATACTCACATATGCTTTCCACAAGTCCCGAGGCCAGATCGGAGCTTAACGTCCTTACAGGATATTTCAAACGAATTCATTGTATCACATTTGGAGCACCACCAATTTCACTTCTACCATTAGAAAAACCAAAAACCCGGGCAGCTTCCAAGTCTATCTTTATGTCTTTCGTCAATGAGGGCGATCTAGTCGCAAGAGCAGATTTCGCTTATGTCAGATCGCTACTCGATCTCTATTCCACGCCTGCTCCCGGAAAATCCGTTCTCCAACCCCTAAAATTAGGACTCAAATCTTGCAAATCTAGTAATGCCCTTTCCACGAAGAAGAAACATTCCAAACCCGATCCGCACGTGGATCTAGGACCAGTGTGGCATGTTCCCGAAGCAACTTTGAGTAATGCGGGAAATATTGTTCTCTTGCGAGGGGTAGATAGAATGGGCAATGCGGAGGGAAGTAAGAAGTTGCAAGATCGAATGGATGATGGGGTGATTGCGCAGATTGTCTCGGATGAATTGTTGAGGGGGGTGGTGTGGGGTGATCCGGTTAGTCATATGATGAAACTCTATGCGAGGAGGATTGAGGTTTTGGCTACGAATGCTGTTATGGGACGGACGTGAGGTTGAGGGAGGAGGGTAACGTACGTGGTTTTAATAGAAAACAGTGGATGAAAAAGTAAAGATGGTTGATATAAGGCGATAATTGTGAAATGGGATGGGTTAGGCGCATATGGTACTATACCCTTTGATCCACTCCGTTTATTTGCAGGAGATGTTTTTAGTGCGGGCGGCCATTTCATTTAAAAATACAAATGTAAATATATATATTCACACATACCATTTCTCGTCTGATTTCTCATATGATTGATACCATCCTCGTCGTTGCTTCCTAGTGCAATTCGAGACTTGATTCGTTAAGAGAAAAAATGTAAAGAATTCCTGCGCGGTTTTGGGAATGTGATGAGGTAATGTGAGGTGATATGGTCATATTGTATGTATACCATACACTTTTTTTATTGCGGCTAGGGAGCAGTCACTAGTTTTCGTGTTGTTGTTATTGCAGAATCATTTTCTTTATGCTTGATGTTTAAGAGTGACCTGACATGGAGGGAAATGGAAATGGAAACGGATATGGATTTGGAGTGGGTAGGATGGGTTCAGGGAGTGAAATCTGAGTTTCTGGGTAGGTAGGTAGGTAGGTAGGGGTGAGGAATAATTACGCGAAGTTTTAATTGTGCAATGTCTCCAGAGGATCAAGGCTGAATTTAAATAGATTCTGGTGAATGGTCTTGTGTTAGGTGGTAGGTGGTACGTGGTTGGGAGTTTGTGTATTTGGGTAGTTGAGTTCTGGATATGAGGATATGAGGATATCTTTACACTTGGATAGAGTATACATATGCCTTTCCCATCTTGAGTACAAAGAAAGACTCTGTGACTCTATATATTTACTCGGTGTTGTCTGTACCTCTTTATTGTTATTGATAAATCTTTTAAATGCATCTAGGTAGGTAAGCTGTAGGACTTTTTGTTTCTTCGTGTGGAAGGATTTGTATGAAGATTTGTATGGGGATGGTGATTCGAGGGGTTAAATTCAAGAAGAGTGGTTTTGGAGTTGATGGTTGATGGATGATGGATGATGGAGATTCCGCTGGTAAAGGAGTGTGGTAGAGACATGATTGCTTTAAATAGTTGGAAAGCTAGAAATCTTGCTGAGGTGGTGTGGTGTGGTGTGTAGTTTGTTGGTTATTTGGATGTGGAAGATTGGTTATTTGTTTGTGTATGCGTGTGTTGTGATGTGATTTGGTGCAGAGGTCGATATTGATATTGATATTAATATTGGTATGATTCGAAAGTAGAAGAGTACATAGAATGGAGAAGTAAATCAAGGGAAGAGACTTGGCAGTTGGTATTTGAATGAATTCTAATCTGGAAGATATGTTATCCCATCTCGTCCCTTATATCTAAGAAGATTGTCACAACTTTCAATACACATAGAGAGAGGAAGCGGGTAATCCATTTGGTGAAAGAAAGAAAGAAAGAAAGAAAGAAAGAAAGAATGAATGAATGAATGAGAATGGGGATGTATATATGTAGCAATACGCTGATATTTCGGTACAGTATACCTATGAAAGAGAAGAACATTTCTTGGAATATCGTAAAAGTAAAAGTAAAAGTAAATATAAAGCCAGAGCGCCTTTATAAAAGGTCAAGTGAGACTATCTAGCTTGTTATTGAAAGTAAGAGATGGAACTGACTATGAAAGACTATATCGTGTAATTATGTATGAAGTGAAGTGTGATCAAATTCAAGGAAGGGAGAAGAACTTCCTCACGATGGAGATATATTATGGCAATGTTGTTACTATTTCATATAAAACATAAGTTATATACCATTTTCATCCCATATTGAGTTTTACCGTTACTTTTATTATTGTTCCTAGTCAAAATCAATCACCTCAATCCTCAATTTTGGATTCCCGTTCATATATTATTCACTCACTCAACATTCTTGTCACAATACAAGCTACAGCTACAGTTACAGCTACCCACCCAAATTCCGATCTTCACACCTTCCAAAATCACCAAAAACTCACTCCTCATACTTAAAGTCAAATATCTTATCTCTCCCTGCCTCGAAAAATGCGTCAAAAATTCCATCATTCTAATCATGTTCTTCTTTATACATCGAAAATCTACGCAACATAAGGATCACAAATTTTGAAATGTTGGTTTTTAGATAGGTATTTGTATTTTAATTAGTCACTCCATCGTGTTCAAAACGAACAAACTGAGGGATGTGGCCAAAAAAAGAAGGAATTCACGTGCAGAGTGACGACCTGTACACTATGTGGATTTCAGTTCCGAACAACTATTGAACCTAATTGTCAGAACAGTCCGAGAATGAAAAAGAAAAAAAAGAGGTGCGCTGCGAAGGCCTGCCATGTGGCCCTAGTATCATATTTGTTAGCAGATGTTGATGGATTGATTTGGATCAGGATGAGAAATTGAGATGACACATCATATCAGCAGAACCATTTCATCAAGTCACCCATAAAGGATCAATCAGAAAATGATAAATCGTCTGGTGCTGTAATTTTAATCATGTGATGGGGCTAAACACAAGAGAGGAGGAGAAACTTACTTAATTTTTGTCATGTTTGACAGGAATTGATGGGATTATTTCTTTTGATATGAGTTTAATTTTGCTGGAGATATGGTCGGATTTGTTTGGAGTGAAGTTATTCTGGGAAAGAGCTCTCGTCTAGCTCGGCGGACATTTGTTGGTGATGATGTTGACCTCCTTCCTCCATTTGCATCAGGGGCGGTCCACCTTGGAGATTTTATTTTGGAACTAGTAACAAGGCTAGGGTCATTGGCTTAATGATGATGATTCTGATTTGAATATCGAGGATTGAGAAGAAAAACTAGATTGTGGGAATGATGATACAAAAAATTAATCAAACTGGAGATGAAACTTGGATATTTCATGAGGTGATTTTTGGGGTATTGTACCAAGAGGTTGCGATATCGTTAGGTTCTTCCCTACATTTGCACTTTTCCGTCTGTTGCGGTTCTTTTTACCCTCATCTTTTCTATGTCTGCTGAACTTAAGCTTCGAACTTGAAGCTTCAAAATTCAACCTTCCATTCATCTCTTAAGTTCTCAAATTGATTGACTGGATATGTACATAAGGTATGTCAAGTTACTGAAAATCTCATCTACCTTCCAAACTCGTCTGACTTATCTTTTTTCTCTTTATCAAGTACTCAGTCTTCAAACAACAGTTTTACTACACACATCAAATGCGCATTCATGAGGGAGGATCAATCATTTCATTGTACTTCATGTTCATAACTATCCATCATCTATCAACCTTTTCAAATACATGTAAAATCCTTTCACTTCACTCGCTTGAGTAATGCCATGTGCTCTTTATCACATTGTTATTCCGTCATCAGTATTCGATATACATCTTAGTGTAATTAGAAACCAACTTCACATTAATACTCTGCTTGAACACTCCACTCTTTGCATCTATGTATTAAACTCAATCAGTGATGAATAATCCTTTACCACCACACACTGACACCAAATCTCAACTCCCGACACTTATCCCAGAGAGCAGTCGACCTATTAGTATTTATTCTATTCTTGTATTAATATCCAGGACTAAAATTTAAAAGAGTAAAATATACAAAGGATTTACTAGTCTAGAATCTAGATATCATGATGTTATTTCCTGGCGAGGAAGCTGTAGACTAGTAAATTAGAGTTAGGAAGACACGACATATTCAGTGCGAAAAGTGGAGCGTTAAGGGGAACACGATATTTACCGAGTTGGGTGGCGAAATTGATCGTTGGGTTATTGAAGACATAGTAAATTGTAAATTTTGTGAATATTCACATTATACTCAGGATGAGATGAGATGAGAATCGAGGATTAATCTTTAGTTGTGATGATCTTTACTTTGGCTTAGGGGGTTTTGTGATGAAGATCAAGGATTTCCCGTAATCTTTATTAGCAGAGTTGAAGATGTGGTGTTTGTTACCAGAAGAAAGGAAGAAAATTGGGACGTGCTTTAGGAAAGCTACAAGTTAGGCAAGTGTATCTATTCACAAGGATCTACATTTGAATATCTGAGCATAGGAATCTACTGTGGATTCAATGCGACTCAAAGTAAGAAATGATAATTTGTGATATCATCTATATTTTCCCACAAACTTCTACTCACATCTAAGATCTCATCCTCCACACTTCTTCATCTGACCACAACCACCACAACCAAGAAAAACTGTTCGTATGAGAAGGATACGGAAGACGTAACACCCACGATTGCGTAGGTTCTAATTGTCTACTTGTATTCTGCCTAAAGAGCTAGCTATGTACAGGAAGTAGTAGGTCTTATATAGACCTACTGAAAGAGCTAGTCTCTTTCGCATTCGCTTAAGACTTTACTACAGCAGCTTATAGAATTGAAGTCATTCACTGCGTTCATACAAAAACCCTCCTAAAAAAACCTAAATAACCACTCAAACATTAGTCCACATCCCTCAATCCAACACAAATAAATCTCAACATCAATAAATCTCAGATGGAATGAGTATGAATATAACATGTATAGACGTATAGGTACTTACTATAATTATCGTAAACGATCAAATATAATTGGGGTAATCATCATAGATGGGGATGGAGAAGGGAGAGAAATGTAGAAGAGGATGGAACTTACTTGTGGTATTGATTATCTTGACGACGTTGATGTTTGTCGTGTTTGATAGATTAGATGGAAGTATTTGAATTCAAGGGGAATGAAGGAAAATATGGATAGGTAGGATGTTGAGTTTTGGTGGAGATGGGGAGAGAGGGCGCGAAGGTGAATTTGAAGGAAAAAGTGAATGTGAAATATCAAGATCGAAAATTTGTATGGTGAGAAATCAAGCCGCGAAATATGTTGCTGGATATAGACACAATGTTCAAGTTAAGCATAAAGAAAGGGTAAAAATTCACATATATACATACGCACAATACATAAGAAAGATTCTGATTCTTCTACCTCTTTCTATAACCCATCAACTATCAATATCCAATAGCTCATTTTCCACTCGTCTCAAGATCCAACTCGTTTTCTTCTTCCTCCGATACAAAACCACAATTTCAGCTTCCATCTCAGTAAACCATCTACCTTTATCCTCAACGTCAAGACCACCCATGAATATTGAATTCATAACACATCTTCCTAAAGGAAAAAAAAATCACTCAAAAAATACAACCTTCCCAAACTCCAGCTCCCAGAGCGCATAAGTGCATAAGCGAGAAAGTTTAAATCTAGCACGAAGCATGAGACTTTGTTAAACTATTTCGACCACCCATTGCATATCGATGTTTCATGTTTTTCGAGATCTGATGCGTGAGCACTGACTGAATGTATGTTTACATACAAACCATTGAATTTGTGAATAAGATAAAATTGTCGGTATGAAATGCCGTGTTGAAGTCTGTGTATTTTTAGTCGTACATAAGTCTTGAGATCCTCATCTTTGACTATCCCGCGACGATATCAACAGATCTAGCTATTCTGGTTTTTACAACCGTGTTTCCAGATTTTCGATTGCTTGCATAGATGAGCAATCTATTTCATATAATATGAAATTATCCTGTGAAAGCGACTGAGCTAATTATGTATATTCGTATGCGTGGTATACCATACCTACCATTAAGCCAAACAATACAATAATACGAACCAATCAAGCTACGTCATCCATGCACTATTTCAGTCGATCATGAACTGATCTATCATAAACCTCCACTTCTACCCTCGCCTTCCCATTTTTTTCGTATGATTTTACCTCTCCCCCTCAACCTTTCAACCCCTATAACCCTCTATAAAATTATTTCCCTAATCCCTAAATTCCCACCAAATACTACCCATGACCATTTAAGACGATGCAGAACAAGTAATAAGCATCACCGCCATACACTGCATTAGCAACGCGGCTGCCCCCCAAAAATCAGATGGACTCTTCATCTTACTTTTCAATCCTCCTGCTCCGCTTGTACTAGTTGTAGTCTGTGCACTGTCACTACCGCTTAAACTAACACTACCACTAGCACCCGTCGAATAAGGAGCTCCAGTAGTCGTAGGAGTAAATCTACTAAGTCCTGTCGCCGTATAGCTTGTTAATCTAGCCGTTGCACTCCCGGTAATACTTCCCACCGTCCAAACAGTATCTCCAGTATAATAATCTACGTGAGCGAAAATTAAAGTCAGTACGTGATCAGGAGAAAAGGAAAAATTTTCGACAAGTGAATAAACATCCCAAGGCTATCCAAAAGCCCCGCGATCAAAAACTACAAAACCAAAGAAAATTTCACTAACTGCTAACAGCCGTCTGATTTGGAAACCTATCCGTTCCAAGCACCACATCCGGCGTCGTCAACGCTTCTGTTGCATTCAAGGTCGAAAAAAAGTTCGTAAACGGTTGCACGGGTGTGGCCGTACATTCCGCCTGACTCAAACTGGAGATACTGGCATCAACTTCCTCTCTTGTGGTATCTTGATATCCATGCGCTAGATAACAATCCGTACAAGCTGCTTCGAGTTCCCAGAATGAAGATGGACAGATACATTCTTGCTCGGCAAGAAAATCAATAGAAGAGGTGCCATTGGCGAGGCAGGCGTAGATGACGATGTAGTTAGCGCGCTCGCAAGGGAAAGGAGAATTGGCCATGATTTCCAACCGTTTCTCAGCATAGTTGGAACCTATGAAATGGGTGATGTTTGCTAGATTGGGATAACACATCTCGTACAGGTAATTCTGATTGGGATGAGGCGTTACTTGAAGTTGCCGAAGGGCAAGGGGCAAGCTACCCTCCAAAGCAGCCGACATGCTTATAGTAAGTAGAAAGATGAGATTTTTGTATCGAACCATGTTGATTGAGTGGCGCTGATTTTGGGAACAATAAAAATGATGATAGTATCGAAAGACGAGTGTATCAATGGCAATAGGAAAAGTACGAACTAGGAATGTCGAACAAAGCACGACGAAGCAAAGAAGAGCCTCCCCATAAAAGAATATAACAAGGAAGTTGGTGGAGATTAAAAGTGACGTAATATTACGCCAAGAAAATAAAGCTACGTGAGTTTATATCATTATGGTTCGTCTGTTAATCAACGACCGGCGTATTTTAGCGCAGTTATGTTGGGGGTAACAGGGGAGTGAAGAGGCACAGCAGGAGAGCAGTACCCAATTGAGGATCAGACCCACAATGTGATAGAAAATTGTCCGCAGTGTGCAAGCTAAATTAAACATCAGAATTACTTCGCAGCCTGCCCAATTGAATTTTATCCGGTCAGGTAATCTTATTTGGTTCTGAGAAAGGGCTAATGAAAATTGTGTTAATTGAATAGTCTCTGAGTATATTTATAGGCAGGAATCATACCAATATACTTGAGTCTACCTACTGACATTAGAAGAAGCCCATCATTCATGAGCACGTAATTACTAGAATTACGTAATGATTCGAATATTTTGCTTGCTGAAAATAAAACTGAGAGAAGATTGCCTAGATCGCCTGAATCGCTTGAAAGATCAAAATGAGGGCTTCCGAGATCTTGTTTTCATTGTGGACTGATTTGAAGAATGAATTGCACACTGAATGTTACCTGAACATAAACGACTGTGAGCTTTAAGTGCAAGTCAAAGAAGCGCTAAATGTTGCAATGCCGGATTGAGAATCTGATTCCTTCACGATATCATCTGTAGTACTCTTCGAGATCACAAGAGGTAGCTTCTGCTGGGTGTCGCCGTCTGTCTCTATTTCCAGATCTTCAGTGGGTACTTGGGATTGCTTCTCGGTAGGAATGTCTTCAGGACCATTGTTGACTAACGAAGAGGTTTTAGTAACCACGCGAGGTGAATCGGAGATAGCGACGTTCAAATCTTTATCAGATTCAATCTTGGTTGCGACATCTGAAGGTGTTGAGTCGTCTCCTGTCGTGATGTCTTTCAATTTCCCATGTTCCCCCCTTTTCTCATTGCTATTGTCATCTTCAGCATCTTCCACATCACCATCAGTACCAGTATAATTCTCCTCTTTCAATTCAATTGCTTCTTCTTCCATGCCCTCCTTGCAAACAGTAAGCACCAGTCCTTCATCCTTACTGTAAACTCTGAAGCCAACGATACAAACCGCATTCCATGGTTCTGGTTCATCTTCATCAGTCTCCCTTTCCTTTGGGGGTTTCGGCTCGGTTGGCTGATTTCGTGGCTTAAGGGTCGGATCATCATCACTATACACATCATAATCCGAAAGAGGACTTGCACTTGATTCCCCCTCTGAAGTAACATATAGACCTGGTCTTGAAGGAGGAGGGGGAGGAGGCCCTCGACCATAGTTTGGTGGACCACTCGAATTTCTACGAAGATTAACAGAGCTTGGGGGTGGAGGTAGTGATTCGCAACGATTAGATCCAGATCTCGGGATCATTGTATAAGGTGAACGTGGAGATGAACTATTGCTCTTCGGAGTTATAGGAGTTGCCTGAGACTCATTGGAAGATGGCGTAAAGTTTTCTGTCTGGACCGCTTTATCCCGTTCGTTTGTGGGTTGTATATCAATTGTAATGCTCACCGACTCCTCATTAGGATCTTCAGTCTGTATTGACTTGTCTTGTTTCTCGACCTGAACTTCTGGAATATCCTCTGTTTGAACACCTTGATCCTTTGGCTCACGTTCTTCTTGTTCCTTTGCCCACTCGGCATCTCTTGCTGCTTTACCTTCACGCTTCTCATAATTCTTCTTCTTTTGCTTCCTTACTATCTCCCGCGCAATGTGTCTTTTCTCCCAAAGGACTTTACGTTTAGCAATCCTGGATTCTCGGGCCTTTGCTTTATCTAGAGCCTTTCTGGATTTAATTCTTAGCTCAATATGAGTCAATCCTTTCTGGTGAGCCAAATCGTAAGCTAGACCAACTTTGGCTAATTTCTCATTATCTTCCCTTCGACTCAGTTCATCTTTAACGACATCTTCAACACTCTGTCGACCTTTATCCCTTTCTGCTATGACCATCATGTGTACTGAGTATGTTCCGGCGGATAGACTTTTCAATTCAGCAACCACGCTTCTGCTCATAAGATAATTACCATGGCTTCGGACGATGTAATCTTCTTCATCAGGTGAATTAACCTCATGTAATCGAAATTGCAATCTGAAGTTATATTGACCATGTAGACCAACAAAGTACCTGTCGTCGAGTTGACTCATAACCAAAACTATAGGTGATTCCTTCTCAAGCGTTATAGTGAACTTCTGTTCAAACTCAGATCTCCATGGCACCTCTACACTGATCCACTCTTGGGTCGATCGCCAATCGGGACTGTCCATGAACAACCGAGTGCGATCGAAATGTTGATATTTGCGTAGCAAATCCTGATATGAAATCCAGAAAACACTATCATTTCCAAATTTGTGGTTGAGCTCTATCTGCGCTTCAGGGGTGAATTCCTTGCTTCCATCTGACCATGGACCTTCCCAATTACCTTTTTTGATTTTTCCCCACGGATTCCTTTGCATGCAATTATTAGTGGTAACTCTAAAGCCTATTTGAAAGACAAACCGTAATTTGAGGAGACGTTCGCCAGTAGATAACTCTCTAGCCTCCATAATAACGTATGCATGGCCCTCAGATATTCCATCTCTATTGCCATAACCGTAATCGAGAAGACCAGTAGAACAACCAAAAAGGAATTCTTTATTGACCTTGAGAATTTCGTTATGCCAAAATTCATCAGTATCAAGAATATCCGAAGTAAGAAGTTCCGTAGTTACGCCTCCTGTTAAATCTTCAAGACCCTCCCTATGAATTGTTAGTTGATGTATGAGAAGATAGAGATAGAATTACCCTATCCATCCTCCACTCAGAGAAAAGAAATCCCCGTGTGCTTTAGCGTAAGCCTTTTCGAGAAGAGGAAGCCATGTTTGATTTGGATCTTTACAATGAGCGAAGAATAATGACTGAGACCCTGTTTGATACGTTTTTCGATATTCCTTTTCAACGTCCTCTCGGTCAGTTTGCTCCAGTAGGTGCCTATGGACCGAGGGTGAATCCCAATCTGGCGATTTCAGATAGAGCTTGTCATCGATGATCGAAATGATCCATTCGCCATCTAATTTTAATCAGACAGTACTAATTATTGGTCGAGAAAGAAACCTACCACGATGAAACACAAAACCATATATCCCAATTTCTAAAAACAACGTTGTTAGACCCAACTTTATAATACAAATCCTTGATACTGACTTGTGTCCCATTCAACACATATCCTTTGAATTCCGTCTTCCGTATTTGCCAACGCTGTCAAACTAGCCATCAACCAACAATCCCCAAGGCTTCCTTGTCTGACATCTGAAGGAGAAATTTTATCTCCTAAGAATGTTGGCTTATCGAATATTTCGTGAACTCTCTTGACGGCCTTCGGCCCGGAGGACGTAGGACTGATAAGAGCGTGTTTGCAAACTTCAAATCTTATTTCATCAAGTGTATTCAGGCAATTCCCTTTCTCCCATTTTAAATCCCAGTCTATATCAAAGCTGGCATCGCGAAACCGCATATTAACGCGCCTACATTCTTTAACAAGTTTCTTAACTTTGGCTCTGCATTCTTGAACCGCTCTTTCAAAGTCTTCGGAAAGGAGCTGGTTCTGCGGGCCAGGCGGAGGAACAATAATGGTCTTTGCAGATGTGCCCTTCGCAAAAGGTGCTGCATTTGGTAAAATTTTTGTAGCTTTACTAAAATTGGATACCGAGAATCGAGACCAAAGTTTATCGATCGTATCTTGAGGTGCTACATATCTGTTTTGCTTCTTTGATTTCTTGTTATTCCCTTGAAATGGCGGAGGTGGTGGTGGGGGTCTGGGACCCGGTCGGCGTCGTCTTCTGCTATTATCGGAATCGCTTGAAGATGCTGCAGAAGACATGATTGATACCTTTGATGATTGATGATTGCCTGTGAAAGTGAAAAGACAAGAAAGAGAAAAAAAAAACCAACGATAATCAAACGGAACCAAAGATCTCTTAAATCAAATCACAATGTTGATGGGGTGTTTAAATCACCCTCACTTTCCAGCCTGACACTCTCATTCTTCATCAGCTTACCAGATAGGCAGACACTGCCCCCAAATGCCATTTGCAGTCGCCTCCGCAAAAAGGAAGGCTCCTATCGAACCATTCGTTCGGAAGAAAAGACGTGCATAAGTCGGCAGCCGATAAGGTCACACGAGACTCCTATTGAATAATCCATTGCTTGCTTACTCTTGACTAGGAACGCCAGGAGTACTTATTTTCAGCCGCAAAGCGTGGACGTGGAAGCAACATCCACTCGATATAAGTGCGTCGTAATGGAACGACACATGATCCAAGGTGTGTATGCATTTATGTGAATTGACAGCAAGTCAATGTCAATACTGGATGTCCAAATATGAACTACTTGACACAACGAGGATTCGAAATTCGGAGGACTGGCTCGAGACTGGCTCGAGACTGGCCAGAGGTATCCATCAGTGCACAGACCTTGGTAACCCTCACGCTAAAGAATGTCGGCTTTCGGTTTTATCAAGCAACAGACAATAAATGCCAGCCATTGATCGATCTAATCCAACCATCTTGCCAATTCATGTTCATGCATATGTGATTACTTCGTACGCAGATGTAAGTTAGACGTATGGATACCGAAACACTCAGAGATCTATTGGAGGTACACAACAGTATGGAATTGTTGGCGTCGTGATGAGCCTCACCTCGGGCCGTGTCTTTTTCGTCTCCCGTACCACCACCCACCTTCATTGTACCGCTACTCTCGAACTCATCACACTGGGATTCCGCAAGGCTTTTGATTCCAAGGTTGTGATTTCTCAAGGGTTGGTCGCGACATGAGCCCCTAGCCAGAAATCCTCACTGCAGTACTCAGTCTATAACTTGGAGATGACCTTGATACATTGTAGAGATTATATCCCCAGTTGGATGTCTTTGAAGCTATCTTTAAATCTTATTTTGATGCAAGTCATCCCGCTTCGGCCTCGTATATTGCGTCAGATAAACTTAGCATAGAGATGAAAATGAAGATGACAATGGTTGCTTGTGAGGCTGAATCTTAATAGTCAAGGCCATGATGAGCTTGCTGCTCTCTGTTCGTCGATTTTATGTATCGGTTAAGGTACCTAAGATGCTAAGATGCTAAGATGCTAAGATGCTTAGAACATTATATTCCTCGCGTCCCCTATTAGTCAACGTCTTATCGTGCCATCCGTTTGTCTTTGCATGAAAACAGGGTGACAGGATAATGATGAACCATATTCATTAGCACGTTGGTACTTTCACCTCATGTGCCGCTCGCTCAACCTGCCATTCACAAATTCGACAACACTACTGAGAGATCCCACCAATGAGAATGACTTCAAAAGAACATGTAACGGTAAGCATCCGTCCGCCAAAACATCGGAAAACTCCATTCGGTATCTCGGTTTAATTTACATGCATGTTTGGTGGGGGGTACAAGAAACTATTGTTGAACGCCTCGCAAATCATAGGTAGTTCTATCAAGTACAAACTCACACACGACCCCTTTCCTTCTTAGCAATACTACTTCATCATCCATATTGATCTAATCCATGATTATCATAACATCGTACCGGCCGAGGAATCTCCATTGTCAATACAATCGACTCAGTCACCTCATCTCATCCCACTTCCCACTTCCAATCCCTAGTTATCCGTTCGTACCTTATTCTTGAAACACCCAATCCCGGATACGATCTATCCATAATTATCTTAGTATGGCGAATCCACCGCGGGGTACAGGTTTGGCAAGTCGGTGGTATGATGAGCTCTCATTGATTCGATTATCAATCGATTGTGTGCACTGGCTCAACCATCAATTTGTCCCCCGCGCTACGGCAGGAATGCTAAAGTATGAAATGTTATTGCATGAGGTCTTGTTGTCACTGCGGCAATTGCGAAGTAGTCCAACCTGATGAACCAAAAGATCAGACCTTTCTCTCCGCCCCACAATTCGAAAAGGGTACTCCGCAATACCTTCTGGCTGTATTCTTCCTACTTAAAATCCTTTTTTCCCTTGGAACCTTTCTTGCTTCATTGATTGTTCTTTTTTCCCTTTCTAGATACCCACTTGTTGACGGACAGTTGTATCATTACTTATTTTACTTTCATCCATCAACACTCCCCCCCAAAAATATCAGGTTATCTTTTCGTTCATCATGGAACCCTCAAATTATGAAAAAATACCAGACAAGCCAAGATATATTGACTTTCCATCTCTGGAACATGGTACTGTTATAGATGGAAAGTTGGCCCTGAATCGATGGTCTCACACAATTACAAATGGCCATGACTTTCCAGGAGCCCAGGTAAGAATATACAAAGCATGGTCAATGATTACATGTGCTGAATCTGTTTCTAGGCAATGCTTTACGCGGCAGGAGTGCCAAATCGAGAAATGATGAAGACTGCACCTCATGTTGGAATATCCACTGTATGGTGGGAAGGCAACCCATGCAAGTACGTTCTCTATCTCTAAACCTGCAATCTACCACGAAGACGATAATGGATTTAGCTGACATAGTATTGTAGTATGCATCGTAAGTAACACAAGATAAGGAGATCTTTCAAGACTTACGATTTAACAAATGCTTGTAGTACATGACCTCGGAAAGCTAGTCAAGGAATCAGTACAAAAGCAAGGTATGCTCGGATGGCAATTTAACACTGTGGGAGTCAGTGATGCTATTACTATGGGCGGAGAAGGTTTGTAGAACGTTCTTATCTTGAGGGATTTTCATTAACACGTAGCAGGCATGAGATTCTCTTTACAGACACGTGAGATCATTGCCGATTCGATCGAGACTGTCACATGTGCTCAACACCATGATGCAAATATCTCAATTCCTGGTTGTGATAAAAATATGCCCGGAGTAAGTATGGTCCTTGATGTTTTGGTGGAGATGAATTACCAGAACTCACTTCTTGATAAAAGCTCCTGTTTTAACATTGAGACAGGTTATTATGGCCGCTGCACGTCATAATAGACCATTTGTTATGATTTACGGAGGTCAGTTTATTTGTCACTGTATAATTCAAAAGCCTGACTCCTTCTAGGTTCAATCAAAAAGGGATATTCCAAGTTGATGAAAAAGGAAATAAATATCAGCAGTTGTTACGAAGCAAGGTAGGGAAATCCTCATTGATATATATAGTTTTCAGTCCAAAATTAACACAGTAGTGGTATTTAGTGGTGCATTTACCTATAATAAACTTCATGCCGCTGTTGAGGGCGCAACTCCAAGTGATGTTATGGTAATTTCATGATGAATGTGTACGGTCGGATTGGTTATTAATGAATATTTAGGAAGATTATGAACAAAACGCTTGCCCTGGTGCTGGTGCTTGTGGTGGGATGTATACAGCCAACACGATGTCTACCGCCATCGAATCTATGGGACTCTGTCTCCCAGGGTCTTCATCAAATCCAGCAGATTCGCCAGCTAAGATGAGAGAATGTGTGAAAGCCGCAGAAGCAATCAAAATTTGTATGGAAAAGAATATTCGACCACGAGATTTATTGACCAAGGAATCCTTTGAGAATGCTTTGGTGATTACAATGGCACTTGGTGGAAGTACTAATGCTACACTCCATTTCCTCGCTATGGCTGGTACAGCTGAAGTTCCACTCTCTATTGATGATATTCAAAGAGTAAGCGATAAGATCCCATTTTTGGCAGATCTGCAACCTTCCGGAAGATTCTGTATGGAGGACCTCTACAACATTGGTGGAACACCAGCCGTCATTAAGCTTCTCGTTGCTGCGGGCTTGATGAACGGTGATATCCCGACTGTTACTGGAAAAACTTTGAGAGAGAATGTTGAAAGTTGGCCATCACTACCACAAGAACAGACTCTCATTAGACCTCTGAGTAATCCAATTAAACAGACTGGTCATTTACAGATTCTTCGAGGAAACCTTTCGCCTGGTGGAGCAGTGGCAAAAATCACAGGCAAAGAAGGTCTGGTATTTACTGGCAAGGCAATGGTTTTTGATAAAGAACATGAACTTGATCACGCATTGAATAAGGGTGAGATTCCGCATGGAGAGAATCTCGTCTTGATTGTAAGATATGAAGGGCCTAAAGGAGGACCGTAAGTTTGCATTTTTTTCAGTCAAGAGCGCCCCTAGCCATTCTTATGTCTTTCACTGCTCTAAAAACTAACATCTGTATAGTGGAATGCCTGAACAATTGAAAGCCAGTGCCGCAATCATGGGTGCTGGTCTCAAGAATGTCGCTCTTGTTACCGATGGACGATATTCCGGTGCTAGTCACGGATTTATTGTAGGACAGTACGTGTTATCATTCCTCATATGAATTCCCCTCGGCAGATCATCTCCATTCAAAACAATTTCTCCCACTATAAAGCATCCTACTAACACAACTTAGCGTCGTCCCCGAAGCAGCAGTCGGTGGTCCCATCGCCGTTGTAAGAAATGGCGATATAGTAACCATATCTGCCGAATCTAATACTCTAAGTATGAATGTATCGGATGAAGAAATTGCAGAGAGACTCAAGTCTTGGAAGCCTCCAAAGAGTGCAGTTAATAGAGGTGTATTGGCAAAATATGCTAGACTTGTGGGAGACGCGAGCCACGGAGCTATGACGGATTTATTCTAGAAGCAAGGTGGGAAGAAGGAAAATAAAATGGTTAGAAGTATACGGCACTTGGTAGATGAGGGTTTTATAATAGATTGAGAAGATTGGGTTTAGATTCCTCATGTTAATTCGTCTTTCGAATACTAGAAATTTCATTAACTCGTGAATATTCTCCCTTGAAGCAGCTGTGAAGAGGAGTTCTTGAAGAGCGATCACTTTTATGGAAATCAACAATATTTCAATTTCTATGAACTTGAAAGAAGGAGGAAACACTGGAGAACACACAAGTTTCATAGAACTACTAGGTAATTCTGAGGTTGAATTCAGAAGATTTTCAATAGATGCATGGAGCGGGTGAATATCGGCAATACAGAGCTCAATGATGACGTTCATGACTTCCGAGCTCTCTGATTCGCCAATCTTTTCAAAGCTCAAAGATCCATCTCAACTATTCGCAACATTCTATGCAAGCTCATTACATTCGCCCCCAAATAACTAACACATCACGAATACCAACACTCTAACAACTGAATTGAATCCGTATGGTACGCAACTCCTTCAAACAAAAAATAAAACCCTTTCGCGGAAACAACAACATCATGTCTCGCCTCCGCAAAATCAGCCCCTCCATTCCCGAAATCGCAAACGCAATTATCGCCCCGCGGTCGAACATTTCAACCTGCGCAAGTACAAGATGGACTTCTTGCCAGACTTTCACTCCAAGAGTTAAAATTTCAAATTCATACAAAGTCTCACATCACGCACCTTACTCCATCTGCCAATCTCGACAATACTCCCAATCCGCCCCCAGCAAACCTTCCTCCTCCGCAAAATCCACCTCCACGCAAATATCTTCTCCCTCTTCCCGTTCTCATTCCCATCCTCCTGCGACTCGTGATCGTGGTCCACCTTCTTCAGAAACTACACAGACGGATTTTTCAGTCCTAGATGTATTGGGGAATACGCCGATGCCGAGTACGAGTATTGATGCGTGTTTGAGTGATGGGTTTCATTTGAATAGTGGCGTGAAGGTGGGTGGTGATGGGGTCTACAAGGATGGGAAATGGAGGAGAGGGAGTGGGGTTTTGTTGGTGGGGGGTGAGGCGTTTGGGTGGAAGCCTTGGGTTGGGGGTGCGAAGGAGGGGGAGGAATTGGAATTGGTTAACAAGAAGGGGCAGTTTGAGTGCGGGGATGAGGCGTGGGGGATTCTGGGGTGTGTGTGGCCTAGACCTGGTATGTTTTTCTTTCTTTCTATTTTTCATCTCTTGTTCTCTCATTTACCCCTCAACTATTCTACAATAAAGAATCATACTCCCTAGACTAACACATCCTTCTTCAATAGATCTTTTAATCCTTGGCTTAGGCAAAGATATGCGACCCATATCTCCCAAAACCCGCGCATATATCAATGGGTTAGGCATTCAAATAGAAATCGCAGATACAAGGAACGCAGCTGCCCAATTTAATTTATTGGCGACGGAACGAGGGGTCGGGAGTGTAGCGGGAGCATTGATACCAATTGGACGGTAAAGGAGAAGTGACAGATATTATGGCGCCATGAAATCTGTTGTGGGGGAGGGTTAAGAAGGATACTTTAGAAGGATGTTCTGGAATGAGCGTGGCAATGAAAATAAAAGATTAAGTCAAGTGTAAACACATATCCAGCCTCACAAGATTTTCCTTTCCACACAACACTATTTTACTGTATCTAGCTCGCCGAGACGCAACGCAAGGATATGTCCCTTCTATGATACAAGACCGCACAAATCCCCTCATCTCTCCGTCCCCCAAAATCCACACACCAGATAAGGTAATAAAGTACCACAAACTCACACCTAACACCACCACTACCAAAAAAAATCGACTCATTGTCGTGTTTTATCACGGATTTTGTTTTGATTTAGATCTGTGCGATTGCGAAACATTGTTATGAGAAAACTGCGAGAAGCGAGGAGGACTGAGAGGAGATTATTGTGATGGTGTTTGTCTGATGGGTGAGAGGTTGTGATAAGGGGTTCTTGGAGGGAGGCATAGATGGGAATTGGAGCTGGGGAGGGATGATTTTGGGATTTTGGGAATGGGGATCATAGTAGGTCAGGGGTTTTGTATGGCGATGAGATGATAGGATTGATAGGATTTCAGAAATCAATATATTATTGGAGTTGCCATGGTATGTATAGAGAAGATAAGTGTTACCTGAGCTCTAGCTGGATACATGGGACATATCAAAATTAGTGTAGGTAGATTTGAAGTCTCGTTTGACCATGTTCCGAAGACTCCGACCCAAGAATTTCATGAAGAAATGTTGTAAAAAACGGAGTCGGTGGGTGGCGTTACATTGCTCATAAAGGTGGCGCCTTAATTAGGTACTCATCCATATCTTGGAAAAGCTATTATAAGTATGGAGTATTGGTTATCCATGCAAGTAACCTCATGGAGTAAAGAAAATCACAATACTAAAGTTGGATCTTCGATTACCTACCTCGAGCCTACATACCTTCATATCAGAGACCCCAGAAAAATGTCTAGCTACCTAGGTGGGTATACCACAAGCGATATCTAGCGGAAGTCCAGAGGTCGAGTGAAAGTCATATGCCATGATTGATCACCATTCGTATTAAGGAGGGGTAATTGTGGCTGCTCGTCCGAAAGTTGGGGATATTCTAAAGCTGTCACCTTGACATGTGCCTGCCCATGACAGATATACTTTGCAAAGAGCCTCGCTTCACATGGGAGGTTGTGCCTAGGTACTCAGATGTGTGGTACATATTGCGATTTGTGATCTGCATCATCTACTACTGCACCTAATAGCGCGATATGATAGTAACCGAGATGTTCTTATTTTACTCAGCCTTCATACTAAATGTTGAAGATGGAGGCAAAATGTGCGTAGAGTAATCAAGAATGAGAAGTATCTATGTTCATTCGCTAGAAGAACATAGGTGGCGAGGAACTAGCTTAGCGATATAGTTATTCCCCAGGTGTACAGAGTCGTGAGAGTGTAACTACACTATATCCATGAGTAATGTTGAAGATCAAGAAAAAAAGCCTTCATTACATTCGCGTGACCAGTGCGGATATTTACCCGCTTGTTATATCATCAGTGATCATATCATCTAGATTCGGCTATTTCCCACCTCTAGTTTCCAGATATCAATAGTACCAAGATCGGTCTCTTCACATTGAAGATCTGAAACCGAAAAGTTTAAATGCTAAACGAAATGATAAGGTTACTCCCGCCAATCTTCTAGCTCGTCGTGTCTGGAGCGAAGAGATCTTGTCCTCACGTTTTTTTGATCTCGAGTAGTCTCGAACTTTAAATCGACAGATGCACTAGAATCTTTTTCTGTGATCATCCATCAGCGGATATGATCTTCCGGAGATAAATAGAATGGGTTCTTGGCTTGGTCATCTGGTGGATCTTGTGCGAGGAGAATTCGTGGGAATGGTCTGATTATGTGGAAGAAGAAAATGTGTTTGAGAGATGGAGGACGAGTCAGAAATTTGAGGCGCTTTTGGTCAGGGTGAACGGACGGGAGAGTAAGTCGGTCTGGTGGACGTTGAACTTACTGTAAATGTCAAAACTTACCGTATTGTTATTAACCGTAATTTATATGTTGTACACTTCTGTACAGACCACAATGTATTGATTGAAAAAGATGCAATGGAGAAAATGCAATGAAGAAAAAATTTAACAGAGAAGAAAATGAATCATCGTTGATTTGCTGTTTGCTGAAAAATTCAATTAGCCAGATATATAATATATTGAGTTTGTTTGTTGAATGCATCTGTATTTTACCGGCAGATTGGCCTGGTGGCTTGATAGGTCCCAAGGGTATTGTCCCATGGGTATACATCGTAGTTGCGGTATGTTGCATGTATGATATACCGCGACAGGTTTGCCTTTTTAGTGCTGTTCGTGCATGTTGCCATATCTCATTTGGTTACACGACATGACGGACTCGATGTCATAAGTTGTTATGGATACTTGGGTATATATGGGATGAAGAATCATGTTCGGTAAACGCTGGTTTGAGCGAGGATAGAAAGTCGGTCTATCGATTAGAATTGGGTTTGAAAGACTATGTATGTATGTATGTATTTATGTATGTATGACGATGATGGTATGTTCATTGTATTGTATAGAGTATGTTTGTCGATTGAGGAATCCATATCCATAGACCGGGTTGGTGACAGCATTCTCATTTGATATGTACAAAGTAGTACAGTAGTTCAACCGGGTACGACATTGCAATTTACTCATATATTTGGTCGAGTGAAGATGGACGAGGAGATATCTAATGTGTACTAGATACCTAGATACCTAGATACATAGGTGTATAAGTATCTTTTACAGTTACACTAAATCTCAATCAAAATCACAAAGATTTTACCTCTTATCATGCTCGTGCTATACATATGATAAGATTCTGTGTGATGTCCCTTATTCCCAAACATATCAAATACCTCGGTGTTGAGCTCACACACTCGACTGATTACCTGGGTACGCTCGTATGGCAGGGAATATTATCAAATCGGACTTTTTATCTCTGATGTAAATGAGGGGTTCAATGGATCTGATGCATGGAGGGGAAAAGAAGGCAAATAAGGCAAATTGATGAGAACAAGGATCTCAAGAAGGTTTTGGACGAAGCGACCAAGGATTCAAGGGTCCAATCAGTAGTAGCATCAAAAGGGAATAGATTGTCCGATTAATGGATTTATTCTTCCTAGCTATATTCACCGCCACTGGACACCGCTATGTTATAGATATTTTGGGTGATAGTGAAGCTGATGGTGATGTTGCTAATGCTGTTGCTAATGCTAATGCCGGTGTAGCTGATGTCGCTGGTCCTACTTACGAAGTATTGACTTATTGATTCTTCCATGGCTGATATTGATCGCTAATGCTCCTTCGCAATAGTTGACGGGGCTGGCAATGGTCCAAACTAAACACAATGACTGGATCGCGAACCAATTCGAACAAGGGAATTGCTGACGTTGTTGTGTCATGGTAAGACCATTGGATAGGTTGTATTGCAATAGGGGTGATGGGAATCACGAAATTGAAACAAATGAAACGGCACACACAAAACATAGAGAATCATACATATTAGATGGGTATCACACGAACTACACGAATCGTACAGAGAATCAGAGTTGTTCCGATTGAGCAGAAATCCATAGAGTTCGAGGGGAGAAGAGAGTCTAAAACGTCAATCATATACTCGTACGTATTTGTTGGATATTCTAGAACTACCCAGCTACCTACCTATCTATCGATACCTACCATTTTATACTATACTGCACAAATTTCCTCTTTCCGCTTTCCCTCCTGGTAAATATTATCTTATTTATATCTAATTACATCGCATAGCTCCATATACTCTAAATCCAATCCGTGGGTCCCGTTTGTTGAGGCAAAATATCGTCATGTTTTTGAATGTTTTACTATTTACATAATCACTTTCCGATAGGCTCACCGGTTGTAAGGTTCACTAAACTAACGTACATGAAAGAATCAGATCCTCCTCCCTTCTTTATCATTTAACTTTCACCAAGGTCCCTTACTTTATCCTTGACAGTATATATTTTCGCCATCAGGGTTCAAAGGGTCCTACACAACTTCTTTTCTCTTCTCTTCTACCTGCATCTCAATCTCTCTCGAGATTCATTCACTCAAAGATCGATCTTTCAATTCCAATTCCCTCCCATCAACTTGTCATCCTCCCTCCTCATAAAATCAAAGGCAAATCAACCACGCGTCCTACCTGCCTGGTTGGCTGAATGACCTGTTCTGGAACCGCCCAATGCTCAATTCGACAACGATTATCAAGACCAACGAACCCAATTATATTACATAGACAACAACAAATCCTTCTTCCTTCATTGTCACAAAGACCAACGATCCTTTTCTCTATAAAACATCTACGACCACAACCAAGATCCTCAACTCTTAATCGATACCTTCACTCCTTTCACGGCAATACCTTGATAAACGGTCAAGCACGGAAACCTGTCTTCCTATCAACCTTCGCACAGACCTTGGACCCATATCCATTATTCACTGGTTCGAAATCCAACCTCGGCGGGGTTAAACAACACCAGTATTCTCATACATCTTTTGCGAGTGATCACCAGAAGTCGAGACTTCGAAATACCAATTTTTCT
Source organism: Botrytis medusae (assembly GCA_019395255.1). Lineage (NCBI taxonomy): Eukaryota > Fungi > Ascomycota > Leotiomycetes > Helotiales > Sclerotiniaceae > Botrytis > Botrytis medusae. The sequence continues at coordinate 526,789 of JAHXJL010000025.1, forward strand.
TCTTTACAATCCTCAAAATTGCCGTCATTCCTTTCAAGGTCCTCTTCGACCCTTGCAACAAATATGTCGAATTTAACTCAGCCAAAGAGCGCAATCGCTCCCGACAGTCCTTTGAGAGAACAGAGAGTACATCATAGACTTGTTGAGAGACTTACCGATCGACTTGAAACGCCCAGCTTAGATGATCGTTCTTATCGAGTTATTAAGCTTCCTAACCAGCTAGAGGTTTTACTCGTTCATGATGCTGAAACAGACAAAGCATCAGCAGCCATGGACGTCAATGTGGGGAATTTCAGTGATCCTGAAGATTTCCCCGGTATGGCGCATGCTGTAGAGGTAAATATGGCTATGTCACTACTATGAAAAATTGTGCTGACATATACTTTCTCTCTAGCATCTACTTTTCATGGGAACCAAAAAGGTATTGTTCACCCTTTGTCTGGAGAGATGGCGCACTTTCGCACATCAATTGATCAGAATACTAATAATTCGAATAGTACCCTGTTGAAAATGCTTATTCACAATACCTTTCTTCACATTCTGGAAGCTCCAATGCATATACCGGTGCCACATCTACAAATTATTACTTTGAGATTGCTGCGAAATCAGGAGAAGATGGAGACTCGAAAGATTCGACCCCTTCGCCCTTGTATGGTGCTCTCGATCGATTCGCGCAATTCTTCATAGATCCTCTTTTCCTCGACTCGACTTTGGACAGAGAATTAAAGGCTGTGGATTCGGAGAATAAGAAGAACCTGCAGAGTGATCAATGGAGGTTACATCAATTGGATAAATCATTATCGAACCCAAAACATCCGTATTGCCACTTCTCGACAGGAAATTTGGAGGTTTTAAAAATACAACCAGAATCGCGAGGAATCAATGTTCGGGAAAAGTTTATGGAATTCCACGAGAAACACTATTCTGCGAATCGCATGAAGCTTGTCATACTAGGAAGAGAGCCATTGGATAAGTTGGAATCATGGGCGGCAGATCTTTTCGCCGGTGTAAGAAATAAGGACTTGCCACAAAACCGATGGGAGGATGAACAGCCTTATGGACCAGACCAACTTTCAACCCAATGTTTTGCTAAACCAGTTATGGATTCTCGAACTTTGGACATTTCCATTCCATTCATTGATGAAGAACTTCTTTTCGAGTCTCAACCAAGTCGATATCTGACACATCTTATTGGACATGAAGGACCGGGTAGTATTATGGCTTATATTAAGTCTAAAGGATGGGCAAATGCTTTGAGTGCAGGTAAGTTTGACTTCAATTCGCTAGATCTTTGAAACTATTGTTTCCTTCCGAATCTTCAATTTATACTAATTTTGCCTAGGTGTCTATCCAATATGTCCTGGAACACCTGGTTTATTCAGTTGTCAAATACGTCTAACAGAAGATGGTCTCAAGAACTACAAGGAAGTTGTCAAGGTTTTCTTCCAGTATATCGCATTGCTCAAGGACACACCACCACAAGAATGGATCTTTGATGAGCAAAAGGGTTTGGCCGATGTCGATTTCAAATTCAAGCAAAAGACTCCAGCTAGCAGATTTACTAGCAAAATCAGTGCCGTTATGCAAACACCATTACCTCGAGAATGGCTGCTCAGTGGCCATAGCAGACTTCGAAAGTTTGATGGAGAAAGAATTTCCGCTGGACTCAATTGCTTGAGGGCTGATAATTTCCGCATGCAAATCTCTTCTCAAACTTTCCCAGGCGGTTGGGATTCGAAAGAAAAGTGGTACGGTACAGAATACAAATACGAGAAAATCCCAGCAGATTTCTTGGAAGAGATCAAAAAAGCTGCCACGAGCAAGAAAGGAGAACGATTCCCAGAATTACATTTACCTCACGTAAATCAATTCATTCCAACTAAACTTGAGGTTGAAAAGAAAGAAGTCAAGACACCCGCCATTTCTCCCAAGTTAATCAGAAATGATGACTCTGTAAGAACATGGTTCAAGAAAGGTTAGTAATTTTCGTCACCACGCAAAAAACTCATAGCTAATTCTTTTTAGATGATACTTTCTGGGTTCCGAAAGCAAACCTTTTTATCCAGTGCAGAAATCCTTTACCAATGGCCACTGCAGAAAATTCTCTCAAAGCAAGAATGTATACCGATTTGGTATATGATGCATTAGAGGAATACGCCTATGATGCCGAGCTTGCAGGACTCGAATACTCTGTATCAAGTCATTCAATGGGCTTGGAGATTAGCGTTTCCGGATACAATGATAAGCTCCCTGTTCTTTTGGAGAAGGTCCTTACTACCATGAGAGATCTCGAAGTCAAACAAGATCGATTCGAAATCATTAAGGAGAGATTGGCAAGAGGTTTGAAGAATTGGGACTTTCAACAACCTTACAATCAAGTCGGTGATTACATGAGATGGCTCAGTAGCGAGAAAGGCTACATCAATGAGCAATATCTAGCCGAATTACCACATGTTACTGTTGAAGACATTCAACAGTTTTACCCCCATCTATTAAGACAGATGCATATTGAAACCTTTGTGCATGGAAACTTGTACAAGGAAGACGCTTTGAAATTGGCTGATTTGACGGAAAGTATTTTGAAGCCAAGAGTCTTACCACAAACGCAATGGCCAATAGGTAGATCTTTGGTCTTCCCACCTGGAGCAAATTTCGTTTATCACAAGACTTTGAAAGATCCAGCCAATGTCAATCACTGCATAGAATATGTTCTATCTGTTGGAGATAAGGCCGTTCGTCCTCAGCGAGCGAAGACTCTTCTCCTCGATCAAATGACTCACGAACCGGCGTTTGATCAATTAAGAACAAAGGAGCAGTTAGGATATGTTGTGTTCAGCGGTTGTTCGACAACAACTACTACCATTGCTTATAGATTTATCATCCAAAGTGAGAAAACTCCTCAATATCTTGAAGAGCGAATCGATTCTTTCTTGGTTGGATACTCAGAAATCCTCAAGAACATGTCAGATGCTGAATTTGAAGGTCACAAGAGAAGTTTGATCACCAAAAGATTGGAGAAATTGAAGAATTTGGATCAAGAATCAAATCGTTTATGGTCACATATTGATTACGAGTACTTTGATTTTGAACTTGGTAAGTTATTTCCTATATACTTTTTTGATTTATGTACTGACCTCTTTCAAAGTCCATCATGATGCCGCCAATGTCAAAGCACTCACCAAAGAAGATATGATCCAATTCTATAATCAATTCATTCTACCATCTTCACCACTTCGTTCTAAACTTTCCATTCACCTCATTGCTCAAGGAACCTCTTTGCCAGAAGCAAAACCAGAGGAACAAGCTGTTCTTGCGATCAATAAGGATCGTAAAGATGCTGAAGATGGAGAAGCTATTGCCGTCAAGGCTGAAGGCAATGGTACTGTACCATACGTTATCACGGATGTGCGACAATTTAAGGGTATGTTGCAAGTTACTGCTGGACCACAACCGGTCAAGCATATTAGTGAGTTTGAGGAGTTGGATGCAAAGTTATAAACATCGAATGATTGGGGTTGAAGGAATGTGTGAAGGATAGAATATCCAACCGCATCTTGGCGGATGTACTAGCGCGATAGATGCGTCTAGACTAGAGTATATGATTTTATTGGACTGAGTCTTATTGCAGTCATGCATAGATGAGGATTTGAAAGACGATTTGGTATTACTAGGGGGGATTGGAGGAGGTAGATGGATAGTTGGCTGCATTGTTGTACAATGGTTGGCTTGGTTCATTCTGGTCTAGTAGATACCCGCGATCTTCTTTAAATGAATTGCAATGAGTTAGACAATCTTTTTTTACTTGAAATGTGAATTTTGTGATATGAGCTGTGCATAGAGTGGGTATTTCTTGAAGTTTTGAAGTTCTGAATGGAAGACCTAGAGTGAGGATATGGTTACTGCATATGTGATGCCTAGCGAATGAGGTTTTGATACCATTCAATTCATGTTCATTCTCCACTATCTGTGCTTGATTAGGGAAGGGGGGATGGTGTAGTGTGGTGGGAGGGAAGGGAAGGGGAGGTATGGTAAGGTGAATTGGGAATGAGGAGAGTGTGAAGATTGTGAAGAGTGTGATGATTGATGGTTGGTGAGTGATGGTGGTTGATGATTGACGATGGGAAATTGGGGGGCGGGGGGGCTATAACTGCTTATTTAAGGCTTTTGGGGGGTGGAGGGGGGATTAGGGATGCACATGGAGATGGGATACTGTTACGAGATACTTTTATGGGTGGATTAGCCTGAGGAGAGGGGAGTTAGGGTTAGGGGTAGGATGAAAAATGTGAGGGAAGGGAAAGGGGGGAGATGGAGACGGAAATAAAGATAGAATACTTTTACAATCAAATTAGTCTGAGGAAAGGGAAAAGAAGCGTATGAAAGAAATATGAGAGTAACGGAGGGGTATGGCAGGGTTGTAAGGCTGGTTAATATTGAGGTGAAAGGGAGGGTTGATCATCAGGAGTTTTCTTTTATATTTGCACTGTCATTCCCAGGTATAAGGACTTTGAAATAACGCGGGCACTGGCTCGCACGCGATGCTTGGGGTTGTGTTGTAGTTATGTGGTAATGTAGCAGTGTATGATGTGTACTTTCACACAAATGGCTACACAATTTAGGGCCTTTTAATATTGATAGATGGAGAGAGGGGGGACCACCAAGATTTTTCTCTTTGGAGCTGCACTATCATTCTTGGGCGTGAGGAGCGCTAAAATAGTTTTTACAATGTGCACCCCGGATATGCTGGATTTTGTATGGGTAGATGGTTCTAGTTAATTTTTTGGGTTTTTTTATTGTATTGGTGTCAAATAATGAATAGGGTTCTTGATGGGTGGTCTAACGGGTGGGAAGAAGAGAAGAGAGAGTTCGTCCCTCTTCACAGTGAAGAGTGAAAGAGAGAAAGGGAAATAAGAAAGGAAGAGAAACAGACATTAATGTTTGATTTTTCAATGGGATCAGACAGTTGATGAAATAACATGTGCTGTTTCATGTCGGAATAATAGTATCTGTATGGTGGAAGGATTGTTTACACTGTATTGACTTTATTTAGCTAGCGTTCCGGGAATAGGCGCTCACTAGGAAGCCACCCTAATTTAGTGAAAATTAGTTAAAATCTTTGAATCATGATTAGAGAGATGTAAATACAAATGAGAAACTCATTATTTAAAAAGAACTTGACTATACAGCAGTGATAATTACTTCATCACACTCTTTAGATTATCCTAGATCTTCTCAAATAATATGAAGTCGTATCGCTTTCTCTGCAACTCCCTCCCTATGAAATTGACCTCTCATATCACTAGCACAAAATAAAACTTCCTAGCATTGATCATCATCTTAATAAAGTAGCTGCCCTAATTCAATGACATCGCCCGTTTACTAGCGCATTGAACATAGCTTAGCTAAATCCTATCTACAGTAACCGATTTAATCAAATGTGGTAAATACGCGACTGTATAGATAAACGCCAGCTCATATCCGCGACTTGTGACATTTCGCATTTGCAATACTGTGCAAGAAATAATAACGTTGATTATCAAAAATAAGAGACTTCCTTACAGCACAACATCAAATCAATCTCGAAATCAAACGAAAACATCTATTGACGTTCAACATGAGTTCCCAACTACCACCACCACCACATCCACAGCTACACAACTTACACCATCTCTCTATGATCAGTTCCCCACCTCGTATTTATCGCTGGCTTAATGGTACCGGCGAGTTTGGTGATCAACCCATTTCACCTTCCAACAATGTGCCAAATCGTCCTCTTTCTGAAGATCAATATGTCATGGACAACGGAGTGGATTTAAAAAGCCCTTCAAGCGGGACTCATCCACCAGCCTCACATAATGATATTGACGCTGCTGAATCTAGCCAAGAAAGTGTGCAGGCTGAAGCACCTCTCCCCAGTAAGATGATACGTTCATGGTGTAAACACAAAGCATGCTGATTAATGGAATAGGAAGTTACCAACAAGTACTTGCCATAGCACGGCGATTCCCATGTATCGGCGCCCAAAGGCTTCCTCTCAATCAACAGTTCCACGCCAATAACGGCTTTGAGAACCCACCGGTTCCGTACTCGAGAGATAATGCAAATCAAGGCATTCATGAGAGAAATAATCAACAATTAAATCCGATGGAGTTTCCATTACAAGGTATCGTCCCCCAAGGGTTGCCACTCAATCAACTTTTCCACGCCAGTCAACCCAGAAACGACTCCGAGTACCCAGCGACACCGTACTCGACAAATAATGCAAATCAAGGCATGCATGATAGAAATAATCGCATGGAATATCCATCTTACCCCGCCGCACTTCAACATGGTAAGATAAATACTTCTCCTACGCCCTGGGAGCTTTCTAAAAATGATATAATAGGCAACGGATATCCAGGCAATATGATGAGTGTGAATAACCATCTTTCCGCACCACGCTATAACAACACGCGACCTCTTGGTCAGAGAGCACATCAAATGGGTATGACGACAGGTATGCTGAATACCATGAGCTATCCAAGAGGTACAAGTGATCAAGTATTGGGCAACAGCCTATTCAATCCAGTCAATGGCCCAAACCAGTTTCATTCAGAGTATAGATCAAACTATTTTCATTTAGTCAATAATTCCAATCAGCCTCCATCACTCAATGGCCCAAATCAATTTCCTCCAGTCATTGGCTCAAATCGAGTTCCTCTAGTCAACAGTTCAAACCAAGTCACACCCTTTGTTCCCAGACAACAAGACGACACATCTCATACCAACAACGACCTTCCTACCCCAGAATATGTAATACTCGGCAGATTTACAAATACTAGTTTGACTGAGAATGCACCAGCGTTCCCAACTAATGGCAACAATTTACCGGTCGCTGCCCACTCTGGCATAATTGATGATGCCTCTGAAGATGACAGCTCTTCCAGTACATCTTACAAAATGACGTCAAGTGAACTTGAAATTCTCCACAATATAAGGAATGAGACCGCTACACCTCATGGCCATACTAGTGATCAGAGAGCTCCAGGACCAGTAGGTACAGGCTTAGATATCCCTAATGTTCCAAGCAATATTCCATCAAACCAGCATACAGTCAGCAACGATCAAGGTGAAATGCCAAGCTCAGTTGGCGATCAAATGGATTTTCAACAGGATCCAATCCTGTTTGGTGCGCTGAGTACTATTCCATCACTGGCGCAGCTTTTTAACTTTATTGCAGATGCTGGTTACCCGTCCAATGCCAACTATCCCGGCCCTTTGTTTCCACAAGATACTAGATCAAGACGCCCATTACAGCTTGGTAGCAACCCGATGTTTGCCTCGGATATCGAGGAAACTGGAGCAGCCCTCGGCTTTGAAGAAGCCGATACTCTACCCGCTAGTATTTCTCCATCAAATATACTAAACACATTGAGATTCGACACCCGTCAACCACAGATGGAAACTCCTTACGCTGCCAATCCACCTGGTTAGTTTTAATGCCCTTTTAGATGATAGAATTGAGAACTTCTAACTAGTACAGGAAATACCGCCAGGAATCAGAGATCTGGTATTCGAATGGATCCTCCATGGTCCACGAACAGAGTCAATAAGTCTGTTCGTCGTAGAAAACCAGCGAAGACGCAAAGACTACAGTCCCAAATCGCCAACAACGCTTCTTGTGTGTTGGATCACTTGACATCTCAAGCCATTGAAGCACAGAAAGATTCAGATACCGACGCTGAATCAGAAGAAGAATGAAAGTATGTATTGTTTTTACATTTCCCCAGTAAACATAGGGGAATCAACATTTCTTTGCTTTGGTCTACATGAAGCTAAGCGATACCCTCCTGCCATTGAGTTTTCCCTGTTAATCCCGATTTTCTTTACCAACGGCATTTTAGAGGTTTAGCGACCTGAATGAACGGACTCTGACTAACATATCGCATAAAGCCAGGAATCATGATACTTTCAGTGGAAGAGAGGCACTTCTAGTGGTGTACAATTGTGGATCATCTCGATAAACAACGGGATTGTGCAGGAGGAGAATGCGGTAATTGGAGGGGAGGAATGTACAATGTGAGAAATTCGCTATGGCTAAGAGGGTGGCATTAGACATGCTTTTTTCTACGAGCCTCTGCCAGAGTTAGAGCCTATTGAACGTAGCAGACATGGCAATTGGAGGAAGAAGTAATAGAGACAAGCACTTTGTCTTTGAGTATCCATAGTCTAGTCTAGTTTACGGCCAGAAAACCAAAGTCTGTTTTATTTTTTTTATTTTTTTAATAAATGAGTGCAAATGATATATTCACACAGACGTTGATTTGCATATAACCTTTTAACTCTACATACATTTTTCCAGTTGAACCTAGTTCGGGCTTTCAAGCCTATGACTACAAGTTTCCCTGTAAGAGACTGTATATCAAAATTCACAAATTGGAAACTTGTGAGCACTTTATGAAATAACACATATCTTGCACTTACAAGCCCGAACTTCTTACAGACCTTGAAAATAGACTTCTACAGCCAATGACTCCACCATTTCTCTTCACTGACCCCTGCATACACAATAACCGGTAATCATAATAGAAACGAAATTAGAACATAACTAGCTTCCAAGATTTAATATTCACCCTAGGCTCTGTTATTTCTTCATCATGTGACACCCCGCGTAAACAAAGTCTCTTTAGAAACCCGTCCAACACAAATAGTTTCGAATATCCAAATCAAAAACATAAAAACGTTGTCACTCAGATCTTTTTGCACAACATAAGAACGAGTCGACAAGATGGACGGATCCAACCCACCATCATGGGCACCTGATGATCAAAACTTGACAACACCTAGCGCAGAAGGAGCTGACTATGGATATGGTAGATCAACAGCAGATGGTAAGATATCAAACTTATATATTGACAATATAAAGAATGTACTAACATAATAGATGACCAAGAACAACAAAGTGCGATATCTTTCTACAATCCAAATCAACATCGTCTCGCGATGGAAAACATGGGAGATACATATAATCACCGACAAATTGGCGATACAGCACCTGATAACTTCCAGTTCGCTATGTCTCAAGGCCTGACTCTACCTTTGCTCGATCCATTGCTATATCCTGACAGCGTCCTTGACTTTGATCTTTACGATACAGGTATGCAGGATGATTTCGGTAACTATACAGATGATTATTTCTTCAGCAAACAAATGAAAAGTAAATCCAATGTCTCCACAAAGTACTAACAATGGCGCAGATGGCCATGAATCTCCAACGCTCGCAACTTTAACTCCTATACATAACAACGTACCATTCAACACGATTCCGACTCAACTTGCCTTCCCTAACCAAGGAGGAACTTCATTCCCTCTCGACCATAGCATGGCACAAAGTCAATTAGCCATTTTCTGCCCATAGCCGCCTATGTCTTCCACTCATAATGGCCAGTTGCGTACCCAAGCGCTCTTGGGTTCAACTAGTCGAAGTGGTGGTTTCAATTATTTAAGTGGCATAGCACCAGAACACCATGTCGCCCGCAACGATCCAGGCCAGAAAGCTGATTCACATCTCTTACAGATGAATGTTCAAGATAATGGAAGCTCTTTAAGTGGGTCAACCATGGCATTGACGTCCCAAGCACTCTCTGATAACATGCAATATGCTAGTCAATCAGGTAAATTGAGCACCGTTCATATATAGTTAAGCATTCTGACAACATTACAGGAGTGGGCCAATATTTAGGAAACATACCTTCTTTTGATAATCCCAAAGCCGACAGGAGAACGAATATGCCAAGCTGGGTAGTTGAATTTGAGCAGTCCATGAAATCTGATGGAACATACGTTGGCCAAACATACACGAAGAACCATAAAGATGGCTTGGCCGAAGCACCGCTAGACGCCTGCTTATTGGCAAAAGAAGCCTTTCAGATTTCGCAAGCAATATCGAATTCTCTAGAGCAAGAGTCCGACGAGGATAGGTTACGTCGTGAGGCTGCTATATGGGCTGATTCATTTGTCCCACCTGGCATGACATCGTACCATGGAAAGCAAAAAAAGAAGTTCATATCTGATAAAGTCTACGCATTTCACCCCCCAGGTCGCAAGAATTACTACCGCCGATCTGAAGAAGGCAATCAACTATTTGTTGACCACTGGGCCAACAACAATACCCGTATAAAAAGATACTTCGATGTCGATACGGAATTTCCTTCGCGCCTTGATGATATATATCCCGTTTCTTGGAGTGTAAACTGGTATCCCGACGTCAAAATTCAGGGTAACCCACAAAACCAAGAGGAGTTCAACCATTTTCCGCAGGGAACAACAACTGCAACCGATGTCGAGACTATTGATGTTCCTAGATCCATTACAAGAGATTCAATAATGCGGATAGTTTCGAGAATTTCAAATCCCATTTTCACTGGCGCTACATGTGGCGGATCGTTCAAGTTTAGCCTTTTGGATCCAAAATCTAGGAAATTTAGTGACAGAAGTCAAGTAACCTATCTTTCTATTAAGGAACGAAGGAATCTCTTCGACGCATTAAAGACCTTCTTGACAGGACACAAAATTTGACAAGCATCCCACCGGAACTTGCTATTGTATATTACATGTTTAAAGTAAGACTAATTTCCTTTGCATAGACTTTTTTGGTTGTGTTGATTATTAAATTTTGCCTAGGAATGTAATTCATCTCCCGATTCCGAACAGAGTCCATATCTGCATGCAAAACTTGCGACATTCGAAAAATTCCAGAAACTACCCAAGGAGCTGCGGTGGATGATCTGGGAGTATTGCTGTCCTCCTAAAACAGAGCACCTTGGTCTTGTAGTTGGAACGGGCAAGCTCAGGGATGAAGATCATAGAGTCGAACTGCCTATAACTTTAAGAATATGCTATGAAAGTCGCGAAGTAACAAAACGCTACTACACTATTGTGGACAAACCGATATTTGCGAGAGAATCAAGATTCATGTATACGGGTCAGATAGCATACGACCAGTGTAAAAAAACGTATTCTCAGCCAAGACAACTGGCACTTGGTCCACAGGACACAGTAGCCATCTCAGAGATTATTCCTAAAAATAGAATGGAACAGACCCTCGAATGGTATAATCGAATCGACGCGAAGCATAGGAAAGGCCTAAAGAGTATCCGTCACTTGGAAATACGAGATATTCATAGTCCTCGTGGCGATTACCTTTTAGCTTCTCGTCTCGCCAAAAGCAACGCAGACCGTGCGCTTCTCATACCAGCAGTTTTCACAAATGGCAGCTTAGCCATGTTTAAAAATCTTCAAACACTGACACTCACGAATATTTCGCTTCGGGGAACTTGGCGGGGCCCCTGCCCTCACCCTTTTAGTAGAAAGGAACAGGAGGCTTTGAAGAATTTGATCTCGGATTATCTTGATCAAGCAAGGGTTGGCGATGATAGTCTTGTATCCAAGGAGAACATAGTGATTAGAGACTATACAGAGATGGAGGGTCAAAAAGTGAAAAAAGACAATGGAAGAGTTGACCTGACCGACGAATTCGAATTAAAGATGTTAACCCATCTTCCGGAAGAATATTGAAACTAGTCGCAGGACAGAAAAACAGGACGGGTGTATCAACAGGAGAAGAAGTGAGGGAGAAATTAGGGAGAGATATAGGAAAGAATAATGTAGCTATAAATTTTTAATGAAATTCAGTCAAAATTACAAATAAACTCGTGAGCATTATACTGACCAGGCAATAAATCACGGCTCAACATACTTCCAACAAATAGTGTCTTAACGAACTTGAATGAACACCTTTTAATAGCCATAGTTCATTACAATCCAGAATACTATCAATATATAAATCATCACTATTATCAATCCTTTACTATGAAAATCTAAAAATTTAGGAATTTCCATAAAAATATTGAGAACATATTGGTATATTCTCATATATTTTTCCTTGAGACATGAAATAAGCTAATTGCATAATATAACTTATTATGTAGAAAAGAGATGGAGTACAATTTCCAGATACTAATTAAGCAAATCGTCTTTCTCCTCTCTCTTCCAACTTTCACTTCACTATTTGGCTCTCAAGTACACTCAAGATACGTGACCTCCGAAATTCACTGGCATAGTCAAAATCAAGCAGAGCTTTTCGGGAATGAGCCAATAGATAGTCTATGATTAGAGAATACTAGCAGTCAAGACACAGATAATTTTATAGAATAGCATTGATATCAACCCCGAGCTCTATTGGTTCCTAATCATGAGATCTCCCGCATGAACAGACTTTTTGAAATCACCCACCAACACGAATAATATCCATTTTCCAAAAACAAAAAGACGCTTAAACTACTTAAAAAAGAATACACCATAGAACAGAATTCTCCTCGCAAAGACTAGAGATACTTGACGAAATGCCTGACTTTAATCCAGAGCCATGGCCACCTAATGAGGTTTTTCTTGCTTCGATAAAACTTGACTACGACTTTGATATGGAAGAGGAAGTTTCAAGGACCGATTCAAGAGCAAGTAAGATAAAACACCTATAGAGTGGCTATACATAGGAGATGCTAACATAACAGAAAATCATCATCAGGAACATGCGATGTCTTCTGACAACCTTTCAAAACAAAGCTGTAACTTAGTGAGTGCCATGGGAAATACAGCATCATTTAACTCCCAGTTTGATCAACATGGTCTTCTTGCCAAAGCAAATCCCAATGATCCACCGCACAATTGTAGTATCTCTGGCTCTGTTCCTGGGCAAGCAGATGTGCAAGACGATACAGGTTCAAAGGAACACACAGGGGTATATTCCTCCGGTGAGCAACTGCTTCCTACTCCCAACCTTCCAATAGAGTACTAACGAGACCGTAGATGACTTCGATTTTGCAAGGTATTCTAAGCTTGATGCATTCGAGCCCTTGGTTTCCGATCAAGGATTCTATCAGTTTGGCAATACAAATGGCGTCGAAGATAGCCACCGCTCGAATCAACGTGCTATAAAACAAGAACGGGAGCGTGCCGAAGGACTTCAAGAATCTTTGAACGGATTTTTTGAAATCAGTCCTCATGCCAATGCGCTTTTAACTCAAGGTGCTGACGAGGCTCCACATATCCGCAACCTACTTGATAAGTCTGAAGCTTCCAACTGTTCCCCGAAAATCCCTGTCGAACTTCAAATAATGATCTGGAAACTTCTGTTCCCCGCTGGTCGAGCGACATTCATAGATTTTGACATGTACGGAAGTCAAATAAAAGCTGACGAGCGATATACTGGGCTACCAATCACGTTGGCAATCTGCAAACTCAGTCGGCAAGTAACAATGGAGCACTACACTATAGTTGATCGACATGATAAGGACATGGGGCCTGCATACACGGAGCCATTCTGCTTTAACCCAGAAGTAGATACGCTCTGTATATCATACAACTTCAGAGAACCATTTGTTTTAGAAGAGTATTGCAACGACTGGTATGACAAAGTTGATGAAGCGCTCAAAGAGAGCCGTGCCTTAAAAGGTGTCGGTTTAAAAGGAGTTAGATTTTTAGACGTGCGAGATGTTGTCACAGGCTTGCCAGTTGACACGTCGAATATTTCATGGTTTCTTCCTGGTGTGTATAAGAAGAGCTTCTTGAGTAGATTCGAAAACCTTGAAAGACTGGTCTTCACAAGTGCCAAATACGACGAGCTTGGAATGTATGAAGGAAAGCCTGGAGGCGTGGCTCTCGATTCGCTAGGAGAGTGCGAACTCTTCTGGGAGGAACTTGCCGAGTATCTTGAGAAACAAAAAGATTCGCACAAGGATAAATTGGTCGCCAAGGAGAAAATCATTGTAAGAGAATACGAAGCGCCACAAGGCATACGTGCATTGGAAGGTTTGGAGATAATGTATTGGCTGTTTTAGGATGGGGTTGTGTGTAAGATGGCTGGTAGTGTGCCAAGTATCAATATCGAATCCTCGGGTTGAAGGAAAGGACTTTATATTCAAAAAGAAATAATGTAATGAAAAGATCTCTCATCCATAGTTTTTGATCCAAACTTGTGGCTACTTTCCACAGAATCAATACACACAAGTACCACCTCAAGCATCGAAGTCTGATGTAAGTTGCATGGTGTCCATGGTTTCTGAAATACATAAATTTCCATATCAAGTAGCCTCTTCTAGTGACAAGTGCATATACGGTAAGTATACTCAGAAAAATCTTTATATATATACAGAGGGAAAGAGAGTCCGGACATCGTCCCTCAGCTTCATCTTAAATACTCAGTGAGTTTGGCTAGCTTTGTTTTGAAGGCTACGCCCGCAAGCCTGGGAATACGCTTCAACGACGTAAAGCTACTTGGTAAGTCTACCTTGGTCTTATACTAAGATCTCTGATGGAAAAGAGAAACTTTTGACAGACGGTCGAAGGATTCAATGCCCTGTGTCTTGACAACCTTGAGAGAACACCTCTTAATAGCAGTAGTCTGTTGCGATTTGACATGTTATCAACACACAAGGCACTTCCACATCCACTCCACCCTCTGCCATAAAATTCCAAACATCCAGGAACTCTCACAAAGATATCTGAGAATGCGCTAGCATATCCTCATTTCTTCCCCACAGTATACACTGCAAGCATGCGTAAAACAAGCCAAAGGCATAACATAACCAGCGGAGAGGGTGAGAGAGGGAGGGGACTCCCAGATACTAATCGAGCAGACACCCTCCTTCCCCCCTCTCAACTTTCACTCCACCATTTTGCTCTCAAAAGGAACAATCGCTAGCCAGAACACTTATTCCCAAATATTTCGTCCGCATTTGCTTCGATGTTTCTTTGTGAGGTCAAGTGGCCTTGTATAATACTAGCCCTTCGTCAGTAACCATGGCTCTTATTTCGAAGTATTGAAAAGGCCGACATGGTAACTTCTCTTTCGAGTATGGGTACTCAGCAGTTCCTACTTCAAAAGATAGCTCCACTCCCCTCCACAAGATGCAGAATTCCTCCAAAGAAAACGTCAAACAATCCCCCACGAAACAAAAACTCAATCTGCAAAGCTGATCCATCGACACTTCATGACTCCATCATGATTTGATCCCAGGAAAACAACTTTCCTATCTCAAAGAGCCAGTTCTGGAGAAGTTTGTTCATGACTCTACATGTGTAAATTTCATAGAAAGGAATGTGTTAATAAATGGTCAAGAGACAGTTGTATCGGTGTTAACAAAACCCGACTCCCGAAGTTCACCCTTTGCAAAGTCAGGTTGATTAAGTCACATTATGAGAGCAAGTCACGTTCCTGGGGCATGCCTACTTACTTAGTACTCTTCCTCATTTCTTTCGTTATCTTCGAATTCTATTCTATGTAGTCATAATTCTTTCAAGGCAATAAGTTCCACAACACTATTTTTCTTCATCTTCATCTTCATTAACAGCAAGTTCAAATTTTCTTTTCAATTCAAATCCAATACAAAGTTTCCCGCCAGAGGAGCAACCACCTATATCAATCAAGGCCTGGGGTAATCTATATCTATACAGCTACAACAACACCCAAGATATCGAAACTCTTCAAAACCACTTCAGAAAACCAGATAGAACCAAACCAGCAGTTCATAGCAGTCCGAGTGTCTCACCTCGACCCTATTCTCTTTGTCTTTCCACAACATCACTATCCTGCATCCTGCCTTCTTCTCCCCATACCCCTCTATTATTTCCCCCTATCATTCCCCTTTCCCATTCATCTCGAACTCCCTACTCGAGTCCAAATCAATATGACGAGGTAGCCTACATGTGCAGAACCCCTCATTCGTCTCCCACGAATTAGCCTTATCCAATCGAATAGACTACCTAGTTTCTAGCAAACGACATGAGATAGAAGCATATATCCTTCCAAAACACTCGAGAAAAGAAATGGTCTTGAAGCATAGCAAAAAATGGCAAACGAGGATGGGACAAGATGTAGAGAAGGCGGAAACCTATAAGAAAAGCATGAGAGACAATGAAAGAACAAGAAAGCGGAGAAACTTTGGATATTGGATATTGGATATCAAACTAGAAATCAAACTCGGACTTGAACTTAAGCTCTACATCAAACATCACTCAGATTCTTGTGCAGTATATGATTTCATAACAACATCCGTTTTGTTCTTGAGATTAAAATGCCAATTCTACCGGGTATCTACCACTATTTTGATTTCAAATTTTCGCATTCGCATTGACATGCCATGTCCATGTACTCCAAACTCATGCAAGAGAAAATCTTTTCGCCTGCTGGATATCATATCTCATGTTTCATGATTTGTTTCTTATCCCCGTCCTTCCTTTTGTATTCCATTTCCGTACAGCCCACCCATTTTCTTGTGCCGTCTCTCTCCCATGTGGACTATTGTTTAGTCTCGTACCCAGCCATTTACTTGTAAAGAATGACAGCTTCCTTCACAGAATAGAATTCTCATAGTATATGATGTTCTACTTGAGGTTCCCTTCCACTGGCTTTCACAACCCCATCCGCATCTTGTGCCGGCATAGCTATTGGCTTTCCCTCTGCCTTCGAAGTCAAAGCTACTAACTCCCTCAACATCAATTCTCTCGTATCTCTCGCCAAATCTTCGACATCCGCAGAAGTGAGGTTCTTCGTCTCGATAGGTTTCAAAACTACAAGTTTCTCAGAATTAGCTTCGTCCTCAAAACCTCAAATAAACCATAGAGACCTTACCTTTAACCGGTATCCTCCCGGATTTAAACCTCCAACTCTGGACGTGCAAAACATTACTATAACAAGCGACCACGACCGGTACGATCGGTACACCCGCCTGAACCGCCAAATGAAAAGCTCCTTTCTTAAAAGGTAACAAAGTTGGATCCTTCGCATAACTTCTCGTTCCCTCTGGAAACATGTAAACATTTTGTTTTTCCTCCCTAATTTCTTTTGCTGCCCCCGCCATAGCCTGTCTCGCATCTTTCGCATTACCCCGATCAATAAATACCGTTCCACTCAAACTCATAAACCAGCCGAGGAATGGCACATTTTTCAAACTCTTCTTCGCGGTCACGGAACAGTATCGAGGGAATATACAGCCCAACATGAGTACATCGAGTTCGGTTTGATGATTTCCTATCAAGACTGCAGGACGGGTTGTACCGAGATAATTGTGCGGATCTTCGACGACAAATGTTACACCGGTCGTAAGCCACATTGTCCATTTAAATGCGCGAGCGACAGCCCACTGAGATATGCGATAGTTTCCTACGAGACGTAGGAGAATGGATATGAAGACTCCATAACAAGCGCAAAGGACCATAGAAATGTAACCGGCGAGGAGACGAGCGAAGAAACCTGCGAGAGGAACAATAGGAGAAAGCATGTAGAGCGATAGAGTGAGGACGGTATAGATTATTGAAAGATTGGTAGCGTAAGATAGAAGAGCGAACATCTTGAGGATTATGTACCTAGACAGGTAGATGTAAGATACGGCTGAGAGTTTGATTGGTTTCTGGTATTCTTGCAGCAACCAACAAATCCCTCTAATGATTGGCGGATCTATTGATCGATTATACAAATGACCCTCTCAAGGAGGGAAGTAGAGTGGCATAAGATAATTAATCAATATAATTTGGGTACAGCCAGTTCAAGAGATTGAGGGGGGGGAAAGAATGACAAGTGAAGCTTAAATCTTGAGAATCCTTGAATGCATAAGAAATGGTTGAGGATTAATTTTCATTGGTTTACATAATATGATTATGATTGGTTCAGATGATAATTAAGGTTGTTCGGGTGACCTCACTAGTTCTTTGGGGTAAAATTACAAGGATAATTTTCGGTAATCGGTTGAATTTGTCATTTTCTTGGCATCAATTGTTTCCTCCCGTTCCGAGAATATATCGATATCGAAATCATGTGAGTAATATATTCTCTATCACTTTATTTATATCTTCACTTCCCGATTGAAGCATTCTCTCGCCACCAAAGTTTGATATGGCAATTGAACAAAGCTTCAAGGTAACCGTTGGAGTTTTAGCTCTTCAAGGTGCTTTCAATGAACACATTCAATGTCTCCGTTCCGCCAGTGAAATCCTCGCCACCAAATCCAAATCCAAATCCAAATCCAAATCTACATCTACATCTACATCAAAATATCCAAAAGGAGACCTTTCGCTTGAATACAGCTTCATAGAAGTACGAAACGAAGCCGAACTTTGTCTATGTGATGCACTCATCATACCTGGTGGTGAAAGTACCGCAATTTCACTTGTTGCTCAAAGATCAGGTCTTCTTGAGCCTTTGAGATCTTATGTCAAGTGAGTCATCCACATAACTTTTCTCCATTCATCCAGGAACCATACCAACAACTCCATAGATATCATCGTTATCCTACTTGGGGAACTTGTGCAGGGCTTATTCTACTTGCCGAATCTGCAAACCGTACCAAAGCCGGTGGCCAGGAATTGATTGGCGGTCTTGATGTTCGAGTAAATCGAAATCATTTTGGCAGACAAGTAGAGTCTTTCTCGGCCAATCTAGATCTACCATTTCTTTCGTCTCTAAGCTCGACTTCGTCAGACCTAGACCCTACTTCCACCCTTCTTTCTACTCAAGAAGCAGAAGAAAAACCTGCTCCTTTCTCCGCAATATTCATCCGAGCCCCTATCGTGGAGAAACTCCTCCCCCACGTTCCCGGAGCCCAAATCTCAGAATCCACACTCGACTCCACAGTCATCGCACCTTCTGTACCAATTGACTCAAAATCTATCCCCAATTCTGATACTATCCTTTCCGCTCCTGTAGAGGTCCTCGCCACACTCCCCGGTCGTACAACCCACTCTAAACCAGAAATTCAAGAATCACTCAATAGCGAAGCAGGAGATATAGTAGCCGTCCGGCAGGCAAATGTATTTGGAACATCTTTCCATCCAGAACTGACAGGCGATGCGAGAATTCATGCATGGTGGTTGGAACAGGTTGTTGAGGATGTTATCAGAAGAAGAGAATTGCAAGCTTCATCGTGATGATCGTGTTTCACGAGTCGGCAATCCTACATATCCGATATACCCTTAGATACCATCTTACAAAATAAAAATAGATTTCAAATATATGGTTTCATTTATTAATGGGGGCAAGCCCCCAAACCCCCTTTGCTCGCTGCGCTCGAATCACTACGGATATTTATAGGAAGGCACTCCACCATTCAACATCGGCAACCATATCTAAGAATCTAATAGAGCCAATGGGCTGTCAAAGAAGATCATAATTGCAGATATTATGATAATTAATATTAACTGTGTTTTTTATTTCTTCTTTGTACAGAAATTCATTGCTCCCTTCATATTCAATCTCTACTTCCTCGCTCTTTCTTTATACATTCTCCCCCTCCCTTCCTTCTTCCTCATGCTCGCCGAAATCGAATAAATATCTCTACATTCCAACTTCTGCAACTCAAACTTACTCCCCAAGCCCTCAAAAAATTCCTTGAAAGAACACGACGTGTCATCTTTATCAAAAGAATAATTTCCCAAATCTATATTATTCAACGTACCTGTATGTCTAGACAGAAATCTGAAAAGAACTTTCTTTTCCATACAAAACCAGGAAAGTCGCAGCGTCTCGAGATTTGGGAAAGATTTTGTAAGAAATAGTTCATTCCACATCTCTCTCAAGTTCTTCGCGTTCATTTTAGGAATACAGCCGTATTCTTCGTCAAGAGGCGATAATTGCCAATTGAGATCTAAATGTCGAAGATTCTTCATCGAAGACACAACATTACACATGGTGGACATGGCTAATATATTCCACTGGGTGATAAAACTTGTAGCCTGATGATGGAAACATGAAGGCTCAGGATTCAAAGATAAAAGCCCATTGGGAACACAGCATGAAAGGCCCAATGTAAGTGAGTCGAGATGGGTGAAAGCTTTGATGAATCGAGCAGAGACATCAGTACCTATTTCCGTCTCTGAATCCCAAGCCATGAATGTGTAGATGGGAAGCGACTCGATTTTCAAATGCTTAAGGGAAATAGAGCCAGATAAGGACATGCGAGTGAGTATTTCGAGAACACCCTGAAACTTGATTGGAGGTAGAGAAGCCCATTGCTCCGGAGTAAAGATCTCCATGTCCATTTCCGAATCATTCAACAATTCTTCATGGGGTTGATACGAACTCGGAGAAAAGTGATTCTCAATATTCGAGATAGAGATAGACGACAAATTTTCGAGAGCCTGCAAGAGTCTTGCGAACGCTGCTCCTCGACAGAAACGAAGATATCTATCCGAAGCTACCAAGAGCTGATCTCGTAACCAGCGTTTCTTCTCATCTTTCGACATCTTCGAGAGCAAGACCGACGAAGTATTCCGTAGAATATTCAAACCCAATCTACGGCTATCGACAAATCCAAGACCAATATCGATGTGATGGATCGATGGCATCGCAGCAGTTTGGGTCACTTCCTCGAGTCTTTTCATATCGTTCCTGAAAGGTGACATTTAGAAACCACGCTCTTCGAACATGAATTCCAGCATCAATGGTCCCCAACTTCTACTTACTAATCTGGCTTTGGGGAGTGTGGCCTGATCCACGTAACTCATGATTAAGCAGGCAGTTTCGGTGGGAATGCCTCTTCCGGGAAAGTATACTTGTGGAGAGTGAGATACGGTGGGTGTGGATTCGGATATTTTGCAGCTTCCAATGGTTGACAAGAGTTGAATGTTTGAGAGTGTGGAGAGTCTGAGATGGAGTAGATTTTCAAGAAGATAAGACCAGCAGATAATGTATTATATGCTTGATTGAAGTGCAGATGGTACCTAATAAGCCTCGGAGAAATTGAGAATGCAAAGGAATCTTTCTATAACATTTTTGGAAAACTACCTAGCTTGCCTGTCACAGAGAACAACCGTATCATTTCCGCACGACAAGAAACTAGACTACCTAGCTTAGTACCAATTCAAACCTCACCATTTCCTTCTAGTAGCTTTCAACGTCCATCAAGTACTATCCTTAGCTGCCCCCCAAAAAAATCACGTGGCATCACTACTAATAAAAGCCCTATGCAGCCCCAAGAAGACTAAAAATTACCATACCGCAATCTAGCAACGCACGTCATATTGGGGATCTCCTAAACGCCCCACATTGACAGATCTCGCTAGCATCTAGTACGCACTAGACCTGGGCTACTTGATAATTCTTCTTGAGAATAGGTTCAGGTTATTCATTAGTCCGGACTGCAATTCAACAATGAAGATTATCAAATTTTTACGCTAATTAGAACTTTCAAATCATTCGAAATATTGAATTCGATTGGAACATTGAATTATTTTCTGAGTTCTAATTGCTTTTGGACATTCAAACCCTTATATCGTTGGACTGCAGATTTGACTATTGGATACCCGGAGTGGGTTGACCATCTATACGAAGAACACGATTCGATTTAAGATTGATAGTTTAAGTGTAGTGTAATTCAGATTTTTTCTTGGTGTGTTTGAAGATCTCTCTGGGTTTTCTGTATGCTCTAGAAAGAATTGAGCTAGGTAAGATACAGTGAGTTGGTGATAAGCTCTGGAATTGAGATATCAGGAGCTGTTGGAAGAGATCGGCGAGAATTTGGGGGGAAGGGTATTAATTGAGATGAAAAATGAGGAAATTGAAAGTTGAAAGAGGGCGAAGAAGGTAGAAAGTGAAGGCCTAGTTCCAATGACTCATTTCCACATGATATTTGGAGAACTCATGAATCAAATTTGGCTCAAAGGAAAGTACCAAAGAAATGAAAAAATTAAAGAGTAAATTATTATCTACACTATGCATCGACATCCTGCCAATCTAACGCCTTAATATCCCTTTTCGACTTCGACTTCAACTTGTCCCAACCATCTCGTCTAACCCATCCTTTCCACTCATCCAATCTTCTCCAGTGCGGATAATCCATATTTTTCATCGGCCACGACCATTTCCTCAAGACGAACATTTCGAACAATTTTGCATCTGGTAGTTTATTTCCAGAAGACTTAACAGCCTGCCAATCCTGATCATATATTTGTTGATCACCGGCACTGACCAATAGTTGAAATCTCTTTAATCTCAAGCCGTCGCGCAGTTTGAAAAGTATGGATTTGACAGATACGCATCCTCTAGGTTTATCTTGAGGAACCAGAAAGAACCCATGCCCTAGGGATAAAGACTTCAGGGTTGCGTTGTGACGGAGAATAAATGAGTAGAATGAAGTATCGAAAGATCTTATTTTGGAGACACGCAAGTTCTCGAGATGTGGGAATATATTGGAGTATAATCCGTCCTGATTTGTTAATTCCATTGAATCGTTCGGAAATCGAGAGGACATATTCAGAGTGATGTCTAAAGATCGAAGGGATTGCATGGATCCCATGAACATACTCATAGATTTGGCGATTACTCTGGTATACTCGTGATTGGGTGAGTTGTTGCTAAGAGAATTGATACCAATTCGGAAATATTCAATTTTTGATGTCACATCTTCCATATCATGAAGAAAGCTAGTGTGAATTTCATAAGATGGTCCAATTTGGTCGTCGTCATCATCTAAGCATTGACTAGCAAAAAGATCGATTGGAAAAGTATCCAATACTAAATTTCGAACAGGTTGTTGGAGTAACCGTGTTGCCAGTAATATACTGAGATGCCTGATACTGGACCTAGTGGGAAATGTGGTATCGTAAGAATCGTAAAGTGCGTCCGGCTCACGATTCCATCTTCGCATGAGTCGCATCCATGCTAATGTGAAATTGACGTCCGAAGCCGAAAATGGACATTCATTCGCAGTGGCTGTGACTGATTTGACCGAAGGCAATTTTGAAAGAGAATGAGACAGGACTACCGGGTCACAATGTCTCATTCTATTCTGAACAATCTGTTCCAATAAGGTATTAACCTTTCTCTCACAAGTCAACATACTTTCAATTTTGGTATACCTGTTGACAGTTTGAACTTCATGATCGAATTCTAACATATCCAAATCTCCAACATATATTTTTACATGTTTGATAACTTTCGCCAGCCACGGTGAGCCGGCAACGGATCTCAATCGAGTCATATCGTCAAGGTGCGGTCGAATAGAAAATATGCCATGTTCGATATGATATCCATTAGAAACATTGAAAAGACCAGTAACGGATACGCCACTCCAAGCTCTTGATGTAAGACGGAGATTAACTACATCTTTTGCGGCAAGCAAATCGACAACTCGGCATTTTAATTCAGTGGGTAGGTGGGAGAAAAGACTCGAGTTTTCGGAAGGGAGTATATCGGTAGATGAATTTCCTGGATCTGACATCATAAATAACATTGATGATTGAGATGAACGAAAGATATTTGCAAGGAAATTTGGTGGTTATTAAGTAAATAACATTTTATGCAACATTACCGTAGATGAGTGATTTGATGATGAGCTGCCGTATATAAGTGATTTGTTGATAAGCCATTATGATAGACCTTGTCTAGATGCCAACAGAATATAAACATATCGGCCTGAATGGCCACTGAGGTCAAACCTACAGGGCAATGTACACCCAATTAAACGCCATAAGCGCCTACCAGTGCAGTCATTAATGGAACACGTTCCATCTCATTTCGTTCGGGCTCCTATTGATGATGACCTGACGATGAGCTTATAGTGAGTCCATGAGGGAATTCAAAGCAATTACTTTTCAATGGCCATAAATGTCCGTTCTATGTCCAATAAAGAAACAACAATTGTGAGGATCACCACATCTGCGATGGCTAGAAATTCGGCCACCCCAACTTAGGGTGGCTTCCGTTCGGCCCATAGCCAAGGACTACACTTGCTTTGCTCTAGTGAGCATTCAAGGTCGCAATCTAGTACTCAGACTTATATTTTCTCGGTTGTTGGAATGCCTATGAATAATAAATGTGATATTCTGCACATCCCTAAACACATCGGGGGAAACCTCAATCTTGACCGGAAAATCTATTTTTCCGAGCTAATTCAACAACACCAACACCATGAAACATTTCTATTTCGTTCGTGTTTATTTCGATGATTTTGCCCCGCGAACTACACATGTCTCTTAACCATTTCTAGAGATAGATTCGTTGAGGGAGGAAAGACATTTGTAGCTGTACTGGGTTTCAATAATTTTTGTGTTATTAGCGTGGTTGAAACTCGACCCGGCCGGGAAGAGTGTCAAATGTTACAAGGTATGATAGTTGAGTCATGCATATTGGCATTTTCCGTTCCAGGTGAAGCTTCAATATGAAGTAGGTATCTCATTTGTATGATTGATATATTCACTTCATACGTCGTCGATCAGTATCCAAATCACGGATTGTAATATGGATCAAAGGGTTGCACAGCCAGAAATATCGGTATTCACATAAGGCTCTAGGTTATAGATCAAGGTCTCATTCATTGCACCTTATACTTTATAGGTATCGTTACCGCGCAAAGCAAACTCTACCATCTCAACGCCAGTGCCCCATTTTTCTAGCAACCTTGCAGTCCAGCAATTTCACACCTAAAGATTTGCAGCTACCCTCCTTCCCTACAGATGCACACCAGATTTTAAAGCGGAAACACAACACCTCAAGTTTACTTTCATGTTGAGCCTCAGAAATCGTTTCATTATCTCACCTGAAAGGAGACATTGAGGATTGACATAGATTCCTGAGCCCGAACAGACATGCTGTCGAATCTCGGAGTAAATATTGACGAATTTGAGAAATTTTGTGATCAAAATTGCGGCTTACATCAAGAGATTGAGCTTCTACATTATTTTCCGGTGCGTACAGTCGAAAGGTCTTTAGATCAATCAAGGGAGTGACCTAATCAAGATGGATGCCATCTTCAACAATAAGGTCGAGTCCTCCCAATTTAAGGTCAGAATCGTTAGAAAGTTCCAAATCGCCTGAAACAATGGCAAGATACGTTAAATCCAGATGGCGTAGATACATTCTTTGAAGCTCCAATAATTCTGCATGCGGCCACGGATCATGGCCCAAGATGTTGAACATCGAAGGTTTGTCAGCATCAATGACTTTATCGAAAGTGTCGTCTGCCAAAAAGTGAGGCTCTACTTGCATAGGCAAATTTGAAGTGATAGCGAGCCGACCAACAGGCATTTGGAGTGTTGTAACAGGTATTGGATTGACAAGTTGAACTTATGCTAGAAATTTCGATCCCAGACGACCATCAAGTGCGACTCCAACATTGATAGTTGATGATACTGCTACAGAAAGACTTGGATCGATAAGTAAAGCTCTTGTTGGAGAAGTTATAGCAGACATATCGGCAGACGACGGTTGGCTCACTGCTGGAAAGGAAGCCATAGACTTTACTGGAACAATTTTTGAAGGTGAAGCAGCACGCATTGCATAAGAGCCAATGGTAGATGATTGAGATTCCGTGGCAAGAGTTGGATTGAAATGTGCAACGCTTGATGAATTAAGAATACCACATCCCCCTCTACACGGTGATGAGATCTCGATAGTAACTCTATCTTGATTTGAAAGATTATTCGATGCCTGGCGACTATTCAAATGTTGTATCTGATTGTGGGACATTGAGAGGAAGCATTCTCTGCCGTCTTCTGAAGATCTTTGGGTAGCTTCTCCTAAAAGAAATGACGCTGCCGAAGACTAGGAAAGCAGAGTTGAGTAGAAGCATCTTTTGAAAAAGATTTATCGGCACTGGGATGTCTGGTATTGCCTTGCGATGGTATCGGAGGCACAGCTTGGTGGGAACTTGAATTCGATCGTTTTGTTGTCTTTGAATGCGTAGTCTCAGACGAAATTTTTTTGCCTGATACTCGACCTTCCGAGAGACAAGGCTCTTGTCCTTAGATGCGCATATCTTGAAGCTCTGCTTTTGGCACTCTGGGGTGCTGATCTTGCACGCAGTCTTTGATCCCGAGATGAGTCTTTTTCAGCAAGAGACGACAGGTTCAACCGCAGATAATGGCGGGACTCCACGAACACTTGTAAGTCTCTGATGGCCTGTAACTTCACCAACACCCTCAACTTCACTAGAAGTATCTTTTGGTTTTCGACCTCTCTTGACTCGAGGAATCTCGATAAGTTCACTTTCAATATAGTCCGATAATCCATTGGTGTCTTGCTCTTGTAACCCATCTACAGTGGCTTCGTCTGATTCTTCCTCATTGTCTGAGAATCCGAGCAATTCTTCTTGTTGTCCCGCTATCTTTGTGTAGAATTTTTTCTGGTGATGCCAACGTTTGCGCTCTTTGTAATTCAATCCAGGAGGGCATTCTTGCTCCCGAACAAGTGGGCCTGTTTTTGGAATCTCATCTGCTGAAGAAGGTTAGTCTTGTGAATTGTATTTTGATGCAAGATTAACTCATAGTTCATGACATTGTGACCGAGTATATATTGAGATGAAAAGAAAGAGACAGTCCTCTGTTGTGGCGGTTGTACATTCTCTTGAGGGTTGTGCGTATCCTTTCGCTTTAATTGGTGTATAATATGCAATGTTGCTAATAGACCGTGATGTGCCCTATATCATCATAACCGTCAGTAAATGTCAAATATCTGCTAAAATTGATGGCCAGAAAAGACCAATGCTCAAATGCAAGACGACTAGTCCAAGTTGAATATTCATTGAATAGTTACAATACTGCCCTCTTTCGAGACAAAACGCTCCACTCGCTTAGTGAAAAGAAAACAATTGCAGTCGATATGAGAGGAAGTCAATTCAATATGTAGGTATATGAGAATAAATGATGGCTTACATTGTTATCGGTACCTCTTCCATTCGAGGTTGCTTGTCTGATTGAAATTTAACTTGAGTAGGTGAATTTAATGAAAATGCGAGGGGTCCAGAGTTCTCATGGAATTTTGTTTTGTACATGGGAACTCGATTGTTTCTCATGACTGTGAATATGAAATATAGAGAAGGTGCGAGAATGGTTCTTTCCTGTTTGAAATAAAAACCCAAGAACACAAAATTAATTGGTCTCTGGTATGAGTGGTGTGTAAGAACGGTGCAGAGACGACCTTATCGTATTTGAAAGTAAGATCGGAGAATACAAAATTAATTGGTCTCAGCTACCTGATATTTCCCGCGGTTATTATGTGAGTTACGTTTTGAACCAACGGAGAACTGACCTTGAAGCTGCTCGTATAACCAAGAAGCGTGTTGCGCATCAAGCAACAAGTGATATGAGTGGGAGAGAAATGGAGAAAGTTTGCATTTCCGAGCAATGGTGAGCATCAACTAGAGCCGTTTGTGGGACCCGGAAGGAATCGTCACTGTTCAGTGATCTCACCAATCTACGTGTAATTCAGTAAGTAGGGAGAAGAAGAGAGGAGATAAGGAGTAAAGAGAATTAAGGTCGATATCGTAGGGTAGTGTGGAAAGGTATTGGGAAAAGAAATTTGTTCAATGTCGGCTGAAGAAAAAATAAAAAAAGAGAAGAGAATTTTTGTCGCATGAGATATTGAAGTTATTCAGAGTGCGTCGAAAAGCAACGCTAATCCCCATTCGATAAAATTATCTCTACTCTACCCATGCTCTCACCGCCAGCCTTCCTTTAAAATATCTCTCCAAAGCCCACTTTTGTTTACCAGAGGTTACCTCTATATGATCGGGAAAGTGAAACTGCTTGTCTTATTGTTCAGATCTGTCAGTTTCGCAGTAATCCAGTTCATTGATACCCATAACCCAAATCCACTCCTCTATACACTTTCTAATATTTGTGATTGATGACAACTACTGAGTTTACTAACCAGGAAATCTGAAGATTGAGTGCTTCGTACGGTGGAAACATCTTCCCACGGAAAAAATATGGCTATCTATTGAATAGCCGTATCTATCATCAAGAGTTTCGATATTTTTATGGTATCGACTCTCAATTTGAGGAGTGACATAGACACTGAAACATGGAGAGCTGTTTGATTGTCCCTACTCAGTTCAGCCAGCGGTGACACTAGAGGGATACCTG
This sequence comes from Botrytis medusae, assembly GCA_019395255.1. NCBI lineage: Eukaryota > Fungi > Ascomycota > Leotiomycetes > Helotiales > Sclerotiniaceae > Botrytis > Botrytis medusae. Next base: position 554,677 of record JAHXJL010000025.1, read on the forward strand.
ATCTTGATAGCCTATTTGTTTGTTCAATTTTAGGTTCGGATATTGGAATTTCATGATGCTTCAAAGCAGATTGTGCCAGCAAAAGTACTAAGCCGTCGCAATTCTTTACTCCAGAGATCTCCAGAAGCGTCTTAGAACCGGAGGTGTGTGCAACGCAGAGCTTTAAAAATGGGTTTCCCGTCATGGATCAGTCGAGATGATGAAATAAACAATTGCACCAAGTTGTTAAAGCGGACTAGATTTGAAATTGTAGATGTAGTCGTATGTCGTCCTGCTATATTTTTTGTGGATCTATTAATGACGTCGGGCTGTTCCTGACTAAGGGGCCGGAACACGTTCCCCGGTGAGCTTGAACACGCACTAAATAAGCTCTGACCTCGATGTCAAATCAATGCATCATTCCGCAGATATATCTTTTTGAAATTCCAATATTCACTAGAAGCATGTCGCATTTACATGTAAATTCTACAAACGATTCGATGATATATCTCGATCGATGATTGGCTCACCATCATGCGCGCAACCAGAAGGAGCAAGAATATTACGGGTCGACGTGTTTCGCGAATCTCGACTCTTTCTTGTGAGTTCGTCGATACAATACAGTACAAACAGTTTGTGTCGACTCTTTACGCCACGAAAGAGTATTTATTCACTTGGAGTATCATCAAGAATCTTTAACCAACTATTGCACCTCGCTGCCTAATCTTCGCAGTACCAAATCTAGTACCATCTTTCAGCATTGCCACGGTCGATAAACAACCACCGACCAGGCTTCACCGTATCTTAAAAGAAACGGTCACTACATGTAAGCACAGCCATCTGTTTATTATAGTCGAGGTCTTTTCGGACAGCCTTCTTCTACAACGATACAATTTCTAACTCTCCGCTTTTTCCAGTTCTCTCGTTCGCAATTAATAATCCAACTAACACAAACTCAAGCAATCAGATAAAATGCGCTCAACAAATCCCGACCCGCAGACCCCAAACCCCGCCTCTCGCGAGGAAAATCCTGAGTTCGGCACTGGTAATGGTGCGGATACTAGCAAACCAAAGACGGTCTCTGTTACGGTCGTAGACCAACAGGGTGACGAGATTACATTTAAGATTAAGCGCGCCAAGCCGATGTTGAAGATCATGGAGGCTTTTTGTCAGCATAAAGAGATTGCGGATATTTCGAGTGTGAGATTTCTCTACGACGGTCTCAGAATCAAGAAAGAACACACAGCGGATAGTCTTGAAATGGATGTCGAAGCCCGGATTGATGTTTTCTTGGAGCAGCAAGGAGGTGGTCATTGATGAGTTCTAGATTTAATGGAGGGGTAAATGGATTTTATTCTAGTGGAATGAGGAATGCGGAATAGAGTGCTGACGTGATGTCCGGTATAGCATACGTGGCTCACAACTCGAGGGTTCGTTTGGCATTGGGTTTGAGAAAATTGAAGGCTCAAGACTGCCGCGTAATGAAATACATTCGAGACAATTTCGAGATATAATGAAAAAGCGCTCCAGTCAATTAATGTAATGGGTTTCTTTGGTTTTTTTCTTATTCAATATCATAAGGTTGGAGACAATGGGTCACGTCTCTGCATAAGAACATAGACCCTGTTGTTTATAAATAATTGAGTAACTAAATTAAAGAGTGATTTCCAAATATTCAAATCCCATACGAGGCTTTGGATGAACTTTATAAGTGGCAGACGTGAATACAGACTCCTTCTCATGTTCCAATGCAGTTCACATATTGAAGGACACCGCCCCATCTACCTACGTGAGCCCTCATATCAGCGTCTTAACACTCATATTCTGAAAAAAACTCACTATGTGTTTCTTTAGCTGTACTGACAATGTTTTGACGATTTCCAGATTTGGCAAGTATCAATTCTGGTGCATCTCTCCATTCATCTTTCTTGAAATTGAATGAGCCTAGCGAAAAGTAGAGTTCATGAATTAACAATCTTGATACATCTCTCAACTTTCAAGAAAGATGGATAGCACACTAGTGCATGTAAGAGCGATGGCTTCCTATCAAATGTTCTTCCCCCGACACGTTCCACAGGTTCTCTCCAATCTTTCTCCTCATGGCCCTCGCTGTGATGAAGACCACATAAGGTATAACGATCGTGATTGAGAATGCAATAGACCCCAGAACATTTGATAACTTTCCTCGTCATCGCAAGTTTCTCGATTACAATATTCCGTACGATATAGATGACCTATTTCCCAAAAAGCCCATGACAAGTATCAGGGGATGGGAGAGCTAGGGACTGTGGGGATTGAGGGAGTGGGTTTGGCCATCTTGGGCGTTTGATATCAGCTTGTTATGAAGATGTGGAGAAGTTCAGAATAATCAAAAAAGTGCGAGTTCGAACAAGAGGCAGTTTGATCGGAACTTTCCAAGGTTTGTAGGATAGTGATGAGAAGAGCAAATAGCTTTGAAGTTTGCGGGGTCCAGACTACACCAAACGCGTCGAAAGCGCCTAATCACGTGTGGGTCAGATATTGCGGCTCCTCCGGGTTTTCCTCATAATATTTTTATTAGTAGACACTACCTTAACTTCGTTCTTTCACTCATCAAATGTCAATCAAGCATTTAGAATTGAAGATTCGGACGTCATCAATACCACACCACTTATCATCTTAAAGCAATGGAAGTCTCAATCGCGCGTCTAAATATAGATGCCTTCCTAGTCAATATTCCTTTCAATATTCCTACTTTCCAGATCAATGCGTACGCCAATTTGGGATCCAGACAGGCCATAGTATCAAATATTGTCGATCAAAAGTCTACATTCGATCAAGACAGGAAATGTTTGCGCAATTGGTTCTTGATACGAAACCCCTGCAAACCACTTGTTCCAGCAAGGCTATAGAATGTCACAAGTGTTGGGGTACAACTTATCCCGCCGTAACTAACAATCGAGCCACTTGCTGGGGTTTGTCATGTCAAAAATTTCTGCACACAATTGGTTCGCATTCCTTCAGCTATCACATACAAACAACACGGTGCCGCTTCTGGCCTGCTTCTTGTTGGTGCAGTCATAGGATGAGTGGAACCATGTTCATAGAGCTTATACTCCACATCATGTCTGAGAGCCTCAAGCTATCGCCGACGGGAATTCTCTTTCAATTCTATTGAGCTCACCGATTAGGAGCATCTGAATCTATTTTCGATTTATCGTTGCCTGATCTGATATCATCAATATTCCGGGTCCTTCTTTCTCTTTGGTTTATGTTTTACTCTCATAGCCTTAAATGTATCAGAACTGATTACAGCTGGAGCAGTCAAAGTCTTACTCTATACCTCACTTGATGACTGGCTCGCCGTTGCTGATTCTACATGCTTGTGGGATTAATGGTAGACCTATTGAGGGAAAGAAGACTGAACCAATAATCTCTACACAGACTATAAGCCTCGAGCTTTTCTGATCATGTTGAAGATGAATTCCTGGTCGACAGAGTGAAGAGATTATCATTTAGAAGTGCGGTGAGTACTCACAATTATATGGCTGAAATTGGCTGGAACGGCAAGTGCCTTGCGCCTTTATGATACGGAAGCATTGATAAAAATGCAAAGAAGAAACGCTTCACTTATCATTGGTTATTTTCTCAATTATTTTCTCGCAAGTCACGAAAATATGTTGTGATACAACGTGGCATGTGTCCGAATCTGGGTATTATCCGCTGTTGAATGTGATACGTTACCCATTTTTAGGCGGAGAAATGATTTGCATGGATGCTCTGTTCCTCAAATAATGCAGAACAGAACTTTTTGCTAGATCTGGACCAATAGGTGCGGCTGAAACATTTGTTCAATTGCTTACTTTCCATGCCAAATATGAGGTTTGAAGATAAAAATATCTCTTTGAAATTCCCTTTGGGGTGCGTGAAAAGTTTCAGCATCTTGGCAGACATTAATGTTTTCCATAGGCCCATTGTAGTATTTTCAAAGTAAAACCTACGCCATGTTATGCTCATTCGCTCACTCAACGAAGCTTTAAATCCTTCACCCTATTTCGACAACAGCTCACTTGGCTTACAAGCATTACCTTGCATTTCTTGCGCCAACTCTAACTACTCTCGTCAAATCGCCGAAAATGTACATTGCCATATACTGGATGTACTCTCAGCCCTATCAGCCGATTTTATTTTTCGTAAGACATAAAAAAAGTCGGGTTCCCACGAGGAAACGAAGATTAAGCCAGAGTCATGTAACAGGAAAGCCTAACCGAAGATATGCAGAAATTAGATGAAGCATCAAAGCGAACAGCGAGATCGAGGACGCCGACTGCGTGTTTACAGTGTCAGAAGAGAAAGCAAAAATGTAGTAGGGAACAACCGTGTAGGCATTGTTCGAGGAGATATCCACCAGTGGAATGTATATATACCTTTGAAGGGTAAGTTCACCATCATTTTTACGCGAAAGCTACTAATACGTTATTCCTCAAAGAAAGCATAGGATGGTGCCACTTCCGTCCCCGAATAGGTTGCCTGTACCCAATGAAACCTCTGCACCTTTCTTCACCGATCCGCAAGCCTCGGCGGGCCGACTTCCTTCTATTCCTTCCCTTCAAAGCTACTCAAGCACAGTATCAAACTATGCATATCATCAAACATCTGAGCAAAATTCAGAAGAGGGGAATATGAGCTATATTCCCACATTTGATATCACGAGCTCGGATCCATTTGGGTCCAAGCCTCCTTATCAGGAAGTCTCAAGCGCTGCAATACCTAACTCTGTGACCGGAGCATATGCTGAGCCGGAAGTGGACCCGAATGAATTGGATTTTCGACCTGTACCACAAGTGCCGACAAATACGCCAAACGGAATTCCATTCTATGATTACATGAATGGTCCCCATCTAGAAACAGGAAGTTGGAATCAACCTTCTGATTTGACTCCAAACCCAGAAATGGTCAATTTCCAAAATTTGGATCAATCATATTTCGATCCAGTTTCAATGCAGACTACAAGCTCTCAGTCATGCGATGTTGATAGATCATCAGCGTTTCATCAAACTTTGGGGGAAAATGGAATGCTAAATTCGGACAATCCGCCTGATGTTTCATTCTCGCCTGGAATGCCAGGTCGCCAAAATCCAGGATATGGGACATCGAGTGGGTATCCTAGACCGTACTATTAGCCAGCAGAGATCGAGAACTAGGAAGTCTTCAATCTTTTGACGAGTGTGACCCTTTGATGGTTTGGATGTTACGATACTATTTTGAGTCGGGTAAATTACAAGCAACTTGTATCTGAGGGTTTCATGCCGAAGCATTTGGACCGCAATTACTTGATCGAATTTTCTCTTTTGTGGTCATCTGAAGGCAGAGGTATCAAACATGGTTTACACAGGTTCGAGGTGTGGATCGAAGATTAGAGACTCTAGATTCTGGTTCTAAGTAGAAAATTCAATTGGATTCAAATTGTTGAATCCATTTCCAATATTCAAAACTTCTATTCATTCCATCAATCTGTCTCACCGTATACCCTTGTACCAAAGTAGTCACTTTCATTTTGATACACACCTGTCGGGAGGCCCAGATAGTGGGTTGCAATATCTCTACGGTTGGAAGGAGATCTTGCTGTGATTTTAAAGGAGGAAATAAGATACTAAATGCCAAAATGCACACAGCATTATCATTATCATCATCGAGCTATATATGGCTTAATACCAACATCTTGATTGCTATTTTTCTGACGAACGATCGAGTTATACAGATACTCGGTTCTATTTCTAGATCTATACCCATTACCTGCTTCAATGTATCATATATCCAGTATCGCATTGCATGAAGCAGACATTAAGATATCCGTCGTCGCATCCAATTTCGTCCCTTGAAACCATATACAAACACGTGGAAACCCTCCCCCCCTCATCCACCCCATATGATAACGCAAAATTATCCAATCCTTCATATCCCCATCAGCTCCAGCTCCAGAGTCAGATACAAAGTTCTCAGACAATATTCCTATTTTCTCAGCTGCGAAAATAACGAGTTGAACCGGAAATTGGGATGCAATGATGTAGATTATTACCCGTTTACTCGCATCAGATGATTACATCTTTATTTTAATGAATTAGAATAATCTTTTGTTCGGCTTTCTTTTATCCATCGTTTGAAGTGAAGTCTAACCGTGATATAGTTCTTCCCTTGTTGATGAGTTTCCACGTGTGGAAATTAATGTTCTGGCACTTCTTTTTCCCTACACTTTATTATCCGCATCGCCTCTTTTTCTCTCTCTCGCGCGTGTGATTTAGGATATGAGTGCATGATATATATCTTCTACAGGTATCATCATATTCTTCTCATCCTAGTGAATTCAAGGATGAAGTATGTTAGACTTATCTCGAGATGTTGATGAACTATCAGTAGTGAACTAACTTATTAATTGTGTGGGAGTAAATTCTAACTTTCATATCTTCACTCACATGTGAGATAAACGTGTTGATGGTACTGAGATTGAAGTTGAGATTGAGATTGAGCGATTCTGTATTCTTACCGCATGCAAACTCTGCTTTGCCCATCATTTCGCATATCAAGCTTTTTTGGCGGATAGTTTGTTATTCGTGTATGTATATATATGTATTGATGGAATCAAAAAGTACCACCATCACCGCCACCAGTGGCACTGCTTTCCACAAAAGTAAAAGTGACAGTGGAAATGCGATGTGCAACAAACCCATTTTGAGAGATCGAGGGCAGTCAGCCATCAACTGATTAGTAAGAATAGAGTGAAGTGAAGAATGGAGCGAATACAGTTTGAAGTGAATACTAACTAGTATAGTAACAATACCTGGATACCTACCTAGGTATACAGATTCCAAATAATCACCAATCAAAATTCCAATCCAATCTTGATCTTGATCTCTTGACAGAAAGGACTGTGGGATCGACGACTCAAATCTGAAGATAAAAAATGAAGCTTTTCATTTTGCTTGAAAGCTGGTTTTGGGGGAGCATCGTGAGATACGCGTTCTTGCAGATGTGCAACTAAACTTTTTGGGTTGGTGTGTTTGGGTTTATATATCTATCTATTGGCTAGAGATTAACTTTAAGTGAATGTTGAGATTCTGGGGTAGGTAGATGTGTAGAAAGTGAAGTCCATTCATGCATTAGTAAGCAATGGGTCGTCGGCGATGAGGTGACTTCTAGCTTTGAGATATGTGGCAGTGCAGAGCTATGATTGCAAGAGTTGATCTCCTCTTGAATCCATATTCATAGGAATAGGAATTGAAGCTTTTCGTTTTGGTGGGAAGGCCTCTTTTGGCAAATATCGTGAGATCTGATTTTTATAGATATGCAACAAAACTTTTTCAGGAGGGAGCGCATGACTTTGTGTTGGTCGGTAGAGAAGTGAAGCTTGGATATACAGATGTGTATCTGAAGTGAGTTTTGGTATAAGGGAGTGCGCCAGGCTACTAATAAATCCCATTGCCTCAGCATCTATCAAATGAGGAAGCTCAAAGTTGTTCTCCTCATCAACCCAGATTTAAAGGAACAAAATTGAAGCTTTTGACTTTGCTGTAGAGCCTCAGAATCTCAAGTATCGTGAGATTTCTATTTTGTAGATGTGCAACAAAACTTTCTGATGCAGGAGATAGCAGATAGCAGATAGCAGATACCGATAGCAAGTGAATATGAGATGCAAGAGTTCAAACGAAAGCGGCAGTAATCACCTCGAACTTCATGTTTGTGCTCCTCGAGAACTTCATAATTGATCTCCTCATGGGTGAGAATTTGGGAAGAAAAAGTGAAGTTTTTATTTTGGGTGTAAGGGATAAAATTTGAGGATATTCCGAGATCTAAAATTTTGAGATATGCAGCAAAAGTTTTTTGCGTAGAATCCATTGCCTATGAGTGGATAAATGGAGATAAGAGTGCGGTGAGGGTGTGAAGTGTGTTTAAGTGAATTTGGAGTAAAGTGTGAGTGAAGGAGAGATTCGGCTATGCTTGGACGAGTCGAGAGAACGAACGATTCGATTCGATGGGATTGGTGAGTGGTATGAAAGAAGGCGCTTGCACAAGAGATACTCCGTCTATGAATGATGTACTTCAAGCTTTGGGAATAATAATTTCTAACTCACAGAACAAGTGATGCAAGACAGGTTGGTGAAATAGAAACATGAAGTAGCAAACACATTGAGTCAGTTGCTTGGCTGAGTGGCTTGTTGGAAGTCACGGGACAAAACCTTTGTTGCTGTGTAAATAACGATAGACTGGAGAGCTTTCAGAGTAAATTCAGAGCTATAGGGAGCCTATTCGACAAACCTCCCGTAAGTTTGGGCTATCCCGTGCCCGGTTTTCACCTCAGAATCTATCCTCTATTGAGAGAAAAACCCTTCTTCATTAGCCATCTATAAGTCATCAGGACGTGTTGCTCCAATAGGATTACATGTTCTATGATGTTTATCCGGAGAACAGTCAGACCCAGACATACACACTTCACTTCACCTCATCAAACTTCGTGCTTTCGAGGAATGTTTCGATTCTCACACTCTACTACAAGTAGCCCAAATCTGTGAAGATTTCCGTACGACTCGCCGATCATATTGACAAAGGGTTTGTGTCCATATCCGCAAGAATAAACGCAGCAAATGAGAAATTTCAGTGTTAAGAATACACAAAAAGAATAGAGAAGATAGTAGGAGCCCTTGCACTGCCTCAATCCCGTGTATTATCGACAAGCAATGTATTAGAGGAACCGCTGAGGGTATACGGTCAATTCTGCGATGCTGGTATGTATATCGTTTAGTTTGTTTTTCTCGAAGTTTCACTGCTTTACTATTTCCATCAGCAAAATCCAAATTTGGTCCATGAGATACGATAATCCATCGAACTAGCCGCCTCTCAGACATTGTTCTAGATATTGGTGCACATCATTATATCTCCTGTCGATCGTATTCTGAGTTTCCACTTTTCCATAACTCTATAACCTGCACATATTTTGACATCTCGAATGCGGGAAGTGAACCATAGATCTTTAACGGAGTGTACAGAAAATTCGACATTCTTTCGATGAGGCTTTGTGATGACAAGTCCAGCTTTAAATGATTTGACAGTATTAGCTATCGTTGAAGCTTGACAGGTGAGGCAAAGGTTCTAATCACAAGAATCAGGTAGCAAACAAACAATATGAATCAACAATTTGATCGACAGAGAGTGGGCAGTCCGTGAGTCAACTTAACCCTTCATCTCAAGATGAAGAGCACGAATTAAGAAGTGTGGCGGAGCCGTTGATTGAGATGGATGTAGTAATTCATTGGCGAATGAAGAAGTCTTGTTCTTTATGATAAAGGAAGGCTATTCTTAATACGTCCCATTTCCCAACAAAAGAATGGAATACAGAATGAGGTTTTGCGTTTCATTCGCTTTATCACGTCAAGCCTCACACAGCAGCAGTGCATGCATTTCACGGCGTATTACATAATCACGCATTACTAAGAAACCCTTCTATGTGCTCAATCTTTCATTTCTACACAACATGGTCACAGAATTCACCAAATCCTCACGATACTGTTGAATCTGGGCTCTATGCTATCCGAAATTTCCAATCATTGCGCGATGCAGGATTCAATATCTCACGTCCTCTCGTCGATCATCATTTTGCGTATCATTCTGGTCGCGTTTTTCCGCTTCCCAATCATCCAATTGATTTTCAGAAACACAATGTTTGCCAGCAGTACCTGCGCATTGCTTGAAATTAAGACTTCAGCCTGAATATTAATTTTCGTACCTGGTGTGGTGTATGAGTGACCACTTCACTGGGCTTTGCTTTCAACAATGGTTGGCTGGTCGGAAATGGCTTGATCTCCGTCCATATTTGCATATTTGCATCCCTCCTATTACAGAGCCAATATACCTCGGTATTGATATGTACTGAACAGTACGTTGAGGCTTTGTACCTTTCAATCGACAACAATATCAAAATAATGCCGGAAAGTTACTTGCATGTTTTCTTTTTCGAGATGTCGTTGGATGAGGTTGACGATGTGCGACAATGAATGATCTTGATCGGTCATTTCGCACATGCTTCGGTCAAGCGACCATCATGTATCTTGTCTCCGAGTACGTACATACACAAGTAACCTCACGCGGAGATTGTCATTCCTTCAACGCGACTCAACCCCAGCTTTTGCCCCACACCCCGCAAGTAGCGGATAGTGAATCCAAGCATCGGTAGATCTTCCGAATCCCGAGTTCTGGTCTTGGTGTCTGTATCTTTTTCTATCGCAATACCTCCTGTATGAATAAGATGACTTGGCGAAGGAAGGCACTTGATGAAGATCCCAGCAAAATTGTAGATCATTTCCTTTGTAAATGATAGACTTAGTGAATCATTAAATTGATTTGTTCCACATCTACTTCGGCACATTTAGTTTTCCGAGCAAACTTTTTCAACTCATGAAAGCCACGTTCTAGTGATCCCGAGATCTCGTTGGAAAAAAGGGTTTTACAGCACATTACAACTCATGTCAATTTTATGGAAAGCCTTATTTGAGCTTGCTTGATTGTATTGGTTGTTGATCTAAATTGTCTAACATTGGAAATTGAGATGAATAATAAATCTGCAAAGCTATTGATTGTTTCTGATGTTGTTTGGCCTATAATCTCATGCTATTCGTGAACTAATGATCCTTGCTACAGACCTTTCACTAGCTAACATTGTAGCGTGCTACAGGGTCAAGGACCATGCTTTTCACCCGCGTTGCGCTGGGGTGCGATCAGATTTCACTAGGGACACGGAGCACAAGATGATCATTAATATCAAAATGGTTTGCATCAAATGCCATTTTGGGACCAATTCTATTTCCTTGTGATGGTAAGCCAAGGTTAAGCTTCTACACAAAGATGCTTCTATGAACTTCGGGCCTTTTGACCCTACGCATTCACTTACCCCTTATGACGTGAGCTAAGTATCAAGCGAAATGAATTTACTCAAACTATTCATGAGCGCATGTACTCCCTTGGCATCTTGAGTATTCATAGGTTCATACCATATCGTCCCATCTTTAAACTGAACACCCCCTCCATTGAGAGCATCATTCGGGCAATTTTTATCCCTTGTTCGAGCATATAATTCACATCACTTGCAACCCCATTTGAAATTATCATTAAAATTTCATTTCTACCCCTCCTTTGAGATCCCACTAGCTGGTTGTTCGGTTCTACAAAAGAGCTCCAAGTCCCTCCTTCTTGTCCTCTTCACAACCACGCACTCAAGAACTTCTTTCCTTCATTCTTGATCCATGAACTTAATTCTTTCTTAATCCATCTTTTTGATTTGCAATACCATTAATTAGTACTAATTATCCAATTCTTGTTTGGTAATCACCATCATGAAGTCTTCTCTCTTAGCGGGAGTGCTAGGCACTGTCGTTAGTTTCGTCTCTGGTTCTACATTTAGTCCAGTTAGACCTCCTGCGGTTCCTTTAGCTGGTATTTATCACAATCTCTCGATTCGATAATAATCTAATATGAAATAGTCAAATCGCCATACATGAATACATGGCTAGAGGCAGGAAGTACTGGTGCTAGTGGAGGTATTCTCCCAGGGTACTGGCCGTAAGTTCTCTTCATTAATTCAGTATCAGAAGTCAAAACTAACGTTTACACAGTCGTTTCTGGGCGTAAGTCAAAATTCTCAGCCAGATGACGCATGTTCTAATAAAGTGAATAGCGGACCTCAACCTGATGGTTCAGTTGCAGGAGGAGCTGGCTCCGTCACTGGTTGGGCTGGTCTCATCAAAGTGTAAGTACTTTTGGACTATCATGGTCATTCATTCAAGATTTCCCTCCAATCATTTTACTAATCTTTAACTAGAGATGGCACAGCTTACACCTGGATGGGTGCTGCAGGTGTCAATGGCGTTGTTCCACCAAGTGTTACTCAAGATCATATGGAGTATACTTCCAGCAGATCCACATTCTTGATGACTGTCGCTGGAAAAGTATCAATGAATGTTACATTCCTATCCCCGCTCACACCAGATGATATTAAACGACAATCGGTTATCGGTACATATCTTTATGTATCTGTAAAATCATTGGACGGTGCCACTCATGCTGTTGAGTTGTACTGTGACACATCTGCAGGTAATTTTGTTCTTCTAGAATAAAGGATCCATGCTGACATACAAAACAGAATGGACTTCCATCCACAAATCCGATACTGCACAATGGAAGTGAGTTATTCCAATGTCGAAAATACGTTGAGAACAATAGTTTTGACTTCACTACAGTTATACCGTAAATGATGGCATTGGCTCCCATCGAAGTTGGAGACAGGACCAAAGCGAATTCAATGCGGATTATGCAGACGATCAAGCTCATTGGGGCTACTGGCTGTGGTCTACCAAAGCCGTTAATGGAATGACATACCAATCCGGACAGGATTCTGTTGTTCGCGGAAATTTCCTCAACAATGGCTCTCTTCCAAATACTCAGGACACCGTCTACAGAGCTATCGAAGATGCTTGGCCAGTGTTTGGTTTTGCCAACAATCTCGGAAATGTTGGAAGTACTCCTGTTGAAACACTTTACACGATTGTTCATGCTCAAGAAAATGCAATCATTTTCCTCGGAGATGGTGGACTAAAAACTGTTCCTTCTTTATGGGCTAGCTATTGGGATTCTGATATTTCTTTGGTATGTGGATACTTTTTTCTTCTTCTAATAAAATGCTGATTGCTTTAGGTCACCGATTTTTATAACGATTGGGCTATGAAATGGGGTGTCTGGGACCACAAAATTGCTGTCGACTCTCTTGCAGCCGGTGGCCAAGATTACTTGACTATTACTTCTCTTTCAGCTCGTCAAGCATTCGGAGCTGTTCAACTTTGCGGAACTCCAGATAAGCCATACTACTTTCTCAAAGAAATTAGTTCCGATGGTAACACTCAAACTGTTGATGTCATGTTTCCCGCTATGCCTATATTTCTCTATACGAACCCTATTTTGTTAAAGTACTTGCTTGATCCTCTCTACGAGAACCAAGAAGCCGGTCACTTTCCTCAAGAATATTCAATCCATGATTTGGGTGCTAACTATCCTCGTGCGGTTGGACATCCAACTGGTGATGGAGGTAAGATTTTCCTTGGTATGTAACTATCAGATACTAATGATGAGTAGAACCTATGCCTCTTGAAGAATGTGGAAACATGATTATCATGACTCTTGCGTACTCTCAACATGCTTCCGATACAGCATATCTGACTCAACATTACCCACTACTCAAACAATGGACTACATTCCTCGTCGCTGAAGCTTTAATCCCAGCAAATCAACTTTCCACCGATGATTTCCAAGGCACTCTCGCAAATCAAACCAATCTTGCCCTCAAAGGTATCATCGCCATTGAAGCAATGTCAGTGATTGCAAATATAACTGGAAACTCCGCCGATGCATTGAATTACACAAATATTGCACACGATTACCTCACCCAATGGGAACAACTCGCCATTGTCCCAGCTACTGCATCTGTTCCAGCACATACCAAATTGGCCTATCAAGATAATACTGGACATGGTATTTTGTATAACCTTTACGCTGACACGCTTCTGAAGCTCAATTTTGTCCCAAAAAGAATCTACGATATGCAAAGCGAATACTACCCAACAATCGCTAATGCATATGGTGTTCAACTTGACTCCAGAAATGTTTGCACCAAATGTAAGTTTCATGCACATCTTCTTCTGCACTGCACTTTCTAATAATCTTTTCAAACAGCCGATTGGGAAATGTGGGCAGCAGCAATCGCATCTCCATCCACAAAATCTATGTTTATCTCTAAGCTCGCAACATGGATTGGTGTTACTCAAACTGACCGCGCCTTCACCGATCTCTACAATACTCAAACTGCAGAGTAAGTTATCACATTCATGCTCACTACTTTTGCCATGCAGAGTATACTAACACAATCACAGCTGGTGGTCAGGTCCCTTTATCGCTCGTCCAGTCGTTGGCGGTCATTTTGCTCTTCTTGCAATCGATGGCTCCCCAACAACAACACCTAAGAGAGAGATTGAATGCGAAGCCAAATGCAGTCTCACATGTGACGCCAAATGTGACACAGAAGATGGAAGCGTGGCAGTCAAATTTAAGGCATAGATGACGAGGCGTCTGTTACGATACATGGAATACGGCGGTTAGAGATTAATTATGGGGTTTTGGGGATATCTTCTTTGCACATTTGGTGAGAATTTTGGGACGTTTATTAGGCATTTACAACAGTTATTTTGGCTAGAGATACCACGTTTGATTTTCTTAGGGTTATGAGGGAGCTCGAATTATACACATATTTTAATTCGATTCAATTCAATTCGTTTCTGTCTTGTTGCCGAGAATTCATTGATTGAATGCATGCGGATACTTTATATTATTAGCATCGTCACACAACTCAACGATCAAGCACAACATCAACATTGCAGTCCGTTGAGGGAATACAGAGAGAGTACAATAAGAAAATAATTTCTCCTCATATATCACGACTGCTTTTATTTCATTTCATTTCGCATGTAATCATATTAAATTAACTATTCCTGCTCTTTCGATATCATGGATCATTCAAAAATAGTTCGGAGCATACTTGAGTAGTATCACTTGATATTCCAATTGTGTCAAATAGTAATTATATGTTTTTTTCTTTGTTTTGTTTTTTCAAATTCAGACCTCGGGACTTGTCAGACGATTGTATGATTGATTTGTGAACATTGATATAAAATCTAACATTGGTACTTGAATACTTCCATTTGCGAAAATGAAGATGTCGAATGTTGATGTCCGGCTTTTTCCTTCCCTACTTTTATTAAGTGTCAATTCTTTGTTCTTTTTCCACCTAGAAACCCCTAGATAAATTATTTTTATTTAGATTAGTGTAGATTGTTAAATTCGAAATATTATTTATATCTGGTTCCATACATTTCAAATTCAATTAATTTCTTGTGGCATTGGATTCTTTCCTTTGCAAAATAAGTAATCTTTGACCGACTTCGGACTAGTGATCTCTATTACTTTTTGGGGGGGGCTCAGTTAGCCTCATCGCTTCCCTGTAAATTTGAGGGTATCACCGATAATGACACATGTAAAATTCACCCGCAGAATAAGAGGTAAGCTTGATCATCGAATCTTAGATCTAAATTTCTTATAATATTCACTCACTAGCACTTATGATTCTAGTGGACATTTATATAAGTATATGAAAGAATACATCTATCTGTACTACTAATGTAGCAGGAACGTCATAGGGACATCTCCCGATACCTTACAATACTCAACGGCTTTTCCCTTCACGATACCTTGCACATAAAAAGGTCCAACCACCCGCCATCTATCTTCCGACTATGTCATAATTATGGGCATACGTGAAGCAAACAGCACGACAAGCACTTGATCTTTTGGTGCCGCTCGGGATCCGAGCCCAAATCGGCCATCAGCTGTGATGAAAAGACGTCGATTCGTAGTCGTTCATTTCAAACCGCGGATGTATCGCGTGTAAGCTTTGCTTTGAAGGAGAGCAGTCGTCTTTCTTTCGCCGTCGATTTCGGCTACACATAACGTGTTCACGAATGCTTCGAACGTTGGAGCTGGCTCGTGTTGAGCGACTACTGGTTCGGGATCGAAGTGAATACCAGCAAGAAGACCAAGACCGAGGTCCATTGCTTGAAGAGGTGGGAGTTTTACGTCGTCGCCCTCGTCTGTGGTAAGTTATTTGTCGATTACAGTCTTGCGAAACAGTTCATGTATGGCTTTGGTGCTTCCCAGGTCGCTTTTTCCGATCACTCGTCCTAGGATGAAGCCTTGAGCACTCATTGTGCTCCAGTCGTGTCCTTGGGGACTCAGATCAAAGGTGACGGATAGCTCGGGATAGCTGGTCACCATTCCTTCGCTAGTGTTGAATGTTGAGCGAAAATGATTTGGATCAACAGCGGGGTCTACATTGCGGAACAGCTGTGGCACCCATGAAGGAGGTTGACTGGACCGAGGGTGCTCGAGGAGATCTATGTAGCGGAAGAGCCACAAGTCTCCGCCTTCTTCAGCTGCAACCCGTGTGGCGTCCGCTAGCACCTCATTGATCGGCCGTTCGTAGGCTGGTATAATTTGAGCAGGAAATGGTTGTTTTTTGATATGCTATCGAATCACACCAAGTAAAGCGTACGCTTTATCATGATTTACTGTTGCATTGAAGGTCTGGAAGAAGCTAAACAAGTCTGCAAGCTTCTGCTTTTGGCCATTGTTCCAAGAGAGCCAGCCCTGCTTAAAATCGACAACCGATGACAAGTAGACGCATTTAACATACTAACTATCCTCCTGCTGTAAGTCGAACGGGGGGTAGTCTTCTTTGTGGTGCAGTCAAACTGCAGCGTGGAAAAGCTCCAAGACTGGTATGCTCTGGGTGCCGCAGCATACAACTCCTCCTTGTGGCGAAACAGCCTCTTTTATCATCCAACGCCGCCTGAACCATGAGCGCATGAAGGATCGTCGGACAGTCGCTATAGTAACAGAGGTACGATGGTCCGGCAGGAGCGTCGTTGAGTACTGGAATGTCTGAGCTTTGCCATAAAGCGCGTTGCGCAACTGTGGGCAGCCTTCGCTGCTCTGGCTAGATTGATTATAAATCAAGCACAGAGTAACAATTGCTAACTTCGTAAAACCATCCTCTTCTCCCAGCCCTGATAACAGTTCGTTTAGCTTTCGAATAAGTACTACCCATGATGGCGATCTGATGCTGCTTCTCCGGAATGTCTTTCTGATTGATACAGACGGCATCGATCCAAACAACTCTTGCAGAATTTTTATACCGGCCATCGCGGAGGACACTCTCAGCAGAAGTAGTGATGCAGCAGATTCTACTATCAATTTCTACATCTTGATCACCGGAGAGCAGGATCCAGACATAGAATAGCGCTTCGTGGTTTAAATCGCTTGAACTTCTTAGGTCGATGTGAACAAATTTAGCACGTATGATCGTGTCGTTATCGCTAGATAGTAAACAAAAGACTCTAATTGAAGACTTAGGAATGTCGAGCTTGTGATAAGTTGGTGATTGATAGTTAATTTTTTGGCGCTGCTTGAGGTGAATTAGCTCATGACAAGGCCGAAGTTGCCATATCGGATTTGTGCTAGAGGTGAGTACAAGTGATAAAGATGCGGTGATAATTTTAAGGCTTTAAGTGCCTGATACGCCGGCAGACTTACAGTCCATACCTGTATCCAACAATTTGAGTGATTCCCTCAAGTTCTGCCCACAGCCATGCTGTAGATTTGTTGCTGTATGATTTATACCACCTGATATAGATCCCGGTCTGATGGGAAGCTTTGAGGTCCCTTTGCTTGCCTTCTTTTATGAGGCAATCCAATCACAGAAACTTTTCCCTATCAGTAGGTAAATGTAATCAGTATCTTTGCCTGTTCGTGATAAATACGACGAATGTGGTTCACGGTGGAAATAGCGATCGAATTACGAAAGCTGAGTATAGTCTATCCTTAGAATCTACAACTATAGAATCAAGGGCCTGGTACTCGTAGAACACATATATTTACCAGCTACATACACAAAAGCGATCGCATAGCGAGAGGGTCTGTTCCTCGACAGAATTCGAACACTTTTTCAATTAATTATAGGAGTATCCCTATCATCTATGTTCCCCCAGGAGTACCTTTTTATATTCTTGAATATAGATTTTAAGCTAAGAGAACATTCTACTTTCTTTACATATCTTGACGGCTCACATGCTGTACTTCAAATCTCTGGATTAGATAGTATAGGATGACATATAGAACATATGAGACGACCGAATTTGACCATCTGTAACGACTATACATTCGTTTCCTTAGGGCCCCTCTACGCCATCTCCAGAAAAGAATTCGCCATCCTTGAATCTTTTTCAGGCATAAGTTGAACCAAGCAAAACTTTTCCATGCCATTCTAATTGTAATACGATAAGGCAGTTAGCAGTGAGGGATAAATGCTGAGACTAATGCACGTAAGACGACGAATCTGGACCTTGATTAGACCGATTTATAACGTTCTCCGAGCGGGGATGACTTCGTTTGCCCATGCGTCCGGAGCGTTTGGTGGGGTAACGTTGGCTTCACTAAATGTTGGCTTCCCAACTGTTGGTGAATTTTTGGTGTATGCTGATTGCTACCACCCACCGAAAGTCGAAAAACCAGGAGTTTTGCTTATTTATTTTGCTTCATGTCTCCTCTAAAGGTCTAACTCAAACACGTTACCATCAGCAGCTTTGTAGCTTCTCAAATAATTTGAAATGGCTTTCGCTCAGCTTTTAGGTACAGCAGTAATTTTGTCATTTATTTTGACCATTGCCGAAGCCACTCGTCGTCTTTATTTTCACCCCCTAGCTCATATTCCAGGACCCAAACTTGCAGCACTTACCTGGTGGTATGAATTTTACTTCGATGTTGTTCAGCCAGGACAATACGTCTTCAAGATACAAGAACTTCATAAACAATATGGTAAGATGAAAAAAAAAAACTGTGTATTGATCACTGCTGACCTCGGATTCACAAAAGGACCCATCGTCCGAATCACTCCAGATGAGCTCCATATACAGGATGTGGGTTTTCTAGATACTGTTTATGCTCCATCGACCTCGCCCAGAAACAAATATGAATATCAACTGCGAACTCTTAGAATTCCAGGAGGCGTCGGAACGACAGCTCGTTACGACCTTCACAAGAAGCGACGTGCTGCATTGAGCCCCTTTTTCAGCAAACGAAATGTTTTACACCTTGAACCATTGATCAACAAGAAGGTGGAACAACTCTGTCAGATGATTGATAAACATGCCAAAGAACAGTCTCCCGCCAATTTATCAGATTTGCTCTTTGCTTTTTCCAATGAGTACAGTTTGAATGAAATATACGTATTACAGGGCTAATATTTAGCAGTGTCGTCACAAACTTCTTATTCAACCATCAAGTAGATGTTCTATCAGATGAGACACAAGCCGCGGAGCTTCGCCGTAATAGCTATCAGCTGTTGATGGGCATCAATATAAATAAGCATCTACCTTGGATTCCGGATTTCTTGGAATCCCTTCCATTATCTATAAGCAAACCAATCATGCCACCGGGTCTGATAGATATGCATGCGCTTTTTGATGTGAGTTTCTGGCGGTGTTTAAATGCAACTTACTGTTACTGATTTGAGACGACAGAGAGTCCGCACCGAATTGACCGATATCATGAGCCCGAAGTCATCTGGAGTTAGCAGTGAGAAGTTTTTGGGCCCAACAAAGAAAGAATCTGTGTTCGCCTCAATACTTGACAGTGCTATTTTACCGCCAACTGAAAAGACTTTACTTCGTCTCCAGCAGGAAGGATCACTTTCGGTTTTGGCTGGAACAGAATCGCCTGCTCAAACGCTCAAAATAATCTTTTACCATCTGCTTACAAATCCAGCCATGATCACGAAGCTTCGGGCTGAACTTGATACTGCTCCAACACCTACCTCATGGGCAACACTTGAGCACCTCCCATATCTCTCAGCAGTTATTGAAGAAGGAAATCGTCTATCCTTCGGTGTCACAGCTAGAACGGCTCGTATTGCAGACGAGCAATTGACCTATACTCCTTCCTCGCATGTGAAATCGACAGTAAACAAAGGCAAATCTTACAAGATCCCTGCGGGTACACCTATTAGTATAACAACATTGAGCGCCCACACCGCCGAGACTGTGTTTCCAGATCCTTTTGTGTTTGATCCGGAGCGTTGGCTTGGTGATGAGGGTCGCGAACGTCGCAAGTATCAAATGGCGTTCAGTAAAGGTGGCCGCATCTGCATAGGCATCGAGCTTGCTCGCGCAGAACTATACCTTGTTACGGCTGCTTTGGTCACTAGGTTTGATATGAAGTTGTTTGAGACAGATGATAGCGATGTGGCTTTTCTTTACGACTACCAAGTCGCAATGCCGAAATTAGATTCGAAAGGGGTTCAAGTGATGGCAAAAACATTGACAAGAGTGTAAAGCTGTGGGGAGACATCAATGACATGTCTACGTACTCAGCTTTGAATGGTCAGGATTTCAATAGGGTTAAGGATATTGAATACTTGTAACTCAAACAGTAATACAGTAATTGTGTAAATTCATTAGACAATAGAATTCTTTTAGCTGTATAACATTCTTGAAAGATTTTTTTGAATGCTCTGGACTTTTCGGAGAATCATACTATAAATGAAACAATGAGATATACCATGAGACTATGGTATGAGAAACAGAAAGAGATGTTGTGTTGTTAGAAAGCGATATTTGGAAGACAATCAAACAACACATGAAGCTCTCATTTCTACCCTTTCATGTAATGTGTATCTCATTAATCCAAGGATCGTCAGCTAATTGCCTAGCAGATTTCCTATCTTCCGGTCGCCATTGAAGCATGCCACGCATCATATTCAAGAACATTTCCTTATTCCTAACCTGAAGTCGCAATTCTGATTTCTCTAATTCCATATCTTCCGCAATAGGCACCTCTGCTATCCATTTCCCTATAAAATTACAGTTTAGTTGAGCTTTTAACCAGACTCCAGTCTGAGTCACGCACCTTGTTCATCAAAGAACTCGGGAGTTCGAATTCCTCTTTCGAGAAAATCCAAAGGAGGAGGTCCCAGCATTCCAATAACCTCTGCTAGATGAGCACGGGTAGAATAGCCCTTCCCATCGCTATCTTGACCATTGAACATGTGTTTACCCTCAAATAGATCCCAAATCATTGCACCTACATTCCATATATCTATAGGATAACTCCAAGTAGCTTTTATCATGACCTCGGGTGCCTGTCAAGAAATTAGTGTATGTTTTGGAGTTGGGAATTGTTCGTAAGCTTGTGAAAAAGCAATTTGTTGGTATATAATCAGATTCGATTCATACTGACCCTATAAATTTGGGGTCCTGCACCATGATTCCTTTTCAAATCACCGCGAACTGCTGAGCCGAAATCACTCAAAACTGAATCACCAAAAACTCTTGGGACATCAAATCTTCGTGAAGCATATACAGTCACACCATCGATTATCTTGCGTGGTGAAGGATATTTCATCTCCGCCTCCGTGAAGGCATCAAGGATAGATTTGTCCTCGATTTCAGATAGAATATTATCTGCTTTTATATCTGAGATCTGATTAACATTTCCAATGTTTTGAACCCGATCAAATGCGAAAACAAGTTTTCCGTACCGGTATGAACAAGTCGGCATTCAGTATGTAAATAGTCCAAAGCTAAAAACAACTGTTTCAGTGCACCTTTTAGGATTTTTTCTGTGAAACAATGGTTTGGAAGACGGTATCTGAGATCTCTGAAGCTCTCCCACATTGGTTTTTGGACAAGACATGCATGACCACCGCCTGCACGGGGTATTGTAAATATCTCCAGGGCTGTTCTTATGTGTGGATATCCAGGATGGGAATTGTTGCCTGTACTTAGTTGTTGATAGTTCTCAAACTCTTTCTGTGGGTCTCCGTCACGAGTATATACTTTCAAAGAGACGTATTCATGAGCTCTAGGTTTTTAGTAAATGCATGTATATATAATGCGAAACACATACAGGAGGTTGCGCGCCAACCAAACAGTAGACATTACGCCATATCCAAGCTTCCCAACGACTTGGTATTTAGATAGTAACACATCTCCAATATTGACAGGATAATATAGTCCTCTTTTGAACCCCTCAATTTGTTCCTCATCGAGTGGTTGAGCGTCACTGATCAATTCATACCCCGTTCTAGGGAAGCGCAATGGCGGGGATGGCGTTCTCTTAGTAGCTGCTCTTGCCCATTTCAAAATCGATGCCATTGTTGTGCATGCGTATTCTCGTCTTACGATAATGGATTGCGGGCTACATTGGTATTTGGAAGTATCGCTTGTGATGCGACACGTGATAATGATAGGAATGTAAGTGCAAGATTTAATGACCAATGAGAATCCGCGTATTCATTTCTCAACCCCACCCTAAGATATTTGTATAGAAGCTTTCGCCATCCTCAACATTCATTCTTGCCACGCAAGGTACCCTCATCATCGTCAAAGTCCTTCCTGGTCAATAACTCTCCACTCAAGATCCTACCCATGTGTGAATTCTCAAAATTCTGCCCTTTTCGCCTCAACGCAAATACTTTGTGTAGGAAATCAACAGGACTCTCCTTGAAAGAACAAACTTCCTTCATAACGGGATCAAACGATGCACGACTTGATACAGGGACAAAATTGTCAGGACCAATTTCGACATCATCTCGA
Organism: Botrytis medusae; assembly: GCA_019395255.1. Classification (NCBI taxonomy): domain Eukaryota; kingdom Fungi; phylum Ascomycota; class Leotiomycetes; order Helotiales; family Sclerotiniaceae; genus Botrytis; species Botrytis medusae. Next base: position 576,930 of record JAHXJL010000025.1, read on the forward strand.
GGTGGATAATGACAAAGCCCAAGAAATTGGCAGAGGCGAATATATTCATCGTAGCTTCGAAGATATAACTGTCCAGCAAAAAGATTCAAAAGCATGATAGTCCGTGGACGAATTGATGGCAGCTTCGAAGTTGTTGGGATTTTGTGAATATCAAGGCTCTCGAATGTCTTTGAAGAGAGGCTTAAGCGTGGAGAATAGATGCTCAGAACGACTTTCTTGTTTTGTTCAATGACAGAGCGTAATACTTGAACTTCGAAAGGACTAAAGACTACGCAGACAGACGTGCCATTCTTCTCCTCAGATGTAACGACCCAGTTGACTGGACGCAGAAATGAATCCATTTTGCCAAAGCTGCGCACAGTTTGTGCAAAGTCACGAGTGACCCAAAGATCTCTGGGCCACTTGGATATATCGAACAATCCTTTTGCAGACGTATTCTTGAAAATATCAAAAGCAGGCAGAAATCCACTCCGAGCGCTATGGACCATAACGCCTGTCGTGGCCAGATTTATGACATCGCCATGCAAATTATGTTTTGAAGCTGGTATACTTTGGGCATGCTCACGCTGTATCTCCAATTCTTTCTCTGGCTGTAGTTCACGCTCTTGCTCTTCGTACAAACTGGCACCTGCAAAAGAATTAAAACCAAACTGGGCACATTTGTTCCGAATAGCGATAAGCTCGGCGGAGTATTTCATGTTTGTGTCAAGAGCTGTCTCGGCCAGCCAACGCCCGTTATCTTTGTCTTTGCCGATTCCGTACCTTTCTTCCAGGCTTTGCACTTCGTCTTCTTGAACAGATACAGGCACAATACCAGGATTTGCGTCTAGAGCCTCAAGTCGCTCATAATGACGCTTTCCTTGAATCGCCCATGGCACAACAGACTTTCGAACTTGGTCTAATGTATTTCTTATACACCACAAAAGAACGTGCTTGACATCGATTTGGTCAGGCTGGGTCAGATTCGTGCAGTGTATTATTTTTCGTTTGATATCTTTTGGCGCACAAAATAATACTGACTGGCCCTTTCCCAACTTTCTCATGCGCATACATGCTGTCATATAGATGTCAGTTGTAGTTTTATATGTATAATCTAATGCTTCTTACCTTGTACGAGACGATCCTTGTTCAAATCTGGTCCAAGTGTAACAATGGCCCGATAATTCACTGGCAGTTTTAAGTCTGTTCCACGTGTATGAGATTCATCAAGATAAATCACACATCGGTCCATCTGTTTGGCGAATGGCGAGATAGTGAGGGGTTCGGTCACTCCATCACGGTTCAGAACGCAAAGCTCATCCGAAGAATCAAAGAATACTGCCGCATGTACCTCATTAATTGGAAGTTGTGCTAACCATCTACTGGCAACCTCTTCATTCCTTAGCTCCAAGACCTGTGCTCCAACATCAAGTATTACCCTAATTTTAGGTTTCGACGTTACTGCAAGCTTTAGGAGGATTTCGGCATTGAAATCCTCACCCTTGTTCGTGGAATCGAATTCGTTTTCAGACTGCAATAAGCATGCGAGTACTTCTGCATTTGTTGAGAATTGATCTGCTAGATCTCGTTGCTGTATAGAGAGCGGGAGAACATATTTGCTGTCATTTGTTCCGCTGAAGCCAGTAAGCGGGTGTTTTTTAGTCCGAGCAATATCCCAGCCCGATGAAGAAAGTTTCTTGGGAAATTCCTTCATTTCTTTTGGAAAAACAAGGTGATTGAGATAAAAATCTATCATCTCTTTGGAACGTCTTAGATTTGCGTATACATGTTGAGAAAATTGCTGTATGTTATTGAGATTGACGCCACTTAATTTCTTGAATTCAGTTTCAACATTGGGGCAATTTCTGGTCCACTTCTCATATTCACCTTGCTTGTTGTCCGATTTGAAGAGCTCTCTGAAGCATTTTATTGCTTGGCTTTCGGAAAGCCCTTCGTAATAGTACGAGAGACAAGTCAATATGATAGTTGTCTCTGGATGACTAAACTCTGCTGCGGCTGCAGGAACATCTTTTCCATGATATGGGACTGCCAGTGATGATCGATTCAAATCCAAACCATAATTCACCCTAAATCTCTTTTGAGAAAATGCGAAATGTAGTACTCCGTGTGCAAAGAGACCTCGAAGGAGTAGAAGACCCATTTTCGTGGAGTCGGCGTCAAATACCGGATGCTGAAGGATCGCTTTTTCATCCATATTGGAATCTGTGATAAACTGATATAAGAGATCTCGATTGCTCTTGGTTAAATGAAATAATGGTAGTCCAGGGAGTCCTCCATCGCAGATAGATTGTGCCACCCTTTCAAGAAGTACATCACCGAGTGCCGGTTGTAGAATCCTGAACCTCGCAAAGGTACCATCATCATCCGCCAAATTCTCTATTTCGAAATCATCTTTATTTCGATCAAGTTTCTTAATGCAAGAAGTCAATATCAATAATATCCGTTGAATTAAAATCCAACGATTAGGAGCAAAGTCGATAGACAACTGTCTGCCAAGAGTGTAAATCAATTCAAAGTGCACCTTCAATATTTCGTCACTCTCATCCAGGATATCCCGGCAATTTTTGAGTAGCCAGTCTTGAGTGCTATTGATTACCTTACCAACAATCTTTGCATCTTGATTTCCAGAAAGTACCATCTCAAGGCCCATCAACTCAAAAGACAGTAAATGCTCTGGATGCACTAAAAGCACACCACCACACATCATGCAAGTCTCGTAAATTTCTCTTAGCTGCTTTGCCTCTTCAGCATTTATTTGTAGGGCACGTGAGATTGGGACAAAAAATACACGGCGATTGATCATATTACCAAGCTTTCTCACTAACAGTTCTCTCATCTGTCTAGACAGCGCTCTCAGAACTACGACACGACATAACTTTGTCTTGTCTGCCAGAGCCGATGCCACAATTGGAACAATGACTGAAGATTTTCCAAGACCCATATTCAATTGCATGACAGAGTTTGCGCCTGATGATGGGTCAATCATTTCACTACTGATTTCAGCCTGATCTTTGCGAATCAGAATTTCGTTCTCCAATTCAAGAAGTAGCCAGTCCGGATTCAACAACGGGTCCCACCCTTGATGTCCCGGATTTGAAATTTCCATGAGAAGCTCTGCTTTATTGCTATAACAAGCTACCAGGCGCTTCAAACGTTGCAAGGTAGTTACAGCCAGGCCAAAATACACAATTGCCTGTTTCCACTGTTGCGAGAGCTTTATGGGATGAGAACTTGCAATAAGAGCAAGAATTGTGGTTCGAGATAGATGTGGAACCATTGTCGTGTTTTCTATAGCTCCGAACACACTTATAGAAGTTAACAATTGCTCTTTAATTTTGAGGTACATGTTGTCTGTCAGTGCCTGAATTTTTTCCAAACAAACTGAGAAATCGTAAGCTGATATTATGGGATCTAGTTCAAGATATGGTATCTCATTTAAAGCATCGAGACTTTTTTGTAAGTGACTGCTGTATCGAGTCTCAAAGGCCCCAGAAGTGTGCCGAGAAAGTTCCACTAAGAGCTCCGCGACCTTCGTATGATTCTTATCATTTCCTGGAGATCTGGAAATTTTGATCAGAGGTAAATTGGAATGGAACAGTCCATTTACATTGAAGAAAGTTGGCGGTTCATTTTGGAGGAGATCCGTAATTGCAATATAAGCTAATCTCGGATTATATCTATTGGTAGGTTTCGCATAATCTGTCCATCGCTGAGTATTGGTACACTTGATTGAGTTTGACTTCTTGAGAGCTGATTCCACGAGCAAGATGTATTCCTTGAATTTGTTATTTCTGAACCAAGACGAAAATTTTGGTTTAGCTTGAACAGTCGCAGTTTTTATATCAATGTGTGCTTGGCAATTGTTATCCGTGAATGCGATAGGTTTTTCAGTTGGCCATTGCAGCAAAAAATACCTAAGGGCTGTTTCAACAGCACGTTCAGTTTGGTCAATATAAGTCTGCTGTCTTCGACTATCAACGTCCCATTCAGTCTCGGCTCCTTTCTTGACAAGTTTTCTTGTAGGTGTTCTCTTTTGGTGGTATATTTGAGCGCCGATGAGAGCTTTAAGTTGATTTTTGTCAGGCTCGTACCCTTCGCAAAGATGGAAAATCTGATACTGAGGAATCTTAATGCGATCGAAGGTTGTTATTGTGGCAAATGCTAAAAATGTATGGACAAGCGAATGTTCGACTTTTTTCGAGAAGATCAGCGTGGACAAGAATATCATGATTTTGTACTTATCCCGAGTCTCAACACTGGCTGATAGCTGCTGATAAAGTGCACACCAATTTTCAGACAAGAAAGACTGGGGTGTATCTAACCACTTTGGATCATATCCAATGACATTTTGTGTGATTACGCCAGATCCAATAATGGGAGTTGACAAAGAATTCATGATTTTCAATAAACCCGTGTTGACTTTCAAGTTCTGTGACCACGAACATGCCAATGCTGCAATTCTGTATATGTCGGCACGTCGACTTGCATCACAGTGTCCGTCACGAGAATCGTATTCTTTATCTTTGATGGTAGTAAAATCTTCTGCCCCAAAGCCATCGACACGATTAACAGCATTCCTAATGATTGCCGCAGAAATCAGAATAGGATTGCTACGATTGTTTGATTCGGGAATCTGGTGCTTCTTATCAGACCCAATTTGAAATGGCACGAGTTTCTTGGCATATGTGAAGATGAGGTCGACTTGCTTGCGGAATCGTTCATGTTGAGATAAAATTGGGAGGTCTTTCCACGAAATCATCTGCATAGATTTCTTATGTGCCGGATAGTATGTAACTTGTGGTGATAAATCTCTCAACTTTAGTAACAACCCTATCTCGCTAGAGGAAAGCGTGAAAAATGACCAAACAGATGAGGAACTTAATCCATTCAGCGCCTCTTCCGTGCCAGTTTTGCCTGTGAGAGCGTCTGGTATAACATCCGAGGTTATGGCATGAAGATATAATCTAAATAAACAAGTTTTCAGGCTTCCATTATCAATCAGACGGCCAAGTTGAGGGTCGATTCGATAGTCGTGATAAGAGCAGGAGCTCGTGGACATTGTATCGATGTTCACTTGAACATAGTCATATTGCCGCCTGAATGAAATCTCACCGTCTGGAACAATCACAATTCGCGTTGCATTGTCATTGCTGCACAAAAAAATTTTGTTATGCAAGCCAGTGAATGTACCAATATCTTGATTTTTATCCACAGACATTTCTCGAAATTGCTTCGAAAAAAGCCTCCAATCTCCCACGGTAACGGAAAAGTCAAGGTTAAAACGGGGGAGGCGTAACTCCACAATTTTATCGTGCTGATTCAGAATCATGTCAATATGGCTTAAAGTATCCAAATTTCCAAGGACCTGTGATATAGCATAGGCTGTTGGGCTTCGGACGTCGATGGATATCATTGAGCCGTTGGTTAATTGAAACCCTTGCTCTGAAGAATGTTTAATTTGCCATTCAATCGTCGAGGAATTCCATGGCATATCTACTGGCCTCAATTGTATAACACCGGTTTCATCATTTCGCATGAAAACAAAATTTTCTGTGAACGAATGTTGGAAGTCGTTTGTGAGAATATGCTTGGGAATAACCTCAAAGCATTCATCCCCCTTGCGAGTTCGAACCACTAATTCATTGCCGAGTATCTTGAAATGAATCTAAAAAAGTTAGTATGTGTTTCGGGTTCAGATATCGAACCATTAATCCTACTTGTTGCCCGCATATATCTTTACTAGTCTCAAAAGCCATGCCGAGCATTGTTGATGGGACAACATCCAACATTTTCTGTGTACATAACATTAGCTTCAGGGGATTACATACTAAGATGTACACTGACCCGTCCGAAGAGTCGTTGATATGTGGCATGGGATTCATAAGCACGAGGGAGACGAGCAAGTGGAGATCCATTGATGAGCAATTCTCCGTCTAGAATGTTCAATTCAACAAATAGTGATTCTTGGCCATTAACTGCTGCTGTTTTCGTTCTTAGCCATCTTTTATTTGGCAGACCAAGTGTTATCCAAGGACAGCCAGGTCTGTAACCCGACCAGAGATTTCGAATAGTCATGTCAATACCGGAGGTATCATTAATTATCATGCCACGCAAAAAAGGTTCGGCGGAATGATTCACTCTATCAAAGCGTCTCAAGGCAAATTGAATCATACTGCAAAGGCCAGTATTCAAGGCAGGACGTCGATCGTGAACTGTGATCAAGCTCTCGATAAAAATGGTTTGAGTTTCGATGGAGCTGAGCATAATTTCAAAATGATTGATTTCGACATCGAATGAACCATGACACGCCAATGCTAATTCAAGGGCTCGAATGTTTAGTGATGCAAGCTCATCTTCCTCTTGGCAATCATGGAGTATGCGAACAACATCTCTAGTCCACGCAATTGTGATAACCTGAATCCGTAAGAGTAGATGAAGACAACTCTTGTGTACTTTGTCCTTAGGTGAGACACAAAGCAACCGAGTACTTAGCATGATTACCACGCGAACAGTTTTTACATTCTGCCAATTAGACTCTACACTTGAGACTATTGCCCATAAAGCCTGTAAAAGAACCATTCCAAAAACTTCGTCCTCAAGGTCTTGGTGTGAATCTCGACATGCTAGCTTACAAGCTGCGGGACCGGCCTGCCATGCGGTCTGCGTCAATACTTGGAAAACTTCATCAGAGTTTAAGTCAAGTAAACGTGCTTCACTCTCTCGCAGAATATTAAGCCATTGGAGATAACGCCCACATCTAAGAGATGCAAATTGATAGAACTCGTGCAAAGTCAATGCGGAGGGGCAGTTTGTTTGATTTGCAAGAGTGTCATTTGTAGTAGACTCAGTGCCCTCTAGAAAGACTTCTAGCTTCACGAAATCTGGAGCGAATCTCATGGTGCATAACTTTTGGATACCCAGATTTGCACAAAAATCTCCCGTGACTGGTACTTGGTAAGATCCGCCATTATCTACAACAGTGTAGTTCAATCCAGTTGGCTTCAGAATGTTTTCAACTGTAGCCTGAAAGACGAACTTGTTCTTGTAGTGGGAAACAATGAATGGCTTCGTACGGGACCCTAAGCGAATCCTCCCTAGGGGTTTCTGAACATACCGTTCCAAAGCAGTTTTGCTGAAATTATAATATTCGATGTCCCGAGAAATTGTTGATTTTGGTGAAAGTATGTCCACTAGAAGGCTGTACGTGCTATCACGCCAAGCTGAAAAGACTACAGGCACGTCAAGCTCAAATATTATCGATTTTGCCTCTAAATCATTTTCTGGTAGAGGGCATTCAAAAACGTTTATTGTAACTTGATGAGCCTTAGCTTTTGCAATGCATTTTGGACAATAACTCGCGTGAACATCAACTTCACGACGCTGGAGACCTTGACCGCGAATAATCTTCTCCATCCTGCACGCGGTCCATTGATCACTTTCTTTCCAGGAATTAAACTGTCGAATCTTTTCCTCTAGCTCGAGCAATTTTTCATAGGATTCAGAGCGAGTGTCAGATTTAATCCGCTCTAGTAAACTCTGGTGCTGGGACGATTGATCGAAGTAGCGAACAGGAAAACTATTTGCAGTGTTCGTTTTGGAGAAGAGACATGGCATGTTGGCGGATGATGCAGCATTTCTATTAGTAATATATTGTTCGATGGATGCTAATCTTAGCATTTCTGGCTTGGTAGGTAACAATAGAGGAGCGAACAAGTCTGATCTAAATCTGCATTTATAATCTTTTACAAGTGGTTCTTGTAAAGTTGTAGATTTGTCTAATGCGACCCATAAATCCAGCAAAGTTAAGATTCTTACGGACTGATCTTCGGGAATCCCTTGATATGCTCTATCAGAGACTTTCTGGTAGGTAGCCATGAGCTTTGCCAGAGCGATACAAGATGACTCATCCATTTGGTGTGTACTCAACCAACTAGCTAGATGATCTCGAACCCACAGTTCGATGTCTGCCAAATGCAGGCGAGTTACATCTCCATTTTTGAAGCTTGAGGACTCGGGATTCATACACGGGAGTTTTGTATTCGATTGGACTATTCGAGAGTGACAATGAGGTTCAGCAAATGCGCTTTTTAATTTTGATTGATTTCGCATCGATAGACCGCCAAGGTAAGGTCGTAGACAGTTCATACTAAGCACTGTGTCGTCTATCAGGTTGAGTGCAGCGATATTAGGGTATGTTGGGTATGACAGCATTGGCACATTGTTCTTCAAGTAGGATGAGACTTTGGACAATACCGCCTGTATCTGCTGCTGCAACCCACGGCTAACCAAATTTTCGAGTTTGACTAAGCGCCGTTGTATCTTCATCGACATTATGAACAACATTTCTCTAGCCATGGGTAGCGCTAGTGCGCGTCTCAGAATCTGGCACATGAAAAAGATCATAAACGTTTTGTATTGGTGGTGTGATGGATCATTACAATTTCTTTTCATAAGTCCAGTCTGAAGGCAGACTCGGATAAAGAGCCAAAGGGGCGAACGACGCCAGGGATCAAGACAATCCTTCCACTGAACGACATCACGGGTTCTCTTTTGAATGCGGTGGACATCAATACGACGACCGACGGCATGCAGAGATTCCGCAAGCATGCTGGTTATGAGGGATGGGTCGACAGTGTCTCGATTCTCAATGTCAGATACGTTTGCTTTACGAGTTTTTGCTCGGACTATGTTTGGCGTCTTTCGCGAGAGTTCTTCAATGCATTGAGATAGAGCTTCCTGGAATGATTCTTCGTGAATGCGGTCCTGATGAATGGCTATTGCGGGACCCGGGAAGTATCTCCGTAATCGACCGGCAGTCGCCATGACATCGTCATTCCTGGGTGATAACTCAAACATCTCGAATGAATACTCTGTTGAGAGTCGTCGAATTGTCATTCCTGCATTTTGCGCCTCAACGTGGAAAGCGCAAACACCTGTATAATCGGCATGATCAGTAAGGATTTTCGGGGGAATAAAGATCTGTACCTTCAGTTTCCATTGTTTTCAAACCTTTGATAATGTTTGAAAATGGTGTGGCAGTAGCAGATGGATCAAGAACCAGGCCCTTTATCACCCCAATCATTCTTTTGACTGGTGGTCTTTGACGACTTGGTAGGTAATCATGAAAGTTTTGAAGCTCCTGTTGACATAGTTGCGTAAGTACAACATCATATTTCTCTCGCTCATCCTCCTTGTCGGGCAATTTTGGGGGAAGGAACACATGATTAAAGATGTATCCCAGTGCTAAGTTAGAAATCATTGTGAGATTACGTCCTTTTAGGATGGCAGGTTGAGGAAACAGCTAAAAAAAATTAGGCCTCGGTGATGTGCTGTCAAGTTCCAAGAAACGATCAGATTCTAGCTTCAATCCTTCGGAAAGCAGTTGCGAATAAACGACCATCCGTCTTTACGGATTCTTAGATTCGCTTGAAGATCTATGTCGATGTTCCCAGGTTGCGGTGCGTTCCCGATGTCGTCTTGCTGCAATCGAGAACTGTCTGCTGGTGAAGTATGAACTTGAGAATTATGAGCTTGATAGTGAATGATAGGCAAGTAGCTCTCATGCAGTCGCAATCATACGATGAATAATTGATAAAAGAGGAAGTTTGAAGGTTGTTTATTGCTAAAGAAGCAAATTTCGGACGTACAAACGCACAAAATGAAGTGATCAACAAGAGTAAAATAAAATCGATCTCTCCTCTCATCACCTTTGTTTTTGCCGCTGGAAAGGTCGGTGGCCGAGTTACCTTTTCATCTCTATTCTCATCCTAGTCTGCTCATAGCCTACGGAGAAGCGTCATCCCTATGATGGATGCGACCGTCAGTATTCATTGGACTTGGACGCCCGTGAAAAGCGATCCTTTCAATGCAGACCACCTGTTTCCAACTTCTTTTTTCGATACTTGTCGAATCAAATGATGGGTCTTGCATTTTGATAGGATACCGAAAGAAAAACAACATGGGGAGGCCATATTGATTCGTCCTGTTGGTGGGGTTGAGGTTACATTTGTTGTTATAAAAGTGAGGCTTCATTTGGAGTGAGTATTTGCATCAGTGAAGTTACATTTTAGTGAGGGGTTGTGCGCCAATTCCACCAATTTCTTAGCAAACACGGCTAGTAAGTTAGTAAGCTCAAAATGATCGGCACGGACCAGGATCTTCTTTCCTGTCTCAAACCTATCAAGGAAGCTAAAAATGTATTTCGATAATCAACCTTGCTCAAGCCTGGATACTTGACAACCCGAATCTCCTGAGCTTGGAAATCTTGTAATACTTTTCAACATCGAGTCCAACTTCGAAAACCAAACAGCCTACCCATGCTACTTCGAGATCGATCCAATCGATTCGACATGAATCCTGAAAGGAAAAAAGTGCAAACAATAAGGTTGTGGGGTTGAGAAACACAAACGAACATGTCAACTACAACTCGGCCGCGAGTATCTTGTGAATCGTATCGATACAACTCCTGGAATCAGAGGCTTACAGAAGCTTACACTTGATCATTGCACAGAAAGTGGTTCACATGGCAGAGAATATCGAGAATGAAATACCATATTCTAATGATCAATAGTGGGAAGAAACTGTGGTAAAACATTCCTTTAACTTCAAGCCTCGAAGGGATATGAAAAGGCAACCTTTACTTAGAGGCTGAAACGTCATAATTGGTTATACATTCACATCAAAGACACGGGAAGTGCACGCGAGAGTGGCTCGGCCGGAATGTACTTTTTGAAGGTAACATTCCGTTAGCTTTACGCGTAGCGGCAGGAAGGTTACCATGATTGGTCTTGCTATAATAATCATACAAGAGGGTATCACTTGGTGAGAATTTAAACCCAAAGCATTCTGGGTTCAAAAAGACGCGATAGCTCTTCGGAACTCCATATGTATGTTCACAATAGTTGAGAGCAAATGGCATCCGCAGTGCATTCGTGGACGCGGTAGAGGTCAAGTAGCTTGGCAGCGAGGTCTCATATTCAAGCCTCTACATTCTTCATATTCTTTGATATGCACAACACGATTTACAAGTATAAGTCTTTCTCATACTCTCATTCCCTTTATTTGTACACGCATTTTTCCTTTCTCTTTTTCCAACTAACAGCATTATTTTCAATATGAGGATTGTAAACTTGTTGATCTTTCTGACCTCTGTCAGAGGTATTTTGGGTGGTATCTGCACTCAGGATCAATGTGCCGATGCTATTACAGCAATTGGTGAAATCAACGTCGGTCTTCAAAGTCGTTCATTAGATTGCGCCAAATTCATAGCGACTACTGTCACTCCCAATGCTTCGTCCGTCATTTCTATTTCTTTTTCATATTCTTGGCTAATTTGCATAGGATTGCTTTGATCACTACGAGTGCCAACATGGAGGATTATCCCTATGTTCCTTCTCAAACAACTGCAGATCATGGTACAATTCCTACTTACGCATCATATTGTACTGATGCCTCTAAGTATTCCTCCGCTTGTAATTGTGCGGGGATGACACCATCAGCATTTGTCGCTCCAACTCCAACTACCTACCTTTACGATAAACTACCCCTGTGCGCTAATCCGGCTACGTGTGCAAAAGGATATAGTAATTCTGCTTGTGGAGGTGGCGCTGGTATCTGTATTCCTGGTGGTGGAAATGATGATTCTGGTTTCTGTGTCGCTGCAGGAGTGAGTATAAGCTATTTAATACTTCTTCTGTTTTTGACACCTCCTTTTGTTTCCCTATCTCAATCCTGGCTTTTGTCTTCCGTCTATGTATTCTCTTTGCTCCCCAGTACCTCATTGATACCTTACTTTTATGAATTTTTTTCGATATCTGTTCCAAATGAGCAATACTAATTCCCCGATCTTGCAGAGTTGCGGAATCACCTGTGAAAATAATTCAGATTGTACAACTGGCATCTGTCTCAGGGATGTTTGTTGTGGTTCTACCTGTTATAATCCTTCGGTTCAATTCGTCACGACATGGCCTCCTACTCCCAACAAACTTATCAAGAAAGACTTAAGTAGTTTTAAGAATCTCTTCAGCAAGTTCAATCAGGCAAAATCGAAATTATTCGGCTCGTCGAGGAACAAAATCTTGGGTACTCACCTGCCTGAAAACCCTCAGCCTACGAACTTCTTCAAAGGTGGATTTTGAGATGACATTGTTTGGATTGCTGTGATATCGAAAGCTAGCCATGTTGGAGTAGATGAGACTTAGGTTACTATGGCATATGTATCCCTTTCTGTTGCAGTTATTGGTAGGAAGTGAAAGTGTTTGATCAGTTTTTTGCGTTGAAGTACATGACATATATCAATGCGTCGTCGTTCCCTTCTTTTTACCAGAATTTTTCTATCTAGATTATAAGAAAATATGGAATGGGTATCTTTACACGGATGTCAAAATTTGCTAGCAATCTAGACTCTATATTTTGTCGAAACACTTGATTACAATACTGAAATAACATCAGACGACTGCCTCATCTCACTGTTGAAACCCCACGTTTTACGTAGTTTATTATTGAGTACAGCTCGTGTACAATGATTTATTGCCATGATGACGATTGCTGACACAATTTAGTGTCCGAAAAGTTCCCGAGTTTGGGGGCGGAAGTGCAGATATAAATACCATGCCACTACGCGTCAAAATCTGACATCCCATCCAACCTCCCCATATAGCAATCATACCCCTCATTCCACAATCCATCCAACTCCCATACATCACTTCATCTCCTCCATCTCCACAAACTCCAGTATCTTTTTGTTTTTTTTGTTTTTCAATAAAAAAATGACAACCTTCATCGGTTTCCTGTCCTCTCCCCTCTCTCCCACAATAAACCACACCGTGCCCTACATCCTCACCAACTGGACACTCTCCTACCTCGTCCTTGCCTCACGCCATTGGAAACAATACTACGGATTCGACCATAATGAATCACCCCGTTATGATATCCAGGAATATGGGGAGCGCATGGTGAAAGAAGGGAAATTGTCAAAGAGACAATTGGATAGGATTAAGAGGGTGCAAAGCGCGTCGAGTAATAGTATTGAGCATTTTGCATTCTTTTTGGGGTGTATTGTGAGTTTTTTTGTTTTTGTTCTTTGGATTTTTGGTTGTTTGAGAGGTAGAGGAGGGGGAGGGGAGAGAACAGAACAGAACAGAACTAATCAAAACAGCTCCTCGCGCAACAAGCAGGACTTCCCGTCCAAACCATCAATCAATTCGGATTATCTTATAATCTTGCGAGAATCGGATACGGATTCGCGTATACGTTTATGGAAACGAGGAATACGAGTGTATTGAGGACGGTTTTTTGGTGGTGGGGGAATATTAGTTGTATTGGTGTTTTGTTGAAGGCGGGGAGGGCGCTTAATGAAGGGGTTTGAAGGGGGTTGTGTGGGAAGGGGAGAGAGGGGGGAGAGAGGGAGATGCCTGACGCTTGAGATGTACCGGAGTTCCGCTCTCTCTTAGTGGAATTAACCCCCCTCTAGTTTGAGATTATATCTTTGAAGTAGAAACTTTCTTGATCCAGTTGTTGATACTCAATAGATGTAATCTGTATAATACTCAAATGATACGTATACATGTCCCTTTCATACGCTCATATCCATTTTTCTCTCTTTGTCATCATACAGATCTATGCTAAATTTATCGTTCAGATCAACTCTCCATTTCCGCTCATTAATTCGCATTGGGTTGTATGAATTCCCGGGCATTGCTAGCAGGAATATTGTGTTCGCAAGGGAACATTTCAACTTTTTTCTACAACTACTCAGTACAGGCAAGATCTGATACTATGTGCCTCAAAGTGATCCGGGGTGATATTTTAGAATCGGCGCTGATATTAAGGAACAAGTTACGGGAGCTGCTTACAGCCGGTGGTGCTGCATAGCAAGAAAGCTGACTGAATTGCTGGAGTATGGCTCTGTAATCTAAAGACAAGACTGATGAACGCTTGATGGACGTGGCTCCCATACCGTCATACTTTTTCATACCTGTTTTACTGGGCTCTAGTTGTTTATGAAGGTCAGCAACTGCAATTTCATCTCGCCCATCACTGTCTTGGCCAGAAGACACAGGCAGAGTATGAATGAGAGGCCCCGTTGACAAAGTTATCGGGAAAACCTTCCGATTTCGAGTTGAATTTAATCGGTCTGGTCTGCTGTTGAGATGTGTTGAGCTATGTCTCAACTTTCGTATAGCTTGACTAAAAGTAATGATGTCAATCGAAGATGATCATTTTGACTTGTAATTCATTCTATTCTGAAGCAAGAGGTTGAATCCACTTTACGAAGGCAGGAAGGGGGGAGCACTGGGAAGCTCGAATGTGGAGCAGAGATTGAGGAATAATATTATGACCTGGGTAAAATTCTTTCCCTGAAATGCAGATGTGGATTTTGAGGGGGATGGTTCACACTAAATTGACAGAAAAGCTTGTCAAGTGTAGTACATCACGCTTAAAGCAGTTTCACTGATCTACAAGTTATATAGTTGGGGAATACCAACAAACCGTACTCGTAGGAAGTAGGCTAAAGCAAAGGGCTTGTATCTCAACAGGCGTGTCTCGATGATCCTCGGTAGCTGGTTAATGTCCAGAAGTTCAGATGCCATGATTGAATATACTTTGCTGCCTTTTTTGCGAGGCTCAAATTTAAAGAGGTGGCGTGAACATTAAATATGTGAGTGCAAATACCAATTCAAAAATATCAGTAGTAGAATACGACGTAGTGAAGTGGAAGAGAGCGCTTCTGGTAACCAGAAGAATAGGTTGAACGAAGCTGTTAAATAAACACCTAATATCCATCTCTCGACTAGTTTAAAAACATCAATCTGGTAGTGACAGCACACCGCACACCAAAATTGACTGGAGTTGTAATATGTTCTTTCATATAGCGCATGCTAATCAAGGTACCTTCCTAGCCAGAAAGGTATAGCGCAAATTGAACTCCCTGCACATTCAGATCTGCGACGACTTGGCTCTATCCACACTTTTTACTATCATGGTCAACGGCGGAGTCTTGAAAGCTCAATTCACTCCAACTTTACTCACAAGACGGAGACTTCAATATTCCAGTGCTTCAACGAAATCTTGTGTTGGTAATGGTGGCTTACAGCTTTCATCTAACTTTAAAAGGCTAGCGTCCTTATTGAGCCACTAGGTTGAGAACCTCATTGTCGCACTACCATACAAATGCGCAGTGATCAGAATGTGAAGTCATTTATAAAGATTGGTCAAAGGCCAGTGGTAATTTAATGGTAAAAATTGAATTAGATTAATTGTCTTGTCTCGACATCTGATAAAGGAGACATTAGAATATTATGGTAACTATGTACAAACCACAAGGGGGCTAATTATAATTCTACAGCGGTTTTTCCGAACATGCCTTCGTCAAACTATGCTTTCCAGTGCGAATATCTTCCGCCGGAATCAGATGAACCAATTCCATTGGCAGCCTTTTTGATCCAAGCTTCAACGACCTTGAAGTATTCTTTGTTATTCTTCTCCAAGAATCCGAAATGAGCATTGCCATAAACACCAGCATCAGCCATCTTGATCCAATCGGTCTTTACACCAACTTGATTGAGGTATTGAATGACACAATGTTCGTAAGTGATGTGAGGAGATGCTTCACCGGTGAATGCGACGTATGGAACCTTGGCTACATTGGGGAGAGTATGGATGGTGTAGTTGGCAGCGGTGCTTTGTTGAATGCAAGATCTGCTCGCTGGAGTATCCTCACCAACCGTCTCGGTGATGAGCTCGGTGTAGTTGGAAATTGGAGGATCATAATTGAGATTGGAGACAGTCAAACCAAATGGACGAGCAGCTGATCTTCCAACAGACGATGTTGCGTTTCCGGTGTAGGATTCGAATGGAATGTTTCCAGGTTCGAGGTTTACATTTCCGAGCACAAGATCTGGACACTCGTCTGAAATTACAATCGGGTGGATTGCGCCAATGGAGTGAGAAATTAAGAATGATGGGCCGATCAATTGAAGAAGTTCGCAACCAGCAGCACGCATCGATATTTCTTGTCGAGTGTTGTTGGTAGTCAACGGCATGAACGAACTTTCAAATGCATCGAAGATAGGATCTCCTCTGACTCCGGTACCGGGCCATTGTGTGTGTTGTTGGCTTTGGGGATAAGCGTCGCCGATTTCTGGAGCTGTGAACCCAACCTAGGAAAAATGATAAGCCTCTCTCAAAATAGCGTATGTGGAAGATAAAACATACCTCACTAATGTTTGCAGTTGATCCAATTCTCAAAGGATACCCTACAAGATCTTCTTGGGTTCCGCGTCCTACACTAGTTTGATCGACAACGTAAACTTGGTAACCCAAGTCTAAGAACATCGATGCAAAGCCTTTGCGATTATCAGGTGTGTTAAGCCATGTCTAGACTTGATCAGTCGATGATAGCTTTTGAAGGGACTGAATGTGACATACTGCACCGGAAACTCCTCCGCCGTGAAATAAGACCACAGGATATGGCTTCTTGATACCCTTGTTTGGCGTCAACTTTTCAACATACGCCTGATCGTAGGTCAACAGACCAATGGCTGCGTTCACGTAATGCCCTCCTACCCAAAAGACATCGCGTTTGTACGACGACTCTTGAGATTCACATTGTGGCCTGATACCATTGATTCCAGTGCAATCCAGATCATCTGATGATTTAGCTGAAGAGACCGTTGCAAGGCCGATGACGAGGGACCAGAGGAAAAACATCTCGTAAAAAAGCGAACGAAAGTAGTAGGTGAGATGAAGATCGAGGTTGAAGTCGAAAAGAAAAACAAACTTTCAGAAACAGTTCATGCTACTACATGGTAAATTAAATGACAGCGGACTAGAAGTCTAAATCCGCCTTGTCTTTGCTTGTACGCAATTTCACAATCTCCGCAGCATTATTATCGGATATTGTAGATCATATCCCATTTTGAAATACCCACGGATTACCCACAGGTGGGATTTATGAAAGGCGGAGGAATTGTCCCATCCAAAATTGCGATTGAAGGAAATTATGATATCCTGCCCGATATCGTTTACACATAGTTCCTTCAAGCTAGGTGCTAGAAAGCATGTCCTAAAAGCATGTGCGTAGGGATTATTCTCTGGGCATCTGTCACTTTGACCGCTGTCTGCTCAAGTTCATCTCTTAATGACATGGAAACATTCTGGAATCTCAATCGAGACCGTTGAAATGTCAGGACCGAATAAGTATCGTGGAACTCTTATATTAAGAGCAAGGTCTCGTTATATATGTGCGATGTTTGTAGTTGAGACGAAACATCTCGCATATACAAATAAAGGCAAAACCCGTAAGTTTTGAAATTTGAGCGGACGAAACGAAATTCGTATGAAAGAAAACTTACGGCAGTACTAAAGTTGCATTAAACTGGATGAAACTAGAAGAGAATTTTTAGCAGTGGCTTAGTAGGGATTTTCCTGTGTCTTTGAACCGATTATGTGTCGTGCGTAAACTTGCGAGTCATGATCACGAGATATGCTACTTCGGAGCACAGCACTGGCACCCGTGATCAATTATTGGGTTTGTTCAACTCGGACATCAACTCGGACATTGAATTATTAAAGATTTCTTGAATAATTCTCTCAATGGATAATTACGTCTGCCCACATTTCAGATTGTGAAAGTTGTGATAAGAGCGTTCTTCAGCATGTCAATGCATTCATTGTTACATCGGTCCGGTACTTTCCCTCGTGCCCGCCTGTTTATTATCTAAGAATTCAACATTTGTTCAAGGTTATGAAGGCTGCATCATTATGTATTAGCCGTGGATCATGGATCCTCATATCCATTTTCAAGGAGATCTGTACGAATTCTTACCTCGCTTCCCCAACAAGAGTTTGTTATATCACATCATCTTAATCAACCAAATTTTGCCGTTACTTTGCGGAAAGCCCGAAATTTCGCCTCGCGAGGATTTCTCAAAACCTTCCGCTTATCACAATCAATAACAAATCGCCTTGCAGTGTTTGAATGATCTACATGCAGGAATGAAGATTAGGAAATTCTTCCGACAGTGAAGCTGGGGGCAAACGTAACAACCCACTGTTACACAATGAATACCCAAATTCTGGTAAATCGATGTCCAAGTTGATTTTAGGTTTTTCCAGAAGATCTGAGGTGGTATTTTGAGGGGTCTGTTCCAAGTTCAGGTACTGTTTGAAAAAGCAAGATGAAGCTCATTTGATACATATCGGACACTGGTAATTCAGACCAGATGAGATCGTCCCTCATGTACCGGCAGGCATCAGAGTTTGCCCAGTTTGCACAGTCGAGACGGTCTGTGTTTCCATAAAAGGCATGAAAACCTTAATCGTACGATAATACCGCCAATAGGTGCGCAAAGAGCAGCTTAGGTTCATAAATGAATCGAATGAGGATAGTCACCGGCAAAAAGTCTTGATAAGTAGTGATGCGACCTGGGTGGATATAATTTACACAGGGTATCCAAATTTCTTGAGGGGCGCAAGGAACATGCTCATGAGGTTTCCTTGTGATCGCAGTGAAGCTTAACATCTTCACCCTATTTTCTCCTTTCGATTCAAAGAAATGTGGACTTTTTTGTAGTTCTGAAAGCTTGATGGTAGAGAGTGCAACAACGGGATAGTGGTAGGGATCAAGTGATTCGGCATTCAGCATATAGACTGATCTAAAATCCAACCGGCGTTGAAAAGTTATCAAAGGAATTGTGCCTGAAGTTCCCTCAATTTCATGGATGGACCTTCCAAGCTTTTTAAGGGATACCACGTACATTCAACGATACCCTTTCCTTGCTACCTGTGGTATCTCTACCGTGTACTCGTGTTAATATGGAATTTTACTGCGATGTTTCCGGCGGGATATTCACAAGGGGTTGCAACACCATGCTCGTATCATATATTATACTTTCTTGGGCTGAATCAAATCGAAGAGTCTAAGTAAAGATTTTCATGATATTTGTATCTTCCCCAGGTCTTTTCCACTTTTTGAGCAGTTCGCGATTGTTTCAACACCGTAAAGTTTTGCATGTAAGAATTGGTAAACCATTCAATGCGACCCTCACAGCTAGGCTTCCCCGCGATATTCCCCTCTTCTTTCCCAAGAGTCTCGAATTGAGGATCATTTACGTTGTCGCTGGTGTTGGATTGAGCTGTGATCGACCGGAGAAAGCGAAGGCGTCGATTTAAAGCTTCAATACACAACATCATGTCCTCGATATTATCGTCATCGTCAACGATCATCTCCTCCGCGACCAAAACCTACCCAACTACCATCCCCACAGGTACTATATCAGCACTCATCGGTCAACCACCAAATACTACCAATGACTATTACATAGTCGCCTACCTCAATGGCGCCTTCGGCCTGGCTGGCAATCCTAATAAGGGAATTACCATCCCTCCGTTGGCACCACCAAACTACGTCTACGAATCCCGCGCCACGTCAATTTTAATAGGAATGTCTGTATCCATCTTCTTCATGTTCACATTTACGCTTGTTCGTCTTCTTATCCGTCTCCTGAATCGCGGTCTAAGATTAGGCCTGGACGACCTCTTCATTGTTCCCGGTGTCATTCTCGCAATTACTTGGCCAGTACTACAGATTTTAGCTGTCGTATATGGAGGAGCCGGAAAACACATTTGGGATGTAACATATGAGGAATATGGATACTTCAAACGCTACACCAATTGGTCCAAGATATTTTTCTTCGTGGCAGTGGGAGTGGTGAAGGTTTCGATATGTCTTTTCAATCGCCGACTTACATCGATGACATCAAATAAGTGGCTCTTGTTCAACAACGTCTTTCTAGTTCTTCTGGTCATTTATATTCTAGTATCACTCTTCTGGAATATTTTCCTGTGCAGTCCTGTTTGGGGAGGTTGGGACGCAATCAGATTGGGGAGAGAAAATGTTGTTGCGAAATGTTTTCCTGTGGGAACTATGGGAACTATTATGAGTACGATTCACGTCATCATGGATTTTGGTCTATTGGCCGTACCGCTCATTGTACTGTGGAAAGTCAAGATGGGATGGAGGACTAGAGGGAGATTGTACATTGTTTTTGCGGTGGGAGGTGTGAGTATGATTGGGAGCATCTTGAGACAAATCGAGCAGACGAAATTGAGTTCGGATGTTTTGTGTAAGTTTATTTTCTATTTTTTGTTTTTTATTTGAAATCTGGCCTTTTCGTTTTTTGGCTGCATTCCCAGGATTGCAAGAACAGGAGACTAATAAATACTAGGGTCTTTCAAAGCTCTCGAAGATTGGACTTTGGTCGATCTAACACTCGGTGTCATCGCTGCTTCTCTCCCCGTCCTCTCAGCTATCATCCCGGCCAAATGGAAATCAGTCCACACCTCTTCATCCTACAAAAATCCCTCACATCTCGGTTCTCATCCTCTCTCCAACCCTGGAAACTACATGCGCTCGAAATTCCCTGGAAAAAACGGAAAAGATATAAAGGGCGCACGAAGTAGAGGAACAAATGGCGGTACTTTTGGAGAAAGCGAGGAGAATATTGTGAGAACGGATGTTATTGAGTTGAGTTTTCAAAGCAAAGGAGATGTGGAGAGCAGAGAGGAGACGAAGGAGGAAGGAAGTGGAAATGGGGAGGGAGGGAGTGGGAGGGTCAAGAGGAGCTTCTCGAGGACTAGAAACCGCGGCGATTCGAATGAGAGGGCTGCTGCGGTTAAGTTGGATAAGGAAACGACTGAGTGGCATGGGGCAAAAGGCCAGTATGGTCATAGAGTGGAAATTAGTAGGGAGGGGTGACAATCAAAAGATTACGGGGGGTGGATGGGATAAAACGATTTCACGTATTTTCACTCCCTGTAATCGAGGGATAGTTAATGAGAAGCTTCGAAAGCGATTTTAATAGGGATTGGCGGCTTGTGGCTTTGAAATGGGATCATTTCACTTGATTTTTTTTGGCGTTTCACAGATGGGCGAGTCATACAAGATTGTGGACTCGTGGATGATACCAAGCTTACTTGTACTCTGGAACTTGTACAGTGGGCCAGATGGGTTTTTGTAAACGGGGGAAAAAATATGTATTTTATGATGCCAATGACTTGTAAATAGAAGTAGGGATATATTTTTGAGTAGGAAAATGCTACAATAACATCTCCGTACCTACATGTCGCTACTTTTATTTGAGTCGCCAGAGTACCTGCATCTATTCAATTGGAGATAAAAATTCTTGTAGAAATTCGCAATGATCATCTCTTAAAGTCAGTATATAGTAAGATTTTGGTTCTGTACCAGAAACATTAGTAGTATACCCATAATCTATTTGCCACCTCTTAGCGTTTCAAGCCTGACATCAGACGTGGATGTTCCCCCTTAAAGTCAATTGAACATCGGCAATCGTAAACTCTGCATAACCGAACAAATCAATTTGATTTACCATAATAATTTCACTGTATATTTTTATGTCAAGGATTACCAAAATAATTTTTTTTTTTTGGCTCATAATCCATAGCCAGATGGAGGAATATATATGTGAGGGCAGCCCCACCAGTGGGCATGCGGATTGACGAGACACTGCAAAATGAACTTAGTAATATCTTTTGAGAGATCGATTAATATATCTTGGGAATTATCATATTAATTCATTAAAGATTGAAGAATGAAAAGATAGATTCCGATATCAAAAAATTGAAGAATGAAATGATTAAAAATTTCGAAAGTTGAGAAGCATCCCGTCAGTCCATGCATCCACTAGTGCTTCCTGAGCAATCGACTTTTGGATATCATGCAGGGTGGCAAACCATATAGTTTCAAATAGTACAGCAGTGAGTTACAAGAATTGAATTGTCCCCACAATCATAGGTAGGAAATCATTAAAATATGTACATCGTTCTCAAAATCATCGGCATCCTATCTTATCTCATACCATACTTCTACTGCCCTCATAATGCATTCATCAATCCCCATACGCCTAGTAATGTCACGAAACCTAACCCATTGATCAACTCCCTCTTCGATCCATCGACACCACCATTAAAAACAGTATTAGTAATGACGAAGGTATCCGCACTTTTAGTGGAAGTCGAGCTCGTATCTCCATTTTCAGTTTCAATGGCTGTATTATCGGGCTCGCTCACAGGGCTTGTGATACTACTGCTACTAGTAACTACATCCTTTAAATTTGTGTAGGTGCTATGAAATGTCGACACCGGCTTGCCGGAACTATATACAATAATCTCGCTAGTTCGAATTTCGGTGACGGAAGTGGTGTCAG
Source organism: Botrytis medusae (assembly GCA_019395255.1). Lineage (NCBI taxonomy): Eukaryota > Fungi > Ascomycota > Leotiomycetes > Helotiales > Sclerotiniaceae > Botrytis > Botrytis medusae. The sequence continues at coordinate 599,159 of JAHXJL010000025.1, forward strand.
TCAAAATATTGTAATATGTTGATACAGGTTTTCCGGAACTATAAATCACTATTTCGCTGGTTCGGATTTCTGTGATAGAAGTTTCTGGGTTTGCTAAATGAATTGGTAGAGAAGTTTTCGTAGGAAGAGGAATGGTGGACACAATGCCTCCAGCATATTGCACGATTAGACCCGCAGCACCGAGGGTGGCAACAGCTGAATTGGAGAGTGTAATCATGGGGCCATTGAGAACGAGGGTTTGGGAACCCAGGATTACACTTGATGGATCAGCTCCTGCAGAAACAATTTCTCCTCCTGCAAGAGTAGCAATCGCGCTCGATGCAGCTGCAGGTACGGGTGCAGCAGTTGGAATACCGTAGGTTGATACTCCTCTATCAGATTCTTGGATTACAAGTCCTTGCGACCCGAAACTAGCAATGGAATTGGAACCCGAGAGTGTTATTGCTGGGCCACCGGAAGTAATGGTTTGACCGGCCACAATTATAGTCGATGCATCTGGAATTGCCGAGACAATTTCTCCACCAGCAAGAGTAGCGATTTTGCTCGGCGATGCCGCTGATACGACGGCCGCGGTAGTTGGAATCGGGTAGATACTTGAGTGGGACGGGTCTCCGTTTTCATTTGCAACGACCAGACCAGACGGTGTGAGCTGAACAATAGAAGAAGAGATGGTTATAGGAGCTCCACCTAAAGAAGCAGTTTGGCCTCCCACAACTACTATTGAGTCGCCAGGAATTGCAGAGATGACTGAAGAAGCAATTGTTGCAATTGGAATCGGTGTGTTGGCTGAAATGATAGGTGATGATGACACGGGCTGTGGTGAATTAATAGTGGTGGTTGGGTCTGTTATGGGTAGAACAGAAGTTGAGAGTATATTAGATGACGATGCATCTAAGCTTGGAACACTAGTATCTGAAGGTACTGAACTAGATTTTGGAACTTGAACAGCAGAAGTGGATGTACTAGGAGAGTTCACAGTGGACGTTTTTGATGGTTGATTTGGTGATGGCGATTGAGCGATACTTGCTGGAATTGAAGTTGAAGTTGCTGGAGTTGCTGATGTAACAGGAAGAAGACCATTGACAGGTGGTACAGCTCCTGGTGGATCAAAAAGACCAAACCGTGCATTATCTTGACCACAATGCCTGTAGTATGGCCTGGCTAGATCAGCATTGCTCTCATATTCAGGTACTTTGATAATCCAGTAACTTACAGTCCAAGTGATTCGATTTGGGGTGTAGGAATAGCCAACGCTGGAAAGCATCTATTATAATCATTGGCCATAGCATGCGCGTTTTGGATAGCACCGTTAGTCGAAGCTTCAGTCATTGTGACTGTTGAACATCCTGAAATGATATCGTTCAATGTGAGGAGCGCAGCTGGCGTGGTATTGACTTGTTGATCAGAAGCCGTATAGAGGGCAATTGTCGAAACATCACTGGGGTCCAGCGAAATGATTACATTGCTCATTGTTGGACCAACTTGACCACAACTGTTATATCCACTGAGGGTATTGATGACCATGTACATTGATGGGGAAGTCCTGAACTAATTAGCGTATAATAACACATCTTCAACAACGTGAATACACACATTGTGATACCTATAGCTTCGTTGTAATACGTAGAGGGGTAAGTAGTATTTCCACTTGCTTGAGGAAAGTATGAAAACTGAACTGTTCCGGCGAATCTATTTGCCAATATTAGCTAAAACAACTAGGAGATGGAGCTAATCATACATATGACATGGCGTCCAGATCAATTGCGGAGTGATCCCCCCAAGATTCCATTCAGTGCAAGTATTGATTGGAATGGATTGGTTTCCCCAGTATGGCCCAGGAGTAACGGGAAAGAACTGTGTAGTTGATTGAACATTTGCATACGAAAGAGTAGCGGAAGATGTGATTGTAGAAGGAATAGATCCTGATACTGTAGATGCCGGGGTTGCGGAAGTGGTTGAGTTTGAATAAATAACTATACTTTAGGCATGAGTTCAATTCTTCCGTAATATTGAGAAATTAAATGATAGGAACATACCAGCAGCCTCACCAAGATTGAGAAGAGGTATAACCGCGCATAATGATGATACAAGTCTGAGAGACATCATAAAAAGCTTCAAATGCTAATTAAAAGAATGTGGGCTGGAAAAAGAAGGACGCAACACGATTCAAAAGAAACATCACCGAGGCTTTGCAAAGATATAACAATGCGCCATCTCAACCTGATACTCGAGACTTCTGAGCAATAAAATTTAGCATAAAGCTTAAATCTAAATTTGAAGCTAAAAACAATATGTAAGATCCATTTGGGTCAAATGTGACGAAGAATCAACTACGAAGATTACTCGATTGCCCAGCTCATGGAGAACGATACGGCCAATTGTTGAAGAGAATCAGACATATTTGTGGACACACGTTCTACTTTTGTGAACTTTACATGGACATGTCGAATCCTCGTGGTTGTCAGGGACTATATCCTTGACATAGTGATCCTTCCACAGTAACGGTAACATTTTCAGGGGAGATACAAGGTGATAACAAACGGGTCGTCTAAGGAGGAATTAGGTTCGATCAAGCTATCTTCTGAATGATTCTGCACAATGCTCGTCCAAATAAGTCAATCTTTGTGTGTACGTAGAAATTGCGGAGTTGTCGCGTGAGTTTGACAATTAATCGCTTGTATGCTGATATGCTAAACTTACAGTCAGGAACCTTCAGATCACTTGGCGCTTATCGTAAGTGATAGACTATGTAAGGCACACGTGGGGACCTGAAACCCGCGATGGTGATCGTTGATACTGGCCCACCATTTATGAACGCATTGTACGTTATTTCATCCGAGCTCTAACGAAAGAGTGTTCGTTGTTCTATAAGTAGCCATACCCATCAGAGTAATCTGGGTATCCGCGCTCTGCATGACCTTGGTGTGCCTCTTGCACAGCAACAAGTTCGTCAAGATAGAAGTCAAAATAGAGGTCAGAATGGACGAAAGTGGAAGGAACTAAAGTATTGCTTGTATTTCCAAGAGTTGCTCCGTATTATATGTGTCTAGAATAGGTAAGCAATCTCGGGCCAATTGCGAACGTAGGTGAATGAGGCAGTCAGCAAACCTGATAAACTGACAAAAATGTCACACGTGACCTTGTGATGATTGATTTATTTTTGATTTAAACTAGATGCGGTTAGTAATTTTTCACGTGCCTTTATCGTGCTGTCAACGTGGGTGGTGGGGTTACATTTCTTCAAGGATGGTGAGATCTCAAACTTCTTTTCTACCTCCTCGTAGCAATTTTCATCCAAATTAATCTCCATACCCACCCACCTAGTCTTCAGCTGATTTCATATACTGCCAATTGTATACACCGCAGTCAATAATACTATAATCATTCGTATTTCTTCTCATTTCATCTCGCAATGCTCGATCTGCTCCCTCTTCCCCTCCCCCTCCCCACTCTCGATATACTATATTGGAAGATTATGGAGCTCGGCTCAAATGCTCATTGGCTCATTATGCGCTCAAGACTTCCATCACAGTTATATTTGGATGACCACCCCAATCTATTTCTATCTAATCGCCGTACCTATGGTTCTTCATTCTTAATCGTTCATAATGTCTCCAATTTATGAAAACTTGACAGGGCCAGTGCCTAAAAGTTAGATACTTTTGTAGACAATTTGATTCAACATAGAAGAGGTAAGATCGAGACCCATGAGCTGCGCCGTAGCCTTGCATATATCTCCAAGATTCTCATTTGCAATCCTAGTTATTCCCCCTGGATCTGGATAGCTTCTGCTCGTCGATGCTAGGATAAGTCACAACGCGAATACTCTCCCATGTTTCTAACTGTGCCTTGTGAGAAGACGCTGGTCGTTGACATACGAGATGGAAGTCGTGATAAAATAGAGTCTAGCTACCCCTGCTTGTTGTGGTAGGATTCTGATTTCATTGACGAAAACCTCTGAGATATTCCTTTCCTTCTTTTCTACAAGTGTTCTCATTCTTATCTTGTATTTGCCAATTCAGCCATTGTCGGCCCTCATGTTTGTTGAACAGCCGTCATGAAAATACGGTTCCATAATGGGCTGCTGTTCACTTTAATTGTTGTACTAAAAGTTACAGCCAGTCCATTGAATGGTGTACCTGAAGATCAGTTGAAGTCAGATAGAGTTATTCCATCTCCATTGGTTATACCGGCTAGTCAATACTTTGTGAGTTTTTTACTTCCACTCTCAAATTCTCAAATCCGGAAACAAATTTTAACGTCTTTTTAGGACGGTGATGATGGTGAATGGTCTTCTTTGGCACTGAGAGTTGGAAGCCCCGCACAAGATGTTCGAGTATTAGTATCAACAAATTCACCACAGACTTTAGTAGTTTTGCCACTTGGTTGCACTTCGGCAGCTATATCACCAGTACCAAGTGGTTGTGCGAATGCTCGAGGGGGCCTATTCAACAATAGCTTATCCAATACTTGGGAGGACATAGGTTTTTTTGGAGTCAACGGAAATGGTGTAGGATTCCAAGCAGATTTGGGATATTCCCAATCAGCAGACTTTGGCTTAGATTCAATTGGATTGGGATATGTCTCAGGGACGAATGGGCCCACTCTCGATAACCAAACAATCGGTGCTATTGCTACAGCATCGCCATTTTATACGTACGTACTCGTCTAAATCTTAGAAACCATGGCTAACCTTAAACAGAGGAATATTCGGACTCGGTACTCAACCAGTAAACTTTACGACAATAGGAAATTATTCATCCGAGTCGTACTTCTCGTCTTTATGGTCTCAGAGTCTTATCCCAAGTCTTGCGTGGAGCTATACAGCTGGGGCAAAATATCGTATGGAATTCCTCTCTCCCTCGCATTGAAGCCCTTCTCATTAAAAAATGGTTCAGGACTCAAAGCCGGACAATATGCGCAATTGATTTTTGGAGGATATGATACTTCTCGATTTTTAGCCAATTCTGCTTCCTTTACTCTTTCATCAGACATTAATCGAGACATCGTTGTGGCAATTCAAGCTATAACATACAGTGGAACTACACAAGCTAGCCTGTTAGAAACCCCAACTTATGCTTTTATTGAATCAACAGATCCAAATTTCTGGCTTCCTGAAGCAGTTTGTCAAAAATTCGAGAATGCCTTTGGCCTTTCCTTAGACGACAGTACCGGTCTCTACCTGATCAACTCTACACAATACTCTTTGTTGACTTCCACCAATCCCCAAGTTACATTTTCTCTAGCGAATTCATTGACAGGCGGTGACATCGCGTCCATCGTACTACCTTTCAACGCTTTCGCTCTATCAGCTTCATATCCTTTTGTTCCAAATGACACTTATTATTTTCCGCTCAGAAAATCAGCCAATGACAGTCAAAATACTTTAGGGCGAGCGTTTCTGCAAGAAGCGTAAGTGGTTATTATACAAATCCACCAAATATTTCTAACGAATTTCTAGTTACCTCACAGTTGATTATGAACGGGGAAATTTTACTGTCAGTCAGTGTACTTTTGTTGATGGCGCCACTGCTGAAATTAGTACCATCATATCTCCCACTTTGGCAAACAATTCCTCATCTGTGTCACAAACTTCATCTAAAGATGATTCTACTGATCCAACTAAACATTTATCAGTTGGAATTATATGTGGTATCGCTGTGGCATTAGTAGCAGTTCTCATCATTGGAGCTCTTGGTGGATTTTATCTTTTCCGTCGTCGCAACCAACGTATATCTACAGCAGAGATTGCCCTACGTGGAATGAATGGAAAATTCTCTAAGGATGGTTCTCGCATGACACCATCGCCCAATCCATCATCAAGCCCCCCATTGAACCCTTCTCCAGATCCCTCGTCGAATCAAATGAATATGCAAGAAGTCAAGCCAATAGCCGAAGCGCCAGGTCATAAAACCCGTGAGCTGGTGGAACTTCAATCTCCTGATCTGAACAATCAGACAAAATTTATTCAATTTACAAACAACCCAACAGAAATATATACCAAAACATCAGAAGATCCTTATGAAGATTACACAACTGCTGCGCGCAGAATAGAATCTCAAAGAAAATTTGCAACTTCATCTGAAATGGATGCAAGTTCCACGATATATGAACTTCCTGGAAGTAACCCGTTGGTTGAGATGGATGATGAGAGGACTAGGCATACATTGTCGCCAAGATTAGTTCCATCTCCGAAATCAGCGCAGTTTTACCAAGAAGGACACACATTGTTATCACAACATTCCTCATACCAAAATTTATCTCCGGCCATATCAGAACGATCACCAAGTCCTAGAGTTTCCTCAACACAAGGAAGGATATCTCCATTCGAGGTTCTTACAAATAAGTCGTCTACCCCACACAAATCAGAGCCTAATGACACAAAGCCCTTCTCATCAACAAATCTCGAACCACCCATCTATCGCTACAACCCATTGAGAAGATCAGGTACAGGTTACTCGGACAATTCAGGATTCTCAGGAATTTCAGAAGAATCAACAGGAACACCCCTTTCAATGACAAGTCCCACTCTTGGTAGACCCCCATCAATGTTCATGAGAGCTTTCTCGAGATCCGGCAGGCAGGTTTGGAATAGAGAATCTGCTCCGACTGTTCCGTCTAGGGCTTCTTCTAATGCTACGACACCGGGCGGGCGCACTGGTAAAAATCCTAATAATTCTTGGTTTTTCTAATGTGCCTCATTTTTAATAATGATTTTATGTTCTTTGTATATATTTTTTTTCTTCATTTCTGGGTATACACGAAGGAGATTCTAGGGGCATTTTAAATAGTAGAGATGAGCTCTACTTTCCTATACCCACGAGATTGATTATTGAGATCATTCGATGTGATGTGAATAGTTCAATGGGGAAACGATAATAATCTCACAAAAATACCACTGCAATTGTAGTACATTCCGCCCTCTAGAAGGAAATAAAAAGTTCTGTGGAATAGATAGTAACATCAATCTTCTTCCGTGCTGCATATATGAATTGAAGTGCCAAAAATTCCATTTGGCTCATGCCTAAATCATAATTTCTTAAATGCTTACTGGATTGTTTTCTGTTGCCCGCCCGAACTCCGAATGTATTGGAATGTTTGATGGCCTTTTTCGGTGCGGTGTTTGAGGGAGGGGGTGGCTGATATCTTCAAACAAGCCACACACGTGAGAACAAAAATGCATATCTGGGTTTATTTTGGATCGATCAATCCGTTTTTTTGTTAAAAGAGGCATCTTTTCTTGTATGTGGAATCCTTTCGTGCTTCACAAATATCGAAGACGTCAATTTGTTAGTGTTCACTCACTATACATTATATCATCAGCAAGATCAAATACACTACATCTACAAGCAGATCTTGGTGTACATTTATATACATCTCTACCGACGTAGCATTGCTGTCATGAAAATTCTAGACACACAAACGCGAATGCTTTCTCGTGCACTGGGCAGACTATGTCTTCAAATAGCAAGAGTACATTCGAATCGTCCTAGCCCCTCTGTTTGATCGACTATCAAGTTTGTTCAGCGTTGCACACGAGTCTTCTGTTTGTAAGCTTATTTCAATTTTGTTTTTATCAACTATGGACATTTCTTTTTTTTTGGTCTCTTTCGAGGGAGTAAGAGAAAACTTCGATGATACCTAAGAAAAAGACGGCTACTTGCAGAGCCAGTACGCTGAAAACAAAAGAACTTGGAAGACTGGAATATACTTTATTGTGTTTCGCACAATCCAGATTGTGATAGATATTTCCCCTGCATTTGGTTCTAATAAGAAGTCGGGAACGGGAAACTACTTCCATACGGGAATTGTATGATCCATTCTTTTCCTTCAATTTCGTGGAAATATTCGGCTGGACTGTTGACTTCCACTTTGTTCCTTTCTCAAAGCATATCATCTACAAAATCATCTCCATGTCCCATATTTTAACAATCAGGAACCTTCTAGGATCTTCACATCCTATCCTTCAATTAAAACCTTATAAATACGCCTGGAAGCCCGAGAGTCGGGTCTTTTTGATTCCCAAATCTGCTTGGATTAACCCACAAGAATATCAAGTCAAAATGGTCAGCAATCAGAATAAAATCCAAGATAAAGAATATTCTCTTCATCTTGGACTTCTCAAAGATGATCCAACTATCCACGATCGGGATAATCAGCAGTACATTGCACCAATCTTCACAGCTCCCCTTCGAAATAAGATTGAGCAGTATGGATTGATAGCCGGGCATTCTGGCATTCTTGCCAATAGTGAGAATCAAAAAGATCCGCGGCTCTTTTATAACATCGCTGCACCTTTCAGCACATTCATTTGTGGCTCCCAAGGAAGTGGGAAATCCCACACTCTGTCCTGTCTTCTGGAGAACTGCCTTGCAAATTCATCCGTTAGTAAGGTGAAGAATCCTCTATCGGCTATATTGTTTCACTATGATGGATTTATCGGCGATGTGTAAGCTCAATTAGTTCTCTCATACTGGATCATCCATGAACTCAATGCTTCCTCGCTTCCTGGTACCTTTCTCTTCTCTTCGTTTTGCTTGCTTGACAGCTGAATACTAACTTCTTAATGTTGCAGAAGGGGTACGCCTTCCGAAGCTGCCCACCTTGCAAGCCATCCAAATATTAAAGTTCGAGTTTTATGCCCTCCGACCAATTTTAAAACTATACAAGTGAGTCCAACTTATAGTTCCTTTCCGGTTGTCCTTCATACTAAATCTCATCTTATTCCTCACCTTTCCGTCAATATCACATACTTGAATGACTTGAGTATTGAGAAGTTGTGATAAACCTTGATTGCTTGGTTGCATTAGTGGTAGTTTCATTCCAACAACCAATGCTGACATACAAATTCTGGCCCCAGCGTACCTACAGTGGTATCAAGGGTGTTAAAATCCAAGAACTCTGCATTGACGAAACCGATCTTACGACACAAAGAATGTTGAGCTTGATGGCTGTCAAAACATCGGAAGAAATGCCGCTCTATCTCCACAGTATCACCAGGATCTTGCGGGTTCTCCGGATTGCTCACCAAATCAGCGGAAAGCCTTTTCATTACGGAGAATTCAAGAAGCACCTTGAGGATCTTCGGTTGACAGCTGGTCAGGAAGGACCGCTCATACAACGATTGGACACACTAGAAAGTTTTATGCCAATTGAACAGAGGACAGCTAAGTCTTCTGCTCCTTTAAAAAGAGGCAAAGGAACTGATTGGAGCATAAAGGTTACATCCTCCAATAAACTTTTGAGTGCATTGAATTCATGGCTAATAGTCTGTAGGCGGGAGAGCTTACTATCGTTGATCTTTCGTGTCCTTGTGTGACTGTTGAAGCTGCATCATCTCTCTTCAATATGTGTCTCTCATTATTTCTAGAAGAGAAGTCCAACATAGGGAAAGTCGTTGCCCTTGATGAGGCGCACAAAGTATGATATTTCCTGAAAGAACTGAGCTGGAAACATTCTTCGGCTAACAAAATTTTGCATCTTTTAGTACATGTCGAATAGCACAGGAGATGCTTTGACCGGTAATTTGTTGTCCACAATTCGTCTCCAACGCCATTTAGGTACACGGATTTTTATTTCAACACAGGAACCAACCATTTCACCCACTCTCATTGATTTATGCTCCATGACTATTGTTCATCGATTTTCCAGTCCTGAATGGCTCAAATGTCTTCGTTCACATGTTGCAGCACTGCATGATTCAGGATCCAATTCTCAAGATGAGCAATCAATGAGAAGAGACGTATTCAAGGAGATTGTAACCTTGCGAGTCGGTGAAGCATTATTGTTCGCACCCGAAGCAATGACCTATAAAGATTGTGACGAGATTACCTCGCCACTCAGCGATGAACCAGGTCATACAACAACATTAACTATTAACAGCGAGAGTAGCAGTAATGTGCCGGAGAAGAAAAGAGGGAAGACAATCGAAAGAGATGTTGACAATGACGAGCAAGCATTGAGAAAATTGGGAACAAATTATGTTAAGATAAAGGTGAGAGCTAGGCTCACTAATGATGGTGGAAAGAGCGTTTTGGCTGCTTGAACTTCTTGGGAATTCTCTAATCAATAGTGCAATAATTAAACCCCCAAAAAAATTTGCCGAGAATTTGGAGATGCAATACTCGCAATCATCCGGAGACAATGGTTCGATAGCTTCCTGTAACAGTTTGTCGATGGAGGACTGCTTTTGGTATTTTTTAATATTTTATTCCCTAGGAAGGGTAAATAATTGGTGAGAGGAAACACGAGTATCAGTAAACAATGGCACATCAATTTTCTAATAGTTGGATAACCAATCTGCTCAAAACATTTGGCCGGTAAAATGAACTTGACACCTGTGAAAAATCCAAAATTCGGAATTTTAAATTCCTAACCCAGAGTTTCATCCCGGCATAACTCGTTCCTCCCACAATACTGTTTCGAATCTTACTCATCTCTGCTATCGAGATCCACCATGACGCAACGATGAAGATCTATACACTCCATACTTCCTAAGTGGGGAGTATTTGTATCTCAATACTAGTACAGGTAAGCAACACAGATATTTTGATAGGACAAATATACTCCCTAGTGAAAGCCAAGCGAAGTGGTTTCAAAAATCCTGCTAACGACCGTTAAGTGCCGAATTAGCTCAAGCAAGTGCCAGACTGACAGATCTTGGGAAACATTTACCGATAAGTCTCTGCATTACCTATTATTCTACGAGCAAAGTGTCTTCAGATTGTTATACAATTATTGATAATACCTTTGTCATGCTTTCTTCACACTAGGAATTTCTCATTCCCATAAGTCTTCGACTTCCCCACAAGATGTTTGGAGAGTTGTTCTCGTTCTTTTAATTTTTGGGGGGTATTAGATTGGTTTATTGAATACTATTTGAGGCTGGAAACTCATGATATGATTTCTGCTTAATTTTTAATATTTAATTTAGATTCATCATCTAACTCATCTCTACACAGATCCACCTATCCATCTACAGCTACCAAAATATATACACTCATAATGGCTCAAGCACCGAGCTCCTCTCATCTCCAAGTCCCTCAGTTCGAGCGGACGAATACATCCCAACAATCCTTCGTCACAGCGCCCGAGACCTCAGAGCCTATTCAAGATGTATCCACACCCCGAAACCCATCTCTCAATCTCGACTCTACAACCCAGAACCCCACAACATCAGAAGAACCCAACCCCCTCTTTCTCACCCCTCCTCCCCGTCTTTCTTTCCGCCCACAATCCTCCCGCTTCTCCGAAGATTTCTCCTCCTCCGAATCTACCCACCATGCTTCCCACCACAATTCTCGCTCCACACTCCCAACCTTCACTGATCCCCATCATAACCCGAATAATCCAGACGACACGGAATGGCAAGAAGATAAAAGCGACACCACAACACCAACTCCCCAACCCATCCATTACCGCTCCATGACCTGGCTCCACTGCTCCTTCATCATGATTGCGGAAACCATTTCCCTCGGAATCCTAGCTCTTCCCTCCGTCCTGGCAACCGTCGGTCTCATCCCCGGTCTAATCCTCATTCTCGGCATGGGCGCTCTGGCCTGGTATTCCGGGCTCCTGATCCATAAATTCCGCACCGCATATCCATCGATCATTTCCTGGGCCGACGCATGTTCGATTCTTCTCGCTCCACTCGGAATGCCCAATGTAGGAAGAGAAATGGCGGGAGCGGCACAAGTGTTGTTTTTGTTGTTTCTGATGGCCAGTCATATACTTACGTGGATTATTTGTTTGGATACGTTGACCGGGGGAAGCGTGTGCAATATTGTGTGGGGAGTGGTTGGAATGTGCGTTTTTTGGATACTTGATGTGCCAAGGACGTGTAGAAGGATGAGCTGGTTGAGTATTGTTTGTGAGTATTCTGTTTTATTTCGTTTCTTTTACGGCTATTTCTGTTTTTATGGTTTTATTTAGAATTCTCTATTGAGTATCAAATGTTAAGCCGGGAGAAAACGAAAGAAAAAGATGGAATAGGAACAAAACTCAGGATAAGAATAAGAAAAAAGCTAATCGATTCTAATAAACAGCATTCGCAAGTATCGGAACCGCAGTCATCATCACCATGATATCCGTCGGTGTGCGAGCACCCGCTGAAAAAACATACGCCTTATGGCCCAAAAAAGATCTTTCTCTTCGCGAAGCTTTTTTGAGCATAACAAACGTAGTCTTCGCATATGGTACGTGAATATTTATCTCCTCTCTATCCCCTAAACCTAGATACCCACCCATCCCTTCACCTTCTCCCACTCAAACCCAAACCCAAACCCTAACTAACTCCCCTCTCCCCAGCCGGCCACATCGCCTTCTTCACCTTCATTTCCGAACTGCGCACCCCATCCGACTTCCCCAAATCCCTCGCTACTCTCCAAATCATCGAAATAGCCCTCTACCTCCTCTCCTCTATCCTCATCTACATCTACACCGGCCCGTCCATATCCTCTCCCGCACTTCTCTCCGCCGGGCCTCTCGTCTCCAAAATCGCTTTCGGAATCGCCATTCCCACGATCGTGATCGCAGGTGTGATCTTCGGACATATTTGTGCCAAATATTTTTTTCTCAGGTTGTTTACCGGGACGACGCATGCGGTGACGAGGACGAAGAGGGGATTGGCGGCGTGGTTGGCGATTACGGCGGGAGTGTGGATCGTGGCTTGGATTGTGGGGGAAAGTGTGCCTGGGTTTAATGAGCTGTTGGGTTTGGTGAGTAGCTTGTTTGCGAGCTGGTTTACGTATGGGTTGCCTGGAGTGATGGGGTTGTGGTTACAGTGGGGAAATGGGGATGGGAGAAGGAGACGGGCTTATCGGTGGGGAATGCTGTTGGCTAATGGATTGTTGGTGGCGGTGGGAGCGCTACTTTGCGGGATGGGGGTTTGGGCTAGTGGGGTGGGGATTAGGGAGACGAGTGAAAAGGGGGGGAGTTGGAGTTGTGGGTGATTTCTTGGTGTAGAATAGAATAGAGTGGAGATATAGAAAGAAAGGAATTTGTTGGTGGTTGAGGGTTTAATATTTAGTGCTTAATTTCTACTATAATTACACTTCTGTGAATCCTCTCTCTCCAAAATTCAAATTTCCAGAGATTTAGTAGATTCAGGATGATGAACGTCAGTGTTTGGAAGGCTGAAGCTAATCTCTATGAGAGTAAATTTGTAGAACACGGATACTATTTCCCATCATCTATCCGCGTCAGGAGTGGACAGTGTATCTAATAGTCCGGACTGTAGTCCAACAATGTAAGGTTTTGAATACCCAAAAGCAACTAGAAATCTAAAAATGATTCGATATCTTAATCAAATTCAGTATCTCAAATGATTTAAAGATTTGATAATCTTCACTAATAAACTACAGTCCGAGCTATCGGATATTTTGGGAACAAATCAAGAATTTAGATTCAAAAAAAAATCTCATTCTCCTTCCACATCACACATCCCATAATTCTCCGCTCCTAAATTATATAATCGATGAAAACATATCTATCACATACTCGAGTGCGATAGATACAATGAGAATCAGACTAAGGAAGCGCAAAAGGAAGCGCGAGAATCCAATTCTCCACTGTAAATAAGTATGATATCTCATCCGATTCCTTATATACCACACCACACTACACTACCCGAGTACTATAAATTCCCCCTCCACATAAAGAGGTAAACGGAAGAGAGAACAGATACCAGATAGGTGTATATTTCTACGTGGAGATAGTTTCATTGGAGATTTTTAAAAGCTGTCAAAATCAAAATCAAGATCGCTGTAAGAAAAAAGGAGGGGCAGAGAGTGATGCGATTTCTCCCGATTTTCTATCTAGTATTGTACTTTGTGGTAGATGGTCTTACTTGGGATTGGGTGATGTATTCGTGTGGACATAGATGAATGGATGGATGGATGCTCGAGAACTGGATGGATTTTCGGTTTGTGGTTGTGTGGTTGTTTTTGATACAATACAAGACGATAAAACATGATATACTATGTACTTGTAAAGAGATATATAAAAGAATAAAGGATTACATGAAGCTTCCGGATTGCGGAAAGAAGAGGGGAAAGGTAAAAATGTAACCCGGCATTGTCATACCCAATGCGGGGTTCGATATATCTATTCTTGGGTTTAGATCTAGGTGATGAATACCTAGCTATGAAAGAAGCGATTATTTTTTTATCCTTCGTTTTCCATAATATGATAGTGATATAAATTGTGGAGAGATACTTACGGTCGGAGATGATATTCATGAGATCGAAGAATAGCTGGTGGATGTCTAGGTAGTCGTACTTAAAGCAAAGAGGAGGAATATCATCCCATCATCAGCGAGCGACATTATAATATTGAGAGCCGATGATCGAGAAAATTCCCGTAATCATGAATCGCATACCGAGTAGCCTTATGTTTCCCTCCTTAGATAGCAAAGTAAGTGATATTACACAACACTTCCATCCATCCGTCAATCCATACCTACATGAAGTCTCGATGTCGAACTATCGAATGCAACGACGAGTCATGATAACATAAAATTCATCACTCTCCTGAAAGAATTTTCCTGTAAAACCATGAATATCCTCCTCCTCACAAGTAACGTAACACCAAATCCAACGTCTGCATTCAAGAAATGTCCGAAAATGCTGCGCTTCTAGACCTATCTACACTGTATCACGACCTACCTTAAGGATTTCTCGAATCCCACGACAGACTTATTATATGAAAGGCCGTTGATGACCTCCTAATGTAAGAGGTGCCTAGCTCTGATTATCGTTTCACAACTTGTGCATAGAAATGCAATGAATGACCGACCGAATGCATCAAGAAATTCCCCCTAAAGAAAATGCCTCAAAAAACAGCTCATAATTCAACAGAGAAGAATGAAAAATACTGACTCTCGAGGATCCTCTCGTGTGACTCTCCCCACAAATGAGCATATCCATCCAACAATTCCTACCTGATAAAAAGATGCCGAAGTCATGTCCTACTTATACTGTACTGCAGATTGGGAATCGAGGTAGGGTAAGGTAAGTAACGGATGGACAGATGGACTGACTGACATATTTTTATAATGTCGGATTGGAATAGTAGATTGGAATATTGGATTCCTTACAATATTGAAAGGGGGAAAAGAATCCTGCGTCTGAATGTGTAGGGATGTATATTCTGATCACAACATGATTTGATGTGATATAATAGGATTGATAAACTGAATTGGAGTGGAATGCAATGTAATAGAATGGAATGGATATTTTTAATACTTTTTGGGGGTTTTGATGGATGGGTGAGACGGAGGGAGGTGAATTGACTGATAGATGATTTGCTTAGTAATTGGCAGCATGGCAGTAGGTGGGGAGTAGGCAATATTTCCCAAGAGTGGCTGAGCTTGAGTGGCTAAACTCTGGGTGGCTGTTTGTTGTCATCGCCACAATCAATGCCATAGCCAGGTCCCAGTTGAGAAATTCTTCGGCTCCATAATGTCTTTCATTACTTACATCGTATCGTGAATATTTCACAATTGAGAGAAGAAGGTATCTACCGTACAGAACGGAGTAAAGACAAGAACCAGATGGATCTGACTAATAATTCACATTGCTGATTTTTCTTGCATCCATTACTTTTCAGCTCCTTCTACTTTTTATTGGTGGGTACTTGAGTAGGTGCCACATTCGCATTACTTCATGCGTTTTTCCTTATGAGAAAAAGAGAGGAAAAGGGAGAAAAAGAGAGAAAAAGAGAGAAAAAGAGAGAAAAAGAGAGAAAAAAGAGAGAAAAAAGGAAAAAAAGAAAAGCAAAAGAAAAAAATCCTTCCATGTTGTGCCCATTTCCTCCTTCTCTCGTCTGTGCTGTCATGCTGCCGTGATGCCGTATCGGTACGGAGTAATGTCTGTGATGAACATCGTACCAGAATATCATTATCATTGGTTTGTTGATAGCCCAGTCAAATCATTAATCCATGAAATCCGGAAGAGACATGACTAATGCAGACAAGGTAAGACTTCCGCTCTGTTCGTACTGCTCACTCCACTCTCTCACGCCACTGCAGTCTGCATGCAAGTGACAAAAGCTCGAAAAGATACCAACTAGATGGATGGATGCAATGAAAGGTGGACAACCTAGAAGGAAGACTAGACTAGCCTAATCGTGTACTATACATCGGTACCTGCTTTTAGTAGTTACCTAGCAATAAACGCGGAAGCGGCCCCGGTTAATTTATTTTGCATTTTTCATGCTGATATCTTGCATTGTTGTATTGTATGCTTGCTACAGACAGGTGTATACGTATGCCTGATATGTCCAGCCGCCGAAAACTTTGGCGCTTATTGTTTTTTCTGACCACGATTGTACAGTAGATACCTAGTGAGGAGTTAAGACAGGGAAACTGAGAGCCTAGATGGATGGGGAAAAAACGTGTGGATTCTTTTCAGATCTAGTCTACATAGTCTTAGTAATATGACCACTTCCCCATGATGTATCATACTGTGTATAGCCCACATGAATAGTCAACCCAATTACAACCGAATGGTACCTGGATAAGGGTCAAAGGAAAGGACACTAAAGCACATCGGCCAATCATCATTACAATATGCATTATCGGCAAAAGTATGGCTTGGAAACATGAAACATGAAACACAAAGATGCAAGATGGGGTTCGGATGATGGTCCCTCTCTTCAACGAATAGAGTTAAGGAAGATAGAATCCTTTCGGAGTCTCCTACGCTCGTGCTGGGGTGAGAAAGTTGATGAAGAGATATCCTCCGTACGAATGAGACAATAGAAGAGGGGAGGTTTTGGGTATTACATATACACTCCGTACATACTTAGGTACGTATCTCTGATTCGGATGATGATTTGTTAAAGATATTGATTGGCAAACTGGGGGTTTGAATCCTTTCGATACTATTAGTTTTTGGTATTGGACACTGTATACTCGTACATACCATTGCGTATATAATAAAAAAGCGGTTATACTTACTCGCACAGTGCACCGGCAATTGAATTTTATCATCTGTCATATCTAGATTCCTGCCTTTAGGTTTTCGCAAATCGTCATTTTTCATTACTTCATTTTTTCAATCGATCAATCATTTTACTTCTGCTTTGCTTTGCTTCGCTTTGATTTCCTTTCCTTTGCTTGGAAAAAAATAAAAATAATTACATTTTTTCCCACGATTCCTCTTTTAGTCGAATATGGAGATGGAGGGGCAATGGAATACGACACACACAGACTTGTTTCTATCTCTCCTCCCTCCTCTCTCCCATGCTTAATGTTGCATGAAAAAGAACAAGCAGTACACGTTTGTGGCTCAGTGGAACCCACAAAAACCTTCAAGGCGACTTTCAGCTGATTGGGGGGTGGGGAGTTTTCCTCCCCCTTTTTGGATTTTAGTATTTCCACTTTTGATTGTTCTTATTGCGAAAATCTTTTGGTACATGATTAAATTTTGAATCAATTGCTAAATTCTATCCTCAAGTCATAATTACCATGTTCAATTCTTCTCTTTTCAAAATTAAATACTCTTCTGATGTTAGTATTTTAAAAACCAAATCCGGAAAATTATCCATCCATGCAATCAAAAGTCTTAACGCCTCAAGGAAGCTGGCCCGCTTTGGTAGACCATGTACTTTATTTTGTGGAGCCTATTCCGTATACACACATGCACAGTTACTTTCTATCAGCAAGGAATGTGATCTGCCTTAATGGTCCACCAGTGGTCCACCAAGAAGGCTCACGATAAAAGCTTCGCACCTCAGGGGATCCACCACATTCCTAATTGGATCCTACCCATGCTCGAACTAACTGCCATGAATCTCGTACCCGAATTTGCTCCTAAACTCTTACAGCTTGATGAGGCCGAGAGCTTTCGGGTTGGTGTATAAGATGTTGAGAGCTTCCTTCTCCAGTATGTTTCTGAATCATCACATCCATCCATCTACCAACCTTTCATTCTCTCAAGGTTCATTTGCTTGACGCAAAAATACTCTCGACGAGTCATTCCTTCATTCTTATTCTTACCTACAATCATTCATCTTGATTCTTCAGATACTACTACACATTGATCTTCATCGTTAGATCTATATTCATATTCAAATCCTGAGTCAAAGTCGAATTCAAAGTCGGATTCAATTTCACCAACTAACTTCCGAAAACAAATTCACAATTCAAACTTCAATATGTTTACCCTTCCTTTATTCTTGGTCGCTGGCGGCCTTTTCACTCTTTCTATGGGAGCTCCCATTGAACAACGTACTGCAAGTTCTTACAAGGTTTATTCTGGTAATGGAGATACTTCAGTTGGATGGCCAACTCAGAGTGATTGGATTCCAAGCTTCGACACCATGTATGTTTATATTACTCGCCCTTCATATCTCAAACCTACTAACAAACCCTGAGGTTCGAGAATCAAAACAGTGTTTTGAAAGCTTCATGTACTCAATTCGGTGTAGAGAACAATTCCGATGATGAAATCTCCGATCTTAAATCCGCCATCTCTGAAGTTGCCGATACAACTGGTATTGATGCTCGCTTCATTCTCGCCATTGTGATGCAAGAATCCAATGGATGTGTTCGAGCTCCAACAACCGTGTACTCCATCTCTAACCCAGGACTTATGCAATCTCACGAAGGATCCGGTTCTTGCAATAGCGGCTCTTCAGTCCAAAACCCTTGTCCAAAGAGCGAAATGGTTCAAATGATTACGGATGGAGCAGCCGGTACTTCATCCGGTGATGGACTCGCTCAATGTATTACTGGAAGTGATGCTACTGATGTTTCCAAATATTACAAGGCTGCTAGAATCTATAACTCGGGTTCAATCGATTCATCTGGGAATCTTGGAGATGGAGTAGCAACTCATTGTTACGCAACTGATGTCGCCAATCGTCTTACAGGATGGTATTCTGGAACTTCTTCGTGCGATAGTGCTACCATTGGTTCATTGACTGGTGGATATGCTTCTGCTGGTTCCAGCGCTGTTAGCTCGGTAGTTTCAGGTGCAAGTTCGGTGGTTAGCTCTGTGCTTTCTGAAGCTACTTCGTTGCTTCCGGTTGCTACCTCTCCTTCCGCACTTCCAACATATGGTTCTGTTGGTGGTGTATTTGCTCAGGCAGGTACCTCATCTGCATCTTCATCTACCAATGCAGCAACTACCTCCGCCGTATATGTTCCAGCAGCCGCTTCATCCTCATCTACATCTTCCTCTACCAATGCAGCATCTTCCTCTACCAATGCGGCGCCTTCCTCTACCAATGCAGCAACTACCTCCGCCGTATATGTTCCAGCAGCCGCTTCATCCTCATCTGCATCTTCCTCTACCATTGCGGCGCCTTCCTCTACCACTGCAGCAGCTACCTCCGCCGTATATGTCCCAGCAGCCGCTTCATCCTCATCTGCATCTTCCTCTACCAATGCAGCAACTACCTACGCTGCAGCCACCTCCGCAAACTCTATCCCAACAAACGGTTCCTTAACCCTCGCCTCCACACTCACAAACTCAATCCCCACTGCCTCTATCCCCACCAGCATCCTCATTGACACCAGTTCCTCTCCCACCCAAACATCCATCGCCATCACCTACCCCTCCGCATCCTCCTCCTCTTCAAACAACACCACCCACACCCCCGGAACCGAATGTTCCACTCCTGGCACATGGAATTGCATCGACGGAACAACGTTCCAACAATGTGCATCGGGCGTTTGGTCAAGTGTTGGAGGATTAGCTACAGGAACCTCTTGTAAGGTGGGTGAGAGTGATATCATTGATATCTACTCTACGAACTCCGAACGCAAGAGAAATTTTGGTGTGGAGAAGAGAGGAATGAGACATTCTCATATGCACGGTTCTAAGAGAAATGTTTTGTAAATTATGGGGGTGTGAATGTTTTTGAAAATGGGTTGGGGGTTTTTTTACTATTTCTCTCTGATGATTTTTATCATCTTGCTCTTGGGCATTTATCTTCTTCACTTCTTTTTTTTTATTTTTTTACTTCTTCTTCAAACACTTAGGGTTCGGATGGGTTTAGCATGGATGCAAAGGATGATAGGAGATGGGTCATCACACTACGCTACATTACACGATATGATGACATGGATTGGATTGGGATACAATATGAAAGCATAGGAACGGAAAAGAAAGATATGAAACCTGGTGTTTCTCTTTCATGTGTGGTCTGCAATGGAAGTTGGATGGGAAGGAGTATTTTTTATACCTGATTGGGGGGGGGGGTTTGATATGAATTTTTAGGAGGGGGGAGAAAGGAAAGGGGAAAAAGAAAAGAGAGTTTGATGTTATAGTATAACTAGTTATATTATGCTTCCTAGTTAGTATACAGTATCACAGTTTCAATCCATAATCTAGATCTCCCACAAACTGCAAAGCACAAACTTCCAAAATAAAAATGCCTCATTTTCATCCTCATCATGTATTGACCTACTTATCTATCTAATATTTATCTATCTGTTTGTCAATCTTACAATCCAACGTGATTAGATACACCTTATTTTTTCTATCCCTTCCTCTTCATATTTTTCTCTCGTTCTCTCCCTCTCTCTTTTCTTTCATTCTCTCTTTCCCTCATTCTCCCTTGTATTTGTACTTTATCCAATTAGATTTAGAATGTATAAGAGATTTATGATGTCAGATATTCGAAAGGAGGTATGATATTAGATACAAGGAAATATGAAAAAAAAAATGGAAATATGAATACGAAGATAGAGATTGTAGGAAATTAAAAGCTTGGGGATGGGAAATGAGTATATGCAATAGTTGTAGGATGTTGTGATATGATATTTATTGTCTGCGATGGATTGGATGGTTTGTATGAGATATGGATGAATATTAAGATTGGAGATTGGAGATTTATGAAATGAATAGTAATCATCTCTTACAACTCCATCACTCACTTGTAAAAAAAAAATAAGATCAAGATTTTAGAATTGAAAATTAAGAGTTCGTAGTTTCTTATTTGTAATTAGGTATTAACTCGAGGTTTGTAGACTAGGACGCATTCGAGGAGAGTGTTAGATGAAAAATCTAAATTCTGGATGTTAGTATGTTAAAGAGGTGTAAAAAGCAAGAAGCAAGAGATAAGGAGTGGAGGGTATTCATTCTATCGTGTTGGATTGGATCGCATTAGAATTCTTGAGTGAGTGAAGGAGTATGAGAATCAACAATATAATCAGAATAATAATTAGAATAAAGCGATCATCCTTTACCACTTATAAATCTCTGATAATTTCTGATCCTAAGATAGAACAAATGACAGAAGAAGTAGGTATGTTATGAAACAGAAAAAAGGTTGAGCAGGTGAGGAATGAATAT